>CM073582.1:5338972-5941472 GCA_037074715.1 Magnolia kwangsiensis
GCTTCTTTATGCCCATGATTAGGCTAGGCCGGTGCTACTACAGCATCTGAATAGGAGGTTTAGTGATATTTTCTCAAGAGGTGGAGGGATTTCTTTAATAATCACATTCCAATTTTTTCCCCGAAACAGTGTCAGTAAGTACGGAGGTTCAGTTTGGATGCCTGGCCTTCTGCCTATGGCAAAGCAAGGCACCACCAATTTAAAAATCAAGAAAGCAAATCGGCAAAATGATTTCCAAACAACAGGACCCCATAAACAATGGAACTACAACAGCAAATGATTTGAAATCGGCTGCAAGGATCACAATTAGGACTTCAACAGAGAAAATTCATAAAAATACAGAACCAATTAAATATACTCACAATAGGTCCATTTTTTAAAGCATGCTCCTTAGCAAATTTACATGCTTGCTTCACGGCAAGAGCATCCATTCCATCTACCTGTTACAAAATACAAGTACAAGAATTCATCAAAGAAATAATAGCATTATACAGATTATAAAAGGGCAACTGAGCCCACTAGTCCACTTTTACCCAAATCAACTAAAATATATTAAGGGAAAAGCACCACTTGCATATAAATTCCAAGGCAGGAGTCATCTTTTACCTTAGATTATTATTCCCGGAAATCTACTGTGCAGTCCTTACCTCGTGCAGAAAATAAAATGAAGATTAGCAAAATGAATATTCTCACCGTTCTTCGAAGGTGGAGAATCTTCCTTTACTTGTGTAATGGTTTATGTTCTCTATGTTAACCCCACTATGACAAGGGATAACCAACCACTTGCTCTAAAAGATCGAACTGATAGAACATGGTGAATCAATCCCTTTATCTCACAGCCCAGGCCCCACTTCAAATGGGTCAAGCCCTTGGCTCCGATACCACTTTGACGCAGGACAACTAACCACTTGCTCTAAAAGCTCGAACTAATAGAGCATGATGAATCAATCCCTTTATCTCATAGCCCAGGCCCCACTTCACATGGGTCAGGCCCTCGACCGAACCCCCCTCATGGGCCCCGCTTCACATCGGTCTCGCCTGACGGGCCGCCCACCCTGAGTGTGCCCTCGCTTCACACAGGCCACCCCACTCGAGCCCGGTGTGAAAAATGCCCCTGCATTACGCTATAAATTCATGTTTGCTTAGTTGCATCAACCTTCTACCTAGGTGCCCCTTTGGCTTCGAATCATGCTTCAAGCTCACCACTCATGATCCCACTTCTCTAGGCTCTAGCAGTTTATAATAGCCAACATTTGGAAACATACGCCCAAGCTAAACAAAAACGGTGATGCTACGACACAAGCCGTTATGCAATACGAGTTCGTAACAGCCCATGTTAAAAATTGCAGACTATAACGGGCCTGTAATGACCATTGTGTAATGGCCCGCCCTCACCATTATGCATGTATAAGGCTCCCTTTTTAGGGAGGTTTTTCCTTTTCCCCTATTTTTTTTACTGTATTTGTATATTTTTTCGAAGATTAAACACAAAATTTAAGCATTTTCAACAAAGTGAAGATCTGACGCCGAATTTGGGAAAAATTGAAAAATAGGAATGTTTTTCTTGATACAATTATATTGATTCAACAATATCTTACCAAATCAACCAAATCTTCCTATATTTGCATTCAATTGGCCATGTTTGTACAATTTTTTTAATTTTTTGTATTTTTGTTGGTTTTTATATAATTTTCAGTATTTTTGAAATTTTATTTATTTTTTATAAAATATTTGGAATGTAAATTGTTCAAATGTGTATAGAGTTTAGATCTAAACATGCATGCACTAAATTAGTGTTTTTCATCTCTTTTTTCTAGTTTTTGGTTTTTTAGTAATTTTGGGTCACTTTTAGGACGAATGGTGACAAATAGTTTTTTTTTTTTAATTTCTTCCCCAAATTTCTTTAGGGAAATGATATCAAATGCTTAGGAATCTGCACCCCACAAACTGCAAGGTAGCATATGCCCTCAACTGAAAATTGCATATATTGTCTATCTTATCCGTCTCCATTGGTGGGTTAGAGAAACTTACGTTTTTTTTTTTTTTTGAAAGACAACAAAAATTCAATAAGAAACCCACAAAGCGGGAAAAGAATACAATCAAGAAGCGCTCAACAGCGCTGAAAAGATCGCCAAAGACACAACTTTAACATACACTGCCCAACTCGAAATAAGCCCTAATGATTGTAGGAAGGTATTTTCCACTCTCTGCAGGCTCACACATTGAGTACCCACGATATAATCTACAATATGGGTATTTACTCTATTATGTAAGGTCACGTCTTCTTGAAAGTTCCTTGCAGGAGCTCGTGATACGAGAGCTTCATTCAAGTGGCCTTGGTGGTCACTTTAGAATCAACAAAACAATAGTCATGGTACAGGACTATTTCTATTGGCCGGGTTTCGAAGAAAGATGTAGAAATTGTCATTCGGCAGTGTTGAGTAAGCCAGGTAGGCAAAGGTAGCAAGCAGAATATTGGTCTTTATACTCCACTAGTGTTTTAAATAGCTCGTAGCGTATTACGTAGCATTCATCCCTCTATTGTGTTTAGCATAAGCTACGTTGCAAGGTATTCCAAAATGTCTATGTTTATGTAACACTAATGGTGGTAACCATTACACATTATGAGGTTGTAACGACCATAACAGCCGTTACGAAAAAGATGACCTGCAACAGCCATTACGGAAAAGATGACTGGTAATGGCCATAACGAGGCCAAAATAGGTTTTTCAACAAAAAGGAAAAAAAAAAAAAAGCAACGGCTGTCATGGGGTCATAACAGTAACGGCAGTGGTCGTTACAGCCACCGTTACCGTTATGGAATACCTTAACATCATGTGTAGTATAAGCTACACGATGGTTCTATTTTTTAATTAAAATAAAAGGAGAAATATAATTAGTACAAAAAGCATTCACAATGATGATGGGATGCCACAAAAATCAAGCCTTGGGATGTTTCTATTGCTTTGATTTATGTTTATGATGAACTTATTTTGATTCTAGTTTGATATTTAAGGAACATTTTCAGTTTTTAATGCTTTATTGTGATTCAAATTACAGTAGATCTGCAATAGCTTTAAGTATCTTCTTTGCATGATTAGAGATTATGAGATTGGTAAATTCTGTTGTTTGCCATTGTCTCGTGCGCATGGCTTGGTAATGGAATCCCTACCAATTATCATAATTCTCCTCTTTTGAGAATTAAGTCAAAGGAAGTTCAGATTGATCTTAATTGCTACATCTTCCAACAAGTGGGCCACACCACAGAAATCAATATACAGCCACCCAAAAAGGCTTTACAAAGTTATTTTAAGGATTGAAAGGCTAGTGTCCGAATGGGTGGGCGGTGTATGTTAAGGCGCCTTTGGCTGCCATTCCTTTTGGAGTGCCTAGTGGTTTTGGGCTTGTGTTCTTTCTACTTTGGTTTCTTAATAAATTATCATTCTCTCAAAAAAAAAAAAAAAAAGCCTTTATGATAGCGGTTAGTGCACAAGATAGTTACATCCACTGGGCAATGGACCACACTATAGAAAACAATGTCCAACCATGAGCCACCTAAGAAAATCAAGCCTATCCCATGCCATAGAAAACAATGCGCAACCACCCAAATACCTCACTGATGCATGGTGGCCCACGGGATGGTGAGATGGGTTGCATGTGATGCAACAAACAACACAGCAGGCCCCACAGAGAAAAATGTTGTAGAACAATCCTATCCTACAATATTGCATGGGAACGAGCCTCGTATAAAGGACAAAATTGGAAAAACCATGGTGGTTGCTGAGATGGATTCAGGCATTTAGAAATGTTTGTCAGCATCTCCAGATTTTTTTATCACATTTTTCTTTTTTGGGAGGCAAACTCAAAGACTCCCTTTCTAAAGAGGTCACTGATGACTGGGACCATGTCCCTGAGTTGCAGCTTCGTTCATCATTCTGTTCTTTTTTAATGAAATTATCAGTAATCAGAAGGAAAAAAAAAAAAAAACATTTTAAAGGTCATCTCCAGTACTTTCCTATCTCCATAGCTTGATATCTATTAGAAATGTGACAGTAGTTACAGTAATGACTACTGCTAGCAGATTAAACACTTCTTTTATCTTTTCTTCTTTCTCTTTTTCCTTTTCCTTTTCTTTTTTTTTTTTTTTTATGAGAGTATAGACCACAAAGAAAATATATTGAAGAAGATTTTTAACAAGGGAGATTTCTCTTTGAAGTTCCATAATCGCAGGTCTTAGATACTTAATCACAAGCACATAAACACGAAATCAAATCCATATATGAGATCTAATAACAAGAAGATGGTTTAAATAATTTGTCTGATGGTCCACATTAAGTTGGGGCCCACCTGACGTGAGGGCCAAATGTGAAAAGAAAAAAGTGGACAATTAAAATAAATTGACCGATACTCCACATTTAGTCTAACCACATGGCCCTCCTCTTGTGTGGACCAGCTGATTTCTGGACGAGGGAACATAAGCAATGGAGACAACCTAACAAATGCACAAATCATTGCACAGTTTGAAACACTTTTACACGTGCCCCCATTTCCATGTGCAGAATGACATGGTTTTTTGCAGGTTGTGACATGTTTTGCATGAGAAATCAGTGAAAAGGGGGAAAAAAATCAGGTTCGATTCAAAATTCATTTCATAAGACAGATTCCAATCATACACAAAAAAAAAAAAAAAACAATTAAATAACTCCACACCTTCAAACCAGGAACATAATCACCACGCTTGTAATAAGATGGACTCTTGGCTGCTCTCCATTCTGCCGTTCCCATTCCATCTGCAAAATTAAAAAATAAATAAATATTAAAATTAAAAATAATAATAATAATAATAAAGAATAAATAGAGAGAGAGAGAGAGAGAGAGAGAGAGAATAACTTCAAAACAAAAGAAAATTAAAAGGTAAGAAAGAAACGATGCAGATAGAGGCAAGCTCGATACAATCCTCTATTTATGTTGAGTCTCTTACAGTGATTGTTCTCACAGACGAGAATAGCAGGCAGATCCCAAAGTGCAGAGATATTAAGGGCTTCGAAAAGCTGCCCCTGATTAGCGGCCCCATCACCGTAGAGAGTGAAAGTGACCTTATTGTCTTTGGAATACTTCTGGGCGAAGGCAAGGCCGCACCCGAGTGGGACCTGCGCGCCCACGATCCCGTGCCCGCCGTAAAACCCGCTGTCCTTCTTGTAAAAATGCATGGATCCGCCCTTCCCTTTGGAGCACCCGTCCCTGCGGCCCATCAGCTCGGAGAAGGCCTCAACGAGGGTCCCACCACGACCCAGGAAGATGCAGTGGTCGCGATATGCAGTGATGATACAGTCCTTCTTGGTGATGGCGGCCTCCATACCGACAGCAACAGCTTCCTGGCCGTCGTATAGATGGCAGAAGCCGCGGATGAGCTTGGCCTTGTAGAGGGAGTCGGCAGCGATCTCCATCCGGCGCATCAGGGCCATGTCCTTGAAGAAGGAGAGGAGCTCCTTGGGCGTGGTTTCGACGGACCGCGATGGGGGATCGCATTTGTGGCCAGTGAAAGGGATGCTGGTTTCGATGGTCAGGATCGTCTTGTCATCTTCGGCATGGGATGAGAAGGGACGACGATAGAGACACGACGGGTGATGGACGGAGAGGGATTTGAGGAGGAGATTCGATAGAGAAGGAGATTGAGATGGGGTTGATGCTAACATGCGCCAAAGGGCCATCTTCACACCTTCTCCTGGAGTTAGATGAGAAATCAGATCATCTGGAGTTAGGTGATACAGAGCGGAGGAGAGAATTGGCAATTAAGGTCGGAAGATGGGAACGGAGAAAGGAATTCATTTTGCCTCCGTCGCGACACACTATCCACTTCTTGTTCACGCACACCTGAGCCTACATGCTCAGATTTTCTGATGATTTGAACCGTCCATATTCTTGTAGGTCCGATGAATAAGCTTATTTCCGATCATTATGGTTCAATGATGATCCTCAGTTTTGATTTTTAGAGTTAAAATCGAACCATTGAAATTTTCTTTTCATTGCTCTAAATTCATCAAATGATAGTGATGGATACAATCATCCCTTCCAAGTAAATTTCTTATATTGGTTTGTATAAAATATAATACGAAACCTGAACGGTTCAGATCATCAAAATACTGATCATGTGGACCCCAGTGGACGGCAACGCGCATCTAAATCCTGAGTCGCGCCAGGGTGAACGAACTCGCGAAGCGATGCACGGGATCTGAGGTTTTCTAAGCCCACGTGTGTATGAATAGACTGTACACGCAAACACACGTGCGAAATTACACATTTGTCCGTCAAATTATTATTGCCTGAGATGGACCACCTTTTTAAACCACCTGACCCAAGAATAAGACCTGTTCACTACTAAGCTGATTAAGGATTCAAGATTATACTCGACAAACGGACGGCTCAAATGACATTTTCTAGCCGTCCATTTGTTTTGTGGACGGTGTTCAATCTCAGTAGTGAAATCCGCCTGATTTTTGAGTAAGATGATCTTTAAGTGCGGCCGCATTATCGAATGGTCATATCTCACACGCATGCGCCATTCACTTAGATGGCCGGGGCTAGGCTATACGTGTACGCCACTCCCAAGGAAGAGGAGAAAACTTGGATACTCTAGCCCATCGAGGGGAAAATGTCCACTGTAGGCAAAACCTTTTATCCAGCGGTTTTAATCGAAAAATACAAACTTAAGTTACCAACTTAGACTAGCACGTGCGGACAGCGACTTTGAGGACGAAACTATCCTTCCTTTTCACTGCGAGAGCTGACGCTCCTCCAACTGAGAGTTGTACGAACGGCTCAGGAGATATCAAAGTTACGTGGCCCCACAGCTATGTATTTATCATATCCACAACGTTCGTCTATATTTCAAAATCATTTCGGAGCATTATCCAAAAAATAATAATTCGTATCCATGGATCAATGGACCACACCATGAAGAGCAGCAGGAAGATTGATTTTCACCGTTAAAAATTTTGTAAGGCCCATCATAACATCTATTTTCCATCCAATCTATTAATAAAGTTACAAAGGCCTGGATGAAGAGGAAAAACAAATTCCATAATGATCCAAAACTTTCATAACCCCTAAAAGGGTTTCAATGGTAGACGTTCAATTCCCCATTACCTTTTACCGTGTGGTCTACTTGATAGCTAGATCTGTCTTATTTTTCATCTCAAGCCTTAATACGAGTTCACTAAATATATCGACGGTTTGGATATAATATATACCTCATAATGAGACCCATAAAAATCTATGAGGATTACAACAGAGAAAAGGAAAAAAAAAAAAAAAAGCCAGTGAGTTGGGGTCGATCGGGTCAACCCAGTTAATGGGGTTAGAGCTTGGCCTATGGCTACAGATTATAATCGTAGCCATAACTATAATGCTATGCAATTTTTTTTCTTTTTTATTTTTATTTTTTACATAAAGAACTTTATTATACCTATATCTTTCTCTAATACATATTTATATAAATATGTGTGTGTATGTGTGTGTGTGTGTGTGTGTATATATATATATATATATATATATATATATATATATATATATATAAATTTTTCTCTTTTTTTTTTTCATTTCTTTCTTTATTCATTTGACAAGAATATCTTCTAAACTAAAATTAGTTACTTGGTGTACCACATTTGAATTTGGGGTAGGAGAAGCTACTTTAGCCAACCAACCTAGTTATTTTCCAAGATTCCATTAGGTAGATGGTCGAAAATACATTTCATTCACTTCGCGGTCAATTTCAATCACTTCACGGTCAAACTAGAAATTGAGCGAGGCAAACATAAAATTGAGTGGGTAAATTGAAAATTGAGTAGGCCAAGGTATGAATTGAGAGAGGGAAGCTAGAAATTGAGCGAAGCAACGTAGGAGTTCAGCGAGGGAATCTAGAAATTGAGAGAGATAATGTAGAAAATGAGTGAGGGAACTTAGAAATTGAACGAGAGAACCTACGATTTGATCTAGGCAACTTAAGAATTGAGCGAGGGAAGCAAGAATTTAAGCGAGAGAACCTAAAAATTCAGCAAGACAACTTAGGATTTGAGCGAGGGAAACTACAAATTGTGCGAGGGAACCTAGAAATTGAGCGACACAACCTATGATTTGAGCGAGACAACATAGGAATTGAGCGAAGGAACCTAGGAAATGAGCGAGGTAACGTAAAAATTCAGTGAGGAATCCTAGGATTTGAGTGAGGGAAGCTAAAAATTAAGCAAGGGAACCTAGAAATTCAGCGAGGCAACCTAGGAAATGAGTGAGGCAACGTAGAAATTCAGCAAAGAAACCTAAGATTTGAGCAAGACAACCTAGGAATCAAGTGAGGAAAATTAGAAATTGAGCGAGGGAAGCTAGAATTTGAGCGAGGGAACTTAGAAATTCGCTCAATTTCTAACTTCCCTTGCTCAATTCTTAGGTTGCCTTGCTCAAATCCTAGATTTTCTCGCTGAATTTCTAGGTTCCCTCGCTCAATTTCTAGCTTCCCTCGCTCAAATCTTAAGTTGCCTCGCTTAATTTCTAGTTTCCCTCGCTCAATTCCTAGGTTGTCTCACTCAATTCATAAGTTGTCTCACTGAATTTCTACCTTCTCTTGCTTACTTGTTAAGTTGTCTCCCCCAATTCCTAGGTTCCTTCACTGAATTTCTAGCTTCCCTCGCTCAATTTTTAGGTTACCTCACTCAATTTCTAGCTTCCCTTACTTAATTTCTAGCTTCTTTCGCTTAATTCCTAAGTTTTTCGCTCAATTTTTAGGTTGCCTCGCTGAATTTCTAGCTTCCCTCGCTCAATTCCTAGGCTATCTCACTCAATTCATAGGTTCCCTCGCTCAATTTCTAGCTTCCCTCGCTCAATTCGTAGGTTGCCTTACTGAATTTTTACGTTGCATCGCTCAATTGCTAGCTTGCTTCGCTCAATTCTTAGGTTCCTTCGCTCAATTTATATATTGCCTCACTGAATTTTTAGCTTCCCTCGTACAATTTTTAGCTTCCCTTGCTCAAATCATATGTTGTCTCGTTGAATTTCTAGGTTCTCTCACTCAAATTCTAGCTTCCCTCGTCGAATTTCTAACTTCCCTTACTCAATTACTATGTTGCCTCGCTCAAATCCTAGGTTTCCTCGCTGAATTACCTTGCCTCGCTCAATTTCTAGGTTCCCTCGCTCAATTTTTAGCTTCTCTCGCTCAAATTCTGGGTTGCCTCGTTGAATTTCTAGGTTCCCTCGCTCAAATTCTAGCTTTCCTCGCTCAATTTCTAACTTGTCTCGCTCAATTCCTATGTTGCCTCGCTCAAATCTTAGGTTTCTTCGCTGAATTTTCACGTTGCCTCGCTCATTTTTTAGGTTTCCTTGCTCATTTTCTAGGTTCCCTTGCACAATTTGTAGCTTCCCTCGCTTAAATCCTAGGTTGCCTCGCTGAATTTATAGGTTCCCTCGCTCAATTTCTAACTTCCCTCGCTCAATTCCTAGGTTGCCTAGTTCAAATAGTAGGTTCCCTCACTCATTTTCTACGTTGCCTCGCTCAATTTCTAGATTCCCTTGTTGAACTCCTACTTTGCCTCGCTCAATTTCTAAGTTCCCTTGCTTAATTCCTACCTTGCCTCCGCTTAATTTTCAATTTTCCCACTCAATTTCATGTTTGCCCCGCTCAATTTCTAGTTTGACCGCAAAGTGATTGAAATTGACCGTGAAGTGAATGAAATATATTCTCGACCATCGACCTGATGGAATCTTGGAAAATAATTAGGTTGGTTGGCTAAAGTAGCTTCTCCTACACCAAAATTATACGTGGTATGTCAAGTAACTAATTTTAGTTTAAAAGATATTCTTGTTAAATGAAAAAAAAAAGAAATGAAAAAAAAAAAGAATATTTTTTTTATATGCACATACACACACACACACACACACACACACACACACACATATTTATATAAATATGCACTAGAGAAAAATGTAGGTAGAATAAATTTCTCCACATAAAATATAAAAATAAGAAACCAGCGTGTTGAAGTCGACCGGGTTGTAACCCGGTCGATTGGGTCAGAGTTGGGCCTATGGCTACGGATTATGCTACGGTTATAATCCGTAGCCATAGACATAGCTCTGACCCGATTGACCCCAACACGTTGGTTCTTTTTTTTTTCTTTTCTTTTCTTTTTTCCATGATGTAATCTCCATCGATTTTTGTGGGTCCCATTATGAGGTATGTGTTATATCCAAACCGTTCATCTATTTGGAGAACTCGTATTAAGGCTTGAGATGAAAAATAAGACATATCTAGCTATCAAGTGGACCACACTGTAAAAGGCAATGGGGAATTAAACGTCTACCATTGAAACCCTTTTAGGGGATACAGAAGTTTTAGGTTTAGGTTAGGGAGTTGAGATTAGGATTAGGTGTAGGTTTAGGTTTAGGGATTTGAGAATACATTTAGGTTTTAGGTTTAGGGTTAGGTTTTAGGTTATAGGTTTCGGTTAAGGTTAGGTTATAGGTTATAAGTTTAAGTTATAGGTTATAGGTTATAGGTTAAGGTTTTGGTTATAGATTTTGATTTAGGTTAAGGTTATAGGTTTAGGTTTATGTTAAGGTTTAGGTTTAGGTTATAGGTTATAGGTTATATAGGTTAAAGCTTTAAGGAATTGAGAATAGGTTAAGGTTTAGGTTTAGGAAATCGAGTTTAGGTTTGAGATTGGGTTTAGTTTGGGTTTTCAAGTTTAGGTTTAGGTTAAAGAGTTGAGATTAGGATTAGGTGTAGGTTTAGGTTTAAGGATTTGAGAATATATTTAGGTTTTAGGTTTAGGTTTAGGTTAAGGTTATAGGTTTAGGTTAGGTTTAGGTGTAGGTTATAGGTAATAGCGTTAGGGAATTAAGAATAGGTTAAGGTTTAGGTTTAGGAAATCAGGTTCGGATTCGAGATCGAGTTTAGGTTTGGGTTTTCAAGTTTCGGTTTAGGTTTATGTTAGGGAATTGAGATTAGGATTAGGTGTAGGTTTAGATTTAGGGATTTGAGAATACATTTACGTTTTAGGTTTAGGTTTAGGTTTAGGTAATAGGTTTAGGTTTAGGTGAAGGTTAGGTTATAGGTTATAGGTTAAGGTTTAGATTATAGGTTTTGATTTAAGTTAAGGCTATAGGTTTGGGTTTAGGTTTAGGTTAAGGTTTAGGTTTAGGTTTATGTTTAGGTTATAGGTTATAGGTTTAGGGAATTGAGAATAGGTTAAGGTTTAAGTTTGGAAAATCGAGTTCGGGTTTGAGATCGGGTTTAGTTTGGATTTTCAAGTTTAGGTTTAAGTTAAGGAGTTGAGATTAGGATTAGGTGTAGGTTTAGGTTTACGGATTTGAGAATACATTTAGGTTTTAGGCTTAGGTTTAGGTGTATGTTATAGGTAATAGGTTATAGGTTATAGCTTTAGGAAATTGAGAATAGGTTAAGGTTTAGGTTTAGGAAATCAGGTATAGGTTCGGGATCGGGTTTAGGTTTGGATTTTCAAGTTTAGGTTTAGGTTAAGGAGTTGAGATTAGGATTAGGTGTAAGTTTGGGTTTAAGGATTTGAGAATGGGTTCAGGTTTAGGTTATAGGTTTTGGTTTTGGTTTTGGTTTTGGTTTAGGTTATCGGTTTTTAGATTTGAGAATGGGTTATGGTTTAGGTTTAGCAAATCGGGTTCAGGTTTGGGATTGGGTTTAAGTTTAGGTTTTCAAGTTTAGGTTTAGGTTTAAGTTAGGGAGTTGAGATTAGGATTAGGTGTAGGTTTAGCTTTAGGGAATTGAGTTAAGGTTATAGGTTTAGGGAAAGGTTAGGTTTAGGTTATAAGTTTTGAGATTTGGGAATAGTTTTAGGTTATAAGTATAGGTTTAGGTTAGGTTATAGGTTAAGGCTTAGGAATTTAAGTTTCGGTTATAGGTTTAGGTTTAGGTTTAGGTCTAGGTTTAGGTTTAGGGAATTGAGTTTAGGTTATAGGTTTAGGAAAATGTTAGGTTTAGGTTATAGGTTTTGTGATTTGAGAATAGTTTTAGGTTATAAGTATAGGTTTAGGTTAGGTTATAGGTTAAGGTTTAGAGATTTGAGTTTAGGTTATAGCATTAGGTTTAGGTTTAGGTTTAGGGATTTGAGTTTAAGTTATAGGTTTAAGTTTTGAGATTTGAGAATGGGTTCGGGTTTAAGTTACAGGTTTTGGTTTCAGTTTAGGCTATAGGTTTTGGGATTTGATAATGGGTTCCGGTTTAGGTTATAGGTTTTGGTTTTGGTTTAGGTTATAGGTTTTGATTTAGGTTTAAGTTATAGGTTTTGGTTTAGGTTATAGGTTTATGTTAAGGTTTAGGTTTAGGTTTTAGGTTTTGGGATTTGAGAATGGGTTCGGGTTTAGGTTATAGGTTTTGGTTTAGATTATAGGTTTTGGGATTTAATAATGGGTTCGAGTTTAGGTTATAGGTTTTGGTTTCGGTTTTGGTTATAGGTTTGGATTTAGGTTTAGGTCATAAGTTTTGGTTTAGGTCATAGGTTTTGGTTTAGGTTATGGATTTTGAGATTTAATAATGGGTTCGGGTTTAGGTTATAGGTTTTGGTTTTGGTTTAAGTTATAGGTTTTTATTTAGGTTTAGGTTATAGGTTTTGGTTTAGGTTATAGGTTATAGGTTCATGTTAAGGTTTAGGTTTAGGTTATAGGTTTTTGGATTTGAGAATGGGTTCGGGTTTAGGTTATAGGTTTTAGTTTTGGTTTAGGTTATAGGTTAACGGTTTAGGTTAAGGTTTAGGTTTAGGTTATAGGTTTTTGGATTTGAGAATGGGTTCGGGTTTAGGTTATAGGTTTTGATTTTGGTTTAGGTTATAGGTTAACGGTTTAGGTTATAGGTTTTTGGATTTTAGAATGGGTTCGGGTTTAGGTTATAGGTTTTGGTTTTAGTTTAGGTTATAGGTTTTGGTTTTGATGCAGGTTATATGTTTAGGTTAAGGTTTAGGTTTAGGTTATAGGTTTTTTGGATTTGAGAATGGGTTCGGGTTATAGGTTATAGGTTTTGGTCTTGGTTTAGGTTATAGGTTTTAGTTTTGATTTAGGTCATAGATTATAGGTTTATGTTAAGGTTATAGGTTTTTGGATTTGAGAATGGGTTCAGGTTTAGGTTATAGGTTTCAGTTTTGGTTGAGGTTATAGGTTTTTGGATTTGAGAATGGGTTCAGGTTTAGGTTATAGGTTTTGGTTTTGGTTTAGGTTATAAGTTTTGGGATTTGAGAATGGGTTCGAGTTTAGGTTATAGGTTTTGGTTTAGGTTAAGGTTTAGGTTTAGGTTATAGGTTTTTGGATTTGAGAATGGGTTCGGGTTTAGGTTATTGGTTTAGGTTATAGGTTTTGGTTTTGATTTAGGTTATAAGTTATAGGTTTAGGTTATAGGTTATAGGTTTAGGTTAAGGTTATTGGTTTTTCGATTTGAGAATGGGTTCGGGTTTTGGTTTTAGTTTAGGTTATAGGTTTTTTTATTTGAGAATGGGTTCGGGTTTAGGTTATAAGTTTTGATTTTGGTTTAGGTTATAGGTTTTGGGATTTGAGAATGGGTTCGGGTTTAGGTTAAGGATGTGGTCCTTGTAAATACAAATATAAACACAGCCTGTCCAAATGGTCAAGCCCTTCCAATGCTGTCCATAAGAAATGGATAGCTTCATCATGGTCATAATAGCGGTTCTCACCTTCCAGGGACCCCCGCTTATCCAGATAGCTCTGACACACATCCGGGTCTGCTCCATTAATTTCGAGCAAATACATAAACACGGCCTGTCCAAATGGTCAAGTCCCTCCAATGTTGTCCATAGAAAATGGACAACTTCATCATGGTCATAACAGCGGTTCCCACCTTCCAGGGACCCCCGCTTTTCCAAATAGCTCCGACGCACATCCGGGTCTATTCCATCAATTTCGAGCAAATATATAAATACGGTCTGTCCAAATGGCCAGACCACTTCAATCATGTGCATTCTTGACATGAGACGTACCAGATGCTTGAATCTAAAATATGCAGCTCCAAACCTCCCACATGCAACATCCATCTGAAAGAATACGCATAACCGTCATATAAATCATCATTGTAAATCAAGAAACTGTTTGTCAGTTACAGATTACAAAATTGATGAATCCTTTTTTTTAATCCAGAATTTTTAAGTGAAAAAAGAAGAAAAAATAAAGCGAGTGAGAAAATAAATTACAACAATATGCCCCTCACTGCTAACCAATAAAACTGAAGATAACACCAATGAGTGAACATAGCATTGTTGGACACCCGGTATGTTCACTCATTGGTGTTATCTTTTGTTCACTCATTGTGATTAGCTGTCCAACAATGCTAACAAGCATAATGATTTGATCCGTAACGCGATTAACTTGAGAGATGTAACACAAAAGATAACACCAATGAGTGAACTTACCGCCACCATGACAGGGATACATATCACTTTCCCTTCACCATTTTTGAAGAAAATCAATTGAGCTAAAAAAATAGAAAAATAAGAACATGAATAAATAATAGGAAAAACTAGTAATTCAAAAATATTTCAATTTTCATATAAAGCATATGAATGCACATTATTGGTATCGGCTTCTTGCAATAGCACCATCCAAAGTCAAATATAAACAAAAAATTAATAATGAAGATAAATGACATTATAAAAGCTAGAAACCATGTAAAGTCTAAGTTGAACATCTCAAAATATCGATCAAAACTCAAAAGATATAAAATTATATAGAGTTTTTTAAAGAAACAGCTAGAAACGTAAAGTCTAAGGGCCTGTTTGGGAGCGTGGATTTGGAACCCCCTAG
The DNA here is from genome assembly GCA_037074715.1 of Magnolia kwangsiensis. Classification (NCBI taxonomy): domain Eukaryota; kingdom Viridiplantae; phylum Streptophyta; class Magnoliopsida; order Magnoliales; family Magnoliaceae; genus Magnolia; species Magnolia kwangsiensis. The sequence continues at coordinate 5,353,796 of CM073582.1, forward strand.
ATTCGTGATCCCCTGGATTGGTAATCCTCTCGGTGTGTTTGGCACCCTAGAGTGTGAATCAACTTTAATTCAAAAATACCTATACATGGTATATTTACAGGGGTTTGAATTTAATTACTAAATCAACTTTAATATCCGCAATTAGTGAGATATATATTTTTTGACACTATGGTTGTGATAAGCCCACTAAAATATATGCTTTGCCTAATGTAACGCCCCAGATTTTTACCAACCTGGGGTTAGACGTCCTTAGGCAATGGGTCAATCATAACACCTTGGTAACTTCTCAGAACCCAATTCCAAAGCCAAATAAATCGTTTAGAACCAAATTCTTTAGAAATTTAACATGAATTAGCTAGCACTGCACTAGATGACCTATGAAATTCTCACCAATCACTTTCAATACGATCTGCTAGAGCCAAAACGTATAGAATAGGTAACGCTACAATACTCTAAAACCTAAGATCAAACTCTAAACCTGGTTACTCACAGGAGCATTCAGAAACTTTGTATCGGATCTGGACCGCACATCGGAAGTCCGATTGTCCCGAACTTAGACAATCCTGAGCGCTTAGTTAGACTTGACAATCACCTCGAAAATCAAGTCCAAATGATGTCCCACGACGATTTCCTTGAGTCCAGAGTGAAGAGTGAGAAATGTTAGAAATTAAATATAAATTATGAAATCTGGCACGTGTCGCTTGTGCACCTTTTTCTAGGCGTTCTGACCGTCAGAATTCGATCAAATTTTACCATCGGATCAGGATAGGTGACCCTTACATGTCATAGTACTTGTAGCTCTGATTGAGTATCGGTAGTCGTTGAACTGAAACTGGTCCGCCATGGTCGATCTGAATTTCTGATCAGACTGAAAACTCTGCCTGACCTAGATCTAATGTCAGGGAGCTTAAGTCCGACCGCATTTGATAAGAGGACCTCCACAAGTGCTCCGTTGAGACGGAACAGTCCATATTTGGACATAACATAAGTATACTTTGGCCCCAAGTCTATTTTCATCACTTTTGGACTTATAAAAAGGGCTTAAACCCTTACTCTCTCATTCCATACGAATTTCCTAAGCCCTAAGAGAGAGAAGAGAGAAAAGAGAGAGAGAAAGAGGGAGTGAGTGGGGGAGAAGATGGAGTTTTTCTTCCATGAATTCTTTCCTGCTACTCCTTGTGCTTCAATGCCTCTTTTGCACCGCCATTTCGGTGCTTCTAGCTCCGCTCTTAGGTAAGAAATCATAACCCTAACTTGTTCTAGAGTTCCAAATAGTATAAGTGATGATGTAGCTAACCTATTTCATGGTATAGGTTATCGTTAAGTCGTTGACAAAGACTTATCCTCTGAATCAACTCCGTTTAGCAATTTCTGGTTTAAGGTGCGGATTGTTGACAAGGATGTTGTTTGACATGTACAACATGCTGTCCGTTTTTCATTTCGAATATGCAAGAAGAATATGAGTTTTAGGGTATTTTGGGTATTTGTAGGAAATACTATATACGTACGTATTTTGCTGATATGATTGCCATGAGTATTTGCCGTGCGCCTATACTAGTTATGTGTGTATGATCTGTTTGGCGAAGAGATTCGCCCTAATGCACATATTGGCCGACATATGTTATGTAGACTAATGTGTGTAGATTAAGTGTTTGTTGAAATGCCTAAATCAATATGATTTATTGTCACGCCCCAAACTCAGAAATCGGATTCATAGGAATCCCGATTTGCCGAATCCGGTGCCGACAGCCTCCGTAGTACCCCATTCTCGGCTCCTAGCATGCATATGCCAGATTCCGATCCTGGGATCCTACAAGGAGGATTTTTATTATTATTATTATTATTTTTTTTTTTGTAATAAGCATAACCACAAGATTTACCCAAATCACAAAGGCAACATCATCATCACATATCCACTAATGTAATTATTTGAATACAATACCGAATGGAAAGTACATAAATAGAAATTTAAGCTCCAGAAGACCACCACACGCTCCAAGCTCAACACTGCTGCAGCCTAACATCACCTGCACGCATATATCGTGCATAAGCTTATAGAAAGCTTAGAGGGTGGTGTAAGTGTGTGTGCACAAGGTAAGTATCAAATGTTCAATACAATACTATCATCATACAATACCGAAATTACTGGCAATTCATAAATCGTACATTATCGGAATAACCTGGAATACTGACAAGATCATAAATCATACAATGACAGAGTAAGCGAAAGTATGGACAAGTTCATAAGTCAGTCAATTATCAGAAACGTAATATAAAACAGATATGCACTGAGGAGTCATAAAGAGTCAAATATCAGATGCCGAGGATGTAATGCAATATACAGATCCTGCTAAGTCTGTCTAGGCCATATAAGTACAGAAATATAGCAACCCAAAATGCCATATGCCTGCGGATGTAATGTAATATGCGATGCGAATGAAATGACCATGCTGAAGTGTGAAGTCGGGATGATAGTATATAGTATCGCAGGCTACGGGGTCCACCACAAGGACTTCTATCCAAACCAGTCCCATACCTAAATTTGGATAGTCAGACTCAATGTGGTAGACTCCTGATCTCAGGTTAGTCGCGCGCCCAACCGAAATTCTTGCCATAACGAAGGTACACAACAATTAATTGCGCACCACCAGCCCGAGTGGATAGTGAATGAATGAATGAACATGCAATTCCTACTCAATAAGTCCACATATTAGTACGGTTTCTCTCTGAAAAATCACCGGGGTATATTACACTCCATACCAGATTGCCGCCCCATCGCGCGTAATAAGGTGAGTGGAAGAGACCTCACTATCCGCCTGCCAATATCGGGCCCGGCTCGTCAATAGCGGACCCATTCCTTGAGTTGGTCAGACTCAGCCTAGCGTTGCCCCCTCCTCTCGGGCAGGTAAGGCTACACCCCCTTCCAACCGACCGCGACACAGTGGAGAGCGCAGCCATCTGGTAATCGGCACTTGGCGCCCATCTACCCACTCGGTCTAGACGTTGGAGCATCCTCTGGAACCAAGAGGGTTTAGGGACTTTCACCCAGGGATATCTATAGCACCCCATGTAGAACAGATTTTCGGTGTCCCATCTGGCCATCCACGATATGTCTGTGGAGGCTACAACCCTGATGTCGCTAGGGCATACAGTAATCACAGCACACAATGCAAGATGCATGAGTCATACAATCCAGTCATGCATCAATCCTGCGCAAACCGTGCGCTCATGTGAGACAATCTCCGCCTATCAGGGAGTCTCATAACAACCAGCACTATGACATATGCAATGGTCAATCATATCTCATAACAGACATGCAGATGATGCGTATGGGCATGGATCATGATGCTATGCAGTCACATACTCATAATCGGTATCAATAACCGGCATTAACAATTGGCCTCGACAATGTGGACATCTAACCAACATTGCCCCCTAAGAAATGGCTCACATAAAGCCTAACATATAGTGGACTCATGGCCTCACACAAAGGTCAAATATACAACACCATGGGCTTCACTCAAGAGTTTAATACACATCACGATGGGCCTTTCACATGGACCTAACATACATCACAATGGGTTCCATCGCCTAGCCCTCAAATGCATCACAGTGGGCCTCATCCCATAAGCCTCATATACATCACATTGGGCCTTAAACACGGGTTGGATACACATCACAACGGGCCGCATATACATCACATTGGGCCTCGACAATCGGAATCGGCGATCAGTCACAACAATCGGAATCGACAATCGGCCACAATAATTGGCCTCGATCGGTAATCGGCCTCGATGATCAGAATCGGTCAATCGGCCATGACAAGCAGAATCGGTAATCGGCCACGTCAATCGACAATCGGCCACGATCGAAAATCAGTCTCGATCGGTAATCGGTCAATCGGCCACGACACGCAGAGTCGGTAATCGGCCACGTCAATCGATAATCGGCCACGATCGGTAATCGGTCACGATAATCGGCCACCATCGTTAATCGGTCACGATAATCGGCCACGATCGGTAATCGGTCACGATAATCGGCCACGATCGGTAATCGGTCATGATAATCGGCCTTGATCGGTAGTCGGTCAATCGGCCACGACAAACAGAATCGGCAATCGGCCATATAAATCGACAATCGCCCACGATCGGTAATCAGTCTCGATAATCGGCCTCGATCAGAAATCGGTCAATCGGCCATGACAAACAGAGTCGGCAATGGGTCACCTCAATCAGAATTGGTCAATAATCGAAATCGATAAATCGGTCATGTCAATTGAAATCGGCATTCAACCAATCGACACCAATAATCAATATTGATAATCGGCACCGATACTCAGGGTTAATAATCAGCGTCCACCTCGATAATCGGCACCGATATCAGCAAATAAATAAGGTGGGGTCCATAGATGATCAGTTGATCAACCATAGTATAAAGATTAGCACTCGGCCGTGGTTATATCAAATCCGATAGCACGGAGTCATTCGTCTACGACAAATGAGACCCACTTATTTAGGTTAACCCATTGAGGGAATGATGAGAATAGGCCTAACAAGGCCTAAGGAAAGGTCACAATGTGGACATCCAACCATCATTGCCCATCAATGTGGACATCTAACCATCATTGCCCATCAATGTGGACATCTAACCAACATTGCTCCCAAGGAGTGGCCCACGTAGAGCTAAACATAAATTGGGCCCACGGCCTCATACAAAGGCTTAATATACAACACAATGGGCCTTACTTAAGGGCCACATATATACACAAAGGTGGGCCCTGCACATGGGCCTCAGATATATCATACGAGCCACAACCCATAGGCCTTAAATACGACAAGTGGGCCACATCAATGGGCTGCACCAATGGGCCTCATATACTCAACAGGTGGGCCCCGTACCATCAAAATGGGTAGACAACAAGGATATGAAATACATACATCGGGGTGAGCCCCATCATCCAGTGTGGATATACAATACATTCATCATGGTGGAGCCACGTCAAACATGTGATGGATGATGTGAATATACAACACGTCTTCAAAGTGGGCCCCACCCAACAAATGGACAATAGGCATGGATGAAATACATATATTAAGGTGGGTTCTCACGTGACCACCCCACACTGCGTGGATAAAACACATGAATCATGGTGGGATCCGCGTCCCCTTACTAGATAGACGGAGTGGATAAAACATCATGGTGGTGTCCCACACCACAAATGGACAGATGGTGTGAATATATTACATACATCACGGTGGAATCCATAATTTGGACGACCCATCAAAGTAGGCCCCACACGACACATACAACATGAGGGGTTCCACACGTGTGTGGGGCCACGCTGCAGGGCAGCATGAATGAAACATAATCATCATGGTGGTGTCCCACACCATCTGTCCTGATGGACGGTGTGAAAATAACACATTATCAAGGTAGGGCCCACCGTAACATTATCTTCCACCCAATCAGATCATAAGGTCACCAATACCTGAATTAAGTGGAAAACAAACATCATATTGACCCGAGGCTTCTGTGCGCCCAAGAGAGTTTCAAGGGTAGCCGTCCAACCCCCATTGTTTACTGCAGTGCGGTCCACCACATACCAGGATCTGCCTCGTTTTTTTTTTAAAAAAATTCTCAAGCCTTAAAGCTAGCTCACCGAATGAATGAACGGATTGGATGGAACACGTCCATCATGGTGGGGCTACTGAAGATGGCAGGACGGTATGAATATACCTCATACATCATGGTGGGGTCCCCACAGCCCGTCCAAATGGACAGTGTGGAAAGCAAAACATACATCACGGTAGTGGCCCACGCAGCAAAATAGGTGGATGGCTTGGGGATAAGATACATTAAATGGGACCCACAGAACCTGGTGGCATCAATGGACGGCTAGGATGAAACACACTTCATGGAGGTCCACGTGATTGGACAGCATAGATAAAACACATATCAGCTCCACCGTCCAGCACCTGCTGGACAGTGCTGAAACACATACATTCAAGGTGGGACCCACCGTCCAATCCAGTGGACAGTGTGGATGAGACCCATACATCAACGGTGGGTCACACCAGTCAAAATGTTGGACAGTCTAGGATATACCCATACATCTGGTGAGTAGCAAGAAACTTACTGACATCATGGGCAGTGGCCGTCCAACAGATGGACGGACCAGATATAAAATACATACATGAGGTGGATACATACATGAGGTGGATCCACGTGGCGTGGGACCCACCATCACTACCTATATAGTGTATATATATATATATATATATATATATATATATATATATATATATATATATTTTATAATAATAGTAATAATAACATCATCCACCTCCAGCGTCCAGATGGACCGCTGGATAGAATGCATGCATAAGAGGCCCGCCATCCCAGCTCTGCTGGATGGACGGTAGGATATGAAGCACATTCATCTGGTGGGCCCATCCCCACACATGTCACATGTGTGGGTTGGGTCCCACGAAAATGGATGGACAGTGGAATATAATACGTACCACACGATGGGACCCACTTTTTGATGACGTCATTACAGTCATCTATATTTGCTGGTGCGAGGTATACCGGCCAATCCACATCCCACGTTACCAAGGTGGGTCCACACGTTTGGGACCAACCTTCCAACGAAGCTGATATTTGTTGAATCCTTTCGTCCATACCGGCCCAAAAATGGACAGCAAGGTGGGCCGGCTGGACATGACAGCGAGGTGGGCTCCGCTTTAGACAGCGATATGGTTCACTAAATGTATACCGTGGATTAATTCACGCATCATCAAGGTGGGCCATGAAATATGAGAGAGAGAGAGAGAGAAATAAATCAGATGGTGATGGAGGGACCCCGCCACTATGGGCCCTCCATTTCTTGCAGCACGAACATCAAGATGGGTCCCACCATATGTGGGCCCTCAAATCACTAAATCAACGGTGGAAAAATCATAAAATCATCCACAAAACAAAGGAAAAAGAGAGGGAGAAAGGGAGGAAGAAGCACCCACCTTTGATCTTCTATTCATTCTTCCACCAACATGTTGTAGAGCTTCAAGGGAACAAGATTTGACGGTTGAGATCGACTTTAGAGGTTAGGATTGGGTGATAAGAAGTTGGACCACACATGGTTTTCTCCATGGAAGCCATGGATGATTCATCTCATGGAGTTGCTTGGGAGAATGAGAGAGAGAATGAGAGAGATGATGGGAGAGGAGTGATAGGAGAGAGGGAGGAGTGGTGTGTAAGAGATAAGACATGGGAAGCATGGGTCTCTTTGACTTTTGGGATAAGGGGAATAGGCTAAGCATGGGTTGCTTTAATTAGTTGGTGGGAGAGGTATGGGTGAGTGATTTGATTGGTGTGATTGATGTGATGTTGGGTAGAGATTCTTTTCTTCGGGATTTACAATGCGCAACGTCTTTTCTCGCACCGAACGCTGGCCCACATCTCCTGACCAGGGTATCGTCTTGACGCGCGAGTCGCGGCATCGGAACCGCGGCGATGACCCGGTCGCTATAGTAAAGGTCTTGGGTTGAGTCCACTCAGGTTAACGACGTGTGACTCAAGGTCACGCGCAAATATCGGTTAAGGGTCGAAGGTTGCCGAAATTTGACCGGTAAGACCGCGGAAGTCTACGGAACAGTACGGTAAAAAATACGGGTCTTAAATTTATGCCTATCATATGTATTGAATGTAAGAACATGATTATTGTGTATTAGGCATCTCCTTGATATAAGGATCTGTCATATTATATGTTGAAATCAACATACGTCAAAGTACGTTGGAGTTGTGTAGTCTAAGTGTTTGTATAAATATATGTATTGAGTAAATAGTGTTGATTAGCGTTGAGATTGGATTCTCAACTAATTTGATGATGCACATGATTTCCTCCATACTTGTTGTATTTGAATTGATCACCTTATGTGTGAAATACCCGTGTATGGTTAACTGCTTATGATGTACGTTATAACATGCTGATAACATGCTGGAATTATTTGTATTTCAATTATGTCTCTCTCATATGGTTATTAATTTAGATTGCAAGTGTTCGAGGCTATACTCTAGTCCAGGCAGTCGATAACGGATTAGAGTCGTGGTTGGATTCTATTCGCCACGAAGGATGTGTATGACGAACTCGAGTCGTACTAGAGTTATCGGCAGTGGGTAGGCCACATGAAGTGCTTGTGCACTTCATGTCGGTCGATTCAACGTGCACTCGTGCTAGTCAGACTCATTAAGTAACCCGACTGACCATTGTATATTCACCTTGTATTCATCATAACTGCTTGAACCTAGGGTACTAAACTTACCATTGGAAAGCCTCTCTAACCTTGGTACCTCGATCCCCTAAGACTCATGAGTCGGGCATGGTGGTATGGGACACCGTGGTCGAGCTGTCGGCTTACACTGGGGCCACAAACCTCCCTGTAGTGACTAGTGAGCACCCTACTCTGAGTAGATTATGGTGGTATGAGACACTATATTCTTGCTGTCGGCCTACATTGATAAAGTGATGGGGGAGTGGAGCAATGAGTGTGAGCAATAACCCTGACAGCCATTTGTAGTGACCTTGAGTTTATCCTTACACCGCATGGGGGCGACGAGTCCTGATGCAGTCTTGAGGATATAAACTAGGCCTGTATTGATAAGGTGATGGGGGAGCGGTGCAACGAGTGCGTGCAACAGCCCTGGTAGCCCTTGAAGCGACCTAGAACCGTACTTCGTATGAGATATGCTAGGACTGACGACCCTATAATGGATCATTGTTTGGGTATTGATATAAGGGAGGTACCCTAGTTTCCTAATCATGCTGTATGAAAAGGACTAATAACAACTCGGTAATCATATTCATATCGCACTGCATGTGCCTGGAAGATGTGGAGCACTGAGGGAAGAAAGCATGCCGCGGACGTAAGATGGTGTCGCATGAGGGAGTATGTCGGTGAGGGCATCCATCATGTCATTTAATTCTTGCATTAATCACAGTATTTAAGAATATTTGAATTGCTTACTTTATCATTATCGCTTGATTGATTTGATAACATGTTAACCTTTGCTCTATGATTCCACTGAGTTAGATACTCACTCACACGTTATGGGACGGTGTTGCGCACACCAACCAGTCCCTATTTTAGTTTCAGGTGATGGCGCTGCTTGTGAAGCGGAGCCGAATTTGTTTGATGATGAGGAGAATTTCTCTTATATGCTGGTTTTGATCGCGGGTTACAGGGTTACTGATTAGATGCCAATACCCTTGGCAGTTTGCCTTTTATTTACACACCCATGTATATTCTTTTCTTTCTATTTTGGAGTATACATGTAATTAGTTAACCTGGTAACATGTTCACACTCTGGAGACTTACAATCATTTATATATTTTATATATTTATCACAATCTTTCGCTTGCTAATTTAACTGTCTCTGGAGTATGATATGTTGTTTTGGCTTAGTCCCAATCTTGTTTAATGGCATTCTACAGACAATGTGCATTCATCATTATCTATATTGCATAAGTGACGTTTTGGAACTCGGGAGTTGGGTTTCTACTCGACCCCCGATTTTCAGGATGTTACACCTAAAAATGATGAAATTCCAAGTCTCAGATGGACCGCAAGCACAAGATCATGTTTGAGTGCCTAACCAACGATTTTTAATCGTTGATTAATATGGACAGTGTTTGGACGGTGCTGAACAATATTTGAACGGTGCCGATCTACATGAACAATGTCTGGACGGTGCTGATCATCGTTAGTGGGCCATGTGCCCAGTAGAATGATAGTGTACAGTGACATACATTTATACCTGCAACTATCGAAATGATTTTAGGTGTAATCCAAGCTCTCACTTTGGATTACAAACCCCCTCAAAGAGGGGATTGAGAACCCCCTGGATTGGCAATCCCTAGTTGCTTTATGCTGCCAAACAACCAAGGGAATTTGAAACTCGCTCTAATCCCCTCCAATCCAAGGTGCCAAACGACTCCTAAGTTGAACATCTCCGTGAATTGCAACTGTATCCCCCGTATCTCAAATATAAGATCACATTTATATCTTACAAGAAGAAGGTGAAATAGAGCCCTTATAAATCGAAAGGATGAGAGGTGCAACAAGAAGGAAAATGGGGATTGCTTGAATAGACGTAGCCGAGTATCATGCTTCTCTAATCCACCATTCACCGTGTCAAACCACCATCTCAATGAACACTTAAAGGATGGGTTTGGGAATTGAGAACAAGAATCGTCACCTACAAACATGTAATGAAAAATATATTAAAACCAAATTTCACTACTTAGAAAATTAGAACGAAAATAAAAATAAAAATTAAACATAGTTGAAATCAATCGAAGCAGACTAAAAATTAAGCAAGACAAATTAGAAAATGAATGAGGGAAACATGAAATTCAGCAAGACAAACATTAAATTCAACGAGGCAAGATGAAACTGAGCGAGGCATCCTAAAATATTGAGCTAGGCAAGATGAAATTGAGCGGAAAACCTATCAATTAAGCGAGGCAACCAAGAAATTCAGTGATGGAACCGAGATAATGAGCGAGGGAACCTAAAAATTCAGCAAGGCAACCTAGGAATTGAGCGAGGAAAACTAGAAATTGAGCGAGGGAAGCTAAAAATTCAGCAAGGAAACCTACGATTTGAGCGAGGCAACCTAAAAATTGAGCGAGGGAACCTAGAAATTGAGCGAGGCAACATAGGAATTCAGCGAGGTAACCTAGGAATTTAGCGAGGGAAGGTAGAAATTGAGTGAGGCAACCTAGGAATTGAGCGAGGAAAGCTAGAAATTAAGTGAGGGAAGGTAGAAATTGAGCAAGGGAAGCTAGGAATTGAGCGAGGCAACCTAGGAATTGAGCGAGGGAACCTATAAATTGAGCGAGGGAAGGTAGAAACTGAGCGAGGCAACCTAGGAATTGAGCGAGGGAACCTAGAAATTGAGTGAGGCGATGTAGGAATTTAGCGAGGTAACCTAGGAATTGAGCGAGGGAAGGTAGAAATTGAGCGAAGCAACCTAGGAATTGACCAAGGAAAGCTAGAAATTAAGCGAGGAACGGTAGAAATTGAGCGAGGGAAGCTAGGAATTGAGCGAGGGAACCTAGGATTTGAGCGAGGTGACCTAGAAATTGAGTGAGACAACGTAGGGATTGAGTGAGGGAAGTTAGGAATTGAGCGAGACGGCCTACGAATTGAGCGATGAAAGCTAGAAATTCAGCTAAGGAACCTATGAATTGAGCAACGGAAGGAAAAAATTGAGCGAAGCAACATAGGATTTGAGCGAGAAAAGCTAGAAATTGAGCGAGGGGACCTAGAAATTGATTGAGACAACATAGGAATTGAGTGAGTCAATGTAGGAATTCAACGAGGTAACCTATGAATCGAGCGAGGGAAGGTAGAAACTGAGTGAGGGAAGCTAGGAATTGAGCAAGGTAACCTAGAAATTGAGTGAGGGAACCTAGAAATTGAGCGAGGGAACCTAGAAATTGAGTGAGGCAACTTAGGAATTTAGCAAGGTAACCTAAGAATTGAGCAAGGGAAGCTAGAAATTGAGCGAGACAATTTAGGATTTGAGCGAGGCAACCTAGGATTTGAGCGAGGCAACGTAGGAATTTAGCGAGATAACCTAAGAATTGAGCGAAGGAAGCTAGAAATTGAGCGAGACAACCTAGGATTTGTGCGAAGCAACCTAGGATTTGAGTGGAAAAAGCTAGAAATTGAGCGAGAGAACCTAGAAATTGAGCGAGGCAACGTAGGAATTGAGCGAGGCAGCCTAAGATTTGAGCGAGGAATGCTAGAAATTGAACGAGGGAACCTAGAAATTGAGCGAGAAATCATAGGATTTAAGCGAGGGAAGCTAGAAATTGAGCGAGGGAACCTAGGATTTGAACGATGCGACTTAGAAATTGAGCGAGGCAATGCAGGGATTGAGCGAAGAAGCTAGGAATTGAGCGAGGCAACATAAAAATTCAGCAAAGAATTCTAGGAATTGAGCAAGGAAACTAAGAAATTCAGCGAGGCAACCTAGGATTTGAGCGAGGCGAGGGAAGCTACAAATTATGCGAGGGAACTTAGAAATTGAGCGAGGAAGCTAGAAATTGAGCGAGGCAACCTAGGATTTGAGGGAGGGAACATAGAAATTGGAGCGAGGCAACCTAGGAATTGAGCCAGGGAACCTAGGAATTGAGTGAGGGAAGCTAGAAATTGAGCGAGGCAACCTAGGATTTGAGCGAGAAGAGCTATAAATTGAGCAAGGGAACCTGGAAATTGAGTGAGGCGAGCGAGGCAACGTAGAAATTGGAGCGAGGATTGAGCAAGGGAACCAAGAAATTGAGCGAGGGAACCTAGGAGTTGAGCAAGACAACGAAAAAATTCAACGAGGCAACCAAGAAATTGAGCAAGGGAAACATCAATTTGAGCGAGGCAAGCTTGAAATTGGGTGAGGGTAACATGAATTGGAATGAATTTTAAATGTAATTGACCTAGCCTAACAATTTGCTTTGTTGAATTTGACCGATCAGTTAATGAAATTGACCGAGATTTACATGAAATTCTCTTTGGTGAATTTGATCGAGCAATTAATGAAATTGACCAAGTGGTTCATAAAATTTTCAGTACACACTTATAGTGCTGAGTTAACTAAATTGGGCACACCCAGATCCATAGTTCAATTGACAGACTGAGTAGAGATACCTCATGTCAACACTTGAGGTCTTGGTATCAATTCCTAGCGGGTGTGGATAACATGGAGTGTGTATTGACATGGGTGTGTACTAACAAGCTAACCTAAAAAAATCAAAAAAATAAATTAATAGTAAAATATAAAAAAATAAAAAAATAAAAAATATTGAGTTGGGCCTGCCTGGAATGTATGTGGACTATCCATGACCTTCATCCATTTTTCCATCTAAAGCAAGGGTTTCAGTCCAAAATGGTGGCATATTGAAATATCAAGTGGATCACACCACAAGAAACAGTGTTTCCACCGTAGAAACCTTGTTATGCCCCCACAATGATGTTTTACTTGTAATCCATCATGTTCATAGGATGATTTTCACATGGATGAACCGAAAACCAAGATTTGAGCTTCATTCGGCATTTTAATGGCCCACAAAAAATTTATGCCGTTTAGGTAAATGTATATCATACCTGTCATGTGTACTTTCTTCTGTGAAGGAACCATTTAAAAAAAAAACGAGATACTGTTGATGAATAGAGGGTAGGATCAAGTAGAGCGTGGTGCGATCCAAGCAACAGATGTAGCGGTAGAGTTTTCGTCCTTGTTTTTTTTTTTCAAAAATTGAGCGAGAGAAGGAAGGGAGAGGAAAAGCAACGGCAGTAAAAAGGAGGGGTAGTTTCGTCCTCAAAGTCGCTGTCCGCACGTGCTAGTCTAATTTGGTAACTTAAGTTTGCATTCCTCGGAACCGCTGGATAAAAGGTTTTGCCCCCCACCCCAGTTTGCATTCTTCGATAAAAACCACTGGATAAAAGGTTTTGCCCACCCTAGATGTATGTTACTCGGTACGCCCATAAGGATCATTAGACCCATTGTTGAAACCCTCTAAACGCCCATGATGCTTGTTTGGCATTCAACCTGTTCGTGAGATGCCACCCACGTACCTACATGAAATGAGAAAACTGATATTAACTTAATTCAAAATTTCCATGGCTGTTGAAAAGTTTTAATGGTAGTAGTTCCATCCCATAGAGTAAGGAGGGTTAGGTAGGGCTTTGTGCAGTTCACTGAAATTTGGATCTATTTAAATTTTTAAGTCATCCTTTTCAATGAGTTGACCATGGGTTTACAGGCCTTGGGCAACATCCTGCTCTAGGGATATTCTCAACGACGGATGGGGTGATTTGGGGTCGTTTGGAAATTATATACATGACACAAGTCTAACTACCCTTGGTAGCCGGTAAGGGTGTTTAGCGTATGAAATTATATAATATTAAGTGAAATAGAACTTTTAATCCCTTGGTTTGAAAAATCATAGAGTAAGGAGGGTTAGGCAGGGCTTTGCGCAGTTCAACAATAATTTGTGAAATCCGTGAGATTTTCTCCTAAAATCATAAGCTGCGAAGTCCTTATGCTAGGAAGGGAGGTAGGGGCCCACCTTAATATTTGTTAGGAAGCCACCCCATTCATCTTTTTTACAGGATCATTTTAAAGTAAGCGACCAAAAATGAGGTGGATTTAAAACTCAAGTAGGTAAAGTTTTCTATGTTGTCAATTCATCCCAACAGGAATGAACTTATAAACAGCTGGGATGACATATAAACATTAAGGTGGAGCTTGAGAAGGTTTCAACTGTAGGAAAATCTTTCCCCACTCTTTCCTTTATTCTAGCCCACTTGAGTTTTGGTTCTACTTGACTTTTGGTAGTAGGTCCGAAAATGATCTCCCAGAATAGATGAACAAGGAAGATTACTTACAAACATCAAGGTGGGCACTACCTTTTCATTCTAATTTCTAAACACAATTTTTGAGATTTGTAGTTATTTTTCATATACAACAAAACACTAAGTGAATCAAAACATATATTTAAATCCTACATCCTACATGATCCAAACATCAAAGTGACTAGCTCACCCCCCAAGCATTAAGAGAATCCACCAACAAGTGAATTTATTGCAAAAAAGCAATTCCATCTCACTTAATATCATCTTATTTCATGCGCCAAACACCCCTAAAGTAGATCAGAACAACTATGATATGGAAAACCCACCTACCTACTGGCCACATGGGAGGGTTAACCTGGAAGCCATGTCTACCAACATGCAGTTCCCTTGTGCCCTGCCATGGATGGTTTGTCTCAAAATTTTCCAATGTTAGCCATCCAATCCATCTGATCTTGTGGCCACTAATACAGAAGGTGGAAAAGAAAAACAGTTAACAGTCAATAAGTAGCGTGATAATTGGATAAAAAAAAGGAAGAAAGAAGACTTGTTCCCAATTAGCACTTGCCTTTGATGCTTTAGACCGAAAACCGCGCTTTATGATTTTTTTTCAAAACTTGACCATAATTTTCACCCTTAGTTATTAAATCTCTCAATGTCAGATATTTATTTTTGAAATTTATCAGACTGCTTTACTGTGAACTTGGCAATCTCCTTGGTTACGATTGGATTCATGGCATGTCATCCTTACCACCAATTTACATAGGGCCCACCTTCATGTTTGTGAGCAATCCACTCTATCCATGTGTTTTGCCATCTCATTTTATGGTGCCTATCCCAAAATGAGGTAGATCCAAAGCTCAAGGTAGGCCCCACCATGGCCCCCCCAAGATGTTTCAACGGTGGGGGTTCAATCTCCATTTTTTCTAGACGTTTGGCTCAATGGAGCATGGTATTGGCCTCATTATTTGGCCCATGCTAGTCTAACAAATGTTTCAATGGCAGGCACTTAATCCCCACTGTTTTCATGTTCGTTTCATTTACTTGAGCTTTAGATTGGCTTCATATTATTTCCACACCCTAAGATAGGGTGGAAAAATAGATCATTTTTTTATTTTTTATTTTTATTTTTATTTACACACGCACACACACCCCACACACTCACGCTGGTGGAATTTCACCACCTAGGGGTACTCGAACCCTTGATCGAGAGTTGAAACTCCTGAGAGTCTACCACCCGGGCAAGAGTAGGGTGGAAAAACAGATTAGTAGAGTGAATTTGTCACAAACATCATGGTAAGCCTCACCTATGGTCAAACAACACTTGCCCACTAGGCTCACATGTCCATCAAGACTTTTACTTGCACATTGATTGTTGTACCTTGATCATATGTGGGGCCACTTTAATGTTTTTAAAAAATTCATCATGTCCATCTATTTTTCCAGCTCATTTTAGGGCATAAGCTTAAAAAAGAGGCAGATGCACTACTCAAAGTGGCCCTCAAATGGCTTGAGGATGTTTCAATGGTGGATGTTTCATCCCACTCTTTTCCTGTTGTCAAGCCCATTAAAGCTTGTATCAATCTCATTTTTGGGCCCATGCCATAAAACGATATGAACAAATAGATGGTTAGGGTGAATTTGTCAATTTTGGCCCCATGCCCTAAAATTATGTAATACACCGGTAAGTAGGTACACGAACCAAGTTAGCTTGGTTAGCTCGCTTGACTCGACTCGAAAAAGCTCGATTTGACTCGGTTCAAAGTTGAATTCGGGTCAAGTTAAGTTGATTTTTTTAGCTTGAAAAAATTTCAAACCGAGTTCAAGCTTGCTCGAGCTTGACTTGACTCGTATCGAACCCCAACTCGAGTCAAACTCCGATCGAACTAGTTCCGTGACTCGGTTACTTTGATATTGATGTTGCTCACCAAGTGTTTGATGAAATGACTCAACGAAGTGTCGGCTAGTGGCAAAGAAGGTATATATATATGAAATAAATACCGTTTTTCCTTGATTTTGATGTTGTTAATGAGGTGTTTGATGAAATGGTTATAAACAGCTACTGCTATTTTATATATAGTGAGAAATTGAAACTGCATTGCATTTGTTTGTGAAAAATGCCGCATAGGCTCAATTTTAGCTCGAACTAGCCCGAGCTACTAACCAAATTGAGCCAAGTTGGCCAGTCTGGCTCAAGACTGAGCCAAGTCGAGTTCAACCTATGGCCGAGCCGAGTCGAGTTGAGGCCAACTCAACTTGGTTCAACTCGGTGTACACCCCTACTGGTGAGACTTACATTCCCATGTAATCTATTGTCCAGTGGCGGAGTAAATGGTAGGTGGAGATGGTGTAGTCCTGACCATGAGGCTCACCTTGATTTATTTATTGTATATCCACACTGCCCATCCATTTTACCAGCTCATTTTAGTTAATAAATCCAAAAATGAAGCCTATCAACCACACCACACGAGAATAATGGTGATTGATCATTAAAAATTTCTTATGGGTCATAGTAATTTTAGATCAAGCTATTATTTATTTCTTCCCAGTCTTCATTACTTTATCAATAGGTTAGATGACAAATAAACATTAGAAGTGAGTATTATTGTAATGCCCTGACTTTTCAGGATCCGAATACAAGATCCGTTTTTCAAAAACCTGAGTGTTAAACTTAAAGAATGGTCAAAGTCGAGTATATATTTTTCTTTTATTTTTCATCAGAGTAAGTAGATGAGCATACAATGGACATGTAAGCATAAAAAGAAAAATTTTAAAATTTATTTATGATACATAAGTGATTGCCCATAATAACTTATACAAACCAATGTCTCCATTATTACAATTACAAAATGAAATAATATTACATATTAAATAAAGTAAATTATAATAAATTTGAGATATGAAATCTTGTAGCAACCCTTAACAATCACAGTCATGCATCCCCATCAAATGTAGCTTACTCCTCATCAATATAAATATGAATTTAACGTAAGCTACTTGTATTACGTGTACGGTTATATATTTGATGTATGACTGACTAACTTATTATGAACTCCCCTCAAGATTGCAATTCCGTTTCGAGGGTTTGAATCTCAGTCCTACAAATCATCTCGACTGTAGATTGCTAATGCAAACCCAATCCATACCATTTCCTTGCAAGATTATCCTAAATTTGCCACCATTAGTGTTCCACAATGTATAAAGCGAATTAATGGTTAAATTTTTTATAGCCATTCAATTGTTTTGATATGGTTTGGCCCACCTGAAGTGTTAATTGGACATGAATTTTTTTTTTTTTTTGAGAAGATGTATACATTGTAGCCCACTTAATGAAAAGCTCAGATCTCACACATGTCGCAACATGTCACATGCGTATTTGTTAGATTTGTACGGCTCCCACGCGCGAGTAGCACTGTTGTGGATCAGGTATTACCCGGGTAGCAGTAAAGTGGGTGTTTCCCTGAACGTGGGGTCCACATTGATCTATGTGTTCTACATCCACGCCGTCCATCAATCTTCCCAGCTCATTTTAGAGAATGATTCCAAAAATTAAGAAGAGTCAATTCTCATGGAGAACACACCACAGGCAACATTGTTCAATGGCCATTCAAAACTTATCTTGTGCCACCGAAGTTTTGGATGAAGTTGATATGTATGTTTTGTTTTGGATCAAGCTGGTATTTATGTTTTTCCTTCATCTAGCCCTGCGTGGCATTATCAACAGGTTGAATGGAAAATAAAAATTACGATGGGCCTTAGGTAGTTTTTACTGGTGTTCCTTCAATGGCCACTTTTTCCTATGGAATGGTCTACTTGAGATTTCGATCTCATTCATTTTTTGTACCATGCTCTAAAATGAATTTGAAAAACTGATGGACGGTGTGGATATACAACTCATGTATCCAAGGTGGGCTTCACGGTCAGGGAAACACCCGCTACGGTGTTACCCGGGTAACACCTAATCCACTCCCGCTTCTGAGTTCTGACGCGCACACACCTACGTAAGAAGGGGAGTTTTATTTATTTATTTATTATTTTTATACACTCTTGCAGCGTATGACGCTTGATACACAGGCACATGAAAGCGGTACACATTTTTGTATTTTTAATTTTATTTTACGGTTTAATTTGAATTAGTTGTATGCCACATGGAATTACTAGTTAAAGTGCCTGCGTATCATCATTATAGTCTGCTAGAGTATCAAAGATTTCCTTAAAAAAGCAGTGTTCGCAATTGCGCCCCTTTCCGTTTATTGCTGACGTGGGATCCCCTCTTTCTCTATTTAAGAGGTTGGATTCTATCCACAGAGAATCTCAACTTCTGTCAAAGACGGTTTCTCATCAGCCAATCAAAACCCCTTTCATCATCCATCCCAACGGGAAAGGATTGGCTACTCGCCCTGCCACCGGCCAATGGCTGATGGTCGGTGCTCCGTGGGCCCTACCATGATGTATGTGTTTCATCCATGCCGTCCATCTATTTTTTCAGATCATTTTATTTCATGGGAAAAAAATTAGTTATATCAAAATCTCAAGTGGACCACATTACAGGAAACAGTGTTGAATGAGCGTCGATCATTAAAAACCTTTTGGGGGCGATAAAGGTTTTGGATCAAGCTGATCTTTGTTTTTTCCCTTCACCTTGGCCTGTATGACCTAATAAAAAGATTGGATGTAAAATAAACAGTACAGTGGGCCTTAGGAGGATTTTAATGGTCGATATCCAATCATTATTTTTTTTACTATGGTGTGGTCCACCTGATTTTTATATACCTCTAATTTTTGGGATGAAGCACTAAAATGATCTGTACAAATGGATGAACGGAATGGATGTAAAACATACATAATGGAGGGGCCCACAGAGAACCGACCATCAGCCACGGGGCTGGTGGCAGGGGGAGTAGCCAATCCGTTTCCCATCCCAACTCCAATCTATTTCAGATTAATAATTAAAAAAAATAAAAATAAAAAAATCAAAGAACCCATTTCACAAAACTCTTCTACTGTCATCCTACCACTTTCTTCAATGAATTTTCTTCATTGACACAAAAAAACAAGATGGAAGTGTTTTCAACCCAATTCCAATGCCTAAAACCAGCAGCAGCTTCAAGAAAAACCCAATTCTCACATTCATTTGAATCAACCTCACTTACCCATTTGCCCCTCTTCAAGGTACTTTCACTTCCCACCTTTTCACCCAAAAGAAGAAGAAAAACAAGGAGGGGTTGCGTTTGGTTTCACCGAATATCATGAAATTTCATGATTATTGTGAAATTTCGTGATATTTGGCGCAACCAAACGTACCCCCAAAAAAAAGAAAGAAAAAAAGATAGAGAATTTCTACCTAATGCTTGCTCTTAGTATCTTTGTAAGGACTGACTAATCTCATAAACCCACTATTTATCTTCTTGCCCAGAGTTTTGTTTGGGAATGTGGTCTTATTTCATCGAAACAGAACACGTTTTGCAGAGGTCAGTTTAGCATCCGACACTTCTTCAGCATTGGATTCAGTCATCGCAGGAGAAGAATTCGAGCAGGTAATTGAATTGGAATTCCCTTTCCCTGTCATAGTAGAATTAGTGTCATGTTTGGATGCACTATTGACTTCAGTTGCGATTATTAGCTAAATAGAGTGGACATAACCAAATTGTAGTTTAACATTTCGTTGTGAGGAAGGCGCACCCGAATTGCAGTTTCATTCCTTTCATGCCAACTTGAAAGTTGCATAATTGCAATTGGGAGCCTAGTTTCTCAATATGAGTACTAAGGAAAGTAATTGCAATTTGGTCAGATCCTATATCATTACATCCCAATTCAAGGGTGGATTCAAACACAACTTCTGGAGATGTTACAAAAGCAACCATCTTCCATTGTTCAATATGGAGATTGTATTGTTGACCATGAATTACCGACTTGTCTGAGTCGAACCCAACTCTGTTGATTCCAATCCACTTCGGCACCACAAGTAATCAATGAGAATATGCTTGACTTGGTTCGACTCAGATGAGTTCCTGAGACTCAGCTGACTCCCTACTCCACTCAGGACCAGATGAGTCGTTCTGAGTCTCTGAGTCTTCAATCCATGTTGTTGACAACGAGTCGTTCTGAGTGGCCGACTCTTCAATCCATGTTGACAAAACCCACTCAGAACCAGCTCTACTCAGGATTGAACTGATCCAGAACATTGGTCTGATGGGTCCTACTGTCAACGGCCAGTGCCCCAAATATCTCCCAGGTTGGAAGATCCTGCTCATCAATCTCGGCCTTCTTTCGGTTGAACGTGGACTGTTTGTTGTATATCTTTTATTAACCATCTATTTTAAGGCCAATCGTCCTATCGAGTAGAGTTTTGGGCATGATTCGTGCATGGTGGGACCAAACAGGCCATGATCTGGACCACTGAATTGTGGATCTGCTTTGCACAAATGAGAGCTCATGCTTGCTTTGTGCATTCAGATTTGAGAATCATATAATTCAAGAAGTGGGTCTCTCTCTCTCTCATTTGTGTCATGGTTATATGTTTTGGTTTCTGATGTTGAAGGCAGTGCAGCCCCTCCCAGTTGTGTTCTGCCATTAACTGAAGAGAATGTTGAATTGGTCTTGGAGGAAGTGCGGCCAGGCCTTATGGTAGATGGAGGAAACGTGGTTCTGCATGAAATCGATGGCCTTGTTGTGGTCTTGAAGCTACAAGGGGCATGTGGGTCATGTCCAAGCTCAACAATGACGTTGAAGATGGGGATAGAAACTCGGCTGATGGACAAGATCCCAGAAATCCAGGCAGTTGAGCAGATCCTGGACACCGAGACCGGTCTCGAGCTCAATGAGGAGAGCGTCGAAAGTGTAAGAACAAGACCCTTTTGATTGGCTATTTGATAGGGCTCTTACATCTACCATTTTCCATTCTCTTCTAGATCAGTTGATATAGAAGGTCATGACATGCAGTCTTCCATTTTTACATAAATGCTAACTACCCAATACCAATCTTATAGTTCTAACTAGTTTATAAACGAGACAAACAGATTTCAGTTGTGTTTGGATGCTCAATTGAGTTGGATTAGCAAATGATTAATTTCAAATAAAATGGAAATGATCAAAGCGAGGCTGGCACTCCACCTTTCATAGCAAAGGAGTAATCCCCAAATCGAGATTACACCGTTTGAGGTCCAACTTGCAACACGGGGCTAGGTTGTTGTTGTATAGCAGAATGGCATTAATATCTTGCATATTGAATTGGATTATTGCGATATAGTGCAATTGAGCATCCAAACACTATACAATGCTTTGTACTTTCTTGGAGAAGCTAGTGACCAGACTGTTGTGTTGCTGAATCATAGCCATGGGTACAAAACTTCTTGCAACTAGTGGCATCTGTTCTATTATGCCCAGCTAGGTTATACCTGAAAAAGAAAGAGAACTGGGCACGCTCAAGATAAAACAATCATCAGTCCTGATTTCTGTTTGTTTGTTTTTTTTTCCCCCCTGAATTTATTGATCAAAAGGCCAAAACAGTCTAAAGAGATACTGAATAAAATAAAGATCCCAATCATCTCAAACATTTGAGATCGAAGCCCATTCCATTACATCCAGCTCAGCCCTTCTAAAGACCTCCGATGCTTCCCTACATAGATTGCGAAAGCATCAATTGTTCTGATCCCCCATAAATCCCAAATGTTAACCAAAAGGGCCAGCTTCGAAGACCTCCTACCTTGCGTTTGGTTTCCGACCATCAAAGAGGAGGTTTGAAAAGGCTACAGGCATGTTGGTGTAGCCCAAACAGGTTGTAAAATAAATGGACAGCTAAAAAATAATAATCTTTAAGCCATCCATTTTGTTTGATAAGCCTTTGCCTACTTGATGATATTTCTTCCTGATTTTAGGCCAGAAGATCTCAAGTGTGTCCCACCTGATGCAATGCTCAGTTCTAGCATGTGTGTGATACCGGCATGTGTGCCATAGGGCTGTTAATGGGTTGGGTTCGGGTCGGGTCCTATAGTACCCATACTGGGCTAACCAGGTTCAAGTCAGGTCCTATAGTCACTATTAAAACTAACTGGATCCCGGCCCATCCCAAGTTTAATTGGACCTTAGTTTATGGACCCGGCCAGAAGCCAATGGGACCCAAATTTAACTAGGTCCAAAGAGTTAAGATCTGAACACAACCTATTACCTGATGGATCAAATTAGACCTGGACCCTTTAAAATTGGATCAGATCATCAGGTGCCCACAGCAGGTCCTGATGCATTGACAGCCCTAGTGTTCCAGTGTAGATGGGCAAAGCTACGCATGTGGGCTTGGCATCTTCAACCAAATCACGACCACATGTATAGATAATCACCCCTGGTTGATGATGACATGCCCGAATCTCACCCACATGTTTGATTCAGAGTATTCATGTGATGGTGTTATTCCTTGTTGGAGACTAATTATTTCCCAACATGTGTAAATTCGGTTTTCGTTGTCCTTGTTGGTGGGTTCTGTTTTATAATCTCAGTTGTCTTCTTTAAGCCAACAAAGTGGGCCACCCGGAATCTTCGTGCCCCAGCCGATCCTTGGGAACATTAAGATTTTTTTTTTTTTTGAAGACACGGGGTGTCCCCACCTCTTTTTTGAAGTGAGACTAATGTTGAGAATGTGAAGCCACATTAGGCCGCCTTCGACCGGTCGTAGGACGTCTTCGACCGGTCGTGGACCGGCTCGACTCAAAGTCCAGCGATGTTGTTTTTTGCTGTTTTGGGCCCTATGACTGGTCGTAGGGACTGTAAGACCGGTCGTAGCTCTCCTAGGACCAGTCGTAGGTTACGCAGATTATTTCCGAAACTGATATGGATTGCGGATTTTGGTGTCGCCTTTCGCAAGGGTGCGGAAGGGAAGTTACCTAAACTATAAATAGGGGTTTTTAGGGCTTTTCTAGGGATGAAGAATATTGAGAAATATTTCTAAAGGTGAGGGTTAAGGGTTTTTTATATTCTTTCAAGGGAGAGGTTAGTATTTTGCCTTGTAATCTTTGTTTCTTCATAGTGGAAGTTTGTGTCCATGGTTTTTTACCCTAGTTTGGGATTTTTTCACGTATATCTTGTCTTGTCGTTTGTTTGGATTGCTTTCATCTGTTTCTAGTTTATATTCCTTTCTGTTTATCGTTTGTGAGTGAGGCCTGAGATTGGATCTCGGCCCACTACGTTGTTGGCGTGCTGCGCAACAACTGGTATCAGAGATATTGGTTTAGTTCTATTGGGAGCGATGGCGGAAGATGGAAAAACTAGAATTGAGAAGTTTGATGGTTTAACTTTGCCTTCTGGAAGATGCAGATGGAGGATTATCTGTATCAGAAGGACCTCTACATTCCTCTAGAAGGAAAAGAGAAGAAACCAGAAAAGATGACAGATGATGAATGGTTTTTACTGGATAGGAAGGCTTTAGGAACGATCCGACTCTCTTTGTCTAAGAGTGTCGCCTTTAATATATCCAAGATGAAAACGACAAAAGAATTAATGGAAGCCCTAGCCACCATGTATGAAAAGCCCTCAGCATCCAACAAGGTTCATCTTATGAAACAGCTATTCAACATGAAGATGTTAGATGGTGGGAGCGTGGCTGAACATCTAAACGAGTTCAATACAGTCACGAGCCAGTTGGAATCCGTTGGCATCGTTTTTGAGGATGAGGTCAGGGCACTATTGATCTTATCCAGTCTGCCAGACAGTTGAGATGGTTTGGTGATTGCTGTGAGCAATTCTTCAGGGTCGACAAAGCTGAAATTTGATGATGTGGCCGGTCTAATTCTCAGCGAAGACTCTAGAAGAAAGGCATCATGAGTTTCAGGGAATTTAGAGAATGCTCTAAACGTTGAAGGAAGAGGAAGATCGCAGAACAGAGGAGGCAATAAACACGGGCGTTCTAAGTCGAGGAAGAAGTCCAAGGGACCGAAAGACAAAGACGGGTGTTGGCATTGCGGCAAGAAGGGACACATGAAACGTGATCGCAGGGCGCTCAAGAAACAAGAAGGAAGCTCTCAAGGCGGGAAGGATTCAGTGAATTTGTCTGAGGAGAGCGACACAGAGGCGTTGATCTTGTCTCTTGATGCAAGGAATGAGTCATGGGTTATAGACTCGGGTGCTTCGTTTCATGCCACTTCATGTAAGGAAGTTCTGCGTGATTATGTGTCAGGTGACTTTGGGAGAGTCTACCTGGGTGATGATGAGCCGTGCAGTATTGTTGGAAAGGGTGACGTTCAGGTCAATCAGAAAGACGGAACGGTTTTGAAACTGAAGGATGTCAGACATGTATCGAGTTTGAGAAGGAATCTGATCTCAGTGGGGCAGTTGGCCGATACCGGTTATGTGACGACATTCACCAGTGATTCCTGGAAGATCACAAAAGGTGCCTTGGTGATATCTCGAGGCAAAAAGGAAGGCACTTTGTACGTGACTTTAGGATCGTATTATTAACTCTCAGTCGCATCAACTGGAGTGAATGGGTAGTTATGGCATCAGAGGTTGGGACATATGAGTGAGAAAGGGATGAAAGTGCTGTTGTCAAATGGGAAGCTACCAGGGCTGAAGTCTCTTGACTTAGAATTCTGCGAGGACTGCATATATGACAAGCAGAAGAGGGTAAGCTTCAAGAAGACAAGATGCGCTCCAAAGACGCATCTATTGGAGCTTGTACACACTAATGTGTGGGGACCGGCACAGGTATCATCTCTTGGTGGCTCCCGTTATTTTGTTTCCTTTATTGATGATGCTAGTAGAAAACTGTGGGTTTATTTCTTAAAGCATAAATCTGATGTATTTGATGCGTTTAAGAAGTGGAAAGTTATGGTAGAAAACGAGACAGGTAAAACAGTAAAATGTCTCAGATCTGATAATGGGGGAGAGTATTGTGATAAGAGATTTGAGGAGTATTGTGCAGCAAGTGGAATCAAACATCAGAAAATGATTCCAGGGACACCACAACAGAATGGTGTGGCTAAGCGCATTAACAGGACCATCCTTGAGCGCGCCAGGAGCATGAGGTTACATGCAGGGTTGCCCAAGACCTTTTGGGCAGATACTGTGAATACTGCCGTATATCTTATCAATACAAGTCCCTCAGCACCATTGGATGGTGGGCTACCAGAAGAAACGTGGACTGGGAAAGAAGTGAACCTTACACATCTCAGAGTGTTCGGTTGCACTTCATATGTTCACATTGATGCAGAGCACAGAAAAAAGCTGGATACGAAGTCCAGAAGGTGCACGTTTATAGGCTACGGACAGGATGATTTTGGCTACAGGTTTTGGCATGCAGAAAACAGGAAAATCATCAGAAGCAAGGACGTAGTCTTCAACGAAAAAATGATGCATAAGGACAGTGTGCAGGAAAATAAGGCTAAAAAAAGGAATTCGTAGAGTTAGAAAAGTTACCGGACATGGGTGTTATAGCGCCACAAGATGATCATGCACAGGAGCATTATGAGGTAGAGCCACAGACACTGGTTGTGAGGAGGTCTACTCGGGAGAGGAGACCCACGGTCCGATACTCACCCTCCTTACATTATCTACTGCTGACAGATAATGGTGAGCCAGAATGTTTTGAAGAGGCATTACAGTCAGACACACGGGTTAAGTGGGAGCAAGCCATGGATGAGGAGATGGACTCTCTTGAGTCTAATCGTACATGGGAGCTAGTCACTCTACCTAAGGGTAAGAAAGCTCTTCATAACAAGTGGGTTTACAGACTGAAGGAGGAGCATGATGGTTCGAAACGGTACAAGGAGAGACTGGTTGTAAAAGGTTTTCAACAGAAGTCAGGTATCGATTTCACTGAAATATTTTCACCGGTAGTGAAAATGTCTACGATTCGCATGGTCTTGAATATAGTAGCTACAAAGAACTTACATCTAGAGCAGCTAGATGTTAAGACAGCATTTCTTCATGGGGATCTTGAAGAAGAAATATATATGCATCAGCCGACAGGATACGTGGCACCGGGTAATGAGAACAAGGTGTGTAGACTGAAGAAAAGTCTATATGGCCTGAAGCAGACCCTGAGGCAGTGGTACAAGAAGTTCGATAGTTTCATGTCGGAAAATGGTTTTAGGAGATGTCATGCAGACCACTGTTGTTACTTGAAGAAGTTTGATACGTTATACATCATCTTTCTTCTGTACGTTGATGATATGCTTGTGACCGGTTCAAGCATGAAGGACATCTCAGATCTCAAAAGACAACTGTCTAGAGAATTTGCCATGAAGGATTTAGGAGCTGCAAAACAAATCTTAGGCATGAGGATAAAGCGTGACAGGAAAAATAAGAAACTGATTTTGTCACAGGCAGAGTACATAGCCAAGGTATTTGATCGATTCAATATGGGAGGTGCTAAGCCGGTTAGTACTTCATTAGCCAACCACTTCAAGCTATCTAAGGAGCAAGGTGTAAAGACGCAGGAGGAACGAGACTACATGGCTAAAGTCCCATACGCGTCAGCTATTGGGAGTCTCATGTATACTATGGTAAGCACGAGGCCAGACATTGCTTAAGCAGTGAAAGTTGTTAGCAGGTTCATGAACAATCCCGAGAAGGAACATTGGGAAGCTGTGAAGTGGATCCTCAGATACCTGGTGAGTACTAAGGATGTAGGGCTGTGTTATGGTGGATCGGAAATCAAGCTGCAAGGCTACGTGGATTCAGATTTGGCAGAAGATATCGATAGCAGAAGAAGCACTACAGGTTATGTCTTTACTCTGGGTAGTGCTGCAGTCAGTTGGGTCTCTTAGTTACAGAAGATAGTATCTATCAGTACGACAGAAGCAAAATATGTTGCGGCTACAGAAGCATGCAAGGAGATGGTGTGAATGCAAGGTTTTATGGAAGAGTTGGGTAAGAAGCAAGTAGATTGCAAGCTGTACAGTGACAGTCAGAGTGCAATACACTCGGCTAAGAATTTAGCCTTTCATTCAAGGACCAAACATATTGCCATCGGATATCACTTCATACGTTCATTACTGGAAGATGGATTGATTGTTCTGGAGAAGATTCATACAAGTGAGAATCCTGCAGATATGTTGACCAAGGCGGTCACAAGGGAGAAGCTGAAGCTCTGTTCAGCTTTGATTGGTCTTTAAGTTTGAAGACGGGGAGGTGGTGCACCCCGGATGAAGAAGACGAAGGTTTATGATCTCCAAGTGAGAGATTGTTGAGAATGTGGAGCCACATTGGGCCGCCTTCGACCAGTCGTAGGACGTCTTCGACCGGTCGTAGGGGCCTGCTCGACCGGTCGTGGACCGGCTCGACTCAAAGTCCAGCGATACTGTTTTTTGCTATTTTGGGCCCTAGGACTGGTCGTAGGGATTGTAAGACCGGTCGTACTACGACCAGTCGTAGCTCTCCTAGGACCGGTCGTAGGTTACGCAGATTGTTTCCGAAACTGATACGGATTGCGGATTTTGGTGTCGCCTTTCGCAAGGGTGCGGAAGGGAAGTTACCTAAACTATAAATAGGGGTTCCTAGGGCTTTTCTAGGGATGAGGAATATTAGAAAATATTTCTAAAGGTGTGGGCTAAGGGTTTTCTATATTCTTCAAAGGGAGAGGTTAGTATTTTGTCTTATAATCTTTGTTTCTTCATAGTGGAAGTTTGCATCCATGGTTTTTTACCTTAGTTTGGGGTTTTTCTACGTATATCTTGTTTTGTGGTTTGTTTGGATTGCTTTGATCTGTTTCTAGTTTATATTCCTTTCTGTTTATCGTTTGTGGGTGAGGCCTGAGATTGGATCTTGGCCCACTGCGTTGTTGGCATGCTGCGCAACAACTAATCCCTACGGATACACGCAATAAATAGTTTTTTGAAATAGTGATGTCAGAGAATTCAGTTCTAGGAGGCATTGTATGATCATTGACTTGGCATCCTCAGTTTGTACAATTGGTTCTATGGTTAAGTGATATGGACCATTGATCTCATGGGTCCACAGTGGATGATGGATCACACCCAAAAATCTCCCAGGTTGGAATATCCAAGCCATCCAATTTTGGGCTCTTTTTGTTTTTTTTACATGTGAATGTGCAGTGTTTCTATATTTCTTTTACTCTGTCTAATTTCATGACGCAAATCGAAGGGTTAGGATTCTACCATTGGAATGATTTTTGAGGAATGGTCATCCGATCCCGGAACCACGTTCCCCACTTGTACAAACTGAGGACCTGAGAATGCTATATGATCCTTCGTCCTGGAAGCAAATAACAGTCTGGCATGCAACTTCTTTGGTCATGAATAAAATCTTCCTATGTCTGAATGAAATTCCTTTTGAGTTAGTTCTGCGAATAATGGTCCATTTTCTGGCAATCATGCAGTGATATCATATTACTTACATTAGAATTCTTGCGCTTACAATGAATGGAGTCTGCTTCTGCCACAGCTAAATAGGTTGAAATCTGATTTCATCTTTCAGGTTCTTGCTGAGATAAGACCATATCTTGCCGGCACGGGAGGTGGGGTACTTGAGCTTGTTCAGATCAATGGATATGCTGTGAAAGTCCGACTGAGCGGGCCTGCAGCAGGGGTAATGACAGTCCGTGTAGCTCTTACACAGAAACTAAGAGATAAAATACCTGCAATTGCTGCTGTCCAGCTGATAGATTACTGAAATGAAAGTGAAATTATTTCTTGTAAAATGGAGAAAAGATGTTTCAAAGGTATTTTTTCAGAGCCTACTAATATTGTAATTTTGTAGAGAAACAGTTGTCCTTAAATCATCATTTCTGGATCCTACTCTTTAACTGGGTGTTTGAAGGTTCCTCTGGTTTCATACTCCCACCAATGAGGAAATGCAATGACTTCTTACCAGACCTGCTTGCCAAGATCAGGACCTTTCATCAGGCTGGTGTGGGCCATGCATGTATGTTGGGTGTGATCATTACTTGATTTCCTTTGAAGTGTGCATTTCCTTTTACTTGTGTCTCATGCATCTAAAGCCGGACTGTCAAGCCAGGGAAATGGATACTAGCATGGCTTGCCTGATGAACAGCTCAGATCTCACACAGGTGGTCATGTTGGCATGTGTGGAACAAGTAGGTTCAGCTGTAGAGGTATGCAGAAGTAGCCTTTAATAGAGACGGGAATGATTGCATTTGAAATACATTTGAGCTGTGTGGGGCCCACCTATGATGTGTAGAGGCGGGAATGATTGCATTTGAAATATATTTGAGCCGTGTGGGGCCCACCTATGATGTGTATGTAGAATCCAAACCGTGCATTTGGCATGTGTGGATTAGCGACGGGTTGGGTGGCACACACAAATCATGGCGGGCCCCACACTGCTCGAACACCTGATCATTTCCCTAATAGAGAATTCCACATTTATTCATCTCAAGATGTGCATTAGCATGTCCATGGATCCAAAACATTCAAAAAATATCATGTAATACATGTATAACAAAATGTACAAAGAACATTTTGCAAGATCCGATCTGCTGAAGAACCTTGCTTTAAAGCCATTGATTTTCTTCTCAAATCATACTAATGGGATGTGCATTAGCATGTCCATGGATCCAAAACATTCAAAAAATATCATGTAATACATGTATAACAAAATGTACAAAGAACATTTTGCAAGATCCGATCTGCTGAAGAACCTTGCTTTAAAGCCATTGATTTTCTTCTCAAATCATACTAATGGCCACAGAAAGGCCGATGGCATGCCCCCTTGACGGGGCCAAAACAGCTTGTAATCTCTTCATCATCTGATCAAGCTTCTCCAACTTCTCCCTCTCCCCAGATCGCACTAAAAACCCTTCTAGCACACGAAAACCTTCTTCACTTGGATGCCTCCCCCTAGCCACCACTTGTTTCATACACCGATATGCCTCCTCCACCTTTCCTCTACAGCACAATGCCGTTACCAACAGATCCAGCGCATGCCCATGCGGGCAACATCCTTTCCCTACCATGTAGTCCCATAGATCCAAACCCAAATCCGGCAATTGGTTCTCACAGAAAAATTTCATCAACATCACCACTGTCCGCATCTTTGGCACGAAATCCTTCTTGACCATCCGTCTATAAAGCTCACAAACATCCCCAACTCCATCCGAATTCTTCAATCCCAAAAACATCGTATGGTACGTCACGTTGTCATGCCCAATACCCTTCTCTTCCATCTCATCCATCAAATCCAAACCCCCCTTCAAATCTTTCGCTCTAATGAGTGAACCCATCAAAGCATTATAAGCGCCGACATCAGCCCGCAAGTTCCTCATTGGAATTTCATCGAACAACAGGCGGGCGCGAATTGTGTTACGGGCAATACTAGCACCATGGATCAAAGTAGTGATTGTTTCTAATGTCGGAGAGAAACTCGCACCTTCCATCTCTTCCATAATTCTTAAAGCATCAGACAAGCAACCCTTCTTGCAATATGCATCGATTCTTATATTATAAGTAATTACATTCGGCTTAAATCCTCTTCTGATCATTTCATGATAAAACAACTCTACTGATGTAATATCTCCTGATTCTTTAAAACCCAATAACAATATATTCAAAGTCTGCGTGTTTGGACTGAATCGGGAATGCAATTTGTGGAAAACTGCTCGGGCCTCCTTCATCTGCCTCTGGGTGCAGAATGCTCGAAGTAAGATATTAAATTCATCAACCCCAAATCGTCTCCCAACAAGTAGCTTCTCCATTTCATCGAACACTTTAAGGGTGTCCTCAAATGATTGGAATTTCGCATATTTCGATAGAACAATGCTGAGAGCTTTGTTCGTTATCAACCACGGGTGTTTGAGGTGGATTTCTCGCATCAGTTCCCAAGCTTTGTCAAATTCATGCATGCGGCTGAGGATGTGAAGGGTCTTCTCAAAGGAGTCGGGGGATGGGGAAAGGTGGGTCGGGTATTGGAGGGAGAATTTGAAGAGTTCTAAGGCCTTGAGGCCGTTGGCGTGTCCGGAGAAGAGGCGGCCCAGGACTGATTCGACGAGAGGGGTGGAGAGAAGATTGAGGTGGATGAGATGATGATGGAGCAATGGGTGGAGAGGGGAGGCCGGGAATGGATGGTCGTTGATGAGTTTTGCAATCCGGTCAATTTCAGAGGACGGGGGAAGGAGGGCAGATGGACGGATGGATGATGATGATGATGATGATGGAGGGATGATGAGATGGTTTGATAGTTTTGGGAGTTGGGTGATATGTGTTTTCAGTCTCTTTGTAAAGATCATCTTCTTGTGTTTTTGGAATTTGGAGGGAGGTCCAGTTGTGTTTTTGAAATTAACGGATACATATACCGGTATACGAGGGGAGTTATTTGATACTCTGGAAGCGTAGGACGCTTGATACTCGAGCACTCAGAAATTGTGCACGTGGCATGCATTAATCCAAAGTAAACCGACTAAACTCCAGGATCCAATGTCCATAAGTGACAGTCTAAAAATCAGATTTTTTGACCAATCCTGACCTCTGATTCTTGGACATTTGTTTAACCGTCCAATAAATATCCACCAACCCAACAGTCAGATAATGACCGTAGTTTTTGGTTCGTAATTTTAATTTAAATTACTTGGATGCCACGTATGAACTTTCCAAGTAATCTATAAGTGCCTGCGTATCATCCATCACATCCGACCGAGTACTAAATTCTTTCTCATATACAATGGGGATGGGACAGTGGGCCGGTTGGCCTGGGCTGGGTCCATGTTTTGGTCACTTTGGGTTGTACATGGTCTGAGTGTAAAAGGCCATTGTCATGGGTCTGAGTATGAATATTCAGGCCGAGTAACCAAATGGACTTGATGTTACAGACACCAGTCCAACTTAATTACCACCAGTGATTTAATATCCAGACCAGATCAGAGGGTCAGAATGATTCGGGCCAAAATGGTCCACTAAAAAACCAATCAGGTAACTGGAAACTGCTTTATGAAAGATTGCATGTTAATCACTCTTACATTCTATGTGATCTTACATCAATCAGATTTTGAGTATGTCTTTCAATGGGCCAGACTGGCCCGCCTCGCTCGTAGGGCTTGGATCGAATACTAGCCCTGTGAGTATGATTGTAAATGGGCCTGGCTGGCCTCTCAGGCATTCTCACCTATCCTGCTGCGCGCTGGGCTTGGATCGAACATTAACCTTGTGGGCCACCAAAAGGTTAAGTCTGTTTCTCAGTTGGGCTGGGTTTAAGAGGCCATTAGCCAGGACCTTTTAGGATTTAAGTACATTTTTATTGTATATCATGCATGGTGGGCCACCCTTAATGAACAACCCAGATCTTGCACAGAAGTGGGTGGCTGGGTTTAAGTTTGACTTGGGCTTGGGCTTGCATAGTTATTATGGTCCAGACTCGAGCACGTTTGTTTTGCCCATCACTGGGCCAGGCAGGGCACAGGCCTAGGCTTTACTTTGTTGACTGATCTCAGCACGGTGTAAGCTTTGATGATGCATAGGTTGAAGCGGGTCAGATCAGTAGGATGAGAAGCTGGGCGGATTAGTCCACAAAACAAAGACAGATGTCCCGTCCGGTCTCAAAACATAGTCTAACGCTGCATGCCTAGATTCGGGTCGACAACATTTCTTGAACATCAGGTTGGGGTGAGAGTGATGGGATGTTGAGCTTTATCAATTGGGCCACTGCTCACATAGGGTTCTTAATGGGCTGGGATGATCAGAAATCTTTGGGCTGGGCCCATGTTAAAATTTAAGCCCATTTAATAGCCTGTCGAAGCACCCTTCTTTGGGATAACTTCATTTTACTTATGCTTATAAAATCATATAAAATTTCATAACTGCAGTATTATCTATACATTGAAATTACAAATACAAGTTTACATAGTATCAAAAACCTGTTGATTAGCAGTCATTGATTAGAAGTCCTCCTCATCGTCATCTCTTGGGCCCCTAATCCTTCTAATTATGGATGTGACCACACTAAACACAATAAGTAGCACAAAAATGTCTAATCCTCCTCCGATGCCTACGGCCACACCGGGTCCCGGCGCAAAGAATGAGAAAGGTGACCAACCCCATCCGCCGTAGAATGGCACCCCGAATCCGTATCCATACCCGCCGACAAGAGGTGGGGCCACTGGTGGATTGATATAAACATTTGTCCTGCACATTTTAACATTTGTTGATTCAAAATAGCTTAGTATAATTTGGAATTAAGAACTATATTTAGTAGTAACATTTGAACATGCATTGGAATTTTTAGGTATTAGTGTCCTTTTGTTTGGCCCAGCATACCTAAGATGGTACAGCTTGTGGTCCACCAAGGCTGGTGGGGCCATCACTCTTAACATGCATTTATCAATTTTGCATGGACCTATGATGAATGGTCCATTCTAGAGGAGGCAATGGGCTGAGCCCAGCATGGGTCTGAAGCCTGAAATATGGATAAAATCCATATTTCCCACTTAATTTTTTTTTTAATGTATCTATTTATATCTATTTATCAAGTGGGCCACACATGAAAAAAGAAATAAGACATTTTAGAGGAATGAAAGAACTGTTTGCCGGAATTCGAGGAGGAATTTGAAATTGAATGGTATGTCATTGATCAAATGGTTACTACTTGTTAGATTAATGAGATCTTTGTATCATAGTTCAAAATTTTGAGTTGCATTTAATGAACGGTTTGGATCACTGTATCGGATTGTATAAGTGCATGTCCATCGGACTGTATAAGTGTCCCAATGCAACTAGGAGCATTCCACCATTCCTAATCATGTACTTGGGATCTTGATATCTAATTCATAATTATTGATAACAAGAGCTGATAATATATCAAAGATCAAGATATCTAATACATAATAACTGGTAACTAAAGTATATGTTTGTTTGAAGTTGTTCGTCGTCATCGTTGGTCATTGTCTCCTCATGCCCCGTTCATTTGCAGTTCGTCATTTCGTCGGCTTATATTCATTGTACCTTTCAAACTCAGGTTCCTCCTTTCGGAGCACCTTGAGTTTGAAGAGGAATGTTAGAGGATATTATATAAATTAGGATATTGCATCTTTTATTAATACCACGTATTTGTTAGGATTTTCCTAAATCTCCGTTGTGTATATTTTCCTGATTGTTAATGAAATCAATGTATTACAGCTTTCTACAATATAAACTTTATGGGTTTAACATTGATGAACTTGTTTTTTAGAGTAAATATTTGTAGTTATGTTTGGTTAAAAGGATTTTTACTGAAAATTCCTCTAGAAATTTGATTTTACCAGCCTGTTTTGACTTATTTGAAGTACCAAAATATGCTTTTTGGCTAGGTGAAATGACTAAGATTTCCTTTGTCTTTATATATATATATATAAGGAGTGGTAGAGTCGAGCATTGCGGGGCCCAAGTGGTGTTTATGACATCCAACCCGTCCAACAGGAGTATTCAGCCATCATGATCATATGAACTAAATGTGAGTCTTCGATCCAATCATTAGGTGGGTTACACATGATTTTAGAGGTTTTTTCTGTGGTGTAGCCCAACTAATGATTAGATAAGCCTGCTTTTTTATTTTTATAATCATCATGGTGGGATAAGCATCATGTGGGCCGCAAAATGCTCAAAACCCTTAACCCACCAAAGAGCGCATTTTGGTAGTTTAAATAAGGCAAGGCATTATTTAATAATACTAGAATTTTTGAGAATCATGAGGTGAAAATTCCCTAGTTTTAGAAAAATCTTAAACTAACAAATCCACACCGATTCTGCATTGGTTAAAGGCTTTTGCTTCCTTAGTGATGGTTATAAGTTTGAAATTCTTTGGCTTTCTTAATTTTAATTAAAAAAGAAACAAACTAGTGACTCAGTTTTCATGTGAATTCGTGACTGAGTCACAATCATAAATTAAGCTTTTTAGATATGTTTTCACATCAACTTTTTTTTAGCACCAATTTTACCTAGTGGAATGAGATAGAGTTTGTGAAAGTGCATCCAAATATATAAGACGAACTGGGTTTGACTCAAAATGCCATTCAGATGTCAAAAGGCCTTTTTGAGGGTGCATCCAAACATCCCCAAACATGTTTTGAGTTAAGTCATTGAGTTTTAAAACTATAATATTAATAAGCATAGATTCATATACAATCATAGTTTTATTAGGATGTATCGTATTTAGAAATGATTGAGAAATGCTCTATTGCTCTCATACCCCTATAAGTTATAGTGTTCCAAGTTGCATTGAGAAACTTGGACAGTCAGATTCATTATCTAGACTGTTCATTAGATTCAACTTTCAACGCTCATGCTACAACAATAATAATAATAATAATAATAATAGAAATAAAAATCACATTGACCCAACAATCGTAACCACCTGATTGATTTGATAGCATTTAATATTGATTGATAAGATTGTTTACACAAAAAAAGGTCAAATCAACAATTTGATCCATGTGTATGTTAGGGCCCTTCATGGGTTGCATATCAATGAAAAGGACCGCAATCTCCATAACATCCATGGCTTAGAAAAAGGATGGCTACAAAAAATAAGGCCACATCAAGAAGGGAGAGGAGATGCTAATTTGCAAAATGCATCCAAATGCACAACAACCGCTATTTGGAAAATGGTGTTTTGGCCCCAAAAAACCCTTTCAAGGGTGTGTCCAAACAGGCCCTTAATGGGCAATTTAGATCCATTGATTACTGTCCAACTGACCCAATGCAACTATGAGCACTATAGCTTATAGTAGAATCCCCACCATTGGAAGAGGGCTCTTGTGATGAATGGTACATGGACCAAAAATCCCCACCATTGAAAGAGGGATCTTGTGATATATGGATAGCACATGGACCAAAAATCCCAACATTGAAAGCCCTCACAGTGGAACATTTGGCCTTCTCTCAGTTGAATGTTAACAGTCACTATGCCTTTCTGCTTAACTGTCTATTTGTTGGGCCACCTATCAAGGAGTAGGGATTTCAAAAAGGAATTTTTTAAAGGTGCATGGACCATTCACGATGAATCCAGTAATCTTAACGGTTTGGATCAATGGCTCATGGCTTCCACTTTCTAGACTCTTATATTGGTTTTGCACCATTTAAAAAATGGTGGACACTCATCCTCCTCACATGTGGAGCTAATGCCTAGACCATCCAAATTGTGGGTCCCATTGTGGATGGAGCATATTTAAAAAATTGCACTGATCAAGCAATCTGAACCATCAATTAATGACTATCAGAAAACTGGAAGTTATAGTTAATAACTTTTAGGGTTTCATAGACTTCCATTTTCCAAGCAATGTATGCAATGGCTAGGATCAATGGAACAAAGTGGTTCTCTGTAGCCATAGAAATCCACAAGAGGCCCAGAAAATGAATGGTTCAAAACTTTCCTAAACAATTTAACAAATGGCATGTTTTCATCATAGTCTTAGATTAAACATACTAAAAGTTATTAACTATCAATTCCAATCTTGTAACATGCATTATATAAATATCTAAGGGCGCGTTTGGATGTTCAATTGAATTCAATTCCAATAACCAAAATAGAAATGTGTCTATAATTCCAATTCAATGCATTTCAAGTTGGATTAGAAACTAGAGGAATTTCCACATATTATTTCAATCCAATTCAATTAAGCATCCAAACGCGAATTTAACCTTACCTCGAATTATTGATCCTGGGGGATGATGCTTTAGGGGCTGCAGATCGGAATGCCTGACCGCCAACTCTACCACCCGTCTTCGCCGCCGACGCTTCATGCACCGAACCCAACGTCAGCACACCGGCCGCAAGCGTAACGATGGCCAATTTCGCCAATTGCATCTCTTTTGCACTGTACATCCAAACACACACTAGTTTAAAATTATATATCATGACTAATAATAGTATTTTTACCAAGAAATTGCATGTAGGGGCAATTTGGGAAATTACCCAGATGCATCATCTTTCTCTTTGGTGGGCCCACATAAGACTACCAATGAGGTGAGGGGCTTCTTCTTGTTTCTGTAGATGGGAGAGAGAGTGTTGGTGAGGAAGGTTTGTTGGGAAGAGGCCATGGCCATGGTCTGGTTAATGGGCTTGTGTTGGGGAATGGAGGTGGTTGTGGAAGGGTATATTGGGCAGATTTTGCATATATATTTCTAGGTTGGGCCTTATCCTTTTTATGATTGAGAATTTGCCACGTGGCAGAAGGATAATGGGTTGGTGGAATTTTCAAGAAGCCAAGATCTTTCTGCCTTTCCTTGGCTTCGTCAGGCACATGAGATGCATAGGCCTTTGGACTTTATGTAGGACTGAATTTCTTGGCATTATAAAATTTAAATTTTGAAGGGATGTTTTTAGAGTGCGTTTGGTCGCAGCAAATATCATGAAATTTTGTGGTATTTCAGGAATAGTCGGCTCTAATTTGTGGTAGAATTTTATTATATTTTATAAAAAATTATTCAACCAAACACACTTTAAGAGCCTTTTTGTTTTTCAGTTTACATAGTAAACTCATTGTAATTAAGAATTATCACTTACACTTATGATTTGTAAAGAGCCCATATCATAAAAGGAGCTGGCAGAATGGATGGATGGCATAAATATGACATATACATCATGGTGGGCATTATAAATTATTTTATTTGCTGCGTTAAAATGTGGAATTTATCCAGGAAAGAGAGAGGAAAGAAACAGCTTCTGAGGCAATATTTCCTCTCTCAAGTAAATGTTGACAATAAATAATTATTACTCATGGACAATTACTTATATATATATACACACACACACGGACCTGCAAATCAGTTCGTACGTACTACGTACGAACTTTTTTGAGAACCCATCGTACATGATATGGATCCAAAATCTGAACCGTACATGTGAAGAAGAACCTCATGAAACTCCCAAGACCCAAGTTTTACTTTGATCTGAAACTTTTATTGGCCATGAAAAATCAAAACAGTTTTCTCCCTTGATTTGCGTTTCTCTTTTCATGGGATTCCACATCACATGGACCATTCAGATTAGACACCCATGGCACGTGTGCAAAGGTGCACACGTGCATAGGTGCGCAGGGGAACATGACTATATATATATATATATATATATATATATATATATATATATATATATATATATATATATATAGGAACGCTCACCTGCGAACCGGTTCGTACGTACTACGTACGAACTTTTTTGAGAACCCATCATAGGTGATGTGGATCCTAAATCTGAACCGTTCATGTGAAGCAGCACCCCGTGAAACCCCTCTGGCCCAAGTTTTAATTTGATCCAAAACTTGATGGGCCATGAAATATGAAAACAGTTTCCTCCCTTGATTTGCATTTCTCTTTGCTATGGCCCACCAGCATTTAAAAAAAAAATTTCGGCCTTGGGGGTTTCACGAGGTGCTGCTTCACATGAACGGTTCAGATTTAGGATCCACATCACCTATGATGGGTTCTCAAAAAAGTTTATACGTAGTACATACGAACTGGTTCGCAGGTGAGCGTTCCTCTATATATATATATATATATATATATATATATATAAAACATGTTCTAAAGATGTAGCCCACATGCTTGGTAAGAAGTAATTATTACACACTTCGCAAGTAATTGTAGTTTTTTCTTTTTGTTTTTCCTTTTCTTTCTTTCCCGTAAAAACCAAACAAGCCCTAAATTAGCTTTGTGAAGCCCACATGCTTGAGCTAGTAAGAAGTAATTAGTACTTATTGTCAGGTAATTGTAGAGTTTCTAGTGATACCACTTTCTTCAAGATCGAACTTGCAAACAGAAAACTTAAAACTTGCAAACAGAAAAGAATTTAAAGAACTCATTTGCTTGCTATTCAAGCACTCTCGGGGACTAAACTTGAATTCGCTAATCGAACTATATCTAAAACAGAAGAAAAGAACTCTTTAAATAGAGTTTTTACAGACACTATTCTAAAACTGTATAAGAAAATAATGGGTAAAATTCGTGGGCGAATAGTACCCAGATTTGGTACTGTGCGGTTTTACTATATGGTTTTACTGTATGCTATAGCAAAAGTCAATAGTAAAAAGTGCTACAGTAGATTTTGGCGTGATACTACAGTAGATTCGCTACAGTAGTCTTTTGGAATTTTGTATGATGTAGTTTTGGCTTCTGCAGAGATATTTTGGAGACTTTGGCTTTTATCGGTGCTCGCATTTGGCTTCAATTTGACTTCAATTTGGCATTTGGTTTCATTTTGGCTTTAATGTAACATTTGGCTTCTTCTAAAAGAACACATCTTGGTCGTCCGGAAGAGAGACAGGATCAGGAGCAGCCGTAGAAGATCCTTCAGATTCAACATATACAGAACCTTGGCGGCTTGAAACTTGATCTTGGAAAGCAATAAAAGCAGATTTGAGCGCTGCTAATTCTTGCTTTAATTTGACAGTTTTATCTACTTTTGGAGAAGTGACGACTTCTTTGAAGGATTTTGACAATTCTTTTTTGGATTCAACTTGCTTCATTCTTGCTTCGAGAACAATAGAGCAGTCAAATTTATTCCACCATTTGATAGAGGTAGATTGAAAGAGAACTTTGACATTTTGGTATTCAGAGGGTAACACCTCATATTTCCAACGGAGGATCCATGGAAGTCCATATTTAGCAAAATATTGCATAATACAATAACTAGGAAATTCTGATTTTTGCATTTTTTCAAGTTTGACATAATGGGTGAGCAATTCGTTTGGTAAGATTGAAGATAGGCCTCCAAATATGACCTACCATTGAGTATAAAACCAAGGGAGGATATTTTTGGTATATGGTCTGGAGAAGTTTAAAAACCATGAATGACCATTTTCAGAATTTCGAAAAAGGAAAGCATATTTTCATGCTACCATGTAATCCCAGTAGAAAAAAGGAAGGGATTTTCCTTCGGGACTTTTGACATTTTGGAATTGGGATAAGGATGTTCCCCATTTATTTTGAGGAATTATATTCAGGATTTTCATTTTTGAGAAAGAAATTTCTGTTTAGTTTTGATTAGTGCGATGCTCAAAAAACGCACTATTGGTTTGGACAAGAATGGCTTCATAAATTTTTTTGGAGAGATTGGGATGTTTTGGATGAAAGTGATTATGAGGAAGAAAGATTTTTTGGATCAGAAGGTCTTCTGATAATTTGGTAAGTTCAGGGTCTAGGGTTAAAACCCTATGTTTTCCTTTGGGTTGATATTCTTCCATATTTGGTTGGAACTTTGATGGTTTTGGAGGGTGTTCTAGAAATTTTAATTGATTTGCATGTTTCTTTTCGGGAGTTTGGATTCGAAGCTTTGGTGTTTGGAGAAGAGGAAAGAAAGTATTTGAGATTTCTATCTCCATTTTTTCCTTTTCTTTTCCTTTATTTTTGTTCTTTGGCATGTTTGGATTCTCTGTGTTGTTTTCCCTGTAAGAATTCGCGAGAGAGAAAATCAGGCAAAGAATTTTTGTTTCCTGGGATAAACTCAATATCAAAATTAAAAATCGATAAAATAGCTTGCCAATGTGCAAAAATCTGTTTTGAAGTTAGATTTTTTACATCTTTCTTTAAAACTTCTTTAGCGGCTTGGCAGTCTACATGTAAAATAAAATTTTGATTTAAAATATCACTTTGAAATTTTTGGATACAAGAAACCATAGACAAAATTTCTTTTTTGATTGTAGAATAATTTTGTTGAGCAGGGTTCCAAGTACCTGAGGTAAAACGAACAAGTTGTTCTTGATTTTTTGGAGTTTTTTGTTCGAGAATACCTCCATATCCTATATCAAAGGCGTCAGTTTGGATAATTTTTTGAAATTCGGGATTGGACAGGTTAAGACAAGGAAGATGGCGTATTTTGGTTTTAATAATTTTGA
Organism: Magnolia kwangsiensis; assembly: GCA_037074715.1. NCBI lineage: Eukaryota > Viridiplantae > Streptophyta > Magnoliopsida > Magnoliales > Magnoliaceae > Magnolia > Magnolia kwangsiensis. The sequence goes on from CM073582.1 coordinate 5,394,968, forward strand.
ATGCTTTGGTATGATCTTCAGACTAAAGAGATTTTGGATTTTTGGTTAAAAGATTTTGCAAAAGGGCTCTATCTTTGGTTAAATCTTTATAAAATTCAGAGATGTAATTTAAACATTCGAGAAATCTTTGGAGTTGTTTTTTGTCAGTAATTTTATTAGGAAACTTATCTGCAAAATCAATGACTCTTTAGATTGGTTTTATGGTATTTTGATAAATTTTAAAACCTAAAAATTGGATTTCAGTTTGAAAGAGCTTGATCTTTCTCAAGGAAAGGACAAGACCATTTCTTTCAATAACGGATTTAAAGATTTCTAAATGTTTCCAATGTTGGTTTATATTTTGGGAATAAATGAGGATGTCATCTATATATGTGAGAATGAAATCTTTAAAAGGATGAAAGATGTCATTCATGATTTTTTGGAATTCTGAAGGAATATTTTTTAAGCCAAATGACATTACGGTCCATTCCAAATGTCCGAAGGGGACTGTAAAAGCTATTTTATATTGGTCTTTTGGATGAATCTGAATTTGCCAGAATCCAGATTTAAGATCAAATTTAGAAAAGAGATTAGCTTTATGTAATCTATTTAATAAATCTTTGTTATTGGGAATCGGATAACGAATTGTTTTTAAAACTTGGTTGAGGGGCTTATAATTCATTACAAGCCGTGGAACTCCTTGTTCAAGTTCAATAGCCTTTTCGACATAAAAGGCTGCACAACTCTATTCATATTTGGAAGGACGAATGAGTCTTTTTTGGAGGAGAGATTTGATTTCTTCATCACAAAGGTGAAGAAGTCGAGTGTCCATTTGGGATGGTCGAGCTTTTGTTGGAATTTGACTTTCGTTAAAGTCCTCTACATATGGTAAAGAGACTAAATGAGTATTTCGATGTCAAAAGGCATTACGAATTTCAGAACAGAGGTTTTCAAGAGTTTTTTGGAATTTCTTTAATTGTTGGTGAAAATTCGGGTGTTGAAGTTGTTTTTGGATTTGGAAATGAGAAATTTCAGTTCTCAAGAAGTTGATTTGCTTTTCTTTATAAGAAACACAATTAACAACTTCAGAGAGTAAACCAGTTTGGGGTGGTTTTATGAATTCAAAGAATATATTGACAGAATTAATTTTGGTTTGGATTCCTTTACTTGTAGTAGTAAAGGGTTGAATTTTTAATATAAATAGAGTGTCAAGAATGGCGTCATGTTGTAAATTCTTTACAATTATGAAAGAGAGGTATACATTCTCCATTTTTACAAACATGAACATTTGACAGTTTATATTCAATATGTGATTCTTGACTATTAGCAGTATAAATAGTGCTATTAGTCTTTTCACATAGATGAGTAGGAATCAATCCTTCTCTAAGACAATTTAAATTTGCTCCTGAATCAATCAGGGCAATGACTTCTTTTTAAAAATTTGGAGTTGCGAGAGTTATTGGAGTAAACCATTTTTGAAATTGATATGTAGTTAGAGCATTAACATTTTCATGTGTTAAATACTCATCAATTTGACCATTGATTTCAGAATCATGATTGATTAATTGCAAGAGTTATACCTCTTTTTTAAGAGTAGAAACTTCTTTTTTAAGAAGATTAACTTCCTTATAAAGATCTTGCAGAGTAACCTGAGAGGGAGGATTATGCTGAAGATGTTGGTAAACATCTTGCATAGAAGTGATAAAAGTAGATTTTTTAAAAGAAAAGGATTTCTCCTTTTTCTTTTATTACTTCTTTTGGAGTTTCTTGGTTTAATGTATTTTCAAGTGATTTAGTTAAATATTTGGCCTTTTCATTTGGATCCTGAACTTGGTTGATAAGTTCAAGAATTAATTGTTCACTGGCGGTAATAACCAGTACATTTGATTTGGATGTAGAAGAATGATCAAATTCGTCTTCATCAGAGGAAAATTTGAATTTACAATTTGGAGTTTCTTTGGAAGAATTATGAGAAGGAGTTTGCTCAAAAGTAATTTCTCTAACTCTTCTTTTTGGATTATTTTTAAAACATTAGTTTGCATAATGACCAGGAAGGCCGCATTTAAAACATTTGGCAGAAGAAGAGGAAGCTTTCTTCTTTGAATATTTAGGTTTTGGTTTACAGAAAGTTTTTTGGGAAGTATATCGAGTTCTTCTTTTTATAAATTTGTGTGAAGTGTTTTGTTTTTGATAAGATTTGAAAATTTTTCTGTTAGAAGGAGAAACAATTGGATCATAGCCAAATTGGTAACAAAAGTTGCCTAATTCTTTTTTACCATTTGACTATTCTCGTTTTAATTGTTTTTGGAGTTTCATTTCGGTACAAATTCCTAAACCAACTTGGCAAATAACTTGAATTAATTCGCCAAAGGTATATCGGTTATAATTAAGAATGCTAAAATTTGAATCTTTTAATTTAGCTTTAACCTTTTCAGCAAAAAGAGGAGGAAGGCCAAGAATAAATTTTTCTTTCCAAATTACACCATTACAAGAAGTAATTTTATAAAGTTTGGAAAGGAAAACATCTTTATATCATCTAAAATCAGTAAGAGTACGACATCTGAGATTCATCAATTGTTCTTTATTTTTCTCAGAAATGTCATCAATTGAGCCGACAAAATGTTGGATGATATTAACAAGGAGAACAGTGACTTGGTCACCAATTTCTCTTCCTTGGTCATCCAATATAGGATTTCCTCTCTCTTCTAATTTGATAGCATTTAAGATTTCCTCTCTCTGGTTTTGAGAGAGATAATCAGTCCACCATCCATATAGCTGACCAGAAAAGCCCTGGGTTATGGCGCTAGCTATACTGGAAATAGAATACTGGTTAACCAAACAAGCACTTTGGTATATAAGCATCTGATTACAGAGTTGTAAAATCTGATACTCTGTCATGCCATCAAGATTCCATTAATAAAGATGATTTCTATCAAAATGAAGGCGCGAAAAGGTTTGTTGGTCTTCAATCTGAAGATCAACTGGAGTAGGTCTTTGGTAATAGTGTTTAGTGGGTTTTACTATGCTTTGGATTTGAGGAGAACTACGAAATTGATTTTTAATTGTTTCAATTTTAGAGTCTGAATCAGAGTCAAGTTTAGTTGAATCTATTTCAGAGAGTTGAAGATTTTGAACACTCTTTTCTATGTCAGAGTTTTCTTCATCTTTGGAGAGAACATTAACAGAAGAATTTTTTTGCTTTGTTAAGTTCTTTTGCTAATTCTGCAATAAATTTAGAGTGATTTTTTTTTGGATTTGAAAATGCATCTTTAGCAGGTTCTTTTGGTAAAAAGAAAGCAGAAGTCTTTCTTTGAGTATTAGAGGAAGAAGGAGCTGAAGAAATTAAGGTTTTTTGTTGAGTAATTTGTTCTCTAACAGTATGGAGAAAAGTATTTCTATAATTATTTTGTTCAACAAGATGAGCAAGGTCACAAGGAGTGATTGGTCTTTCTGCATTCATTTTCTCGGAAAGCTTTATGGGTGAAGCAGTAGTACCAGAAACCTTGAGAGGTTGAAATGGAGGAAAAGTTTGGCTTATATAAGGTCCTGCTTAAGATTCCCACCTTCTTGTGAGATTTTGAAGCATGAGAATTTCTTTAGGATATTTTGGCTGATTTTCTTCATAGGTTTGAAACCATGTAAAGAAAGATAGAGTTTGTTTAGTTTGGTTCATACAGGAATACCATTTTTCTTTAAGGTCTTTTTTAGTTTTTGAGGAGATGTTTTTGAAATACCATTTAGACAATGGATGCTTTTGAAAATCTTACCTTAGATACTCAGTATCTATAACAAAATTTTGCTTTTGGTTGGGACAGGTAACAGATATCATGTTAACTTGAGGATGTGAAAGAAAATAACTTTCTGAAGGATTATAATCATCTTCTTGTCTTTGATAGCGAGGGCTAAAGACATGTGTGGGTATAGTATTTGGAAGATTTGATTTTTTAATCGATAAAGTTTTTGAGGAAGATGTAGCTTCTTTTAAGTATTTTGAGAAAAGAATATCTACAGATCCATCATCATTTATTTGAATTTGATCGGGTTCAGTGGATTCTTTTGGAATCTTTTCCTGGACATCTTCAAGATGCCATTTGGAAAGAAAAATTTCATACCATTTAATTCTTTTTGAAACAACAATATTATGGTTAAGATTAGCCATAAATAGAGTTGTTAAGCCTTTGACTCTATCTTCATAAGCAGTTCCTGGAGCATATGTTTTCATAAGTTTATAGTAAATTCGATATGTAATAGCAACATTCTCGCTACCATCTAACATATGGAATCCTTGAGTATAGAGTCTTAATCTTAGGAATCTAGACAAGTTTTTATCTATTAAAGAAACAATATAATTTGGAATACAGATAAAATGCAGGGCCTTCTGAAAGACTTGCTTCAATCATTCCGACTAAAGAGTCTTTGAAATTTATGAATCTTCGATCTCGTAGAGTAACCAAACAAGAGGTGTTTAACCCATAACGAGTTAAGGGTTTAACAACAACTCGTACAAACCCTAAATGAATGTAGTTATATTTGGAAGAATTTTGGAGAATTTCTCGTGCAGAAAGTAACACAAGATCTTCATTTTGGTGAGATATAAGTATAATTTGTTCTACCATTTTAATGACAAAATCAGTTTCTAGTGATTCGTCATTTTGGAAAGAACCTTTTAAATATATCTCATTTATAAATGCTGTCAAGAGCTTTGTGTAGCTTACATGCTTGAAGTTGTAAGGAGTAATTGTTATTCATTTATAAATAATTATAGTTTCTTTTTTTTTTTTTTAATAAAAAAAACTGCCAACATGACCTAAAACTGCTTTGTGAAACCCACGTGTGCATTAACTAGTAAAAAGTAATTATTACTCATTTACAAGTAATTGTAATTTTTTTGTTTTTGGTTTTTTTTAAAAAGCCAAGCAAACCTTACAAGTAATTATGAGGTAAGCTCTAGAAGGTTTCAAAGGAGCTTTGTGAAGCCCACATGCTTGAGATGATAAGAAAAAATTATTACTCATTTACAAGTAATTATAGTTTTTTTTAACTATTATTAAAACCAAACATGCCCTGAAAGGTGATTTGTGAAGCCGTGACTTGAGCTGATAAGAAATAATTATTATTCATTAACAAGTAATTGTAGGTTTTTGGTTTTAGTAAAAAACCAAACACGCCCTGAAAGAGCAAGATTCATATTGAAATTGCATACATGCAACGCTTTCTTTCTTCCCACTTGTGTAGAACATCAGAGCCGTGCAAAAAGGTGCACTGCATAATCAAAACCACTGGTAATCCATCAGTCAGGCTACACCGTCAAGATCAGTGTGCAATCTATGGTTTGACTCAGTATACGGGTGTGGCCCACTTAATAAGTAGATTGGTCCTATTTTCTATCCTTTCCTGGTACTGTTTATGGCGTGGTCAACGTTTTGAATGGCTCAGATCTTCTACAATAGTGACAAAATGGCCGAGAAGAACGTGTCGCATATGAAAGTAGGGGTGGCAATGGGCCGGGCTAGCAGGCCCCACTGGCCAGTTACGGCCGAGCCTAGGCCCCTGAACTTGAAAGCGGATAGCATGTGCCTCGGGTATTGAGATATACCTGTGCCCCGGGCTGTGTGGGGTCCACAGAGATGTCGTTTATAAATCCACTCCTTCCATCTGTTTTCAAAGACCAAAATAAAACATCTGCTTTCAAAGACCAAAATAAAATAGGAATCAGTCATGTCCAAAACTCAGGTGGGCTACTACAGATGAAATAATGGGAACAAAAACATCCACCGTTGAAACTTTTTAGAGCTTACTATGATGTCTATACACCATCCAAACCGTTCATACAGTTATTATCACTCAGATAAACGTAAGAACAAATATCTTCCTGATACAAAACTTCTGTCACCGTCAGGCTTTCAATCCCCTCTATTTCATATGACATGGCTCACATGAGTTTTGGATATGCCTGATTTTTATATCCATATCCTATTGTGGTCTTTAAAAACAGATGGACGGAGTGGATTTGTCACAGAAATATCTGTGGGCTCCACACAGCCCCGGCCACAGGTATATCCCTGCACCCGGGGCACATGCAATCCGCTCTCCTGGAACTTGGCCCGAGGCCCTGAAATGTAGGCCTGATGCAAGGGCCAAGCTGTGCCAGGTGTAATAATGAATGGCCAGGACCAGCCCAATAGCCAGATCTAATAATTAGGTGGGCCACCATTATAATGGTTTAAAGAGGCACGTTACTGGCTTGCAGTCATGTTTCAAAGATCCAAACCGTTCATCCGTAGGATTTATGATGAATGGAGGATAACTCATAACTCCAAAATAAAAATAATAAATAATAAATAAATTAAAATATGAAATTGGGCTAATGATAAAAAAAAAAAAAACCTTTTATAACTTAACCTTTTCTTTTTTACAAGGGCCAACCCTAGGAATTTTCAGCCCATTAGGGCTGAGCGAGGGCTTAGGCTTAAGGATTAGGGTTAGCCCATGGCTAGAACCTGGCCCAGTCCATTGCCAGTCCTACCTGAAAGCAGGATGATCAGAAAGGAGAAATGATCAATGGTTTAAAATGCAAAAGGTCCATTTTGAAAATGGTGTAGATAGACCACCTAGTGGGAAATTGGGCCATGGTCCACATATGATGAGTGGTCAACTATCGATGGGTCGATGGGGGCCGCCAAGATCTACGACAAATGGGCCGCATTTGGCCCAGGAGTAGGCCCAGTTTCAGTTTATTTGGACGGTTTGGATTGAAGAGATTCTTGCCACATTACAGACCGTCTGTGTTTATGCGTGTGGTTCATTGGTACTCATCAGCATATCAAAGAGAGGAATTGTAGTATCTTCTCTCCTCGAAGAGTATCCTGATCTTTCGTTTCGTGGCCTGCAAAACAGACGGTTATGAAGAGAAGTACAACGACGGTCTACATCCGACAAAAGAAAGTGTCTGGATTAATGGCCAGAATCTTCCAATCTGTTTTCGGCACATGGCCCATCCACGAGCAAGGAAACAACTGAACGGTATGATTACCGAACCGTGGGCCCCATATCTCGTTACCAAACATTCAAGTATACGGAAGATGGAACTTCCGCTACTAAGTAATTTCTCTCGTTGCCTTTTTTAGGCACGTGTACGGTGGGCCCCACCGTGATGTTTGTGAAATATCCACCTAAGTTCATCCGTTTTCCAGATCATGTTAGGACATGGCCCAAAAATGAGACAGATCCAAAACTCAAGTGGGCCACAAATGAGAAAACAGTGAGGATTGAACGTTCACTATTAAAGCATTTGTGGGCCACAGAAGTTTTGTGTCAGTGAACGGCGTAGATGGCATATAAATATCACAATGGACCCAGGGTGGTTTCCACTAAAGTATGTCCCTACCCACTTTTTCCTATGGTGTGGCCCACTTGAGTTTTGGATCTGACTCATTTGTAAGCCCGTGACCTAACATGATTTGAAAACATGGATGGACGGCTGGATATCTCACAAACATCATGGTGGCCCGTTTACAGGCTAATTAGTTGTTACCCTTATTGTGAAGGGCCCAACTTCATGATTTTTTTTTTTGTAAATCCACACCCTCCATCCGATTTTTCAGCTCATTTGAAGATTTCATTCAAAAATTTAAGTATATCCAAATCTCCAATGGACTACACCACTGGAAAGAGTGGTGAATAACCATTAGAAACCTTTTCTAAGCCATAAAAGTTTTGGATCAAGCCGATCTTTGTATTTTAACTTCATCCAAGTCTGGAGAACCTGATCAATGGGTTGGTTGGTAAATAAATATTATGAATCTGCTTACGGTGGGCTTTGAGAAGTTTTTAACGGTGAGCGTCCAATAACCACTGTTTCCTATGGTTTGGTGCACCTGAGATTTGAATCTTCTTAATTATTTGGACCACGTACTGAAATGGACTAAAAATTAAAAAAAACAAATGGACAGCATTAATATACAACGCATCATCAAAGTGGGCCCCACTGTAAGGGTAACACCCCAGGTAACAACGAAGTTACTCCCCAGCGGATTGCGTCCTGCCCCCACCTGAACCGAAATCGGTCGAGGCAGAGCTCTGTGGGGTCCACCTTCATTTGCAGATTTTGTCAACGCTGTTCATCCGTTTTACATATCATTTTTAGGTTATCCGCCAAAAAATTAAAAATGAGGCAGATCCAAGCACCTCAAGTGGACCATGCCATAGGAAGCAGTGGTGATAGTCATGCCCACCACTGACACGCACATTCAAGCGCCTCAAGCTAGGACGCGCATACACCCCCGCACGCTCACGCTAGTGGAATTTCACCACCTGTGGATACTTGAACCCTTAACCGGGTGTCGAAATTCCCAAGAGTCTACCACCCATGCAAGAGTAAGGATCCAAAACAAATCCTAGCTTAATCCAAAACTTCTATGACCCTTAGACTCATTCGTTAGTCAACAATAAATCTCTACTGTGTGGTCTACTTTTGCCTTGGGTTGTTGGAAAAATGTGTTCGAAATATTGAAAAGTAGAATAAAGTAAAATTAATTATTTTCTTTCATCAGGCTAAATCACGTCAAATATATGCCGTCTTTGGAGTGTAATTTGATCCCTTATTAAATTGTGAATGGGTTATAGGCGAATTGTTTACAGAATAAGACAAGCCTGTTTGGATCTTACATTTAGGAATAATAAAGAGACCACATAAAAACATTGAAATGTAACAGATTTTCTGAAAGAATCAAAATGAGAATGTGTTAATAGTATTCTAAAATGGAGGTGCAATCCTTAGGATCTAATGGATGAGGAGAGATGTGAGTTTGAAATGTGATGAAATTTAGATCGGAATAGTCCGATTTATATTAGCACTAGGGAGTGAACTGTTGCTAGGTGGCTATCAATAGTTCAGAACGTTTGAAAAATATTTTTAACCGTTGATTATTAATTTTAACAGTTTTTGGTAGTTGGATCTTCATGACTCATTCGTTTTCAGTCCCTATAAAGCACTAACACATTTCATACCTATTGCATTTAGGTTTATATTAGAACACTCGCACCGCGATTGCACTGTCTCGTAATATGTGCGAACTGCAAAGTGCACCGACTAGCACTACTACAGCCACACTACCCACATCAGCACTCAAGTGCACGTGCACGCAACCAGAGTTAGAGCGGGGCAACGGTCCGAGTCGGATCGGATTTCGATAGATCTGACCAGATCCGAAATTTAGGTGTCGTGATCCAAATCCGATCCGATCCGGGATCGGATCCCGATCACCTGACTCAATCCGATCCTAAAAGTACATTGAGTAAGGTGGGCTCATCAAAACAACAAAATCCTTTCCGCCTTTTGAAATCTTCTCTCTCTCTCTCTCTCTCTCTCTCTCTCTCTCTCTCTCTCTCTCTCTCTCTCTCTCTCTCTCTCTCTCCGTGACATCCCTTTTTCTCCCTCCTTTTCTCCAAATTCCCCCAAATCTCCCAAACAATAAGCAAATCCCATCTCTATCCCTACTTTTTCTCTCTCTCTTTCTCTGTCTCTATATATATATATATTTGTACAGAGAGCCATGGACCCAGGATCTGGACCGTACAATCCTCAAACGGTTGAAAGTCTTCAGGGATTTCAAGGGCAGGAGAGCTGGTATGATCAAAGCCCTAACTACCGGTACTCTTTCTGCCTTTTGAAATCTTCTCATCATTTCTTTTTTCGAAAATTCTATTTTTATTTATTGATTTATATATACATGCAAATGTTTTTAATTAACGGTGTTGAAAAAAATGCCTTTCTTGCAGACGTGGAAGAATTTTACCAGCAGTGCGATCCAGGTTAGGGTTTTAATCTCCTTCCCTTTTTTAATTTTCTTTTCTTTTTTTTGTAATTTTTATTAATTATAATGATATTATCTGCATGCTTTATTTTTGGGTTGATTTCTATATTTTCTCGGCAGACGCATGCGATAGGCTACAAAGCTTTGTGTCCTCAATTGTAACCATACACGTGGAGGCCACCAAACGATTCGGATTTCAGTTTGGGTCAGTCGGTTTTGTTGCTTATCCGAATCCGATCCTAACTGCATTCGGATCTGCCATTCTGTACCCGAACCTAACCGATCCAACCTACCGGTCCTGTTCGAATTGGGGTGGATCGGGGCGGATCTGCCGGATCGGACCCATTTTGCACACCTCTAACCAGAGTGTCACAATCTCCAAAGGTACAAATAAAAATACTACACAAACATCCTTGTGTAAATCTTTTGGATGAGGGATAAAAGCGCACACAACACTTTTCAATTCGAAATTCCCAAAAAATGTTTTGACAGTAGAATCTCAAAATTTTAAAATATTTGATTTTTTTTCAAAAAATCATAAATCTCAACGTGGATCTCTTATAAATTTGGGCTCATATAAACTTAAATGATATTAATTTTTTTTATGAACGGCATAGATAAAATCCATATATTAGCGAAACCCCCTCAGACCCCTACCTGGACCGATCCCGTCCAGGTGGGGACAGGACGCAAACCAATCCCCCCAAAGTCTCTAGCAAGGAATCTGCGTCCGTTGTCTTACCCTCCTGAAGACAAACGTAGCCAGTCTCAGATTGCGTGGTAGCCAAGACACTGATCGCGTGGCGACCTTATAGCCAGTAAACCAACACCGACTAATTGACTGAGCCACGTGCTACTGTCAGAAGCCACTCTCACCTAACAACTTTCAAACATATTGTGGGCGGACCATATCTGACAGTGACATATGACCCGGTTAAATCCTATCACGTAACTACTAAATAAGGTCGGTAGTGTTAGAATCACCATGCAATCCACATCTCACCTAGCTGGGATCATCAGTGGACCCCTGACTGTAGGGCCCACTATGATGTATGTGCCTTACATCAGGCCATTCATTCATTTTGACCGTTCATTTAGGGCATGATTCAAAAAATGAGGCAGATTCAAACCTTAGGTGGGTCACATTATAAGAAACTTTTGTGATTGAATACCTATTATTTATTTGCCATCAAACTATTGATAAAATAAAAAAGATTTGGGTGAAGGGACCACACAAATATTAGCTTGATCTGAAACTTTGGTGACCTATTATAAGTTTTTAATCCTTAATCACCACTATTTCCTATGGCGCAGTCCACCTAAGATTTGTATCTATTTCATTTTTTTGGATCATACTTCAAAATACATTACAGATTGAGTGCCCATGGCTCAGTGGCAATTAGACTCTATTTCAACACTAGGATCATGAAATCGAGTGCTCATATGTGGTGTTCATGTGTGTGTTAAAAAATAACATGCATTATCATGGACCCCACAGTCAGGGATCCAAGTAAGCCTTGCCCTAACCTAACCATCTGCTGTCATACTTACTAAATTCAGTTTTTACAGGAAAACTTCTTTGATTGTGTTGTGACAGACACCCAGGCCATGGCAGGGGCTTTATAGGGCCATTAAGATCTATATGTTTTTTACTCAGTCCATTTATTTTGAAAGATCATTTTAGGACATGCGCGGACCGAAGGCTCAAGTGGACCACACCGTATAAAGCAATGGAGATTTAAATCCTATGGTTCAAAACTTCTTTAAAGCTATGGAAGTTTTGAATCAAGCTGATATTTGCATTTTCCCTGCATGCAGGCCTATGTGACCTCATGAATGGGTTGCATGGCAAATAAACATCACGGTGAGTCCCAGGATATTTTCAACGGTAGGTATTCAATTGCCACTATTTCATATGGTGGGGTTTACTTGAGCATTCAATCTGGCTCTTTTTTACCCATGCTCTAAAATGAACGGTCAAAATAGATAAACAGTATGCTGATTATATATATATATATATATATATATATATATATATATATATATATATATGGGCCCCACAGAGCCTCTCACATGACAATATGTATGTAGCTACGGTGTGGTGTGGTAAGGTAGTACCCAATCAGTACTCCTCACAGAGCATATTCAAATGTTGTTGGGTTGAGTATGTACACCACTTCGATGGCCACCCTCTGACAATGACACATTGCCTGATCAATTCTCACCATCTTAGGAAAATTGTAGTGTCCGGCCCAAAGATTGTCCCACTTCATAATCATTGCAGGAGAACGGATTGGCTACTCCCCCTGCCACTAGCCCGGTGGGTGATGGTTGGTGCTTTGTGGGCCCCACCATCATGTATGTGTTTCATCCATCCCGTTCATCCATTTTTACATATCAATTTAGGACTTAATCCCAAAATTAAGAGGGATATAAATTTCAGGTGGACCACACCACAGGAAAACAATAGTGATTGGATATCCACCATTGAAATCTTCCTAAGGCCCACTGTAATTTTTATTTGACATCCAATCTGTTGATTAGGTCATACAGACCCAGATGAAGAGAAAAAAAAAATCAGTTTAAACCAAAACTTTTATGGCTCCCAAAAAAGTTTCTAATGGTCGACGTTCATTCAACACAGTTTCTTGTAATGTGGTCCATTTGAGATAGGGATATACCTCATTTTTCATCTTATTCCATAAAATGATTGAGAAAAATAAATGTACGGCATGGATGAAATACATACATCATGATGGGGCCCATAGAGCACTTACCACCAGCCATTGGATGGTGGCAGGGGGAGTAGCCAATCCGGCTCTCCATTGCAATGAGTCATACGTTGCATGCTCTAGCCACATGACACATGATAGGCGCGCACTTAGAAATTGGCCGCTTGATATATATTTCATAAAATAAAGTTGATGAGCTTGTGGAACCAGCTGTCACCAACCCGCATAAGATTATTTTGGTTGAACAATTCTAAGTTCTTAATCACGAACACTTATTTATTTTTATTTTTAACTGTCCAATAAATTCTACCACTTTAATTAAATAAATTTAATTTTTGCTTCATGATGCATTTGCTCATAAATCAAAATTTCTATGGCTCGATTAAAACTGGCCTCTTTGAATTATCATACCTTTTTGGTGACGTGGTCGCCACATAATATGCACCAACTCTATTATCATAGACATCCATGGTGACCCAATGAAACGCCCCGATTTTTACAACTCGAGTATATAATTCGCATTTGAAAAACCTGAGAGTTTACAGAATATTAATGACAATCAAATAAGATTAAAGTGCAAATAGTAGGAATCAAGCATAGTATAAATATAATCAAGATGAGAATATTATCCTGACCCACTCAGTTGGGGGGCCAAATATAAAAACCTCAAATGTAAAATGTTCTAAAATAAACTATCACAACTGGGTCTACTGGTTCAAGCCATAATATGCAGGTGCTTCCTGGTGCGGCTCCGCATCGTATAACTTTTCCTCGACTGCAGCCGTCTCTAGGTCCGCTGCATATTCGTCTGCCCCTGTACCTGCATTTTCTGTACGGTTGAACATTGATGAATGAGTGGCTAGCTTAGTGTGATTTTTTCTCAAAATTACACACCGCCGCCCTAAACAAGAAATAACATAAAAACATCTAGGCAAATAAAATAAAGTAGAATGCAGTCTTATTATATGGATGGATGTGTGAATGCAATCATCGATCCGGAGATACTCATCCGTTTGGAAGTTGGGCTCATCACCCATGCAATCATCAACTTGGGAATGCTTATTCAGTCGGACTTGGGCTCATCACCCATGCAAAGAGGCTGACCGTTAGCGAAGCACATCACGTGCGTACATTACGTACCGCATAACAACTGCCTGTCGTACATCACGTACGTTAGAGATAGACGCTAGTCTCTACTATGGATGCATGATTAGCCAAACTATTATTAGTCCAGTTACAATCAACCAATTCCAATAAGTTCAAGGTCTTTACGGGGGCTCGTCACCAGCATAAGCTAACGGCTCGGGTATAGTATCCCACGACCACCATCCCTGGCCCGTGAGTCTACCGCCTTAGGGTGTGTATAGAACTCATCAACACGTGACTGATCAATTCTCAATACAAGGGAAATACCACCATATGTTGACTACGAATGAAGTATTAAAATAATTAAATGCAGCGACTAAAATAAGACAGTATGTATGATTCAAATACGAGTAAACAGCGGTGATAATATACGTTGTAAGGTTCATTCCAGAGTCAGGTAAGCAGAATCGCTTCATAGATGGTGAAACCCCATGAATTAAATGCCACTAAGTAAAACCTCCATATTGAGAGTCTAATCTTATCACAATCAGTTCCGTTACACCCTAAGTACGGACTCTCCTTAGGCAGAGGTTCCATAGAGAGGTTTCTTTAGTAAGAGTTTTGTAATCAATATGATAATAGGAGGTTATGGCATGAAAGATCAAACATAATTCAATAATCAAGGTAAAGCACATGTACACTTATAATGCAAGGGTCGCATAACCATAATGTATCAGTTCTAAGACATGTGCTCAAGGAAACTCATGTGATTCATATGTTGAGTGACTAGCCAAGTAACTTAGACTAATCTAACATATACACTCAAGCCAACTAATCAACCACTTTAACCCATCTAAAACACGTGTTTGACTAGCCAAGTATACTAACAAATTCCAATTAATTCTAAGACACGAATTAAGTTATCCACATATTCTAATCAATTCTAAATTATAAGCTTAAGTAAACTAACCAAGCATACTAATCAATTCTAAGGCATGAATTAAGCTATCCACATATTCTAATCAATTCTAAATTATAAGCTTAAGTAAACTAACCAAGCATACTAATAAATTCTAATCAATTCTAAGGCATGAATTAAGCTATCCACACAGTCTAATTAATTCTAAATTACAAGCTTAAGTAAATTAACCAAGCATACTAATCAATTCTAAGGCATGAATTAAGCTATCCATATGTTCTAATTAATTCTAAATTATAAGCTTAAGTAAACTAACCAAGTATCAACCATTTATAAGGCATAAGTTCAAGCAACTAATCAAATGATTTACCATTCTTGGGTCATCATTCATAGCTACCATAAAGGCTACCCTTAGCCTAGCTTGGGGATGGAAAGCCCAAGGGGAAGACAGTCATCACCTGAGTTGTTGTAGCTCATTTCTTGGTTTCATTTTCTCAGGTTAGCTAACGGTCCAATGTCGTATAATGGATTTCCTAGGATCATTTCCAAGACAAGAGTTGTATTAATAAGTTGGCAATTGAGCAAGTTGATAAGGGCCCTCCTACATGTAACTTTGGGCCAGACTTGGCCCAACAAATAAGGCCTGAACTGGGCCAGCAATGTGGCCCAGTTTGGCAGCTCATTTGCTGTCCAGAAAATGGCTAGACTGGGCCCAGTTCGGCCCAGTCATGCTACCAAAGGCTGGGCTATTGTCTGGCCCACCTGTTTTGCAAGCATGGCCCATTGCACTATGCGGTGAGGCTCATAGTAACTGTGGTGAGGCCCACTGGGGGTATACCCTAGTGTGGCCCACTGTAACACGATGAGGCCCATTGGAGTATATCTCAAGTGTGGCCCACTGCAATACCTAGTGAGGCCCACTGGAATGTGGAGCACTGCAATGCATAGTGAGGCCCATTGGATGTGGTGTGGCCCATTGTGCTTTGATCTCAAGTGTGGCCCACCCACTGGATGTGGTGCAGTCCATTGAGTTTTGATCTCAAGTGCTGCCCACCCACTGGATGTGGTGCGGCCCGCTGAGTTTAGATTTCGGCCCATCTCTGGGCTAGTTTTAGTTGGATTTAAGGCCCAATTCTGACCTGATTTCAGCTGGAATCAGGGCCCATTTGTTGGACTTCTGCAACCCAAGACGGAACCTGATGAAGGCCTATTTTCAGCATGCGATTCGTACCAGCAGGAGGCTGGCTTCATAGCCTAATTACAGGCCGTTCTCAGCCCACTTCGGGGCGTTTTAGTTGGATTCAAGGCCCAATTCTGACCTGATTTCAGCTGGAATCAGGGCCCATTTGCTGGACTACTGCAACCCAAGACAAAGTTTGATGAAGGCCTGTTTTCAGCCCATTATTCGTACCAGCAGGAGGCTGGCTTCACAGCCTAATTACAGGCCGTTCTCAGCCCACTTCGGGGCCCAGGTGAAGGCCCGAAGTCTGCCACCATTCCGCCCAACCGAGGGCCTGATTTCAACCCAACTTTCGGCCCAGCTCTGAGGCTAAAGCTGGGTATGATTCCGGCCCAGTTCGCTTGCCTGACACTCCTTAGATGATCCCAGTCATCTGATGAATGGCCGCAGATGATCAGCGGTCCACCACAATCTTTAGGGCCTAGGATCATCATTATCCTCATTAACGATTAGCTAATAGAGAAGGGACACTCGGCCCAGAGTTCAACCCACAACATGATTTCCAAATCCGATTGCTCATAGTTCCAACAACAACGTGCTGTTGGATGACAAGAAAAATGAGGGGAGATCGAGAGCCACCTGGCCTACTCTGATGTCGGTTGAGTTGACTCGACACAACCATAACTACAACAATGGACACCTGCAGAAAACTGACCAATTTTAGCAAGATTTTCTAACTATAAGGAACTGACTGCGGCGACCAGGGGCCTTACCTTATGGGTTCCTGGTCTCGGAACTCGGACCGAGTCGAGCGAGAGGCGGACCGAGTCGAGCTGAGTAGCTACGATTGCTCACTCGTGTCACTCTCTTCTCTCTCTCCTTTCTCTCTCTCTCTCTCTCTATCTCTCTCTTTTCCTCTCTCTCTCTCTCTCTCTCTCTCTCTCTCTCCTTCCGATGCGAATCCCGAAGGCAGTAGTTTCCTTTTATAGGCGTGGGAGAGATACCACCAACGGTTGAAAAAGAACTCCCCTAGCAACGGCCGTGATTGAAAAATAGCCATGCACGAGGCCCATCCACACTTAGGGATGGATTGCTGATGCCCTAGCCCACCAAAAAAGAAAGTTTTTAGGTCTGGTGGGGCCTATCTTGTGATCACGTTCAGACATGTTAACGGGGAAGATGACCTAGCCATCAATGGCAGATCACTACCTCATGTATTTCGACATGATATGGTTTGTTTGAGTGGACCAAATGGGACCTCTGATTAGCGTGGGGCCCACTTTTTGGACCACAAACTTGAGTTTCGGTTCATCTCACGAGAAAGTAAGAAAGTCCGATTCTCACCACTTTCTCATGAGATGAGATGTTCTTATCTCTCATCTCATACTACCTCACACGAAGGGCTGGGATTGCCCTAGGTGGCCTAGGGAACGACCAGGGGCGTGCCAGCATTTGCTTTCCAAAAAGGAGGTTCTCCTTTTTTACTTTCCTTAGTGCAGACCATTGTTTGGCTATTTTTGAAAATGGGAGAGCGTGGCTTTAGTTGGAAGATGGATGACTGGGATGACACGATTAGACCAACCGTGGGCCGCTCATGCGGCCACAGATTGGCCCCACATCCCAAATCCTAACCACATGTAAGCTTTTGAACGATTCTGTCTCAGATCTCCTGTTCTTATGCATGGGCTCAAAATCTTATAAGGTTATGATCAGACGGGTCCCACGAGCCTGATGAACGGTCCGGATTAGTCAGATAGTGCCCAGGGTGGGCCACTTTGGAGGCCGAAGTCCATCAGATTCAAATGGGCGTTGGCGGGAGGAAATTCCTTTTTTTTTTTTTTGGTTTTGGATCGATCAAAGCCGGTTTGACTGACTTGGTGTATCCAGTGCACATTGTGCACGAGTTCACAAGGTGCACTCGCACACCCTTATGGGGTCCACTGTGATGGTTGTGTTAAATCTACTCCGTCCAATCATCTTGGGGGCCCCACTTAGGGGTCCTTGCCCAATTTGGGGTGGGGCTGAGCCCAGGTGGGCTGTATCATACGCCCTAGGCCTTATTTAGCCTAATTTACGCTGATCCGATAGCTGGATTGGTTTGATACTTAATTTCAATGGCTAATTATGGGTTTAAGACGCTATGGGTGCTCAGTTGGCTATCCACTAGCCTTCAAGGATCAATCATTAGATTATTGTTACAATTAGTTGATTTATAAACTAATCCTGACTTAATGTGCTTGATCAAGGTTACCTTCTTAACTGAAGTAGAGTGCATTTCAGCTCCTAGGGCCTCTGATGGATGGTTTTAACAATGTCTGGAAGTCTCATCTTGCATACATTGGGTTGAAATTGTTTATTAGTCGATTTTAAATTTTCCATTGATGTTGGTTTAAATGTTAACACCCGCGTACCAGAGGTGCGGGGTGTTACACCTAATGTGTTTGAATTTAATTGGGCCATATGCTTAATCTATAACTTTTAAACATGCTTTGAGTAAGCTACATCTTTAACAGTGGCACGTGCCTAATCACATCCTGTCATGTCAGGTCATCACAATTGTCCATGGTGGTAGAGTCACTACACAGCCCCCATTCATGCCATGAGAACCACAAGATAGTAGAGCCAATCTATCTACATAACATATGGAAGGGTAATTCATTAATTTTAATTGTCTAATTAGTGGACCTATCAAGAATAGATGTTGTTTTTAATATCGTAATCATCACAATGTCAATCAAGGTGCCTTGAATTTGGTGAAATTGAGGGTTTTTCAATTGATCGACAACTTGGTTGGTCAATCAATCAAGAAAATCCCAAATAGATCAGTTTAGTCTTTGGGCAAATTTAAACATGTTCGATTAACTGAACATTAGGGCTTGATCGATTAAGCAAATTCAGAAAAACCAATTTAAGTCTCTAGACACTTTTGTGCAAGTTCGATTGATCAAACATGTGGAGTCAATCAAACGAAAGTTTGATCAATGGTGCACGCTACTTTAGCGTAAGTGCATGATTTTGTTTCTAATTCCAGAACCATGTTATATAAACTATCTTTTATGCGGTATTAGTGTTATATAAACTATCTTTTATACAGTATTAGGGTATAAAAATGTTGTGCTATAGAGAACTGGATTTTAAAAAGGGAAAATCATCTTTGGATACGAAGGCTTTCAAATTTGTAAGTTGTTCATCTCTTGTAACTCTCGTTTCATAGTAGATTTGTCACTTGGAGTTGTGGTTTTCTTCCCTCGAGGGTTTTTCTACGTAAAATCATTGTTTTTCTCTGTGATTACTCAATTTTCATTTCTCAATTCATATATTTAATTCATTCTAAGGTTGCTTTTGCGCATAAGGTATGACGCCTACTCACAACAAGTGGTATCGGAGTGTAGGCTTTACGTTTGGTTCGATAGATGGAATATGAGATATGGGTTTGAAGGGATTGAATATGATGTTCGAGAAGAAGAAGTTTACAGATAAAACTAACTTTGAATTATGAGGGTTGAAGATGAAAGTCCTCTTAATCCAGCAATGGGTGTCACAGGCTCTACTTGGCAAAGTGAGACATCTTAAAACTATGAAGGAAGAGGATTGGGGTGACCTAGATCAGAGGACAATGCAATTCAATTGTGCTTGATTGATGATGTCATTTATAATGTTATTTCTGATACAACCACTGTAGGTTTATGGGAGAGGTTAAAGAGCCTCTACATAACGAAGTCGTTCTCCAATCGCTTATATCTGAAGAGAACTTTATATTCTAAAGATGGTGAAATGGTCGGTTCTCTCTTAACACATCAGTGCCTTCAACAAACTAATTTGCAAACTGATAAGCATGGATGCGAAGATTGACGAAGAAGACAAAGCCTTAATGTTATTGATGTCACTTTCAAATTCTTATGAGAATCTGATAGATACACTATACCATGGTAGGTATACCTTGGACCTCGATATTGTTATCTCTGCCCTTCACTTGAAGCATCAGAGAAGGAATAATGGTGGAGAAGGTACTTATGTAGGGGCACTAGTTGCGAGGGGGAGACCATTTGAACAAGAGAAAGGTAAGTTACGATCGACGTCCAAGTTGAAGGATAAAGAGAAGTTAAAGTGTTGGGATTATGGCAGACCGGGAATATGAAAAAAGATTGTACAAAATCTAAAATCTAGAGAGATGAGAATTTATATAATTTACTGAAAGAGGCCAATTCAGCGGAATCCAGCAAAGGGATGAATGACTATGATGTATTGTCTGTTTCTAAGGCCGGACACTTGTATAAGGAGTAGATTTTGGACTTAGGGGCATCGTATCACATGTGTCCTCATCAGAGTTGGTTTATTACGTATAATGAGTATAATAGTGGCTTGGTTCTTATGGATAACGATTATGAGGTGATTCGTACTTTGACGGATGTGAGGCATGTTTCAGACCAGGAGAAAAATCTAGTATCTCTGTAAGCTCTTGAAACACTTAGATGTATATTCGTCTGATATGAAAGTGTCCTAAAAGTTTCAAAGGGGAGTACTCACTGTTATGAAGGCACAAAGGAGATGTATCTCTACAGGTTAATTAGGAGCACTATATCAGGTGGATTTGCAGTGTCTGTAGTGGAATCCACATCTACACATGTGTGACATCCACGCCTAGGCTACATAAGTGAGCGTGATATTAAGGTACTCCTACATCGTGGTTTAATTTCATATTTTAAAATTTTTGATTTTGAATGTATGTGTACATTGCATATATGGTAGATAGTTAATATTGTCATTTAAAATCGGGAAACATAGTAGTAAATGACCGTTATATTATGTGCATTCTGACCTATGAGAGACGTCGTCCGTTGTTTATAGAAGAGGGTCATCATTCTTTGTAACATTCATTTACGACTTTTCTAGTAAAGTCCGAGTTTATTTCATGAAGAATAAATTCGATGTGTTTATCACTTTTAAGTTTTAGAAGGTCATTGTTGAAAAATAATAATGACGACAATTGAAATAATTAAGGACCGATAATGGTGGAGAGTTTACTTTAAAGGAATTTAATTGGTATTACAAGAATAAGGGAATTATGAGGTACAAAATAGTGAGGCACACACAAGAGCAGAACGGTGTAGTGGAATACGTGAATTAAAATCTTTTGAAAATTGCTTGAAATATGTTGAGTAATGCTGTGTTAGGAAAAAACCTATGGGTTGAAGCCATTAACACGACTTTCTATTTGGTGAATCGATCACCATCGACGGATATTGATTGTAAAATTTCTTAAGAAGTATGGAGTGTTCAGAAAGTTGACTACTCGGGGTTATTTGTACTTGGTTGTGAGACTTACTTTCATTTACTATCTGTTGAGAGAGATAAACTAGACCAAATGGTGATGAAGTGTACCTTTATTAGCTATGGTGATGGTGTACAATGATATAGGCTATATGACCTGGCCACACGAAAGATTACATTAAGCAAGGATGTCAAGTTTAATGAGAGCTTCCTCTTCCATAAGGATGAACATAAGGAAATGAAAAAAATCAATAGTGATTGATGTTAAAATCAACAGGAGTGAGTCAATTGAAGAAGCCTAGTTATAAAAAAAGGTACAGGAGTAGGTAGAGTCACCACCTATCAGGAAAAATCTATTGAAAAATTGTAAATTATCAATGAGATACAGGGATGACTCAAATATTGTATTCATCATCATTACGAATGAGGTGGACCCATTAACGTTTCAGGAGACTATTGATGACTCAGATGCAGAAAAGTAGATGATAGTTATACAGATGAGATAAATTCTTTATATAAGAAAAAAACGTGGGAGCTGATAGAGTTTCATGTTAGGCGAAAAGTTATTGGGTGCAAGAGGATCTTCCGTAAGAAACTAGATAGGTACAAGGCAGGACAGACTACGAAATTTATGCTTAGAAAGAAGATGACGACTTCGGTGAGATATTAGCACTAGTTGTGAAGTAAGTATCTATCAGATTTGTATTGGCGTTGGTTGCTTAATACAATATGTAATTAGAACAATTGGATGTAAAAATAACTTTTCTATATACAAAATTAGAAGAACATATTTACATGAAGTAAATAGAAAATTCAAAGTATATGAAAAATAGAATAAGGTTTGCAGATTGAAAATGTGATTGTAAGACCTGAAATAGTCATATAGGCAATGGTATAAAAAGTTTGATTCTTTCATATTAAGCCAGTGATTTACTAAAAGTAAATTTGATTATTGTGTTTATTTCAAATCACTAAGTGATGAAAAATTCATAATTCTAGTATTGTATGTTAATGATATACTTATCGCTAGCCATAACATATCTGAAATTAACATGTTGAAGGCTCAGTTATCTAGGACATTCGAGATGAAAGATTTGAGAGTTGTAAAGAGAATTCTTAGCATTGATGTACACATGAATAGAGAAATGAACATGCTATGAAAGTTTTAGGAAGAGTATCTTGAGAAGGTCTTAATCAAGTTCGAACTTAATTAGGGTAAATCGGTTAATATTTCCCACACTACTCACCTTCGACTCTCTTGAGAACAATGTTCTACTACTGATGAAGAAACGTAGTATACATCTCGTCTACCCAACTCGAGTGTGATTGACAATCTTATTTACATGATGGTTTGTACAAGACTAGATATTTTACATGGAGTGTTGTAAGCATATACATATCAAATCCAGATAAGCAATACTGGGAGGCAGTGAAATGACTACTTTATTATATATGAGGTACAACAGACTATGCGTTTTCATTTAGAAAATCTAAACAGAAACTAATAGGGTATGTGGATGCTGATTATGTTGGTAACGTAGATAACAGAAGGTTAACTTCCGGTAACTTGTTTGATTTAACGGGTGGAGTGATTAATTGAATATCAAAGCTTCAGTATGTGATGACTCTTTCCACAACTAAAGCTAAGTATATGGTGATAATATAAGCATTTAAGAAAATGATTTGGTTGAGAGGTATGATAAATGAATTAGAGTTTCAGTAGGAAGTCATGCATATGCCTATGCATCATGATAGTGAAAGTGAGATCAATTTGACAAAAAACTCGATATACCATTTTTGGATTAAACACATTATTGTTCGTCATCATTTTATCTGAAAAATGCTAGAGGTATGTGATATTATTTTTGAGAAGATTCACACCAGTGTAAATTTGGCTGATATGCTTACAAAAGTGATTCCTAAAGAGAAGTTTATGTTTTATTCAACTTCTTTAGGCTTCATTAATGATGAATGGAGACGAAGTGAGCACATGAAGTGATGGTGAATGTGTTATGAAGATTAGAGATGAGAATAACGGTTTGGATCAATGCAGACTTTATATTAAAGCCACGATGTATATTGTTGATCAAGGTGCCTTTAATATGGTGAAATTTAGGATTTTTCGATTAATCGACAACCTGCTCGATCGATCAAGAAAATCCTGAATAGATCAGTTTAGTCTCTGGACAGATTTGAACATGTTCAATTGATTGAGCAAATTTTAAAAAGTCAAGTCAAGGCTCTTGATAAATTTGGACATGTTTGATTAATTGAACGTTAAGGATTGATTAATCGAGTAAATTCGGAAAAACCAAGTTAAGTCTTTGAAAATTTTTGTGCATGTTCAATTGATAGAACATGTCGTGTCGATCGATCAAAGGTCATTGATCAAATTCAATTGATAGTGTGCACAATTTCAGCGTAAGTGTGCGATTTTGTTTCTAATTATGAAACTAGATTATATAAATTATGTTTTATGTGAAATTAGGATATGAAAACATTGTGTTAAAGAGAATTAGGTTTTGGAAAGGAAAATTTATTTTTAGAGACGAAGGTTTTCAAATCCGTAAGTTATTTATAAATTATAATTATTATTTTATAGTGGATTTGTTGCTGCTTGATGTGATTTTTTTACTCTAAGAATTTTTCATATAAAATTATTGTGCATTTCTTTACTCGATTTTCATTTCTCCATTTGGGTGTTTGATTCGTTTTAAGATTGCTTCTGTACTTGGCAGCTGCGCATAACCATGACTTATTGCACTTATATTGGGCATGAGCTTCTGTTTTTTTCCTCTCCTAGGAGAAAATTGTTTAGATGGATAAGATCGTCTAATCTATGAGTGTTTTAATAAGATTTTCATCAATATTGGGTCCAATTAGATGGACGGTCCTAATTTCACATGTGACACAACAATATTAACATATTCAGGCTCTTTTGGTCCTAAGTAGTGGTGGCGCCCGAGAATAGCCATCCGAATCCTTCTCGCTTACATGAGCGAAAGTTGTACGTGTGTAAGAGTTTTTGCAAATTAGGCGGGTACAGTGATCAGGTGGGTGAGATACATGTGTGCGTTTGATCTGCACCATTGTTTCAATTGTATAGGGTAATTCCACCTACACTCGAGCAGATGGGCCTCACTGTGTCAACTTTCTCATAAATTGGACCCACCTGATTATTAGGTGGGCTACAAATGTTAGTTGAATCTAAACCATTGGTCTTTTAACCATCCATTTCTTTTGTACACGTAGCCCACCTTATGATCAACTCAACCTGATTTATTTTCATATAAGGCACTCTCTGACACATGTGCCATATTGCCATATGTGAGAAGTGAGGAACCTAACATCTCACCTTTTATAACCATCCATTTTATTCATACTCTTGGTACGAGAGGCAGATTGGGTGGTGACCCCTATACCACTCAGGTAGGTGGCGTTTGGTGATGTGGGGCCACCATGATATATGTGTTTTATCCAGGCCATCCATCTATTTTGATAGATCATTTTAAGGCATGAAATTAAAAATGAAAAAGATGAAAAGCTATCTCAAGTGGACCACACCCCAAGAAATGGTAGTGATTGAACGCCCACCATTAAAATTTTTCTGGACACCATAAAATTTTTGGATAAAGCTGATCAATATTTGTGTTTCCCTTCATCTAGGTCTGTGTGACCTTATCAACGGTTTGGATGGCAAATAAACATTACGATGGGCCTTAGAAAGGTTTCAACAGTGTTTGCATTATCTCCACTGTTTCCCGTAGTGTGCTCCACTTAAGCTTTAGATCTGCCTCATTTTTTTCCTTGTAACCTAAAACTAGTTAGCAAAACAGATAAAACACATGGATATATAAAACACATACATCAAGGTAGGCCCCACAACCCCTGGTTCCCACCATATATCTATACCAGCTTGATGTATGTAGGGCCCACCAGATGAATGACTACTGGCTCGCTTTGACACTTGTTACACAGGCCCTAAGAAACTATGCAAGTGATGCACATTTTATCAAATTAAAACTAGCCCACCTTTCATTCTCATCTAATTTGTCCAGTTTTTTTTTTTTTTTCTAAACAAAAGAAAGGATCTTCTTCCATGGATGCCTCTTATTCCTCTTTAAGCACTTTTATTTCGAAAGTTGTTTCTATTTCTACGTCTCTACTTTTGTTTTTTCTGCACCTTTTCCTTTTCTTTCAATAAGTCATTGTTCAAAATTGAAATTGGTTAAAAAAACCTAACATCTTAATTACTAATACATGTTTTGTTTCAAGTTAAACGATCCTAACCTTTCATTCATGCATGGTTTTTTTAGATAAGACTAATGATATATTTTTCAATTTTAATCATCCAATAAATGTCCACAATAATAGTTAAATAATCAAAGAAGTATAATCTTTTGTTCAAGACGCATTCAAACTAAAGACTAGTAATTACAATAGTCAAGATCTACTATAAAATTTTCTAAATTATTTCTAAGTGCAAGTAGAGTACCAAAGTTTTCTTGGCAAAGTAGACAATGCCAAAAACACAAATATTTCTTCAATTACATTTGACGAACCATTAAAGTATAATCTAGGTCTGCCATTTAAGTCATGTCTATCCTTGTGAGATTAATGCCATGAGATATGTGTAAGACTTTTATTACATGGATCCCATGTGATTAGTAATTTGGATAATATGATCAGATATTTGGAGTAAGCATAGTGAGCCCCACAGTAGTTGGGATCGGTTTAGATATGTAAGGGTGATAAGCTTACACTCAGTTACTTATTTAGAATTCTTTAAATTAACATAAATTTTAAAGTATATTAATAAAATAATCTTTTATAAATTATGCAATTATTAATAAAGAATATCGTTAAGAATACCCTAATCCACAACTCAATTGGTAGGCTTAGTGAAGATACCTCGTTTTAATACTGAGGTCTTGGTATCGATTCCCTGGTGGGATGGCTAACACTAGAGTGTGTGCTAATAGTAGGGTGTGTACTACCAAGCTAACCCTCCCCAGAAAAAAAAGAAGAAATATTATCAAGAGAACATCAAAATAGATGAGACTTAAGCAAATTTCATAGATATCAGATAAAGAAAACTCAACTTTCAATGGATAAAATAACTTACGGAAAGTACAGCACTGTAATTTTCTAATATGTCTCTTTCCTATATGTATATGCAGTCTTGGCTCGTAACAAGTATATTCAATGATGCTATTGTTACAAAGACATTCATAAAGACTTACATATATAAGTATTGAAAGTGAAATTATTGAGAGTTTTAGTTACTCTTATGAAATCTCTCCTCTCCACTTTCTTCTCCAACATTCTTGCTATGAATCTTTATTTAGTAAAAGAGATTTATTATATACTAGTGACATATTTATTATAACCTTTATATGAACTAATTTAATCATACATAAGGTATGAATATCGCCTTCATGATAACAATAACGGACCATGACTTAAGCCTATCTTTAAAGGCATGTTTCTATTATTTTCATCTTTTTTATACTTTTCATGTGCCTATCCTCTTTTAATTTTCACTACCTCTTATCAATATACATCACTAATATAGTACATCCATAATATTCATATAAGTCACACACACACACACACACACACACACACACACATATAATTTTTTATTTAAAATATTTTTAATCAAAATATTTTTCATAACATTAAACCTTTCAATCAATGAATATTGGTCACACTTGTAGCAACCATAAATTTTGGTGTATTAAAAAAATTAAAATAAATATTAAAATATTTTAATTTTAGATAAAAAATAAAAATAAGTCAATAATTGAGTTAGTAGAGATATTCTTAGTTGAGAGAGAAGTCTAAGGACTAATTCTTCGAGTAGTAATAATATTTTTTTAATCAAATGTCATAAAATAAATTTTAAATTCAAGATAAAAGAGGATGTGCTCATCCTATCTTATGAAGTTTCTTTAAAAGGAGATATGAGAGGTTTCTGCCTAAAAAAAAAGGGAGAGGAGATTCTAAGAAAGCTTGATCAGCTAAGTTCCAATCCTTAAATATTTTTAATTTTTTATTATGTTGTTAATTTCTTTCTGATATATACAATGGATGGTGTGGATTATCTATATGATCATTGTATAGGTGTGTAGAAATTTTTTTAACAAAGTGATGCTTTATGATTTCAGATTTGGTAAATAATATTTCAGAAATAAATTTAATGGATGAAATCTAATTGTGTTAAGACAGATCTGAATAGGTCATTTAATCCTAAACACTAAAAGATAACAGTGCCTCGAATTTTAGATCGATCTAACCATCAGATGTGCCACATTAGTCAGATGTATAAATGTTTAATAAGAAAACTTTAGATTTATGTGCAACTGATTAGTATCACTTAGCGTAAAAAGTCGAGATGAGCCATCAACATATATGTGGCTAGATCCACATCATTCATCCAATGTGTAGAGGCGAAATATACCAAGACCTTAAGAATCTTAATGATCTAATCATCCGATGGGCAACCCTGATTAATCATTTGACGTTCAATTTCAAGATCTTAAAAAGAAAAACTAAATTTTTATAATTAAATTTAACAAATATATAATTTTAATTATTTGATCATTTAGGGTTTGGCCACCTAGGATGTATATCAAAGGTGGGCCCTACCGTGTAATAATTTAACCATATGGATAATAATGTTGTTGATATAACTGATAAGATCTCTTAATTCAAACAAACCTAATTACCTTATGAATTCTACATTATCAGACTCAGGTGAGTAACCTAATGTGTCTTATGATTCATTAGAATTAAAATAAATTATTTGTTAATGTTTGATTGATTGATATATTGATTTGAGTGTTTTGTTGCAATATTGTATGCTACGGTAAATCACTTGTTAATTTGTGACAAATTACATAACTATGATAATTATATATTAAATTGATATGTGAATGTTCTTATCAAGATAAATATTTATGACAGTTATGAAAATGATACATTTATATATTATCCATCATTTATTACATTTACATAATGCATAGTTGATCATAGGGTCCCTCCCTATAAGAAATGTCAATCCTGGTAGAGCATTACCAGATGCGGGTTATGCCCAAGTCTACTAAAAGGTGGAAGCCCACCCAATGGGTGAATGAGGGTTGATAACCTCCAACCCAAGCAGATAGACAATCATCCCATTTGATGTATTCATACACATTTTACATCTATATTATTGTGCATACATTTTTACATTTAGTACTTGTATTATTTTAATTGTTATGATTATAAACTGTGCTGAATTTTTTCATTAAACCTGGTCAGCTTATCTTTTCATTGATGGAAAAAATGCATAGATAAGTAACTAGTTGATGAGTTGACACATGAATAAGAAGTTGTGATTGAAATGATGTACGATACACGTGAGACGTGGCCATATCTATCAGGAGAGGAATTGACTGCATTTTAACCATTTCTAATTAATTAATTAGAATTTACTTTGTTATGATGATATGATTTATGTATAATGAATGATGGTATTATTTGTACGATTTTTAAATATTTGATTAGTCTATTTAATTAAATTATTTAAGGTCTGTAGCAAGTATTCATTAGTAAACAGTATTGACTAGTAAATGATGCCTAATTTAGGCTAATTAAATGTTTATGTATGATGAGAATAGATGAATGCTAGTGCTTAAATTATTTGTACGAATGATTATGTAACACCCCGAAAATCGGGGGTCAGGTAGAAACCCAACTCTCGAGTTCCAAAACGTCACTTATGCAACATAGATAATGATAAATGCATATTGTCGGTAAAATGACATTAAATAAGATTGAGACTAAGCCAAAACAGCATATCATACTCCAGAGACAGTTAAATTAACAAGCGGAAGACTGTGATATATACATAAAATATATAATTAATTGTAAGTCTCCAGAGTGTGAACATGTTACCAGGTTAATTAAATACATGTATACTCCAAAAATAAAAAGAAAAGAATATACATGAGTGCTCCAAAAATATAAAATGACAAGCGTCCAGACATCTACTCAACCTCCCCGTAATCCCGTCGATCAGAACACAGAGGAGAAGTCCTCCTCATCATCATAAAAGTTCAGCTCCGCTTCTCAAGCAGCGCCATTATCTGCAACTAAAATAGGGACTGGTGGGTGTCCGGAACACCATCCCGTAACGTGGGAGTGAGTAATTAACTCAGTGAAATTATAGAGTAAAGATTAGCATGTTATCAAATCAATCACGCGATAATAGTAAAACAAACAATCAAACATTCCTAGATCAAACATTCCTAGATACTGTTGTTAATGTAAGCATGAAATGACATGATGGATGCCCTCACCGACATACTCCCTCATGTGGCACCATCTGCGTCCGCGGCATGCTTTCTTCCCACAGTGCTCCACATCTTCCAGGCACATGCAATGCGATGTGGATAATGATTACCGAGTTGTTATTAGTCCTTTTCATACAGCAGGATTGGAAAACTAAGGTACTTCTCTTATATCAATCCTAACACAGATCCCGTCTAGGGTCGTCACTCCTAGTAATCTCATAAGATGTTATATTTGTAGGTCACTGCAAGGGCTGCCAGGGCTGTTGCTCGCACTTATTGCACCTCTCCCCCATCACCTTATCAATACAGGCCTAATTATCCTTAAGACTGCATCAGGACTCGTCGCTCCCATGCGGTGTCAGGATAAACTCAAGGTCACTACAAAGGGCTGCCAGGGCTGTGCTCGCACTCGTTGCTCCACTCCCCCATCACCTTGTCAATGTAGGCCGACATCAAGAATATAGTGTCCCATACTACCATAATCTGATCAGAGTAGGGTGCTCACTGGTCACTAAGGGGAGGTTTGTGGCCCCAGCGTAGGCCGAAAGCTCGACCACGGTGTCCCATACCACCATGCCCGGCTCATGAGTCTTTATGGATCAAGGTACCATGATTAATAGGGTTTTCAATGGTAAGTTCAGTACCCTAGGTTCAAGCAGTTATGACTCATACATGGTGAACATACAATAGCCAGTCGGATTACTTGACGGGCTCGACTAGTACGAGCGCATCTCAAGCTGAACGACATGAAGTGCATGAAACACTTCGTGTGGCCTAACCACTGCCGCCAACCCAAAACACGACTCGCGTTCATCGACGCGTCCTTCGTGGTACATAGAAGCCAACCACGAATTCAATCCATTACCGACTGCCTGGACTAGGTCATAGCCCCAAGCATTTGTAAACCAACGTCAGTAAGTATATGTGAGTAACAGAAATGAAATACAACAATGTAAGCATGTTGACATATGTTATAACATACAACTTAAGCAAATCATCCAACACATGCATTTCATATGTATAATGAAATCAATACATATAGCCAACATGATGAAAATCCTTTACATCAGCATGTTAATTGAGAATTCAATCTCAAAACTAATTCACAACACCATTTACTCAATACCTACTAATACAAACATTTATACAAACACTTAGTTTACACACTTTAGTCCACATAGCGTATGTCGACCGATATGTGCGTTAGGGCGAATCTCTTCGCCAAACAGATCATACACGCATTTCTAATATCATAATATGACAAATAGCCATGACAATCATTTCAGCAAAATACGGACTTATACCGTATTTTCTATAAATGCCTAAAATACCCTAAATCTCATATTTACCGTATGTTTACGAAACGGAAAACAGACAGCATGTTGTACATGTCAAACAACGTTGCCATCGATAATCTACTATTAAACGACATTGAAAGCTTTGAAATCAGTCAATCAAAACGTTTAAAATCCTCACCTTTTGTTGTAAAAGTGTATCGATTCGAATCGAACGTATACGCTTCGTTAACGGCGTACAGGCGACCAAATGCACAAGATACATAAGCTACATTTCTAATGAATCGAAGGAAACCCCAAAACAGCAAGTGGTTAGAGTTTTTCTTACCTAGGAGTGCGTTGGAATCGCCGGGAAAGTGATTGGAGTACAGTGCTTCGATACGTGCAATAGCTGCAGCAAGTGGCAGGAGAATCTCTCCCACACTCTCTCACAATCTCTCACTTTCTCTCTCTCTTTTCCTAGGGTTTCAAGCAAATTCGGATGGGAGGGTTGTGAGAGGGTTTAAAGCCCTTATATAGGCTAAAAATTCACCGTTTTAGACTTAGGAACAAAGTATACTTGGGTTATAACCAAATCTGGACTGTTTCGATCCAAAAGAGCATTTCTGGAGGTCCCCTGGCCGAACACGGTCGGACTTAAGCTCATGGTCACTGGATGTTGCTCACACCCAGTTTTCAGTCCGGCAGAGTTCATAGATCGCACGTGGCGGTCCAGTTTCAGTTCAGCGGTCATCGTACCTAAATCAGGTTTACAAGTCTTATGATATGAAAGAGAAATTTTTCCTGACCCGAGGGTGTAATTTGGCTGAATTCTGATGGTCAGAACGCTTAATAATAACTCGCCAAGTCACGTGCCAGATTTGGATTAAAAATTTCAAATCTAACCCATTTCTCACTCTCTTCACTCCAGGCTCAATGAAATAGCCTCTGAACGTCGGTTGGGCTTGATTTTCGAAACGATTGTCAAGTCCAGCTAAGCGGTCGTAATGGTCTAAGATTGTAGGTATCGGACTTCCGACGCGCGGTCTAGATCCAATACAAAGTTTTAAAGGGTTCCAGAGAACAAACCGGTTTAGAGTTTGATCCTGGGTTTTAGGGTATTGTAGCATCCTTGTTTTTACAAGTTTTGGGTCTTGCAGAACGTATTTAAAGCGATCAGGGACAATTTCGCAGCTAATCCAACGTAGCGCTAGTTAACTTACGCTTAATTTCTAAAGGACTTAATCCTAAGTGATTTCTTTGGCTTTGGAATTGGGTTCTGAGAGGTTACCAAGGTGTTATGGTTGACCCATTGCCTAAGGACGTCTAATCCCAAGTTGGAAAAAATCCGAGGTGTTACAGATTATGAATGGACTTAGTTGGAATGTAAAAAAATAAATATTACTTTTGCCTCTTAATAATCATATAATATAATGAAATTAGTACACTTTATGTACGAGTCACGACTCAAAACTCGGGTTTGAGAGTGCACACTCTGTATTGAAATTTCGGAGCGTGATAGAATGGTATCAGAGAGATGCATTTTTTAAAAGATAGAGTGACTTGTAGGTTATATACCCTACTAGATTTCATAAATTGTAAACCCTTTAAATTAGAAATATTTTCTTAAGATTTTCCTCTTCATTGATGTATGGATTGATGAACATAGAGATCCAAAACTAAGCTCCTATTAATTTTTGTGGAATGTATAAATAAAAATTTAGATTCCCTGCACTCTTATTTGAATATAATTTAGATTAAGATGGGTTAATATAACAAAAATAAATTTTAAAGATATTTAATCCACAAAATTCTACTGGACAGCAATGGGTAGTAAGAATTACCCAACTTGTAAAATTCATAACTATAAAAATATTACTTCGATTGAAGCGATTCAAAACCCTGATCGAAGATAAACAAGTTAAAATTAATATAAAAATAATAATAAAATTTGAATCTTATAGTCACTATACTGATTCAGTAAGTTAATAAAGGTTGGACATAATCCATCAAATTTTGGATAAGTCTGACCGTACGAATTTTAAAAAATTTTGTAGTTGAAATTTTTATCTAAGATTTCACAGATACATAGTAAACTTATAATAAAATCTCCAGCAAAAATTTGAACATAATTTGAAATTTTAAGTACAATAAAATGTGATAGAAACAACATTCATCAAACAGAAAAATAATCTGTTCGTACTGATTTTCTATTGATTTAATTAATAGATTTTTTTTTTTCATTATGATAATTTCTTTTGTTTAAATTAATATTTTTATTTAAAGTACTTTATTTAAAGAAAAAATATATTAAGTATAAAATAGAATAAAATAAAAATAATAATCTTTACTAAAATTTAAAAATTTCTTGTTATAGCATCATAAGTCAATACTTGGTGTAAAAATGAAAAAAAATTAATTTTTAAAAAAGAGGAAAATTTAAATACTAAATTCATTAGAACTTTTTTTTTTCAACTATATAACAATGTCCTCTTTAAATTTCAAGCTATTGGGAATGTATTTATAATTTTTTGACAAATTTCAACATTATAGAGTGAAAATCTGGACCTGTTTGGTCTCCCTGATCAAACCAGATAAATTTTTTGTTTAAAATAATTCCTGAATATTCTTTTGAGTCATGTACATACTCCTGGACAACTTCATAAAATTTTACCATAATTTGAGTTGTAAAGAAATTATAAACATTTAAATATTAGGCTATAATCGATAAAAATGGTTGTTAAACAGCAGAATTTTTCTCCCTAAGTAGCAATGAAAACCCTAGTAAAAGTAATGATTTTAATTTGAAATTATTATTCTTTTGACTAGATGGTTAATGACATACTTTTCAAATTTCAAGTCATTTTAACTTTTGGTTCAAATGTTAAAATTTCATAAATAACATAATGTCTGTAGTTCGAATTTGAAATTAATTTTCCGTTGGTCATTTCGACAGATACAATACATAAGATCATTGATTGTTGTGATGTCTGAAACTTAGAAACTTAACCTAGGATCCCATAATATTTTAAAAATTTTTACCCCTCATATTTTGTTAAATAATGAAAATTACCTGATTTGATAAACTCATAATTAATTAAGTATGAGTCCAAATAAGGTGAGTCAAATGCTACATCGTAGATTGATAAATCGAGTTTAAAAGAAAATAATTAAGAAACTAGATTTTTTTTTTTAAAATTAAAATTAGTTTTTTTAAACTGAAAAAAAATCCTTTATTTCTAAACAACTCTCACTGTCTGAATTTTTAAATCTTCTATAAACCTTAGTTTTGACAAAATTTTACATATTTATGAATTCACTATTCGAAAAACTAAGAGACCAATCCAGCGTCTAAAACCAACCACAATATAAGTGTGACCAACACCATTAAAACCAAAAAATTTTGATATGTTAGTTTCTAAATCTCAAGGACGAGATTTTATTTTAAGAAGGGTAGAATGTAACAACCATAAATTTTAGTGCATTAAAACAAAAAAATAAAATAAATATTTAAATATTTTATTTTTAGATAAAAAATAAAAAAAGTCAACAATTGAGTTAATATAGATATTCTTAATTAAAAGAGAGGCCTAGGGATTAAATTCTTAGTTAAAAGAGAGGCCTAAGGATTAATTCTTCAAGTAACAATAATATATTTTTTTAAATCAAATATCATAAAATAAATTTCAAATTTAGGATAAGGGAGGATGTGCTCATCATATTTTATGAAGTTTCTTTAAAAGGGGATACGAGAAGTTTTTGCTCTAAAGAAAAAGAGAGAGTAGAATCTAAGATAGCTTGATCAGGTAAGTTCCAACCCTTAAATATTTTTAATTTTTAATTATGTTGTTAACTTCTACCCGATTTATACAATGGATGGTGTGAATCATCCACAAGATCATTATATAGGTGTGTAGAGAAAATTTTAACAAAGTGATACTTTATGATTTCAGATCTGATCAATAATATTTTAGGAATAAATTTAATAGATGGAATCTGATTGTTTTAAGATATATTTCAACAGGTCATTTGATCCTAAGCACCAAAAGATAACAATGCCTCAAATTTTAGATCGATCTGACCATCAGATTGACACACTAGTCAGATTTATAAATGTTTAATAAGTAAAGCTTAAATTTCTATACAACTGATTGATATTACTTAACGTATAAAGTTGAGATGAGCCATCAGTGTATATGTGTTTAGATCTATACCATTCATCCAATGTGTAAAGGAAAAATATGACAAGACCTTAAGAATCTGAATGATCCAATCATTCGATGGGCCCCGATTAATAATTTAACATTCAGTTTCAAGATCTTAAAAAGAAAATCTAAATTTTGATAATTAAATTTAATAAACATGTAATTTTAATTATTTGATCATTTAGGGTTTGGCTGTCATGCCCCAAACTCGGAAACTGGGCTCACAAAATTTTCGATCGCCGAATCCGGCGCCGACAGCCTCCGTAGAACCCCATTCTCGGCTCCTAGCTCCCATTCGCCAGGTTCCGATCCTGGGATGCTACGAGGAGGATTTTCAACGTCAGTTTGATACGTAATAAGCATAACCAAAGGCATAACTCACAAACAACAACCAAGAACTCCATTACATTTCCACTATGATCAAAAACTTTACAAGTACAATGAGCATAAAGGGAAATACAATGGTAAAGAATAAAAACTCCAAAATGCTCTGCAACGTGCTCCTGCCTCAGCGCTGCTGCGAACTAACGTCACCTGCACGCAACGGTTGTGCATAAGCTTATAGAAAGCTTAGAGGGTGGTGAAAGTGTGTGCACAAGGTAGTAATATGAACATGCAATGACAGCATAATACGGAATGTACAGATGGAACCATAACATCATGAGTCGTACCAAGGCTATACAATGCAAGACATGAATGGTATCGGCCACCCAAGGCCATGCGATGTGCAATGCAACTCAAGCATACAGATCCTCATCCATGTTCATACCTCAATACAGCTCAAAATATGGAATATCACCGGAGTCTAGTAAACTCTAAACCAGATTGCCGCCACACCGCGCGCAATAAGGTAAGTGGAAAAGACCTCACTATCCGTCTGCCAATATCGGGCGCGACTCGTCGATAGCGGACCCATTCCTCGAGCTGGTCAGACTCAGCCTAGCATTGCCCCTTACTCTCGGGCGGGTAAGGCCGCACCCCCTTCCAACCGACCACGACACAGTGGAGAGCACAGCCAACTGGTATTCGGCACTCAGCACTCATCTACCCACTCGGTATAGACGTTGGAGCAACCTCTTGGTACCATAAGGGTTTAGGGACTTTCACCCAGGGATATCTATAGTACCCCATGTAGAACAAGATTTTTGGTATCCAATCCTGCCAACCATGATATGTCTGTGGAGGCTACGGCCCCGATGTCGCTAGGGCGTACAATAACCATGTCACACAAATGCGGAATGCATGATTCACGCTATCCAGTCATGCAACAATTCCTGCGCATATCGTGCGCTCATGTAGGGCAATACTGCCTAACCAGGAGCCCATAAACAACCTGCCCGAAGGCATATGCTATGATCAGTCAATCCTCATATCAAGCATGCATATGATGCATATGATCATGAGTCATGAAACTATATTAAATATGTATATGAGACGAACCATCCTGACAATACAGATAGGCCTGAAAAATAAGTACGGGCCTAACAATGGGCCCTAAGGAGAGTTGTAATGTGGACATCCAACCAGCATTACACTCGCAATGTGGACGTCAAACCAACATTGCATCCCAGGGCATGATCTTCTTAAAAATCGCTACGTAATCGGTATGGGATTACACATTGCAATGGACCTTAGGTTCACCCCATTGGGCTTTTCATATATATATCAAATGGCCATATCCTATGGGCCTTTTATTCATCAGATGGGCCTTAGATTGCACAAATTGGACCTAGTCACATGAGTCTAATATGTATCAAATGGGCCACACCAATTGGAGTCCCACATGTAGATCAAGTGGGCCTCAACCCATAGACCTAACATGAGTCAAATGGGCGTAAACCCTTAGGCCTTCTACAATTCAGATGGGCCTATACTCAAAGGATTTATACAATTTAAATGGGCCTAAACTCATAGGCCTTATACAGTTTAAATGGGTCTGTTCCAAGGGCCGTGGGATATATCAATGGTCCAATCCCAAGGGCCTTACATCCACATCAAAGTGGGCCCCAATAAATGCCATAACAACGTTAAGATGGGCCTCAAAACAGGCCAAGGTGGGGTCCACTTGGACTATGGATCTGGCTCATCTTTTCCTGTGCCGTACAGTAAACTCACAAATGGTTGAACGGCATGGATACAACACATAATATGGCGACTAAATATATAATATATTAATAAAACTAGCTACCGCTGTGCAGCTCTTACTACAGCAGAGGTGGGTCCCAGGTAGGGCCCACCCTTATGATATAATATGTAATATTATATTATATATTAATATAACAATATATACTATATTAATATAATTTAATTAAAAAAAAAATGCAACGTCCAGGCCCTGGACGGCCTGGACATGCACCTGCATCAAGGGAGGCCCCACATGTACACACACACCCACATGCATGCACATGTACACACACACCCAGCTGTACGCACACACGCACGCACGCCCCATGGGCTCCACCGTAACACCAGGGCTCCACCGTCCGCTGGACGGTGGAGATGAAATGCATACGTCATTGTGGGCTCCACGTGGGGCCCACCTCGTAACGTTTATATGACATCCAACCCGTTGATAAGGTCAAACAGACCCGGTTGAAGGAAAAACACAAATTTCAGCTTGGTTCGAAACTTCAGTGGGCCCCAGGAAAATTTTCAATGGCTAACACTCAATTCTACTGTTTCACGTGGTGTGGGCCACCTGAGTTTTGGATCTGTCCCATTCTTGGAGGGGGGCCACTTTAGAGGGTGGCCCATCCGATGAACGGTTTGAATGGCATATAAACATCAAGGTGGGGCCCACGGCTGGAGCCGTGGGTCCCTTGCTGGACGCCACCGCCCGCACGCTGGCGCTGCAGGTAGCAGCGTGCAGCGCTGCACGTTGTCAGAGAAAAGAGGCAGGGCCTCTTGCAAATTTATGGGAAATCCAATTTTTGGGATTTTCATCGTGTGGGGTCCGCTTTAAGTGAATCCACTCCGACCATGGGATTCCTCACCTTGCAATGAATCCAACAAGTCCAAAGTTCGAATTTTTTTGATGAAAGGAAATGAAATAAATTAAGAAAATGATGTTTGAATGGTGAGAGTGCGATCTTTGACGCTATGGCCCACCAGGTGCTCCGTTCAATCTCATTTTCTAGCTCAACGCCTAAAATGAGATGGTGAAAGGGATGGACGGCTTGGATTAGAGCAATACATCAGGGTGGGGCCTATGCAAGTGGGCCACCCCAAGGTACCATTTCCCCCTTTTTTTTTTTTTTTTACAAGCTGGGATGTCCAGCGTCCTAGACGCTGGACGTTCAGTCCTCTCATTTGCATTGTGGTGGGCCCTGTTGAAGTGGGCCACCACAATGGACGATATAGATATAATATTTTAGGTGGGCCCCACTTGAAGAACACTTGGATACAATACCAAAAGGTGGGGTCCATTCAAGTGGGCCACACAATCCCATTGCATAGAAATAAAATAAAATAAAATAAAGTTAAAATAAAATAAAAGAAATCAAAGAGAGAGAGAGACATGGAGAGTGGGACACGACTTGTGATGGAGGGACCCCGTCATTATGGGCCCTCCCATACATGAAATCATACATCAAGTGGGTCATTTTGCACATGTGACCATCAAAACTAAAAATCAACGGTGGGGATCCTTTCCCCACCAATATGGATGGTCTAGATGACCTTTCTAAAGAAAATAAACATCATGATGGGGTCCATGGAGAATGGCCCCATCATGGAATGATCATGATGATCCAAGTAGGCCATCGGCCTTATCTTAGGGTCCCAAGTGAGATCCACACCATTGATCGGTGGGCCTCACTTGGTCCACCATAAAAACAAGTAAATCTACCCTATGGAGTCCCCCATCGTCCGATCTTCTCGCTCCTAGGGGTT
Source organism: Magnolia kwangsiensis (assembly GCA_037074715.1). Taxonomy (NCBI): domain Eukaryota; kingdom Viridiplantae; phylum Streptophyta; class Magnoliopsida; order Magnoliales; family Magnoliaceae; genus Magnolia; species Magnolia kwangsiensis. The sequence goes on from CM073582.1 coordinate 5,433,659, forward strand.
CCTTGGCACCTTAGCTTCAACTTCAATGGTTAAGATGAAGAATGGAGGGTTGAGATGGGAGATTTTGAGGTAGGAAGGTGGGCCACTTGGAGCTTGGAAATTTTAGAAAAATTCCATACGTGGGGGTCTTTGTTGCTTGGGATTTTTTTGAAATGAGAAAGATAGAAAGAGAGAGAGTGATGTAGAGAGAGATGGATGGATGGATGAATGATGGGGGGTGTAAGAAATCTTTGACTTTTGAGGCTTTTGTGTAAGAGAGGTATGGGTGGTGAAGACTTTGGTGGCTTTTTGTGTAAGAGAGGTATGGGTGGTGAAGACTTTTGTGGTTGCTTGGGAAAAGGGAATAAAGTGATGTGTACTTGACATGTGATGGCTTGATGGATTGATTGATTGATGGGATTGATGTGACATATCGTAGAGATTCCCTTGGTTTTCGCAATGCGCGGCGTTTTCTCACACCGAACGTTGGCTCATAGCTCTAGACAAGGGTATCGCATCGGCGCGCGAGTCGCGGCATCGGAACCGCAACGATGGCGCGGTCCCTGTGGTATTAATCTCGGGTTGAGTCGACTCGGGTTGTTGGCACATGAATCAGGGTCGCGCGTCGATATCGGTTAAGGGTCGAAGGTTGCTGGAATTCGACCGGTAAGACCGCGGAAGTCTGTGGAACGGTACAGACTAAGATACGGGTCTTACATTGGCCACCTAGTATGTACATCAAAGGTGACCCCCACCGTGTAATTTAACTAGATGCATAATAATATTGTTGATATAATTGATAGGATTTCTAAATTCAAATCGACTTAATTATCTTATGTATTTTACACTACTAGACTCAGATGACTAACTCAACGTGTCTCATGTTTTATTAGAATTAAAATAAATTATTTATGATTGTTTGATTGATTGATATATTGATTTAAGTGTTTTGTTACAATATTATATGCTACAGCAAATCACTTGTTAATTTGTGTTAAATTACATGACTATGATAATTTACATTAAATTTACATATGAATGTTCTTATCAAGACAAATATCTACGACAGTTATGAAAATAATACATTCATACAGTATCCATCATTCGTAGCATTTACATAATACATGGTCGATCCTAGGGGCTCTCCCTGAAAGAAATGTCGATCCTGGTAGAGTGTTACCAGATGCGGGCTATGCCCAAGCCTATCGAAAGGTGGAAGCCTATCCAACGGGTGGATGCAGGTTGACGACCTCCAACTCAAGCAAATAGACGATCATCCTATCTGATGCATTCATATGCAATTTGCATTCATATCATTGTGTATACATTTTTACATTTAGTGCTTGTATTATTTTAATTGTTATGATTATGAACCATACTGGATTTTTTCAGTAAGCCTTACCAGCTTACCTTTTCATTGATGGAAAAACCGCACAGATAAGTAATTAGTTGATGAGTTAACGTATGAACAAGAAGTTGTGACTGAACTGGTACACGATATGCATGAGACGTGACCATATCAGTTAAGAGAGGAATTGACTGCGTTTGGACCATTCCTAATTAATTAATTACAATTCACTTTGTTATGATGATTTGATTTAAATATCATGAATGATGATATTATTTGTAATTAAATTTAATAAACATGTAATTTTAATTATTTGATCATTTAGGGTTTGGCCACCTAGGATATACATCAAAGGTGGGCCCCACCGTGTAATCTAACCAGATGTATAATAATGTTGTTGATATAATTGATAGAATCTTTGAACTCAAACCAACCTAATTACCTTATGTATTTTACACTAATAGACTCAGGTGAGTAACTCAATGTGTCTCATGATTTATTAGAATTAAAATAAATTATTTATGATTGTTTGATTGATTGATATATTGATTTAAGTGTTTTGTTGCAATATTGTATGCTACAGCAAATCACTTGTTAATTTTTGTTAAATTACATGACTATGATAATTTACATGAAATTTACATATGAATGTTCTTATCAAGACAAATATCTATGACAATTATGAAAATGATACATTCATACACTATCCATCATTCATTGAATTTACATAATGCATGATCGATCCTAGGGACTCTCCCTAGAAGAAATGTCGATTCTGGTAGAGCGTTACCAGATGCGGGTTATGCTCAAGCCTACCGAAAGATGGAAGCCTACCCAACGGGTGAATGTAGGTTAATGACCTCCAACCCAAGCAAATAGACGATCATCCCATCTGATGCATTCATATACAATTTGCATTCATATCATTGTGTATACATTTTTGCATTTAGTGCTTGTATTATTTTAATTGTTATGATTATGAACCATGCTGGATTTTTTCACTAAGCTTTACCAGCTTACCTTTTCATTGATGAAAAAATCACACAGATAAGCAATTAGTTGATGACTTGGTGCATGAATAAGAGGTTGTGACTGAACTGGTACACGATACGCATGAGACGTGATCATATCAGTCAAGAGAGGAATTGACCGCATTTGGACCGTTCCTAATTAATTAATTAGAATTCACTTTGTTATGATGATCTGATTTAAATATAATGAATGATGATATTATTTGTAATTAAATTTAATAAACATGTAATTTTAATTATTTGATCATTTAGGGTTTGACCACCTAGGATGTACATCAAAGGTGGGCCCCACCGTGTAATCTAACCAGATGCATAATAATGTTATTAATATAATTGATAGGATCTCTAAATTCAAACCAACCTAATTACCTTATGTATTTTACACTACTAGACTCAGGTGAGTAACTCAACGTGTCTAATGATTTATTAGAATTAAAATAAATTATTTATGATTGTTTGATTGATTGATATATTGATTTAAATGTTTTGTTGTAATATTGTATGCTACAGCAAATCACTTGTTAATTTGTGTCAAATTACATAACTATGATAATTTACATTAAATTTAATATGAATGTTCTTATTAAGACAAATATCTATGACAGTTATGAAAATGATACATTCATACACTATCCATCATTCATTGCATTTATATAATGCATGGTCGATCGTAGAGGCTCTCCTTGAAAGAAATGTCGATCTTGGTAGAGTGTTACCAGATGCGGGCTATGCCCAAGCCTATCGAAAGGTGGAAGCCTACCCAACGGGTGGATGCAGATTGACGACTTCCAACCTAAGCAAATAGACGATCATCCCATCTGATGCATTCATATACAATTTGCATTCATATTATTATGTATACATTTTTGCATTTAGTACTTGTATTATTTTAACTGTTATGATTATGAACCATACTGAATTTTTTCACTAAGTTTTACTAGCTTACCTTTTCATTGATGACAAAACCACAGATAAGAAATTAGTTGATGAGTTGGCGCATGAACAAGAAGTAGTGACTGAACTGGTACACGATACGCATGAGACGTGACCATATCAGTCAAGAGAGGAATTGACCGCATTTGGACCGTTCCTAATTAATAATTAGAATTCACTTTGTTATAATGATTTGATTTAAAAATAATGAATGATGATATTATTTATAATTAAATTTTATAAACATGTAATTTTAATTATTTGATCATTTAGGGTTTGGCCACTTAGGATGTACATCAAAGGTGGGCCCTACCGTGTAATCTAACCAGATGCATAAAAATATTGTTGATATAATTGATAGGATATCTGAATTCAAACCAACCTAATTACCTTATGTATTCTACACTACTAGACTTAGGTGAGTAACTCAACGTGTCTTATGATTTATTTGAATTAAAATAAATTATTTATGATTGTTTGATTGATTGATATATTGATTTAAGTGTTTTGATGAAATATTGTATGCTACAGCAAATCACTTGTTAATTTGTGTCAAATTACATGACTATGATAATTTATATTAAATTTATATATGAATGTTCTTATCAAGACAAATATATATGACAGTTATGAAAATGATACATCATACACTATCCATCATTCATTGCATTTACATAATGTATGATCGATCCTAGTGGCTCTTCCTGAAAGAAATGTCGATCCTGATAGAGTGTTACCAGATGCGGGCTATGCCCAAGCCTACCGAAAGGTGGAAGCCTACCCAACGGGTGGATGTATGTTGACTACCTCCAACCCAAGCAAATAGACGATCATCCCATCTGATGCATTCATATACAATTTGCATTTATATCATTGCATGTACATTTTTACATTTAGTGCTTGTATTATTTTAATTGTTATGATTATGAACCATGCTGCATTTTTTCACTAAGCCTTATCAGCTTACCTTTTTATTGATAGAAAAACCGCACAAATAAGCAATTAGTTGATGAGTTAGCACATGAACAAAAAGTTGTAACTGAACTGGTACACGATACGCATGAGATGTGACCATATTAGTCAAGAGAGGAATTGATCGCATTTGGACCGTTTCTAATTAATTAATTAGAATTCACTTTGTTATGATAATCTGATTTAAATATAATGAATGATGATATTATTTGTAGAATTTTATATATTTGATTGATTTTATCTAATTAAATTGTTCTAGGTTTGTAGCAAGTATTCATTGGTAAATAATATTAACTGATAAATGATGCCTAATTTATATTCGATGAGAATGGATAGATGTCGTGGCTTAAATTATTTATGTCAATGATTATGAATGGAGCTAGTTAAAATATAAAAAAATAAATATTATTTTTACTTCTTAATAATCATATAATGAAATGAAGTTAGTACCCTTTGTGTACAAGTTACGACCCACAACTCGAGTCCGAGGGTGCACATTCTATACACAAATTTTGAAACGTGACAACACGGTGCGCTGGGGATAGTCTAAAACCATGGGCAGTCCTTTTTATATGAAAGGACGATGCTAACCATTACAGGAAAAAAAAGAATTGAATGTAAACTCCTAATCTCTCTAAATACTTTCTATAATCTATTTGGCAATAAATCACTCTTCATCAACGGCCTGCTCATGGTGGGGCTTTCCACATGAACGGCTCCGATCATCCATACATGTGACCCAACTAACACAAGTTAACGGTCTAACGATCTCTTCACAAACTACACAATTTCTGTTTTATTGAAAACAGTACCCATGATTCTCTCTCTCCGCATCTCTCTCTCAGAGCATTTCAACTTCAAACATGGCATGGCCCAGCTGTAGTAAATTCTGCAAATCCTCAGGCTGGTGGGGCTGATGGGTTTGATCTGATGATCCTCCACCGGTTGATTGCGACGCTTCGTTCGGGCTCGGATACAACAGATGATGACTTCCAGCTGTCGACTGAGCTGGCTCGTTCGAGCTTGAATACATCAGATGATGATTTTGATTGCTGCAGTAATTGCCAGTATAGAATCCTGAGAAATTCTGTTGATGGGTGTATGTCATCTGATCATCTGATCCAGTTTCAATGGCTCTGATGCCACCCAGAGACAGCCCTGGCCCACTCCACGGCTGGGCTGCTGAGATAGTCACCTTCTGTTGGAACTGCTGGTGCAGCTGCTGCTCTGGGTCGACTTTGTTCATCAGCAATGAGAGTGCCGAGGGTGCTGTTTGGTGTTCAAAGATAGATTAGATTGAATTCGATGCAGTGGGGCCCATTGTTTGATAATTCAAACCGTTGATTTGATGGGGATCAAACGTATGGTCATTTAGCGGACTGCCATCTAACCGTTCATTAGATGTGTCCTCTCATGTTTGTTCTGCGTTTCAAATCCAGCCTGACTGATAACTCAGGTGGGCCACACCGAAAGGAACAATGGTTGGGAGACTAATACCCACCATACACGTTTCCAGATAGAATTTAGGGTCCACCTTGTTGTGTATATTCTATCCAAACCATTCATCAAGTGGGCGACATTAGGATTAAGGGATGCACTGATAATCAGGCCGTTCCAATACTCAGGTGAGCCACATCACGTGAATATATAGGTTTCAGGCGTGATAGTACATTGCTGCCTTCGCTTTGTCCCTCCTGAGTTGTAGATCAGGATGATTCCTGGGATTGACGGTCAGTATGAAGATTAGCACCAGAATCACGGTTTGGATTGCTTGCAAACTTGACGGGTGGGCCTCACATAGCTCAAATGCCATTTGTAGATCCGAAGTACTCCCAACCATCTGATATTGTTCCCACAATACAACATTTGCAGGGACACAATAACAACGGCCCGCATTCAACGGGGAGAGGACCAAATGTTGCAGTGGAGATCGACATACCAACTACAGGCCACGACAAGTGCCAATGTGGGTTATGGAGCAAGATCAAAGCCGTTCGTATGGTGGGTCTGATCATGTTGATTGATCTGGACGAAAAACCAGGCTGGACCGTTCTTCAGGTGGGCCACAATGTTAGACTGGCCTATAAAAACTTTGCCGGCCTTCTTTTTCCAGCCATCTAGCTCTTTCACAAACCGCCAATGCCAGTGGACCTATTTTCACGGTGGGACCCACCTGATGAACAGCTTTATCCTGTACTTTAACGTGGCAGCCAAGTAAATGCATCTGGGCCAGTAAAGCTCATTAAATAGTTATAAATGCTTCAACCTTGAAGGTTTTCCATCAGATCCCTCATCCATGGCCAAAGTCAACATTTTGACGGTTGGGATCATTAAACGGTGGGCCCCACATGCCTCTTGAGACAGTGAAAGAGAGAAGCAGTTACAGACCTCTAGCGTCCTGTGCTGCCGCTGGTGCTGCTTTTTGGCTTTTGTCCGTACCATTTTGGGCAGCTTTTATTGCTGTGGAGTCTTGTGTTGCCGTTGATGCTGCCCCTGCCTGGGGCTTTCTTCTTCGACGGTTGTGATCGGCCAATCGCTTCCTACAGCTTCTCTTTACTTCGTCAAATTCAGCCAGTACATGAAACCTACCCACATTTCCACACCCAAAACCACAGATGAGAAAATGAGAGGAAAAATTACCAAAAGATCATACCTCCGTGGTACACGTGGCAAGGTGATGTATCAATTTGGACCGTTCATTTAGTGGTCCCTACTGTTGATTGAATATGGTTCAAAATAGATGTTCGATGGATGATCCCAGACATCTGATCAGTGGCCTTCAAAACAGACGATGGGAAACATAAATGGTGTTGGATAAGGATCATCTGATAAGTCTGCTTTTTCAAAAAGTGGGCCATCCATGGCAGGGCCCACTAGATATACAGTTCTGATTAATAGGTTTGGATTGTACATGGGGCCATATTTAAGTTGATCTGGACCATTGGTCTGACTGGCCACATATTTGTGAATGGGGATGCCCTTTGAAAATCAATTGGATTTGAAGATCTTAGACCATCAATCCGGTGGGCCCCACTGTTGATGTGGGGATGCCTAGAAAACCTCCCAGATGGAAAGATCCTAAACTGGAAATCTTCAGCTGTTGCTTTATTCTAAGGGTTATGATCTTCCCATCTCAAAGATCTTTTGGATATCCCCATCCAGACCCACCAGTCTCATAAGATCAACGGTCTAGATAATCCGACTCTCGGCCCCACATGCATGGATTCCAGTGCAGCCTCAAGCATCAGATACCGTGAAATCTCCAATGAAAGTCCAGCAAACAAAGCGAGTTCTGTAAAACCTTTGTATCGAAAGGTCGCATTAGAACGTGAATGATGCCTGATGCGCCAGTGGTTATATACAGAAGTCCCATGGTTGGAAGATCCAGACCGTTGATCTTAAGTAACCTAGATGTGGATGACTGACACCTAAATAATATGGCTGATCATATTATTCCAGCCTTTAATCGGCTAAGAAGAAAACAAAACAACGGTCCAAAGTAAAACCCACAGAAGCAATGGACAGGATCATTCAATCTGGAAATTTTTTGGACCATTCATCCATCCGTGGTGGGCCCCACCAAACCATGGTCCCAAAATTGTACAAAATCCATATATCACGACACCATCCACGTTCTATGCATCAATTCCCGACAAATCCTTTTTTTTTTAAAAAAAATTCTACGTTGCTCAAAAAAAAAAAATAAAATAAAAATAAAAATTCATTCCACCATTACTTTCAGTGAATCATCAAAAGCAACCCAAGCAAGGCTTTTCTAGTCCCGCAAAAATGCTGTATTGTTGCACCCAAATCTCCACTGCCATGTTGGAGTTCTTACATGCAATCTCCGAAAGAAAACTCCAAAAGCCCATTTTCCGCCACTATTTTTTTAATGCTTGATTTGCATTTACAATGCTTAAAAAATCAAAATTTCCCCAAACGATGACAATATCCAAGTATAGAGAAATAGAGATCTATTTTCCATTGGAAGCTTCATCTACTATTTTTGAAGAGATGATGTAAATTAGGAACTCCAATTTTTTTAATTTTAATTTTTTATAAAATTATTATTTAATTTCAAAAAAGAAAAAAGAAAAAGGAAATAAAAGAAGAAGAAAAGACATGGGGTTTTTAAATCCTTTTCAAATGCTACGTTCCACCCAAAATTTCTATCACTATGTTTGAATTTTAAATGCTTATTTATTTATTTATTTACAAGAGAAAACTCAACTTCTATTTTCCTCCTTAATTTTGAATTTCTCTTTCTAGCTCATCCAAAAGAAAAGATTAAAAAAAAAAAAAAAACCAAAAACCAAAAATAATTAAAAATCATTTTCCATTGTCCAATTTCATCTACTACTGTTAAATCTTCAATAGACCATCATCATCAAGGTTATTGTCATCCAATTCAAATTCGAAATTGCACCCAAATGACTGCATAACATGCAGAAGAAATTGCATTCATGATTTTTTTTTATTTTTTTTAAATTAATTGCATTTTACCTGCTACATTGCTGGCAGAAACGTTGTTCTAGTCCGCCGGCCAAAACAACCTTGGTAGCTTTGGAATGGAATTCACAGACCTTATGCCGACGATGATAATGCTTTGCATTGCTTAGATCAACCTTGCATCCTTCGGCCTGGCATCTTGGGATCTGACTGGTGTGATAGAATCCACGGGACCGTTTGAAGAGTCGATCAATCACGGCCGTCTCTCGTGATGAGAAGTATGTCCGATGGCCTAGGTTCAACCCAATCCGACCGTTGGTGTAACTCCCCCCATCGAAGCTGAAACACTCATCTTCCCTTTTGAGGAAGCCGGTGGGGTAGCCGGCAATTTGGGAGTAGGAGGGGTTGAAGGTAGAGGAGGAAGGAGGAGGTGGTGGAGGAGGAAGAGATGGAGGGGGGAAAGGAAGAGAAGGGGAGGAGAAATCAAGGAAGCTTGTAGTTGGGTGGATGAAAGGGTTGGTGCTATTGTGCGCAGTGGGTGGGTGAGTGTTGGTTTCCCAGTCCCAGTACTGCTTCTGGGTGTTGGATTCCAAGCCTATAAAAGACATTATAGAAGGAGACGTGCTGTTCCAGTTCCTGCAGACAGTAGTTTCAGCTGTAGTGGAACTGTTCATCTTCACTCCATCAAAACAAAGAAAACCCACTCCAAGAAGAGAGAGAGAGAGAGAGAGAGAGAGAGAGAGAGAGAGAGAGAGAGAGAGAGAGACTGGAGAGGAAGTTGGTTTTCTTCCTTTCTATGGTGCAATAGAATATGAATGCAGTTAGTATAATAACGAGAGAGAGAGAGAGAGAGAGAGAGAGAGAGAGAGAGAGGAAGTTCGGTTTTTCTTCTAGAGTGCAATATGACTCATGGGAGAGAGAGACTTTTATCCATCTCCTGCTGTCTCTTACAAGCCTACAGCTCGTGTAAATGGTGGTATGGTGAAATCAGTGCAGAGCCGGAATTTGCTATTGATAGCATTGAGAGAGAAGGATGGGTTAGGGAACTAGGTTGGAAAATAAAAGAAGAGCTTTTACGGTATCAAAGCACAGATGGGTGATTTTGGGCTAAGCATCTCAGTGGTTGGTTTGGAGTTTCCTGGAGTGTTTGGGTGTGATTTTTCTTCTCTCTCTCGTCTCTTTTCATTGGTTTCTTTTTTCTATCTTTCCACTTCCCTTGGCTTTCACTAGCCTTATAATTCTGTCAGGAGGTTGATAGGGATGGTTGTACGATGGAGCTAGGAGAGAGAGAGCCTGTGTATGAAATGAGAGAGAGGGGGGATTGGTCTTTTCTCGAGAAAAAAAAGCTCTGCTGTCATGATGCTCATAAGCATTCACTCATAAGCTGTAACTCATTTAAATCAATTTTAGACCCTACAATAAATGGGGCCCACTCTATCTGAGTCACGAATCATTATTTTACTATCAGGTTATTTCCTGTCTCTCGTGTTACTGTTTGGCTGATGGTTTAAATGAAAAGTATCCAATGGTCAGAATTCAACAAACACATGTCCACTGATCAGGATTGTTCAATGACTATTGTTTCATGTTTGTAGCCTATTTATCTGGATTACATGATTTGGACGGTTTAGTTTTATCTATTGCATGCAATGTATACAGTTTTAATAGTGCATGTGTACGAATAATCATAGTCTAGTAGAGTATCAAATAACGCCACTTGCTTGGTTTTGTGAGGAACTCGAGAGAGGAAATGCCCACTGTACGTGGAGGAATTTGTTTTGCCTCCGTCGCGATTTAGAATCTACTGTGTGTCGCCACTACTGTGGCCCACATTTTGAGATGATCTGATAATTTGGACCGTCCCTATTCTCTTTACTACTACAAGTAAGTTTTTAATCTATAATCACACTTCAATAATAATCCTAACCTTTGACTTTTAGAGCTATATTTGATCCGTTGTTCTGAATTGTATCTACGCATGCTGACAATAACAATCATCTCCTCAGCATAATTCTCTGCAGTAGAGTACACAAAATGGACGGTTTTGATCGTCGAACAGAATCTAGGCCCCAGTGGACGGTGACACGCGCTGGACTGGGATTTTCCAATGCTTCCGGAACCAGAAAATGCTTATGCTTGTGTGTCGATGTACCGTACACGTGGCAAATGTACATGATCATTACACCGTGCATCCCACGGCCTACACCACTGATTGGCCACTGACAATGAATTGCGCGGATTCAACTATCCGAACCATCTACTAACTGAAAACAGTGTCATTTTGTACTGTTCAACTCACTGAAATAAAGGTTAGATGAACATGAGCAGAAGAGGTTGGAGGAAAATGAGTAGCAATGGCTCAGGTGGGGCCAGTGGCACAGGTTGGTGCAGGTGTGGATGTGGGTCCTAGTGTTATCTTTTACCAGGTTAGTAATTAAAGTTGGGCTATGTGGGAACAAAAAGATATGTGTGACAAACCCACTTTGTATACCTATTTTGATAGATCACAGCAATACAATATGCTAACAATCAGGCAAATCCAAAACTCAAGTGGACCACACCATATGAAACAGTAGGAGCATAAATGTCCACTGTAACCTTCTTTCAGCTGACCATGATATTTATATGTCATTCAAACCATTTATAAAGTTATCATCACTTAGAGATAAACGGTAAGAAAAAAAATATCTTCCTAATTAAGAAAAGCTAGTTTTAGATCTGCCTGAGTTTTAAAATCTTGTCTTACTTTTATGGTCCCCACACAGCCCTAAGCACAAGAATATCTTTGTGCCTGGGGTCATAGGCAATCGGCTTCCCTTGAAAACTCCTAAAAACTCAACCTTTGCTACCTACATTCTCATGCAATAAAGGTAGCTCATGTACACACATGTGCCATGATCAATGTAACACTAGGTCCAATATTCAATCTATCCATTATTATGGATCCACTATATTAATGCTCTAGCTCAGGAATTTCGCTCATCTAATCACACGTGTCATGTTTATAATCAACCCTCCCTTCTTTTTTGTTGACTTGGCCCATGATTTTCTTTTTCCTTCCTTGGCGTGGGATATGAGCTTCTTATATGATGTAGAGTGGGTCATGGACACTTTCATGTCCAAGGTATGCTAGAGAAGGCCTGATCGAAGGCAAAAGTGATTAGGATCGTCAGAATACTAAAATAGGTATATCTTACAAATCGGAATGAGTTATTGGACATATCATATATGATTTTGGGTAGGAGAAGCCACTTTAGCCACTCAACTGTGCTACACCAGGTTGATCATACTAAATTTGCGAGATTCCATCAATCGACGGTTTAAAATTCATTTTGTTTTTGTTTTAACTATTTATAGTAAGTCTTAGTTTGATCATAACTCTTTATCCTTTGAACTTTAAGAGTTGTGTCCAATATGAAAAAAGCTTAGAAAACTTAGGAGAACATGGTTAGGTCAAATAGGACACTATTTTTGTCTGAAAACCATGAAGTCTAATGTAAATCATGATCATCTATAAATAGTAAGTTTACTATTTATAGTAAGTCACGAATTTTAGGGAGTTTGAGTTAGAGTTTGATTCATAAACTTCTTCCTAAATTTAGTATCACTATTTAAAGGATTGTAAATTTATTTTTTTGTCACCAATCAATTTATTTATGGTTTTATTAAAATTTATTTTTACTTTCTATCTCTCCTCGTGGATTTCAAGAATCTCTATGAATTTAGAGAAGTTCCGCGGATTTGGAGTAATTATCCCCTGAGGAAGAGGGTGCTCTACTTCATCATGTCCATTCCTGCGTCATTCTATGTCTTGACTCCTCTCACTAAAGGTATGGGCTTCTTCTCCCTCTTGAGTGATCTTTATAATATATATATATATATATATATATATATATATATATATATATATATATATATATATATATATATATATATATATATATATTACCAACTCTTTAGGGCTAATAAAGCTTCTTTTTTTTTTTTTTTTTTTTTTTTCTTTTAATCTTTCTCAAGAAAAAGATATAAGGATTCAAAAATCTTACATGGAAATATCTAACCTATTCTGTTTTCAATTTGGGGCCTGCATACCAGTAGTATCGTAATTTATTTTTGGGAAAACATGTAGCGGGTGAAACCAACCCGATGGATGGAACAAATCTCGCTGGTAGGTGCCATTTTGGCACATGCATGCCAAGTATATGCCCTTTATATACACAAGCATGTGCTCAAGTAAAGCTCTTAAACCACAAGTGCCAAACATGTAGTACTTGAAAAGATAAAGCTTAAATCAATGATGGTGAGAATCAAGCCCCACGTCAAGCTGGTTTCACTTTTAACTATTCCTAGTCTAAATCTACTTTAATTCGGTTATTAGTCGCGCCATATATGAATAAATGAATATACATTGCTCCCACCTTTTTTTAACCATTGAGTTCTTTTATGCCTGTGACCCATGGACCACTCATAATTTTTAGGTAGCATTATGCCTTTTTCACAGTTATATATATAAAATTAAAATTTTAAATAAATACCCAAAACCCTAACAGATATGAATATATGAATATGGGTGTTGTACTTATCATTGAAAATGGTATAAATACCCCTACAACAAGCCCCACACCTATGCATGCCACATTGAAGCAATGAAATAAAAGCACATCACATTATCTTCCATTCAATGCGAAGAGCTACATCCGTTTCGAGTCATTGAACCTTGAGTTTGATCTTAGTAGGTCTAGGCAACAGTGATCCAGATCACTGGTCTCATGGGCAATGATACAGATGGGGGCAGCCCCCCAAAAATATGCATTGGTGGGAGTGGCCGGATTAGGTGCGGCCCAGCCTCACTCAAGATAGTGCCGCCTTACTGTGGGGCCCACCTTGATGTATGTGTTCTATATCCATATTGCTCATCCATTTTGCCAAATCATTTTTGGGCTCTTTTAGGGCATGAGCCCAAAAATGAAGAAGATTAAATTCTTAAGCAAACCATACCATAGAAATAGTAGTGATTTACCATTGATGGGTCACAAAAGTTTTAAATTAGTCCTTTTATATATATATATATATATATATATATATATATATATATATATATATATATAAAATCTTCTTGTAGGTTTTTATAACCTTATCAAATGGTTGGATGACAAATAAACATTACCGTGGGCCATATGAAGTTTTTAATGATAGTTACAACTGTTTCCTATGACATGGTCCACTAGAATTGGATCTTTTTCTTTTTTGGGTTCATACCCTAAAACAAATGACGAAATGGATGGACAAAATGGATGAACGAAATGGTACAGAATACATACTTCAAGGTGGGCCACACCATCTTAGGTGAGGCCAAACCACCATTGAGTCTGCACCTTGTTGAGGGTCAAATATTGCATATTAGACCTCAGTAATTATCTGATTTTATGAACATGATACTGTTTAAGGACTTGTTTTAATCATGTTTATGTTGCAAGGTGAATTTATAAGCATGGACTGAAAAAGATGCTAAATGTATGAAATTGACGCTCCAGAATAACCAAGGCAAGGGACGGACTCCAGGGGGACCAAAATCAAAAATTTTTTGCATGCCAGAGACCTGAAAAAATTAAGTCATTCACATTAAAGAGGCTTGGAAATTATCTAAAATGCAAGATCACAGGGTTCTCACCATCCATTCGGCTCGAAACTTCATATATGGCCTCAAGACCATAAATTAACCGTACACGTCAAATTTCAGCCATTGGATCCTTGTAAAAGTGGCCCAACGGATAAATCAGCCTCTAAAATCCCGATTTGGGGTCCACTCGATATCTGGATATGTTTCAATTTTGTTCTCAACCCCTTAAATTAGGTGGGGAAGTAGATGAATGGAGTAGATTTATCATGTACACCTCAGTGGACCGCACATACAAGATGCATGTGCATTATAGAAAGTCCACGTGCATTGCATTGGACACTAAGCTCGGTCAAACCAAGATTGACCCGAGCCATCTCATGCACAGAGACAGCAGACGGACTGACGTCTACCAATTTTGAGTAATGGGGCCCACCCATCACTCCTATGCTAGATCTGGACCGTTCATTCACTCCATAGGGTGTCCATAACTCTTGCCTAGGTGTCGATTTGGACCTATGCAAATGTAAACGCGTAAGATCACCATAAAACGTAGAATGAATGGTGGAAACAAAGATTCAAGGGGCCACATTAAAGGACGTCCAAAAATAGCCTTGTCCGACCAATTTTTCGAGGTGAATCCAGTAGATAGATTAGATTTCCTGCCCAACATCAACATGGGTCCACTGACCACCATAGCGCGAATGCGCAGGCTCTGTTTCACAAACAGAGCCTAGGGACGAATCTTGTGGGCCACCACCGTGCTTCATTGGTCTGATCTAGACCGTCCATCAGAAGCCCACGGTCCCTCTCATCAAAGCCTAATGAACTCGTGCTAAGCAGAGTTACTACTGGTTGGAGAATGTGCATTGACTACAGGAAGTTAAATACCGTCACGAGGAAGGACCACTTTCCTTTGCCCTTTATTGATCAAATTTTGAAAAGGTTAGTTGGTCATTCCTATTACTGTTTCCTTGATGGGTATTCGGGCTACAATCAGATAGAGATCACCCCTAAAGATTAGGAAAAGACCACATTTATATGTCCCTACGACACCTTTGCTTACCGAAGAATGCCATTCGGATTATATAATGCCCCTGCCATCTTCCAGCGATGTATGATGAGTATCTTTTCTGACATGGTGGGGAAATATCTAGAGGTCTTCATGGACAATTTCTCTATTTTTGGTCTATCTTTCAGCGAGTGCTTAGAGAGTCTTAAATGTGTGCTGAAAAGATGTGAAGAGAAGAATCTGGTACTTAATTGGGAGAAGTGCCACTTCATGGTTCAGAAGGAAATTGTCCTTGGGCATATCATCTCGTCCAAGGGAATTGAGGTAGATAAGGCAAAAATCAATCTTATCTCTAACTTACCTCCACCCAAGAACATCAGAGATGTGAGATCTTTCTTATGACATGCAGGATTTTACAGGCGATTCATAAAGGACTTTATTTCTCTTCTTTTGTCTTTTATGTAATCTTCTGCAAAAGTATGCACAATACGAGTGGACTGAGCAATACTAGGAAGCTTTCACTAAACTTAAAGGCATGTTGACCACTGTACCTATCATGCAGCCACCCGACTAGAGCCTTCCTTTTCAGCTTATGTGTGACGCTTCTGATTATGCTCTTGGGGCAGTTTTAAGCCAGAGAAAGATAAGAGGCCCTATGTTATTCATTACGTGAGTAGAACTCTAAATCTTACCCAAGTGAACTACTCGACTACGGAAAAGGAACTCTTAGCTGTAGTGTTCACTTTGGACAGACTTAGGTCCTACTAGATCGGATCTAATATCATTATTTACACAGATCATGCGACACTCATGTATCTTCTTTCTAAGAATAATTCTAAGCCCCGCCTAATAAGATGGATCCTTCTACTCCAAGAATTTGATTTAGAAATTAAAGATAAAAAAGGAGTAGAAAACGTAGTGGCTGACCATCTTTCTCGCCTTAATACCTCTGATTTTTTTGAGACGACACATATCAATGACATGTTCCCTGACGAACAACTTTTGAGAGTCTCTCATTCACCTTGGTTCACTGACAGTGCTAATTATCTTACTATAGGTTTCATACCAACACATTGGACTGCGCAAGATAAGAAGAAAATTTTCACCGAGGTGCGTAAATTTTTCTAGGATGATCCATATTTGTTTAAATATTGTTTAAAACAAATTTTAAGGAGATGTGTGGTAGACGATGAACATCAGAATGTTAACTCCTTCTGTCACTCATATGCCTTTGGTGGTCACTTTTCTGCTAAAAAGACCACGGTCAAGATTCTACAGTGTGACTTTTATTGGCCCACTATGTTTAGGGACACGCATGAGTTTTGCATGACATATAAGCGTTGTTAGAAATTGGGAGCATTGTCCCGTCGAAATATGACGTCCTTGAATCCCATCCTTATCATTGAAGCATCTGATTGTTAGGGCATTGATTTCATGGGACCATTTCCCTAATCCTTTAAAAATTTATATATTTTGCTTGCCATATACTATGTCACTAAATGGGTCGAAACGATTCCATGCCGGAACAATGACCATCGCACGATCATCAAATTCTTAAAAGAGAATATCCTTTCATAGTTCGGAACGCCTCGAGCCATCATTAGTAATTGGGGCTCAGACTTTTGTAATAAACCATTCGAGAGCTTAATGAAGAAATACAGTATCTCTCATAAGGTGAGCACTCCATACCATCCACAGACAAGTGGATAAGCTAGATATCCAATAGGGAGATCAAACACATCTTAGAGAAAACTATTAACCCTGACCGTAAGGATTTGTTAATCCAATTGACTAACGCCTTATGGGCTTACTGTACTGTTTTAAAAATCCTTATTGGAATGTCTCCATTTAGACTTGTCTATGGGAAGGCGTGTCACTTGCTTATGAAATTAGAACATAGAGCCTATTGGGTGATCAAAACCTTGAATTTCAATTTAGAAAATGCGGGCTAGTTGTGCAAACTTCAGTTGAATAAACTTGAAGAAATTCAAAACGATGTGTACGAGAACTTGAGAATTTAGAAGGACAGGATAAAGGTGTTTTATGACAAATATATTCTGCGAAAATCATTCACACTAGGTCAAAAAGTCCTTTTATATAATTCTCGACTACATCTCTTTCCGGGTAAGCTTCGATCTCATTGGATGGACCCTTTCACTGTTGTCACTACTTATCCTCATGGGGCTGTCGAGATAAGAGATCTTGACAATGGCAAGAAGTTTAAAGTAAATGGACATCGATTAAAGCCATTTGTCGAGAAATTTGATTCATAAGACATGTCCATGTCGTTGATTGATCCTGTTTACTAGGATTAATCTCCTAGTCTGATGGAGATATAGGTAGTTTTATCGCTTTCATACGACTAGGGTAGTTTGCTTTATGTTGTTCTAGGATAGACGGTTTATGTCATTATGTTAGTTTGCTTTTGTTGGTTGCTCTCTTGTGCTGACCCACTCTCATGCTGATATCTTTGGACAGCCTCGTGATTCTTTCATCCAGGTACTATCTTTCTATCACTCATCTTTTACTTTCATTGTCCCATGTGCATTGCATGCTGATTTCCTTTACATTGAGGACAATGTAGATTTTAGGTTGGGAGTGAGAGATTAGATTATCTAATCAATGTTTTCTTGGTCTTGAGTGAAATTTGTGAAATTTTTTAAAATTTTTTTGAAAATTTTTGTGAATTCGAAGTGATTTTGATGGCCATCTTTGATTCAGAATTATAAGATACGTAATTTTGGATTTATGACTCTTGGATTCAGTTATCTATTAAATTTCACAGTTAAGTTTGAATTGTTAATTCAGAATTAGAAGTTGTAAACATTGATTGAGTCATGATTTCACATGTCACATTTCGCTTACACATTAAGGTTTCAGTTCGATATTGAAGGAATAACTTGGTAATCACTAAACATGAAAGCAACTAGCCTAGGAATTTTAATCATCGTGATCAATAGAAAAAAAAAGAAAAAAAAAAAAAGAAGAATTGAAGAAAAAGAAATAAATACCTGACTTCAAAATAGTTGCCTATGGAAAGGGTTGGGTGAATGGTCTTTACCATAAGTTTGCTTCCTATAGGTAAAGGTTCGATTCCCTAAGGTTGGCACGACATGCAAGCCATCGATGAAAAAAATCAAAAGCTGGAAGAATAAAAAATTGAACTGTAAGGCAAGTTTTGGTTTAGGTTATGGTTATCCTAAATACTCTTTTGATTATCAATGTTATCATGAAAATTGACGATGAGATCTTTAATTGTGATAAGTCGAGGTTACACTATACACCCGTGGAACTCAATATTTAGAATTTTTCTAATTGATGGATTAATAATTTAAATTGATTATGAAGTTTACCGTGTACTTGAGTCCATGAGAAAGTAATATCCAACATTCATGAATCTTAGAATTTTCGTATCTGGATTATTTTGTAAAATTCACTCGAGTACATAGAAATTATTCTGTAGTTCTCAACTTATTTTTCACATAATTTGCTAGGGACTAGTAAGATGCTGGTTGGGGGTTGTGTTGAGTGTCAAATATTGTATATTAGACCCCAATAATTACCTAATTTTACGAACATGATACTGTTTAATGGCCTGTTTTAATCATGTTTATGTTGCAAAGTACATTTATAAGCGTGGAGTGAAAAAGATACTAAATGCATGGAATTGACACTCCAGAATCACCAAGGTAAGGGACGGACTCCAGGGGGACCGAAATCGATAAATTTACACACTAGAGACCTGAGAAAATTAAGTCAATCACATTAAAGAGGCCTGAAAATTATCTAGAATGCAAGATCACAGGGTTTCCACCATCCATTCGGTTCGAAACTTCATATATGGTCTCAAGACCATAAATTAACCGTACACGTCAAATTTCAACCATTGGACCCTTGTGCAAGTGGCCCAATGGATAGATCAGCCTCTAAAATCCTGATTTGGAGCCCACTTGATATCTGGATATGTTTCAATTTTGTTCTCAACCCCTTAAATTGGGTGGGGAAGCAGATGATTTATCATGTACAACTTAGTGGACCGCACATACAAGATGCATGTGCACCATAGAAAGTCCACGTGCACTACACCGGACACAAGCTTGGTCAAACCAAGATTGACCCAAGCCATCTCATGCGCAGAGACAGCGGACGGACTAACGTGTGCTAGTTTTGAGTAATGGGGCCCACCCATCACTCCTATGTTAGATCTAGATCGTTCATTCACTCCAGAGGGTGTCCATAACCCTCACCTAGGTTTCGTTTTAGACCTATGCAAATGCAAACACGTAAGATCACCGTCAAATGTAGAATGAATGGTGGAAGCAAAGATTCAAGGGGCCACATCAAAGGACATCCAAAAATAGCCTTATCCGACTAGTTTTTCGAAGTGAATCCAATGGACAGATTGGATTTCTTGCCCAACATCAATCATGGGTCCACTGACCACCACAACGCGAATGCGCAGGCTCTGTTTCGCAAACAGAGCCTAGGGACGAATCTTATGGGCCACCACCATGCTTCATCGGTCTGATCTGGACCGTCCATCAGAAGCCCATGGTCCCTCTCATCAAAGCCTAGGTGACAGAATTGCAGAAGACAATGAATATCGATTTTCAACCGTTCAAACAGAAGACTGATGGTGAAATGAACGTTTTGTGGTCCACACTGAAGTCAAGCCAAACCACGTCATTTCTGACTGGTTTTTCGTGCGGCATCTAATGGACGGAGTGGATTCCTCTAGAAATCCCAATCGTGGTCCCCACCAACTATAAGCACACGAAGTTCGCAAGCTTTGCTGCGAACGTCCAACCGACCATCCTCTCTCCACCGACCTTCAGCAGTTATAAAAGAAAGAGACGAGAGAGAGAAGGGGCATTCAATTTCCAGCAGGGACGTGGAGCAGAGAGAGAGTAGTATTTTAGATTTTTTCTTATTTATTTATTTTTACTGTTTCTTTTTATTATTTCTTTTGAGAGCTAGTCCAATCATGTTGGGCTAAACCTCTTAGCTAGGGCTAAGAGGTGAAGCTTGTAACATGATTGGAAGACTTTTTGTTTGAGCCTTTTGTTTAGACTGAATTGATCTTGAATTTGGTTTAATTATGAGAAATGTTTTCAGCTTTTAATGGTCTGTTGTGACTAAAATTACAATGGGTCTGCGATAGCTTTGAGCATGTTCCTTTCATTATTTTGATTATGACATCAGGAAGTCTTGTTGTTCACCATCGTCTCCTAGGCATGGTTAGATGACAGAACCCTTTCTAACCTTCATATATGTTGTTGATTGGTTACTAATTGGTTTAATTTCGTTGTTTACTTTGTCTCTTAGGCATAGTTTAGTGGTGGAATCCATTCCAATTCTTATATCTTTCATCTCTTGAAAACTAGATTAAAGGAAGTTTAGATTTGATATTCAAGGTTATACCCTCCCACTGGATGAAGATGGGACTCTAAGTCCAGTTGAATTCTTGAATCAAGCATAAAAATCTCTCTGATCTCTATAAGTGGATCCTCTGAATCCCTAGTTTCCTATTTTTGATTTCTTTAAGTTTTAGATAAATATTTCACCATTATTCCTACAATTTCATTCGATTTATATTTCATCTTAGTTTAGTTCTAGTTCTACTTAATTTTAGATTACGTATAGGTTTCAGTCCCTTGAAATTCAATCTTGGTCTTCCCAAGTTTATTACTACATCACAACCCTATACTTAAGGTGTGAACACACCGTCCATTGATTGTCTTCAAATAAATGGTCAAGAAAAGAAATTACTCAACATATGTGTACAATATCCGAACTCAACAACTCATTTGATTCGTTCTTAGAAATATACCACTCTAACCAAATAATGTGGGCTACACATTTATTAATGACCATCATACACATCCAATATCAGAGTTTAAAACTCGAAACAAGTGTCAAGTCAAATTTCGGCCTAGTCAAGTCGACTTGAAGACTAGGATTAGTCTTTATTTGAACTGATTTGATATTTGTTCATTAATTAAGAGGTTGGATCTATTATAAAGCCTAACAAAGCAACATGTGGGGCCCATTGTTATGTGCATGACATACCATTGTTTATTATGTGTGGCCCCACCACTCTTATTCTCCTTGACAACCAAACATTATAGGTTGATTACAAATTAATTTCAGTATATGTATAAGATCATGCCTAAAACCTTTAAAATCAGATTCTGTGGCCCACCAAAGTTATGAAATGGCGTGATTTATGTCCATTCATCCTAGTTGGTCACATGTTTTGAATGTTTAGATGGCACGTACAAATTACGGTGGGCGCCGCACACAATCGAGAAAGTCTTTAGCAATGGGCAAACTCATCGCAACCATTCCCTGTGGTGTGACCCACCTGAATTCCGATAGGCCTGATTTTTGGGTGCCAAGGAAAACATTAGGTGGCACAAATCATCATGGTAGCCCCAAAATGCCACTTTGTAGGTTAGGCTTAGCTTAAGCGATGGTGGTTCGGCAGCAGATCGCGTCCTACACCCCTGTATCTCTAGCTAGGAACAGGCGAATCTATGATGGTCCACCGTCATGTATGTGTTTATCCACGATGTTGATCCCTTTACTCAGATCATTTCAAAGTATGACCTCAATAACAATACAAGGTGAAGCACATCAAATAACATACTTAGGTTGCATTAAATGCACAAGGTATTCAGTGCAAGTCATCTTCCCTACGGTAGTCTTGGGCGTTGGATCTATCTAATTTTTGAGCTCATATCTTTCAATGATCTAAGAAAAAGATGGCCAGAGTTAAAATAAATAGATACGTTACAGTGGGTCCCCCTAGATCATATACTCGTTCCTAGTTTAGGTACAAGTGTTGATAGGACATAACCTACTTCCATAGTTCTAAACAATTGAATTAATAATAATTGTTGTATTATTAATGCTTACAATGAACTAAAACCATCGAAGAAGATCCAAAACACAAGTAGGCCATTGGATGGGTAAAAGTAGAATGAAAAATGCATACCATTGAAACTTTTGCATAATGTTTATTTATTATATTATATCTATTCATAAGGTTATTCCTAATGAAATATATATATATATATATATATATATATATATATATATATATATATATATATATATATATATATATATATATACACACACACACACACACACACACACACACACACACGCGCACTCACGCATAATTTATTAATTTGTGTGGAACTCATGTGAACTTTTTTAAGAATTCATCATACAAAATGTAACTTTAAAATGCAAACGGTCTTTGTGAAATGGCACC
The DNA here is from genome assembly GCA_037074715.1 of Magnolia kwangsiensis. Taxonomy (NCBI): domain Eukaryota; kingdom Viridiplantae; phylum Streptophyta; class Magnoliopsida; order Magnoliales; family Magnoliaceae; genus Magnolia; species Magnolia kwangsiensis. The sequence goes on from CM073582.1 coordinate 5,456,282, forward strand.
TCATGAAACCTTCCTACATTAAATTTTACTTTGATCTAAAACTTTGGTGGGGCATGTGTGTGCATATATATATATATATATATATATATATATAGTGAGAGGGAGTCTTCCCTGGTCGAGTGGACCGCGAGTCAACTCGCTGAGTATTATAACTATAACCCAATATATCCATGTTAGGGCACACGGGAAGAACGGTGGGCCATGCTTCTCTTGAAACAATGGTCCGTACATGGAGCATATCCTCGACTCGAGATTTGTAGCATTCTTGTGCTTCTGATTCGCACGTGCATCGCTGGAACACCCGTTTCCATCTACTAGTGTATAGGTGGGCCAATGAGTAACATGCACGAGTTACATGAACCGTTGATGAGCTAGACCCCACCATGAAAGCGATGTACTGAAATAATGACGCAGGGAAGGACGTGAGGTCGAGCACCGTCTTCCTCAGGATGATAAATATTCTGAATCTATGGAACTTCTCTGGACTCCTCACAGAGACTTCTCGAATCCACGAGGAAAGAAAGTAGAAAATAAGAATAATTTCTAATAAATTCGAAATTGATTAATGAATCCCTAAAATCGAGTTCACAATCCTTTAAATAAGGGAACCAAGCAATAAGAAAGAAATCAGACTCAAACTACAACTAAAACTCCTAGAATTCGCAACTTACTATAAATAGTAAACTTACTATTTATAAACGGTCATGATATCTACTAGTGCGCAAGGTTTTTGGCCAAAAATAGTAAGTGTCCTATTTGGCTTCACCAAACCGTTCTCCTAATTATCCTAAGCACTTTTCATGTTGGACACAACTCCTAAAGCCCAACGGATGAAAAGTTATACTCATACTAAAACTTACTATTTCTAGTAAAAACAAAATTAAAACGAGGAAACGACCATCGATCAGAGGGTTTCTTGCAAATCCGGGCTGCGTAACCCGGCGTAGCGGGGTTGGTTGGCTAAAGTAGCTCGTTCTACCCCAAAATCATTTATTTTACGTCGGATAACTTATTTCGGATTGTAAAATACACCCGATCTAAGGTCCAATGGTCCGGATCACTTCTGTCACCGAGCGTGCCTTTTCTGATCCATCTTGGTCATGAAATTGTCCGCGACCCGCTCTACATCAAATAACTAACGAAACCTAACAGTTATAGACATAGATTGTTAAAAATGAGCATTGACCGGCAGTTTGTATTCAAGTCCGTTGATTAAATAGGTATATCATGTAAGAAAGAGATTACTTTCTGTCAACAATCCACGGTAAAGGTCCTTTCTGAACGGTTCAGATTACCTGAACAAAAGGGTTTAATCGCAGGGGAACAACTTCATCGATATGCCCGCTTTGTACTTAATCCGTCCTCGTTTTCGTCTGAGCTTCTACTTTCCAGCCACTTTGGTTGACGCTTTCCTTTGGGGAGTTATTTGATACTCCGGAGGCGTAGTAGACTTGATACACGCGCACAATAAAAATGGACACGTGTCAATTCAAATTAAACCAACCATATTGTAGAGCCCACGGTATCTGATTCATGTTCCTATAATCAGATTGGTTGGACAATTGTAACCTCTGATTCGTGGAAACTTGATTGTTGAAATAAGAACATTGGAAATAGATTTCATTTTGACCGTCCAAAGTTTGTCCACAGATCCGATGGTCAGATAATCAAATAAAGAGTACTACTTGGTTCAGGATGTATTTAAACTAGGGACCGATGATTGGGAGAGATTAATTTGAATTAATTGTATGCCACGTTAGGGATTTCTAAATGCATGCGTATTATATCAAAGCTTTTCACTTTTCTCTGTGCGCGGATTAACCTTTTCACCACTACCCATACCCACCGTACACGTGTAAACCAGGCACGTGAGTCCATATGAGTCCGCTATCATCAGGGGCCCACCATGTAGATTATCCGGAGAAATAAACCAGATGGGTTAAACAGGAAGAGAATAATGATGGTATAGAAAAACTTGCTAGATCATTCACTTTTTCGTGTGGCCTACCTGGTAGTTGATCGGCCATAGATTTTGGTGGGCCATTTGATGGATGAGGAAGAATTTCTAAATTTATTTTAAAATGGGTTCAATTGTTAAATCTGAACCGTCCATTGTACTGGCTACCTTGCATTGCATATGTTACCTGAGAATTACTATAATCAAACGGGTACTTACTCTTGCCCAGGTGGTAGACTCTCAGGAGTTGTGCGTGTGTTATTAAAACAAAAAACTATAATCAAACGAATCTCAAACGTGGGATCAACAGTCAGCAAAATAGATTTTGATGGGACGATCAAGATCGTTCGATCGGCGTACAGATTAATGGAGGTTCATTTTTGAGGATCACTCATATGGACAATCCTAGCCATTTAATGGCCAACAAAAGCTACGGTCCAAATTCATTATGAAGGTCTGATAATTGAATTGGACCACTTTTATTGATCCTGACGACGATCAACGGCCAATTTTATAGATCCTGACGTCCGTCCGTCCCGAGAATAGGCAATTGATCTGAAAAGCTGAAAATCCAATGGTTGTGATTTTTGGGTTAACAACCAAAGGTGGGCCATCAAGGGGACAGTCCAGGCCAATTGGCAGGTGCACAGACAACATTGTATAGGTGATTTATATGCGCCATGAACATGGGTGTCCTCGATACTTTATAGGTGAGCCCCACCGTACGGAACCAATCAGAGAGCATCTATAGGCCGTCAAGTTATATATTCTATCATATCTAGTTCCATGGAATAATGGCTGGGTTGGTTGCTTTTTAGTTCAAGAGAATGATAAGGGAGGAGAAATTGAAGATTTGACTCGAGAGGCACGTGCCGATGTGGCACACGTGTGTGAGATCAAGACCGCTCACCAGATGGTGATATGGTGAGAACAATCTAGTTAAATAATTAAAAAAGGGTCCACATATCAGGTGGTCCACACCTGAACTATGAACAAAGAATCTGGACCATACATTTTTATCATGCACGTGGAGGCCACTGAATGAGTTGATTAGCTTAATTTTCCTGGAAGTAGCATCATAACTGTGGTACCCCACCTGATGAACGGCCCGGATCTCCCTCATGTGTGCTATATCAGCGCTTGTGGGCAAATTGCTTCATCGATCTCTCTTCGTCCTCACTCCACCAAAGTCCTTTGTTTCGTCAGAGAAGTCGAGGACCTTTGAAGATCCTCAGCCCGTAGGGTCGTCGTCAGGCCCTCGATCCGTACAATAAGAGGCATGGTTACGTAATCCAGACCGTTGATCTGATTGTCCCCACCATAAGTGGTAGACATCCAAAATTTCTTCTGGATAGGATATTTCTATGCATACTGCATAGTCTAACAGAGAAAAGCCAAAAGCTTGTTGGCTATGATATTCCAAGTTGGGAATTTTGGGTTACGATCAATCCATGATCTGCACCGTATCAACGGTCCAGATCACCGATCCCTGGATGGGCTACATATCTTTGGTGGGAGGATCCTACCATAGCCTCTTTTTAACTATGTGATCAGAGATGAATGATGATGCCAGGCATTTGATTTGTCCTACTTGATTTCATGTTAATGGCTTTGAAAGTGGATCTATACTTTCGAGGGCCCATTTTAAGTGGGCCCCACAAGATATGGGATTGTGATAGAGATAGAACATTATCTTTCACTTTTGAAAGAGAATATGAGACACATCTTCTATCAACATCTGGATCACATGGGGTAAGTTGAATTTCTTGTCACGTCTGAGACGTATTTTCTTTGAAGATATTATCAAACGAGGCGTGCTCCAGTGGTGCCGGTTGTGGGGCCCACCCACCATCTAGCCCGTCTATCATATGCGTCATCTCCAAAAATCCTAAACATTCTCAACTCAGCTCGATTCAAAGCTACTGTGGGTCATAGCAAAGAGAGACGGTCTTGGGAAACGATCACCCTTGAATTCCATATTGGCCCTGATGAGTTTCAAAACAGCTTGATTATTGTCATGATTCTTCATTTAGATTGGTAGAAAGAGTATGAACGGACCTGATTATATGTAGGTGGGCTAACCACACTAAACAGCGGGCGTTACCTCTCAGTATGGTTATTAATTTTGGGCGTGGAGGTTTTTCTAAGGTGACCGCATCCTATGGACGGTTTGGATCATATGAAAGTATTCCTAGAATCTAAATCTGTCATGTGCCACTTGGGTGATATGAGTATTGATGGATTTTTTTATTTATTTATCTATTTTTTTTAATAATGAAGCTAGGTAGAATTCAGAAGTTTTTCTTCAAAGTCAATATTTCAATTACATTGTGAGTGGTAAATGAAGGTAAATGCGAGGAATTTGGGAGTATATTAAGGTAAATAATATTTGTGGTATGTTTGGATGAAAGTATATATAGGTAAATAAAATGAAATAAGAGTAAATATGTATGTAAATGAAATCTTTTTACAAGATAAGGTTTGAAAGTAAAGGGGAGTAAAGTGCTTTTTTGAGCTCCCTTGGAAAGTTGCATGTGTAAACAAATTTGTTACCATGCACATGTCTGTTATACTTGTGTCACATAAATGATATTTGGAAATAATTCAAATATCAGTTATATAACTAAAATTACATCAAAAGAATAATCCAAACCATTTAAAGGATAGTTATTTAAATGGAACGTTAAAAACAATGACAAGTTGCTTCTTCATAATTCTTTGGTGGTGGCCTATTTGAGGCTTGAAATTTTCTCATTGTAATTGAATTATATACTTCAATAGGCTTATTGTAACCATTTTATTAAATATTATATATGTAGTTGGGACATTAAAGCTTATTTGAAATATCATTTATATTCTTTCGTAAATATTGAAAATTTCAAATGCATTTCAATTCTTCTCATTTACTCTCATTCAGACAAAATCTTTTAATTTCAAACACATTTCATTTACTCACATCTAAATACGTGTAATCTATTTACTTTCAATTCATTTATCTCAAAATTCATTTTCCATTTACTTTCATTTATAAGCTCCCAATCAAATCCAACGTCCTTGTCTTTTTAATAAGTTTAAATTTCTAAAATCAAATTTAAATAATAGACTTGTTTGTATCACCAATTGAAAACTGCAATGATTGTTCAACAACAATAAAATCATAATAATGACATTTTAAAATTCCTCTAGTGCATTTACCCAAATATTGAAAAAAGTTCAATGATTAGTAATTTTTTTACCAATCTCTTGAATGCATTTGAATTTGATTAATGATTCTCTTATTTATTTTATAGTAGTAAAATTGTAATAATAATATAATTGACGAAACAAATATGCTCTTAGATTTTACATGAATCGAGTGCACCATGTAGAAAGACAAATCATTATTGATATCGAACTTCCAATAGAAAGTCTCTTCCTAGTAGGGGGCTGCTTTGTGGTAGGAGGTTGCTATATTGGTATTTGAATGTTTTTCGTAGATACTGAGCTTCCTAGCTAAAAGTAGTCTATTTTGATAATTGTCTACTATTGCGGGTAGATTGGCCTGATGGTCCTTTTAATATTTGTTAAGTTGGGTTCTTTTTTGCAAAATTTTGTTTATTAGTTTTTGCTTTTTTGCCATATGACCAAGTATATAATGAGGCCCATCATTTTTTTGTTAGCAGTGCCCATTTGAATGTTATGTATAACATCTTTTGACAAATTAACAAAATTAAAAGTGATGTGCTTCTACTTAGAAGAAAAAAATAAAAAAAATTTATGTCTCTTCCCGATCTATCCCAAATAGAGGGAAAGTGAGAGCTTTTCACGTGAGTCAAGTGGACCTCACATGTTACATGTGATGGAGGGTAAAGATGAGAGATGAATGATCTCTCTCTCTCTCACACACACACACACAATCTCTCTCACTTCCTCCCTTTAAGTGATGTCTAAGGAGATAAGCATCTAAGCTCTCTCTATAAATTTAAATGCTATTTTCTTTTTGGTATAGGATATATTTATAAGGAGCGATTAATGTTAGAAGGGTATATTACTTATGATACATTGTCACCCTACAGTTTTCTATTTACCCCACATCATTGAAATCCTATGAACTAGTATTATTTATGGTCATCCAACAAAGACGCAAGGCCTATGCCGATCAACTAGTGAACCATCAAATATGGACCATTAGACTATCATCAAATATAATTAAAATAGTTTTAACAATTAAAATAAAGTTTTAGTGATTGAAAATATTTATAAATCTTTTTAAAACCATTTAAGTGCTAAGCCTGGTAGAAAGGTTAATTGATGAATTTCTAATCTTTCGATTTTTGTTATAAATATGTTCCTAAGAAACTAGTAGATCTCTTGTTGGCCCATACAAGGATCAACGGACCTTGATAGATGCTCATAGCTATATGTACTTTTATTAGCCACATAGTAACTTTATAAAGATAGTCAAAACATATGCAATTGAAACCTTACCTTTAAAAGTCCTTAGGTTTAAGGAATAATCAAGTTCAAATGCATCATCAAATCTAACATAATCCAAGTAAAATATGCTCTAAGACTAATGACTTAATCTCAATTCACTAATGTAAGTGCCCAATAGGTCCAACGAGATCTTTTATTCAAGACATAAACTCTTATTTGAATAGGGTGAAGATATATTGATACCAAGTTGAGCTTAATGGTAGAAACGTTCCATTCTAACATAAGTCAGTCTCCTCACACATGATGACCATACATTTATGTAGACATCTTACCTGGATCTTAGATGCTAGATACTCTTGAGCTAACTAGCTAACCCCTCGATAAAACCACACAAAACCCAATACCACCATTCAAAACCCTTGCAAATTTAAAGACCTGATCCTTTGACCTCTCCTAAATTAGGCCGCTAGACTTGATTCAAAGATCACCCACCTTCATTTACAGCATGATGCCCCTAGGAAACTATCCCTAAAAATTGCAACCATGACACCTCTTGATAAAAACTACACTAACATATCAAAAGAACCCCTGAAAGCCTATCAAACAAAGACACTTAGGTCGAGAACCTCCATTCGAAAAAGCTAAAAGGATCAGATTCCTCAATCCCTAAGCCATTGATGATATATATATATATATATATATATATATATATATATATATATATATATATATATATATATATATATATATATATATATATTACTATCTCAAAATTGGAAATAATGTACCATCGGCCAACTACTAGCTAACGGACACCTTGCACCCAACTTTTGGCAAGCCAGAGATTTAGATACTCTTTGACAGATCATTCATGGAAAAATTCTGCCAAGTGGTTAGTTGGTTGTCGAATAGCTGACCGTTTCTTAGCCTATAAATTGAGCCTTGGGCCTTCGGTCCAGGGGTGACAAAAGATAGAGAGAATATTAGAGAGGTTGTGAGAAACTTCCAAGAAATCTAGTCTAGTTCTTTCCCCCAACCAGAAGAAAGCTCTACCACCTAGGATATCCCCCAAGCCCCTATATCTATTCCAAGGTTTTATCTCATTCAAGCCGGTCACAGAAGGTCAACTCATTAGGGTAAGCCAGTGAATTCAAGAGTAGAGTTAGGATTAGGGATGTCTGACTATCCCTTTTACCTTAAAAAGAGTGTTTGGCCTCCATTCTTTTCTCATATCTTAGTTAAATTTAAAATGTGGTCCATTTCTGCGCATTCATTTGTAGCTAACCCTATGTTCTATTCTTTTATTACTCTCTGTTATGTTTATTGTTTATTCTATTCGCCTTCCCCTAGTCTTCTAACTCTATAAAATAAGGTTAGGATAATTTTCATTTTCTACCTGCCTGACCCTCTTGTGAAATTATGGGAAGCATGGCTAGATTATCAATTTATTTACATATATCATATTCTCCTAACACTCACACATCCTTTAAAGTAGAGACTACACCTGGTGCGGGCAGAAGAGGATGCCTAACCTCTTCCTCTATGGTAACTAAAGACCTTACTTAGATATTCGCAGTCGCAAGCCAATCACAGGAGTCACTTAGATTGGAAAATTTCACGAATCATCGTTCTATCAAGCAAGTTTAAGACTCTAACTGACTATAAATACTGATGAGCTTAATTAGGTACTGGCGACTCCAAAATATTCAAATACCCTATTCTAGCTACCTTAGAAAGAGATTGCATAGCCAAGAAAGTAAAGCCTGGTCAAATGAACCACATACATATCGTGTTGTGCCCTAAAGTATAGTGACGAGCACGTGAAATGCCCCTATATGGATCATTCTTCTCTCTCCCACCTTCACAATTGGAGGAACTAAAAAGGTCTAGTTTGAGGGCACTACGCGGGCGGCGTTCACAATTTCATCATAGTACAACCACAAGTCTATCTAAAACTTATGATGATCATGATATACTAGGGTATTGAGAATCATGAAGCACAAGAACTCTCCCTTAGTAGTAACTTTTATGTTCAATTACCTTAAGTTCCCAAGAATAACTAGAGGAATCACACCTCCGTAACCCATGTTCATGTATATTTAAGGTATTCCACATATTAATTAAGGCATAACTGTTAAGGAAGACTGCCATGATTCACAGCAACAATCAAGCAAGTAATAAACGGGCATTCATTTAGGGATTCACCAACCATAGAATAATCGAAATTGATATTATTCTCCTATGCTCCATTCCATATATTTATCAATCTCATTCAATGCTTTGTCTCACCAATACATGTATAAATAACACTGTATAGATCCTAACAAAATACACAGAAATGAAAACATATTTCTCTTATATCTCTCATTCTCTCTCTTGATTTTTCTCTTTGTTTTGTCATGGTATCAAAGCAAAGAACACGTCCTGAGGGTAAACTTATTTCTTAAATATATTTTGCATCTCTATTTTGATTGTCACAAAACAGAGATTGCAATTTTTTTAATTTTTAATTTTTGGTTTCTGTTTCATGCCACCGTGAACAGAGATTATATTTTGCTCATACTTCACCTAATGTGACTGTCACACATTGTGAGTGATCTCATTTCTTCGGCAATCCTCTTCCATTTCATTTCTGGAAGTGGGTAGTTTGAAATTATCGGTGAAGGATTTCATCGAACACTCTGGGTGGACTGCTGGTTCCTGCGTGTAGTTTTTCTTATCCAAGGTTGAAGACAATCTTTTTGGATTTTAAATTAATCCAACCCTTTTTTTTTGGCCTGTTTCTGAATTTAAGGTTTCTTTTGGACTAAGGATTGTTTGACCCATTTTGCACAACAGCCCAACTTGCACCTCCAGCTCGCAAGTCTTGCCCGGTCTGATTTCGCTTTGATCTGACCCGGTCTAAATTTCTTCCAAATAAAAAAAAGGAGCTAAGTTTTATATTTCTTTTTTACATAGCTGAAAAAGTAGAAAAATATGATGATCCTACCCATCATCTACACCTCCATCCTTCTGATCATCCTGGTATGGTATTGGTATCCCACTCGCTCTGTGAAGACAATTATGCCGCATGGAGACAAGCGATGCTTCTTGCTCTTAAAGCCAAAAACAAACTTGGCTTCATTGACGGTATAGTTCCTCCACCAGCCTCGACAATGGAAGTGATGCAATGTCATGGTGATATCCTAGCTACTCAATTATATTTCTAAAGAAATTTCTAACAGTATGATATATTACAAATCTGCTCATGCCATCTGGGATGATTTGAAAGATCAGTATTTTGAAGTCAATGGCCCACGCCTTTATAAACTTAAACAAGATATTAGTAAGGTTCTTTATTCGTCACAACATATTTTACAAAATTGAAAGGCTTATGGGATGAGTTATCGAAAATCCAATCCCTGCCTACTTGCACTTCTGGTGCCCGTAAAGAAAATCTGGCACATCGAGAATCCTACAATGTCTTGACATTTCTTATAGGGCTTAACGAATCTTATGCTGCAACTCGTGGATAGATACTATTGATGGATCCACTTCTGAATGTCGGTCTTACTTATGCCCTTGTCATGTAAGAAGAACGCCATCACAACGTTTCATCTCCACCACCCATTGAAGGCCTTGCTTTGGCTACCACCACCTATCCACCACGGAAAGATGCTCGATTCGGTCCGTCTAAGAAGTCTCTCAAGCGCACCCACTATGGGAAAGATGATCACACTGTAGATCGTTGTTACCACATCCATGGATATCCACCAAGCCCTCGCAATACAAAACCGGGGACGGGTCCCAAACATAGTGCTTCTTAGGCCTCTAGCTCCACTATCCCTTCCATAAGCAGCCTACCTTTTACTCCCGAGCAATGCCAACAACTTTTGGCGATTCTCAACAATACTTCTCAGCCACAATCCATGACTCACCATGTAGGTAGCAGTCTTCCCTGACAAATAAAATTTCCATTGATCTCTTGTGGATTCTATATAGTAGAGCCATAAACCGTATGGTCTACACAACCATTGCCTTAACCCATTCTACTCTAGTATATGGTCACACTGTTCAATTACCAAATGGGTCTTATGCCATTGTCACACACATTGGTTCTGTCGTCTTTTCTCCCAACCTCATCTTCAAAAATGTTCTTTGTATCCCCACCTTTCATTTTAATTTGATATATGTGCGTCAATTATGTAATACTCTCCATTGGCTTCTCACTTTTTCTGCCGACTTCTATTTTATTCAGGACCTACGCTCGATGAAGATGATTGGATTGGGAGCAGAGCGGGATGGTCTTTACTACTTCACCAACACCCGAAGTGCTCGTTGTCAGGCGGTACACACTTCTTCTCAAATATGGCACCATCGCCTTGGTCATCCTTCTAATAAAAATTTGTCATCTCTTTCTCATAATGTTTCTGAAATTCATAATACAAATTCAGAACCATGTTTTTTCTATACACTAGCTAAACAAACTCGTCTTCCTTTTTCCACTAGTTCCATATCTTCTCCTGCTCCTTTCCATCTCTTGCATGTTGACATTTGGGGAGGATATCGGGTATCCTTTATCCACGGTGCTCAATATTTTCTTACCACAGTGGATGATTTCACTTAGTGTGATTGGCTTTATTGAATGCGTCATGAATCTGAAGCACATCCTTTTTTGCAATCTTTCATTCAAAACATTGAAAATCAGTTCTCTACCACAGTAAAAATCATTCGCAGTGACAATGGTCCTCAATTTGACATGTTCTCTTTCTATGCCACTAAAGGCATTTTGTACCAAACTAGTTACGTTTCCACTCCTCAACAAAATGGAGTGGCTGAACGTAGACATTGTCATCTTCTCAATGTTGCCCAAGCATTACTTTTCCAAGCTCACATGCCTAGACAATCCTAAGGGGATGCCATCCTTACTGCTACCTATCTGATTAACCGCACCGGCCCCTTCTTCTGTTCTAGATGGTGTCACTCAAGAGAAACTACATGGTGTACCACCCACATATCACCCTTTACGTGTGTTTGGCTGCTTGTACTATGCATCCACTCACTCGCAAAATCCATCCAAGTTTGACCCTTGAGCATCTCGCTGCCTTTTCCTTGACTATCCTTTCCATCAAAAAGGATATCACCTTTATGACCTTATCGCTCACAAAACTTTTGTTTCTCGTGATGTCATCCTCTATGAGGAATTGTTTCCTTTTGCTTTATCTCTAAACACTTCTATGAACCCTGTCCTGCCCTGTCTCATACTTCCCATCGATGATTTTGACCCTGCTCCTACTGTTTCCATTGATGCCTCACGCTCCTCACTATCTTCGTCGCCACCACCTGTGCCTCAACGCTCCACTCGCCCCACTCAACCACCGACATACTTACGAGACTTTCATGTCGGACAGGCCTTACCGTCTCGCCCCACTCAATCTTCTGATTCGGCATTGATTCATTTTTCAGGTAATCTCTACCCTCGTTCCAATTTTCTTTCATATACACCATTATCCCTTGCTCACCGTGCCTCTACTACCGCGATCTCTCTTGCGTAAGAACCCACTTCTTTCTTATAGGCCATGGAAGACCCTAGATGGCGCGATGTCATGCGTGCTGAGATTGATGCCCTCGAACTCAATCATACTTGAACTCTCACAATGCTACCTTTTGGAAAGTGACTCATTGGCTGTAAATGGGTCTACAAGATCAAATATCATCCTGATAGTTCTATCGAGCATTACAAAGCTCGCTTCGTCGCTAAGGGCTACAATCAAAAGAAAGGTATTGACTACACTAAAACCTTTGCTCCCATTGCCAAGATGGTGTTCACTCCCCAAGTGTAGGGTTGTGATGTAGTAATAACTCGGTAAGACCGAGGTCGAATCCCAAGGGACTGAAACTTGTACGTTATCTAAAATTAAGTAGGATTTGAACTAGAATAAGATGAATTCTAAACTAATTATGATTTGGGGAATAATGATGGAATAGTTATCGAAAGCTTAAGAAAATCAGAGATAGGAAACTAGGGATTCAGAGGATCCACTTGTAGAGATCAGGGAGATCTTATGCATGTTTTATGAAAATTAACTGAACTGACATTGATCTAGTTTTCAAAGAGATGAAAGGTATATGAATTAAAATGGATTCCATCACCAAACCATGTTCAAGAGACTATGGCAACCAATAGAATTAAATTAATTACCAACCAATCACATGTATGAAGGTTAAGAAGGGTACCGACATCCGACCATGCCCAGGAGACTATGGTGAACAACAGGGCTTCCTGACGTCATAAACATGGAAAGAAAAAGGACATGCTCAAAGCCATTGCAGACCCATTGTAATTTCAGTCACAACAGACCATTAAGAACTGAAAACACTCCATAAATTCAACTAAGATTAATATCAATTCAGTTTTAAACAAAAGGGACAAGCACAGGGTTTTCTCATCACGCTACAAGCTTCACCTCTTAGCCCTAGCTAAGAGGTTCAGCCCAACATAAATGGCTGGGTCCCTTAAATAGAAATAAAATAAAAATAAGAAGAAAAAAAAAGAAAAAATAGATTCCACTTCTCTGTCTCTCTACCCACGTCCAAGCTAAGCTCCAATATCCAAGCTGATGTCCCCGCTCCCAAGTTCTCTATATGCCTTTTATAACCATCCCAGGTCGGTGGCTGAAGAGGTGGACAGCTGTTTTCACAGCTGCAGCATGCGTAGCTTTTACGCAGCAAGAGCAGTAGAAAAAAAAATTCCTGCGGAAGTTCTTTACGCAGACAGGCCTCGCACACATCTCGCCTCAGAGTTTTCATAGTTCATCTTCCTTTAAACACAAAACAACGTCCCCTAGAACTTTTTCGGACAGAATACATGATGGACGGTCTGGATCTTTGGTCCAATCAACGATGGTAAGCCACCACCTCTCCAGAACGTCCGATTTTCACGGACGCATGGCCTGCGCAGAAAATTGCGCTGTGATGATTGGTGGGCCCCTTTTCAGCATCGGTGAGAAAATCCACTCCATCCATTAGCTTTGTGGCGAGATTTCGGGTGGAAATGAGTGGTTTTGGAGTGCTTTTGATAAGGCCCACCTCCTTGATCTCACATCCATCTAATCTGTGTTTGAAAGGTTGGAGACCCATCCTCGCTATTCTTGGAATTATGCCACCTAGGTCATGGTTAATGGGATTGTATAAGTCTAATGAACGGTCCAGATCGTACCTGTGAAGTACGGAGGTGGCCCACGAAGCTTCGTCCATAGCTCTGTTTCGCAAACAGAGCTTTGGACGCGTTACTGCCAAAGATGGTGGGCCCGTGATGGGTATCGGACGATGGATCCATTCCATTCATTTGAATGCTCTCGAAAAGCCATTAAGGAAGGAATGTTTTTTGAGCATTTTTGGTGTGGTCCACTTGATCTTTTATTCCGCCATCCATCTTGCTTTCAACGGTCAGGATCTTCCAATAGCTTGCATGAGATAGAACTGATGCCTAGGTGAGGTTAGTATCCCCCCTCTGTATGCAATAGACGGCTCTGATCATCACTTCGGACGTCGAGTGGGGCCCACAAGTATGAACCGGCGGACGCACTGCGTCCACCGTTTGAATCAGAGAAGAAGAAGGAGGGACGGGTCAGCCCGTGTTTTGACCGGGCTGACCGTCCGGTGCATCTCTTGTGAACATGTACCCTATGTACATGCAGTATACATGTGGGGTCCTTTGTGATGTTTATGTGTAATCCGTTCCGTCCATCCTTTTCACCATCTCATTTTATCCGTCCAGAACACTTTTGAAGCATATCCATAACTCAGGTGGGCCCCAATTCACTGATTTATAGGCTTATCTGTCCATTGGGTCACTTTCAGAGAGATCCAATGGCTGAAAATTGACTTGTATGGTTAATTTCTTGTCCTCAAGCCACGTATAAAGTTTCGAGGCAAACTGATGGTGAGAACTCTGTGATCTTGCACTCTGGAAGTCTTCTAGGTTACTTGAGCTTCAGTTTCTTGATTTTCTTGGATCCCTGGTGTGTAATTCCATCGATCTTCGTCCCCTGGAGTGTGTCCCATGCTTTGGTGAATTTTGAGCACTAAATCTCAGCTTTAAGCATTCTTTTTCAGTCCGAGCTTGTAATTACACTCTGCATCACAAACAAGGTTAAAGTAGTTCATTAATGGTATTATGTTCGTAAATTCAGATAATAATTGAGGTCTAATATACAATATTTGACCCTCAACAGATGGTTACTGGCGTACCCTTCTTGCCCTTGCCTTCACACAAAATTGGTACCTTCATCAACTTGACATCAACAATACTTTCCACCATGAAGAACTTGATGAGGAAGTCGACATGCAACTTCCACTAGGCTTCGGACGAAATGGGGAGACCAGATCTAGTCTGCAAACTTTCTAAATCCTTGTATGGCCTCAAACAATCTTCGAGACAATGGTATGTTAAACTCTCATTAACTCTCATTGATGCAGGATACAAGCAATCTAAGGCAGACTACTCACTTTTCGTTCGATCATACAAGGGCACTTTCATTGCTATTTTGGTATATGTGGATGATATCATTATTGCAGGAAAAAATTTGGAACAAATTGCTAATCTTAAGAAATATTTGTGTGACTATTTTAAACTAAAAGATTTGAAAAATCTGAAGTATTTCTTAGGAATTGAAGTAGCATGCTCATCAAATGACATATTCTTATCATAGAGGAAATATGCGCTTGAGATACTAGAAGATACAGGTTTTCTTGGAGAAAAATTTAGAAACTTTTCTATGGAGCAAAATATTGCATTTAGTGAAAGTGACAGAGAACTCATTCATGACCCTTCATCATATAGACGGCTAGTGGGAAGGCTACTCTATTTGACAATCACAAGACCCGATCTATCATATGCCATACACGTGTTGAGTCAGTTTATGGATAAACCACAAATTCCTCACCTAGATGCCACTCATAAAGTTCTTCAATATCTTAAGCAATCACCGGAACAAGGGATCCTCCTCTCAGCCTCTAGTGATATTCAACGACATGCCTACTGTGATGCAGATTGGGCACATTGCATGGATACCTGACGTTCAGTCACCAGCTATTACATTCTTCTTGGGAAATCTCTCATCTCATGAAAAACGAAAAAACAAACAACAGTTTCTCACTCCTCAGCAGAAGCAGAATATAGATCCATGGCTTCCACATGTTGCGAGTTTACTTGGTTGAAATCTCTATTGATAGATCTTAATGTTATACATCAACAGCCCGCCAAATTGTATTGTGACAATAAAACAGCTATTCACATAGCCTTGAATCCAGTGTTCCATGAGCGAACGAAGCACATAGAGATTGATTGCCACGTTGTTCAAGAAAAGCTCCAAACCGGCATTATTCAGACAGTCTACATGCCAACAACTCGTCAGCCAGCCGATCTCTTCATTAAGGCACCTCCGACAATTCAATTCAATTATCTTCTCAGCAAGCTGGGCATATTAAACATCCGCTCCAACTTGAGGGGGAGTGTTAAGGAAGAGCGTCGTGATTCATGGAAACAATCTAAGAAGGGACAAACGGGCAACTCCAATCTAACAAGGGACAAACGGGCAACTCCAGTCACTTGGTCATCATTATGTGCAATTGATATTATTATTATTACATCCACAAGGTTAGTGGATTGAACTCAAATGGGTTTTTTAGAGCATAACTCCAATCAGTACTACTGGAAATATTGTGTGAGGAGGTATGTAATACTCATGACGCTGGATACACTAGAACTTAGAAATTGTGTACAAGGCATGGATTATCTGAAAGTTGAATGGACTAAATTATGGAACCCATTGTCACTTAGTTACATTCCCAAGATTGGATTTGTTTGAACAATCATAACTTCTAATTTGTGGATGCTTTGTTTGTGGAAATAGTATGACTCTTGCATATTTCTCATTTTAACCATCCAATAAATGCATACCAATTCTATAATCATGTAAACAAGGGGAACTTGTGGATTATGGCTTATCTAAACTAGGACCCATCATTTGGACAATTTAACTTGAGTTAATTGTATCCCACATATACATTTCTAAGCAATTTTTAATTTCCTATATATCATCCATCGCTCTTCCAAGGTATGAAAGTTTTTTTTTTTTTTTCCATGCTTCATTATTATGAGGGATTGTGGAATCATAAACCATTATAACTTAAACAAGGATGTTGATAATGATCAGTAGCAAGACAATGAAGAATAGAATTAGAAATAAATGCATTCAAAGAAACTTAAAAGTAATATTAATAGGAAATAAAATGAAAAAAAGTAGACTTAAATTCTTTGATCATGTAAAATGGAAATCAAGAACCATGCGCTTGAAAAAGAGCATGCTCGTATAAGTTAAAGTGCAAAAAGACATTGGAAAGGCCAAAAACGACGCGGACGAAAGTAATAAGAAGAGACCTACAGTCTCGTTGAAGATCCAACGCTTGATATAATGGAATGGTGGAACAGGATTCATATAGCCGACCAGTGAATTGAGATAAGGCTTAAATGGTGATGCTTGTGGGATCATAGACCTATAGATGCTCGGGTTCAAGTGGACCCATGGTTCCATGATGTGGATAACTGGTAAAAAAATTTATCTATCAAGCTATCCATCCGATCAATGGCCGAGGCCGTCTTGATCATGACCGTTCATGGTGGAGACCTTGGTAATCCTTGTAACGGTTTGTTAATATAGATATTTATTATTTTAAAATAATATTAATATTACAAATGAAATTTATTTTATAAAATCTATTTTCTCATATTTAAATCAAGATTATTGTGGATTAGCATTTTCGAAAGCTTGAGGGGAGTGTTTCTCTCTGGGTATTAAAGATGCGCCGTCAGGATGATGAATGGGAGCCTAAACAAAGGGATTAGCAACTCCATTGCAATTGAACATCTGAGCCGTTGAAAGGGTGGATCGTACCATGAAGTTCACCTATGATGAACACTAGAAGGATCCACTCATCAGGTGGGCCACACACATACGTGGAGTCAGACCAACAGATGTACACTGATTTCAACATTGTAGCCTGCCTGATGAACGGACCACCCTAGTTTTGGTCATAGATGAGAGTTACGGTGTGCCCCACATTTTTCATGGCTCGGATGGTATGCACAAGTGACACATCAGCAGAAAACAAAAACGATGTTGTGTTATGTACAAAAGAATAATACAACGTTCTAACACATGCATAGTGCATGCAGTGAAATTTGATTAGGAATCAATGGACGCATTTGAAGGGATTTTGCTAACCTAAGCTATCTTGGTGAAGCATCTTAACCTTCACCAATGTTCAGCCGCCTTTGATCCAAGCAGTCCATTAGAATGGCCATTCACGAAATTAATATTGTGTATGGCCCACTTTCAGTAGCCTACAATGTCTAGTAATTGGAGGATCTATGCAATTTCATCTTACTTCTTCAACTTCCCATGCTTAAATTGTATTGACAGATCTAGGATATCTGAGCCCTTCAAAAGGTGGGCCATGCCATGATGATTGGCTGTTGCAAAAATCAATCTGATCCACTCATTGGATGGGGCACACTTGGAGAACCGTTAGTAAGACTCAATATGCCTAGCCAGTATGTGGATTCTCTATATTTTCATACCAAGTAATCTTCTTTGTGGGGCCCACCTTTTGCAAGGCTAGGATTTCCTAAATACGTCACGTTTTGGCAGGAAGGAAAGGGTAGATTTGAAAGTTTACATACAAGAGGTGTATTTGATTATTCGTGGATATCCTAAGGGCTTCCTGAATAAAATTGCAAATTTGCAATCCAACGGGTGGCTGTGGTTGAAATTTAGAAATGGTGGGCCCCTTCGTTTGCTTATGATATAAATATACAATTGAGTGATATGGGGAGATGTGCCCCACCACAGACGCATCGTGATTGGTATCGTACAGCAGGTCCGTACCAACAACCAACTAAAAATTTAGTCATGTCATTTTAATGTGGGACTGTGGGTCCCACCCCACAATCAAATCATGGCCGCTCTTTTCCTTTCTTTTTGTCGCAGGATAGGATTGTCATGCAAATTATATCCAACGGTTGGATTTTATGGCTGAGATTTTTAACCGTTAGACATTATCTTTTCATCGTCCAATGACAAGAAAATGGATTTAGACGACGGGGAATGATCACATACGTTAAATGTATGGTAGCTAGTAGCTACCATAGGTTTGAGTTGTGTGGGGCCCACCCATGATGTGTATGTGCAATCCAAACCGTGCATCTGGTGAGACTCCTCACACGGTAAATCCCAAGAATCATTGCATAAAAAAGTCAGGTGGGACACACCATAGGGAGAATGTATAATTACACCAAAAACCTATCTATTCACTTATATCCCAATCTGAATGGCTTGAGTTTCAGTGTGTCCATTCATCCTGGTGGGGCTTAGCTGATGACTGGGTTGGATGAAATGTACACAACGCGGTGGAACCCACACTCCTTCTCGATGTTTCTATGGTTGGTGTCCCCTCCCCACTTTTCACAGTTGGAGTAGCCCACCTGACTCATGGATCATGTTGAATTTTCGAGTCTAGGCCTAGCATTGGGGCCTACATCTTATCAACATTTTGGATGAAAATCACATAATTACCATGCATTAAAATGCATGTAATCATTCCCCCATAGAGGTACGATCTGAATCTTTGGAAGGTGGGCCCCATCCATGCGTCATGCTGGTACGAACAGATTGCAAGTTTGAGGAACTTAAATTTTCATGTGCTTGTGTAGTCTACTCATTGAGCTCCAAGCCATCCAAACACAACAAACAACCATCAGGTGGGGCCCACCTTGAGCCACCAGCAATGGCCACCAAAAAAACATAAAAAAATCCACCCAATCCATTCATGAGTGATGCATGTGCTTACTCTGATAACACGTGAACAACCCAACTTTCGAGGGTCACGGCACATCCGCGGTGGGGTCCAACTGATTAATGGTATGGATCTCATTCACATGTACTAGCTTTTCCAGCCTCCTCTCAAGAGACCAAGAAGTGCTGTCCACAGTGGTGCAAGTGGTCCAGATTTCTACGTTAGGAGTGAGTCATGTAACTAAAGTTACAGCGCTAGGTGGGCCCCACTTCAAGGGCGTAAAAATCAACGGTGGTTTAAACAGTATCTCCAACCGTCACATCAAGGTCCTCTCATTTATCAGCAACATTATTGTACTATGGAATACAAGGTGTGTTGCCGTCCTTGCAAAAGAGTCAAAACTAGCTGGCTCATATGAGGCATGTGCCATGGACGTGTATGGTTAGTGTTGAAAGCTGCATACCTAACTTTTATTAGGTGACAATAAAGTTTCCTCTTCTTCTCTTTATTAGCTGGTGAAAAAAAAACAATTTACAATTTCAATTTTGTTTAAATTTTTTTTTTTTTTTGTGAAGATTTGGGTCGCGTTTGGATGCACAGTTGAATTGAATATTGTTAATGGTTTATTTGGTAAGTATTTATATTTTATGATTTTTATCCACTTTAGATATGTAAGTCATTTAAAAAAAAAATGTTTATCTGGATTTTTTAAAATATGCTTGTAGATCAATCATCAGACTCATTTATTGTGTGGGCCTACCTTTATAGACCATCCTTTTCAAATTACTTTGATTGAATGCATCGTCTCATCTTATGGATTGATGTTGAAATGGACAATCAACCATCCTTATCAAGTTACTTTGATTTGATGACCCTTGATATTATATTAGTGGTTTAGAAAATGGATGGTCCATATTGATTATACTAGAGAGGTATAATCAAAGTTGAGGCGTTTTCATCATATAGGGCCAACACCTCTTGATTCATAAAAGCCTAACCATTAGATTTGTGGTTTAGGGAATGTATGGTCCATATTGAGGAAACAATACGGGTCTCCGCAATTATGTGGACCATCAGTTATGTAGGGTCCACCTTTGATTTGCATTTTTCTCAAATTACTTTAATAGAATGCGCCAAACCATTTGATTAGCGGGTTAACAAACCGATAATCTAAATTAAAGATGTTAAAGAAGTTTAAGCATTGATGTAGACTATCCATCATGGGAGGCTTACTTTTGATTGCCTATCTATATCAAAATGCTTTAGTTAGATGATCCTAATCATCGTATTAGTAGTTTCAGAAGCAGACATTTCATATTGAATATTTAAGAGGTCTTAGTCAATGTAAGGCTCTCGCATATGGGGATCATGCCCAGAAGATTCTCAAATTGAACATTTCAATCCGCTATAAAAGCTACAGTGATAGGTCATGTTCAAAGAAAAAAAGAGCTGAATTATCAAAGTGTATAAATAATTCAATCAAGAGCTTTTATTTTGCTACTTTCCACCTTGCAAAGTGGGGCTCGTTTGGTTTGAACCATGAAGATGGCCATATTCGAAGGTTGAAGTCATCCACCCCGAGAACCCATAACCGTAGTGTTGAAACACAATCAACCTATTTCTAAGCCATGAGGTGGAACCCAAGAAAATTACAATTTGATTATTTTCACTTCTTTGAGTAATAATTTCAATTCATTACTATAGCTTTTCAAAGACCTTCTATTGAGTTGATGGCCCGACTTATTTATCATCCAAACATGAATTTTCACGAATTTCACATGTCATTAAGGACTTGTTATCATGTCCATCTTGACATCTTCGAATCTTTTTTGTCCTATCTTACATTGTAGCATTTTCATTGTCTCAACATAGATTGAAGATTACAAAAGATAATAAGATGGAGATTAATAGAAAAAGACAACGAAAAATTGGAGAAGATTTACAATATTCAAGCTTTGAATCACATGAATTTTAGCTTTAATTAAGATAGTAATCAAACCCTCTATAGTCTAATTGTAGACTGCAATGAGTTGCAACATGTAATGAATTCTCTCTTTCTGAGATGTTGACCCCATGTTTCATGTGTGAAAGCCAAGTACAGGAGCCAGCTCATGTTTGGGTCATGTTTGGATGCACAAGTGAATTGAATTGTAAATGCTTTATGAAGTATTTATATAGAAATCCATTTATATATGGAAGAAGTTTATGGGGTTTGTGATTTTGATCCAATTTAGATATGCAAGTCATTCATGGATCATTCATACGAGTCATCCTTTTCAAATTACTTAGGTTTGAATGCATCAAATGTATGAAGCTGTTTTGATGCATTCATCAACTAGTGGTTTGGATCAATGAGGATGAGCATATTCAAAGGCTAAAGTCATCATATAGAAATGTATGAAGATGTATGATAGTTGAAGATGACCAGATTCAAAGATTAAAGTCATCATATTGAAATGTACCAAAATGTATGATATTTGAAGATTATCAAATTCAAAGGCTAAAGTCATCATATTGAAATGTATGAAGATGTATCTAGCTAGCAAAACTCTTCCACCTACCATTACACAACCTTCTCCTTTCTATTTGCACATTGGAGTCCAAATTCTTTCTAAGTTCCAAGCAAATTGCATTTTGTTTTTTGTTTTTTTATGCACAAACACCTCACATGGTTATCCAAACCCATGACTGTGACACAATCTATCTACTGCTAAGACATGGGTTAAGCCATGGGTTGGTGATGTAGAACAGGTTGCAGGCCTATTCTTGGTACAGCTAGATTGGAAGAAGTCCGAATAGAAGAGAACATAATTTGTCAGATCTGAGCCTAGTTTCACTTAGAACTTAACGTAATTGGGCCCAGGCACATTCGGATCGAAGAAATTTAGTTCTAATAAGGAGAATTTGTCGTTCAAAGTGCGAACCATAAATCTATTGAGACTTGCATAAGCACATAGAGCAGATTAAACAAAGTAATCATAATTGAACAAACAAACCCAACAAGAAGACATTCTAAATTTTATGTGAAAAAACCTTTGTAAGAAAAAACCATGACAATATGAAAGCAATATTACAAGAGAGAGTAGATCTTATCAATTCGAACAACCCTTGAATCTCCTTAAATTTTTATATATGCCCTTGAACACTTTAGAACAACTTAGAAAGCCTAAATCACCTCTAATCCTTGCTATAATCTTGATTACACTTGATATATATACCACCAAATTGGAATAGGAAACAAACCATATACTTATGCAAAACTATGCGTGCCTTCGATTGTCCTTTAATGGTATCGACAGACATCGAACACTAGTTTATGACATTGAAAATCCTTTGATGCCATTAGTAATTTTCAAAACTATCTGGCAAATAAATATGATTTTTTTTTTAAAAAAAATTTCTTCATGGGATCGAGTGGCCTATCAATTGCATCGACCCTGTTATAAGCAGATTTAAAATATTTAACAACAAAATTAGTCATAACTTTTGATTCAGGCATTGTCATGGAACATACATCCTATGAATTTTGACCGTAACATGCCATCCAGTGTCAACCAACCCCATAATTGGGTCATGTAGCTGCATTTCGTGAGAAAATCTTCAATTTAAAATGTAGTTTTAAGAAAAAAAATTTTAAATTATTTTTAGTAAGTTTTAATTTGAACATATGTCTTTCATTTTATAGTTTTAGTATATAGTCTTTTTAGAATTTTCTTTTAATCATGCTAGGAATCATCCGGCATCATTAAATTGAGAATTTTTTATTTTTAGTAGGTATTGCTATTTTGAATAAATTTCAACTTAATCCAATTAGAACTCTTAATTAGGATCTTACTTTTCTTTATAAGTGATATAATCAGGAAGTCAAGAGCATTATTTGTTATCCAAAATTTTAGTTTTTTTTTTTTGGATCCAAAAATAACTTTGTGGATTCAAGGTTTTACACACTTGAGGTAGACAGCGATTTTCCTCATCACATCATTTCTTTTGACAATTGGAACTAAAAGAAATTGCAATTTGGTTACTCTCGCTTTCTTTTAGTAATTTCAACACTTTATGATAGCTACCCGAAGATCTTTTCATGATTTGATCATCCAAACATGAATCTTCACGAATTTCATATGTTATTAAGGACTTGTTATCAATTTCCTATTTGTTGTATTCATGCGGACCTCTTCAAATCATTTTTGTTCAATCTCACTTTGTTGCATTTTCACTCTCCCGAAATAGATATAAGATTAAAGAAGATTATAAGGCAGTGATTTTAGAAGAAGTGATGAAAATTAGGAGAAGTTTTACCAAACGCTGAAACAAGTTTGCCAAGATAGAAAATTTGCAAGTATGAAGTATATTTTAAATGCGAGTATTTTTTGGATGTAAATGTTGTGGAATGAGTTATCTCTTTCATAGATGTTGACCCCATGTTTTATTTGTGAAAGCCAAGTACATTAGCCAGCTCATGTTAGGGTGTGAATCCAAAAATCCAAGTACATCCAAAACTCGGCCCAAGCCACAAGAAACAGTGACTCGAAACAGTAGTGACCCCTCCAGTATGGAGCTCCGTGGTACTGGTTGGTACTGATTAGAGATCTATGCCGCCTACCATGATGTATGTATTTTATCCACGCCGTTCATCAATTTTTTCCATATTGGTTTAGACCATGAGACAAAATATGAGGCAGATCCAAATCTCAAGTGGACCACACCAAAGTAAACAGTGGATATTGAGCACCCACCGTTCAAAACTTCCTGTGGGCAGTGGAAGTTTTAGATGAAGCTGATTTTTGGTTTTCCCTTCGTCCAGGAAGTTACGAACAAGTTGGATGGTAAATAATAATCTTAGTGGGTCCTAGGAAGGTTTCAACGGTGAGCATTCAATTTGTATTCAATTCCTACTACTCCATGTGGTGTGGCCCACTTGAGCTTTGGATCTGCCTATTTTTTTTTTTTTTTTAATCATGCCATTATATGAGGTCATGCACGAATGAATGACCGGCATGGATAAAACACATACATCATGGTGGATACATAGAGCCTTTTTCTAGTCCTAACAAGTTCAGTACCAGAGGAGTCACTGCCCAATCAGAGTCCAAGAAACAGTGGGTCCTGAACGCTTGGGGCCCTCAATAACTTTTAGATCGTCCCAATATGTGTGTTTTCCCTTCATCCTCGTGAGAATCACTTTATTAATATGTTGGATGGCATATAAATATCACGGTGGGCTACAAAAATATTTTAACGGTGGGCGTTCAAATCCCATTGTTTCTCATGGTGAGGTACACCTGAGTTTTAGATCTGCCTCAATTTATTTTTTTATTTTTTTTAATTTATTTATCACATTTTAAAAAGAGTGGAAGATACTGATGGATGGATTGGATGTAAGACATGCATCGCAGCACGCAATCTGCATCTCCAAGCATATGGCCACTAAAATCAGAACATTTTTTTTATTTTTAAAATAAAAGATAACCAATCACTTTTCAAAATTCAGTAGATATGAAAAGCCTTTTCATGTGATTCAGCAAAGGAAGCTGGATTCATAACCTTTAAAGGGTCCACCACGACCCTCCATCGACCTAACGTTGTCGGTGCACCTTCTCTAGTAGCATGAAAAACATTCTAACATTTTTGAAGTATTGAAATTCTCCTCTTAATACATGCAAAAAGGTCAATGATCAAAGACTAATTAACCTAATGATGGCTGCATTGAAATGACTTTGATAGGCGACTACCACTATATAGAAATGCCACATCAAAGATTATTAACACATGACATGGTCTACCTATGACTTTAATTTACATAAGGTGGTTTTGGGAAGTGCATGTATTGAAATCATGATCACAGATGTCGGAGATGGGTGACAAGGTTGGCATTTGAAGACTAATCAGCTCGCCGACCAGCAATGTTTGTTCAGTTGAAATTTTGCATTGTAACCGTCCATATGGTTAAAAATTTATGTTGATTTAAATGTTGGGGATAAGGAATACAGCGTGAGTGTTATCGTCCAAACCTATCTGTAATAATCAAAATTAGATTGGGGCCAACCTCTATGCTCGTTACAATAATCAAATAGTGTGATATGGTCTGATGATCATGTGCAACTGACCTAATAGAGGTGGGACCCATTGTGATGTTTGTAAGAATTCACCAAATTCATCCCTTTTGCTAGCTCATGGGGTGTAGAGCATATCGTGGATAATTTCATGGCAAGACAGACCAAAAAAGACCCGATTGGATACGGAAATGATTCGGACGGTTAGAACTTAAAACGGATGTATTTTGCAAACTGAAATAAAGTATCGGATGTAAAATATATGATTTTGGGTAGGACAAGCTACTTTAGCCATCGCGCAAGCTAGATTTGTGAAATACTATCAGATTGGCAGTTGTTTCTTGTTTTAATTCCATTTTTACTATAAATAATAAGTTTTAGTTTGATCATAATTCTTCATTGTTGGGCTTTAAATGTTGCGTCTAACATGAAAAGTGCTTAGAATATTAAAAGAACAACATGGTGAAGATAAATACAACATTTACTATTTTTGGCACTAGTAGACAGCGCGACTGTCTATAAATAGTAAGTTGCGAATTCTATGAGTTTTAGTTGTAATTTGATTAATATCCTTATTTAAAGGGTTGTGAACTCGTTTATTTTATTCATCAATCAATTTCAAATTTTATAGAATTTATTTTTATTTTTATTTTTATGTTATTTTCCTCATTGATTCAAAGAATCTCTATGAGAAGTCCAAAGTTACGAGGATTCCGAACATTATCCCCTTAAGGAAGACGGTGCTTGACCTCACATCCTTCCTACGTCATCATGTTAGGACATAAGCTAAAACATGAGGAAGATATGAAACTCAAGTGGACAGTTGGATGAAGGATGGAATGAGTGTTCTATGCTGCTAGGTGAGGTGCTGCACGCAATCTGGCCCCCTGAATGGATGACTACTAAAGCGTCCAGATCAGAACATTTTTAAAAAATAAAAGATGATAATTCTCTCTGAAAATCCAATGGTGACAGGAAAGCCTCTTCATGTGATGCAATCAAACTACAAAGTGAAGTAAGCTAGATTCATAACCTTTCGGGGGCCCACTAATATATGAAAAATGTCCATTATTGAAGAGTAATCAAACCTCAAGATGATCCTTGCAATGCCTTCAACAATTGACTAGTCAATAAATATCACATCAATGATTATTAACATACATGTTAGTCTAAATAAAATGATTTTGGAATGTGTGGGGGCATGAAGGATGTTGGAATTCACGGGTTAGGTGAGACGCGGGCTTACTCAAGACAGTGTGGCCCTTAACGTGGGGTTATTATATATAGGGCCCACCTTGATGTATATATTATGTGTCCATATTGTCCATGTATTTTTCCATATCATTTTAGGGCATTATGCCAAAAATAAAGCAGATACAATTATGATGTGGACCATACTATAAGAAACAGTGTTGATTAACTATTAATTGGCCACAAAAGTTTTGGATCAAGCTGATATTTGTTGACCTTATAAATAGATTGGATGGTAAATTAACACTACATAAGAAGTTTTTAATGGTAGGATGGTCAATCACCACTGTTTTTTATGGTATGGTTCACTTTGTATTTGCTTCATTTTTGAGATAATACTCTAAAATGGTTTGGAAAAAAGGAAGGACGGCATGGATGCATAATACATATATCAAGGCGGGCCTCATAATAAGGGCCGCACTGTTTTGGGTGAGGCTGCTGTCTCACCTAATCGGCTCTCCACGGGCACAAATGTGAGAATCACATGAGTGAGTAGGTTGAATTAGCTTACCGACCATCTATGTTTGGTCTATATTGAAATTTGCTTTTATTGAGAAATGCTACCTCTCACATGGTTTTATTAGTTCATTAGGCAAGCCTCACCATGTAGATTCCATGCATCTAATTAAAATTAAACAATTTCGCTAGTCAAGTAGACCACACGTGCTCAAATCCTCTCATGGACCCCAATTGTAGGAAGTTCCTAGGGTGAAAACATTAGGCCAGCTCATAGTAATGTTTGTGAGAAATCTACTTCATCCATCCCTTTTGCACGCTCATGCTAATAAAGAAGATTTAAAACTTAAGTGAGCCAAAAGAGATGAAATGGTGAGTAGTGAATAGAGTTGTACATGAGTTGAGCTAGATCAATCAGCTCGCTCGACTTGACTCGGAAAAGCTCGACTCGTCTCAACTCAAAATTGTATTCAAACTGAGTCAAGCTGGTTTTTGGAGCTCAAAAAAATTTCAAGCCGAGTTCGAGCTTGCTCGAGCTAGATTTCGACTCGATTCAAATCGAACCTCAACTCAAATTGACTCGGATCGAATCAGCTCGGTAAATCGATTATTTTGATATTGATGCTACTTGCTGACTATTTGATAAATGACTTAACGAAGTGTTGTTTCAGGTGCATACATTCTCCACAGGATCGGTTGGTGGTGAGGAATGAATAGCTATGAAATAGATCACTATAAGAATAAACTTTACATTATAAAATTGCTCTTAAATCTTGATTTTGATGCTGCTCGCCGAGTGTTTTAACGAAATATCTATAAATATGAAAAATTTAAGATGCACTATATGTGTTTGAGAAAATATTGTAGATTGTTGAACTCAGCTCGAATTGGCCCGAGCTGGCTAGTCAGGCTCGAGGACCGAGCGGAGCCAAGTTTGAGTTAGGGCTAGTTATTGGCCGAGCCAAGCTGTGTCAACCTCAACCCAGTTTAATTTGTGTACATCTCTAAGAATGAATACCCAGCGTCAAAATAAACGTAAAGCTATGAAAGTATTAGATCAACTTATTATTTTTGTATTTTCGTTTCATCCCAATAGGAATGACTTTTTGTTTTTTCCCATCGTGTGGCTTACATGAGTTTTGGGTCTGCCTTGTACCATAAGCAAGCAAAATGGCTGGCCGGGGTGGATTTCTGGCAAACATCACGGTGTGCCGTACATAGGTTTCAACCGATCCTGTCCAATGGACCCTAATGATTATAAATTTCTCCGTGGAGATTTTATTCTATTAATTGTTCTAGCCATTTTGTACATGTGTGGCTGGCTTGATGATCATATAGGCATGGTGTTCAGTTATAGGCTTTGATCACACGTGTGGGCATTAATTTGGGTTTATTCGAATCTCTCTGGCTGGTTGCATCACCCATGTGTTTTGATGGTGTAAATGCGCTCATTAATATTTTCAGGACACGTGTCTTTATGATATATACCTTGCTTAACTGTTTTTTAAGCTCATTTTGGGACGTTATCCCAAGTTTAAAAAGATCCAAATCTCTGGTAGACCGAACCACGAGAGAAAAGTGGCGAATGATCGTTAAAAATGTAAAGTTGGCCACAGGACTTCTTGACTAAATCCAAACTAAGTGGGTGAGACGATTGGAATTGAGTTGACATTGTTTAATCCGAGCTCAAATTGAGATAAGTTCAAGTCACCCAATGACTTGACCCGACCCAAAATCCAACTTGATAGTGACTCGACTTGTTCAGAAACTCAACTTTCTCTCTCTGTATATATATATAGAGAGAGAGGAATGCTCAGGTATGCACTGGTTCGCACATCATTACGTGCGAACCTCTCTCTCTCTCTCTCTCTCTCTCTCTCTCTCTCTCTATATATATATATATATATATATATATATATATATTACATTTTGGGTCCGGTCACAAGTGAAAAAATGTAGCATATCTAGATCTTAAGTGGACCACACCACGAGAAACAATTATGATTGAGTACCCACCATTAAAAAAATTAGTGGGGTCCAGCGGAATGTTTATTTTCCATCCAACCTGTTGATAAGGTCACAAAGACCAGAATGAAAGCGAGATCTAGAATTGTCGCGGCTAGCAAGAAGTTTTAATGATTAATTATCATTATTTCCTGTGATGTGGTTCACCCGAGATTTGGGTCTACTTCCTTTTTTATCATCATTCACAGAAATGATATGTCAAAATCGATGGACGGTCTGGATTTATGTCATATACATCAAGGTGGGCCCCACAGTTAGGTCAGTGGAACCGGGGATCAACTGAAGCTGTGCTCGGCCTCGAACTACCTAAAACTTGAGGTTTGCTAATTCCACACACGTATGGGAGCCATATACATCCACACACGGGTGACGTCTCTCAAAATGACACGTGAATGAGATTTTAGCTTTCCATCGTGTGATATACACTTTTTAGATCTTTGATAATAATCATGCCATTATACACCATAGGTGGGCCACAGTTATCAAAACAAATGAATGACTAGGAAGCTCGACCTTTCCTCGATAGTCTCTTTAAACGCGATTTGAATGATTTCTTCCATGGATTGATCATCGGCCAAAGCCTTCATTAAGGTCCTTGTCATTGGAACATGAATCATCCAGTGTAGCCCTACAATTTACTACTAGTAGTGTTCTATGAAAATTTAGGTTATACCATACAGTAACCATAGGCGATAGAGCATCGCCTAGTGCTCAGGGCGGAAATATTAACACATCCGCAAGACGGTTGAGTGTTACCTAAAATCTTTAAATGGTCAAATGACTTTTCCGATGGAAAGCTTTCATTCTTTCTAAAAGATAAAGAATTCTTGAATCACCATCCACAGGATTTTGGTTCATAACTTTGTTGTTTGTCGTCTGCTCAAGGGAATCCTTGCTCTGGTAACAAATGACGCAGCAGGGATGAACGTGATGAGTTCAATCACCTTCTTCCTCAAAATTAACTACAAATCCACGAATCTTCTCTGAACTCCTCATAGAGACTTCTAGAATCCACGAGAAAATAAGAAAAATAGAAATAAAATTTATAAAATTCATAATTTGAATGATGAATAAAACAAACAAGTTCACAACCCTTTAAATAGGGATATTAAGCAATGGAAAAAAAATTTCAGAATCAAACTATAACTAAAACTCCTAGAATTATAAATAGTAAACTTACTATTTTATAAACGGTCATGATGTCTACTAGTGGACAAGGTTTTCAGCCGAAAATAGTAAGTGTCCTATTTGGCTTTGACACGCTGTTCTCCTAATTATTCTAAGCACTTTTTATGTTGGGCACAATTTCTAAAGCCCAACGGATGAAGAGTTATAATCTAACTAAAACTTATTATTTATAGTAAAA
The DNA here is from genome assembly GCA_037074715.1 of Magnolia kwangsiensis. Lineage (NCBI taxonomy): Eukaryota > Viridiplantae > Streptophyta > Magnoliopsida > Magnoliales > Magnoliaceae > Magnolia > Magnolia kwangsiensis. The sequence continues at coordinate 5,486,643 of CM073582.1, forward strand.
ACAAAATTAAAACAGGAAAATGACTGTCGATCTGATGGTATTTCACAAATTCGGCATGGAAAACTCGACATGGAGGGTTGGGTGGCTAAAGTAGCTCGTCCTACTCCAAAATCATATATGGCACATTGAATAACTCATTCCGGATTGCGAGATGCACCCGATTTAAGGTCTGACAGTCCGGATCACTTCTGTCGTCGATCAAGCCTCTTCTAATCTATCTTGGCGATGAAACCATCCATGACCCGCCCTACATAAAAAAATGCTACCTTACACATGTTTTTATTAACTCATTAGGAAAGCCTCAACATGTAGATCCCATGCATCTAAAATTGAACAATTTTGATAGTCAAGTAGGCCACACATGTGCTCAAATCTAGACATGGACCCCCATTGTAAGAAGTTCCTAGGGTTAAAACATTAGGCGAGCTTATATTAATGTTTGTGAGAAATCTACTGTGTCCATCCCTTTTGCCAGCTCATGTTAATAAAGAAGAAATAAAACTTAAGTGAGCCAAAAGAGATGAAACAGTGTGGAGTGAATAGAGTTGTACACTTGCTCGACTTGACTTAGAAAAGCTCGACTCGCCTCAGCTCGAAATTGTATTCAGACCGAGTTAAGCTGGTTTTTGGAGTTCATAAAAAATTTGAGCCAAGCTCGAGCTTGAACCTCAACTCAGATTGACTCAGATCGAATTGGCTCAATGACTTGGTTATTTTGTTATTGATGCTGCTAGCCAAGTGTTTGATAAATGACTCAACGAAGTATTGTTTCGAGTGCATACATTCTATGTGAGATCAGCTGGTGGTAAGGAAGGAATGAATACAAAACAAATTGCTACAAAAAAAAAAAAAAAAACTTTACATTTTAAAAATGCCCTCAGATCTTGATTTTGATGTTGCGCGTGAGTATTTGATGAAATAATCACAAACTGTTGTTACTGTTTTGCATTTTGTGAAAAATTGAAGATGTATTGTATGTTTGAGAAAACATCACACATGCTTGAACTTAGCTCGAGTTGGCCAAGCTACTAACCGAATCAAGCTGAGCTAGCCAATCAAGCTCAAGGACCGAGCGGAGCCAAGTTCAAGTTGGGTTTAATTAGTGGTGGAGGTGAGCCAAGCTGTGCAAGCTCAACTCAGTTTGATTCATGTACATCTCTAGGAATGAACGCCCACCGTTAAAGCAATCATAGAGTTATGAAAGTTTTAGACCAAGCTAACAGTTTTGCGTTTGCGGTTCATCATAGTAGGAATGCCATTATAATAATTTGGATGGCATATAAGCATATAAACATAAAGTTGGACTCACTTTTTGCTCTTTCCCATTGTGGGGGTTACTTGAGTTTTGGGTCTGGCTCGTACATGTCCTACCATAAGCTGGCAAAATGGCTTGCCGGGGTGGATTTCTCACAAACACCACGGTGTGCCACACATAGGTTTCGACCAATCCAATGGACCCTAATGATTATAAATTTCTCTAGCGGAGATTTTATTCTATTAATTGTTTTATCCATTTTGTACATGTGTGGCTGGCTTGATGATTATATAGGCATGGTGTTCAGTTATAGGCTTTGATCACACGTGTGGGCATTAATTTGGGTTTATTCGAATCTCTCTTGCTGGTTGCATCACCCATGTGTTTTGAGGGTGTAAATGTGCTCATTAGTTTTCCTAGCTGATGTGCTTTGGTGTAAACGCACTCATTTGTTTTTAGGATGTTACCCTGAGTTTAAAAATATTCAAATCTCGGTGGACCAAAACCCCCTGAGAAAAGTGGTGTATGATCATTAAAAGTAGAGTTGGCCACTGGACTACTCCACTCCATCTGAACGAGTGGGTGAGTCAATTGGAGTCGAGTTTTGTCTAATCCGAATTGAAGCTGAGTCAAGTTTGAGTCACCCAGTAGCTTGGCCATTCAACTCAAACCGACCCAAAATCCAACTTGGCACTGACTTGACTCGATTCGAAACTCTCTCTCTCTATATATATATTTGTGTGTGGATGCCACCTTGATGTATGTCGAACATCAATACCATGTATTTGATGGGTTCCCTTTAGGTTATGGGATATCCCAAAAATTTAGCTTATACGGAACTGAGGTGATCCATACCATCTAAACTTATGTGAAGACAAAACTAAAACATATAAAATCAGTTGGTGGGGTCAACCTGAGTTTTGGATGTAGCTGAAACTAAGTTTGACCCCTCATCCAAGTGAGAGACACAATGGATGGTCTGGATTTGTGAACCAGATCTCATTAGACTCAAGAAATGATTATGAATGTTTTAATGGAAGGGCAACCTCTCAAATTTTGTATGTATTGTGGCTCACGCCAGCCATGGATTGACTTGATTTTTAAGGCTGTGGCCCATGATGGAATGATGCATCTGACCGTGGGGTAGATGCTCGATATGCACCACAGTGGGGCCCACACAGCTTGACCTCATGGTAAGTTCTTATTACATCCTGTCACGAGTGCACCTAGGTTTTGCGTTGTGACATCAGCCAATGGATACCCATTGCACTTGACTCGGCTCAGTGCCTATTCGACGCGGTTCTTGTGATTGGGTCGGACTCAGTCTGGACTAGTACGGATTAGATTTGGACATGGACTTAATACCAAGCCAGGACGAGTTCCAGTTAGGCCTATTTCCAAACCAGACTGAGCCAACTCAGTATGACTTGATTTGATGCCTACCTCTAATTAAAAGCCTTTCATAGGTTACAAAAGTTTGGGGATTATTCTGATATTTGTATTTTCTCTTTATTCAATTCTTGTTGACCTTATCAACAGGTTGGATGGCAAACAAATATTATAGGTCTTCCTGTCGCGGGCCCTTGAAGTTTTTAATGGTAGGTATTTAATTGCCAACGTTTCTTATGGTGTGGTCAGCTTGAGATTTGGATCTGCTTAATGTTTGGAATCATGACCTAAAACGTGGCTGAAAAAATAGGCAGATAGCATTGATATAAAACACATCATCAAGCTGGGCCCCACAGTGATGGCAACACCCGCCAAGGTGTTACCTAGGTAACACCTAGTCCGTGCCTGCCTGAGAAATTCCAGTTTAGCACTGACGCCTGGTGTAGTGAGATTTGATTGGTCCAACTAACTACGGTTGAGTTCAAGGAAGCATTGATGAGTATCACAGTACATGGCTCAATCAAATCTCACCATGTAAAGGTCTCAATGAATTCGGCGTTTCGGCCACCTTATTAAATCTGACACTATTTAAGAATCAGGAGATAATTTAGATGTCCTTAGGCTGGCATGGACCTGGCCATGGGACCCACCTCAATATTTTGTGTTGTATATCCACGCTATACCACTAGTTTTTTGCGGGCTCATCTTAGCTCATGGTTCTATAAATACATATAAGATCCTTACTCTTGCCCGGGTGGTAGACTCAGGAGTTTCAGCTCCCGGCTTGGGGCTCAAGTACCCATAAGCGGTGAAATTTCACTGGCATGAGTGTGCTGGGTGTGTGTGCGTGTGTAAATATAATAAAAGAAAAAAAAGAAAAGCATATATACAAATATCAAGTAGACCACATTATAAGTATTGAATTCCCATATTTAAAAACTTCATGAGGGCATCTATTGGTGTTTTTCCTTCGTTGGGGTCTTTTCGACTCTATGAATGGGTTGGATGGCATAAAAACATTATGCAGGTCCACTTGAGATTTGTATTTAATCCATTTTTGAGACCACACCCTAAAATAAGTTGAAAAGGGAATAGATGGGGTGGATATACAACACATGCATTGAGGTAGGCTCCATAATGAGTCGACACCCATATAATCCACATTCAATGCATTAGCAAATCCAATCCATCACAAATGAGTTCCTACATGCGATACCATTTTAATAGATATAAATTAAGCAATCAAACTGGAGCTACTTTCAACTGTAACGTCGAAAAATGGCAAGATATACTTGATGGGATGGTGCAAGTCCCTTTTCAGGTTTTTCACCCCACCTCTAACAATGCAGTCTCACCAACTACATCTTGCCATAACACCACACTGCAGTTGTGGCTAGTGTGTGCCTCACTACCTAATCTACAGGCAGTGCAGTGAGGTCCTCACAACCTTCAGCAATAGTAGGGTCATGTGGCAAGATTTATTTGGTGGGGTCATTCGTTGTTAAAGATGGCTCAACTACATAGTTAAATAACCTTACAAAGGCTCGAGCCATTTTGGATGGCAGATGATCCCACCGGTCAAATCTAATCACATCATGGCACTTTGCACACTACGGTGAGGGCCGCATTACTTAATATGTGGTTCACACTTTTAGAGGAGACTCACCAACTTCTAAAAAAGTTATGGGTAGAGCTTGTACTTAAGTGTATGGGCTAGCCAATGAAATTGCACCACATGAAGTTCCGGCTAGCCTAACTCTCTGTGCATTTCTTCAACACCATTAATTTATTTGGACAGCTCATTCCATGTATCTTTTGAAAAAAAAAATGATGCCATGTATCTTAAAAAAATTATGCTTATCTAAATATGAGGTGGACCACATCATTAAAAAAAATTTTGAGTCTACTAGAATGTTTATTTTCCATCCAACCTGTTGATAAGTTGACAAAGACCTAAACGAAGGAACCATTTAAATATCAGCGAGATCCAGAACTCTTGTCGCTGGTAAGAAGTTTTAAATGATTAATTATCACTGTTTCCTGTGGTGTGGTTCAAATGAGAATTGTATCTAGTTCCTTTTTTGTATAATTTACTGAAATAATCTTTCTAAACGGATGGACGGTCTGGATTTATGTCATATGGATCAAGGTAGGCCTCAAAATCAGGTCGGTGGAACCCGGGATCACCCGAAGCCGTGCTCGGCCTGACCCGACTCGAACTCTCTAAAATCTGAGGTTTGCTAATTCCACGCGCGTATGTGAGCCATACACATCCACACACGAGTGACGTCTCTCAAAACGACACGTGAATGAGATTTTAGCTTTCCATCTTGTGATATACACTTTTTAGATCTTCTTTAGTAATAATCATGCCATTATACACCATAGGTGGGCCACAGTTATCAAAACAAATGGATGACTACATGAGAAAGTTTTAACGGTCAGTTTACTTTGTATGTTATGGCCCACCCAAAGAGTGAAATTATCTGAAATTTTAGAATAATGTCAAAAATATTTATTTGCAACCTTATAGAAAACTCAGATCTCACACGAACGAATACTATTTTCAGTTTTTCCGCGTGTGGATGTGTATGGATATATACGCGAACCTTCCCCAAACCGTAGTTTTCATTCGGACGATAATACCCCTTCTTGAACTGATAATGACGAAAAAAAGCCAGGGCCGTACGATGGAGACCGATCGCGGGGGTTGAACATGTCGTGGACTACGAGGGCATGTGTCTGAAAGAAGATATTTCTGTACGGCCGAATCTCGGAAGGCTTCTACCGTCCATCCATTCTTTCAGTGGCCAGAAGCTATCCCAGCCGTAAAAATATAAAAGATTAAAACGGAATATTTTCTTGTAGATAAGTCAAAGATTTTTCTGCGACTTCTGTGCGATGTTGCAGGAGCACCAGACGCATTCCCAGCTGAGTGGTACTCTTTCCTCTTATACTCGGCGGAGGACGTGTATAAGGTCATCTGCCCTCGTCCGTATAGATACCCAGTCGGCTCGGTGATCCAGACCGTTGATAAGATGGGTCACACTTTGTTTTGACTTTTCTTTGAAAATGGCTCAGATTGGAAGATCCTATCCAGACATTAAATTGACTTTTCTTAGTATAATGTGGATTGTTGGATGGCCATAGATTGGAGTCCCATGGGGGGGATTTTGTTGGTGGACTCACCATCACTGTGGGTCCATCAGGTGAAGGGTCTGGATTACCAAACCGTTGGCCCACTCGTGTAAACTCATGGCCACGTGGGACTGTACACAGGAGATTTTTTTTCCAACTGGGCCCACATGGATGTGTGCAGCCTTCCTGCATTTGAGGGCTGAGAATGGGACTCGTACAGTCGCACTAGAATATTTTCAATGCGGCACGCGCAAGATCAGGGATATTAGTTATGTGGTCCCACTATGAGAATTCTCTTGCCGATGGCAGATTAGGTGCGGCCCCGGCCTCACCCAACACGGTGCAGCCCTAACGGTGGGGCCTACCTTGATGTATGTATTCTGTATCCACACCGTCTATCTATTTTTTCATATCATTTAGGGCATAAGCCCAAAAAATGAAGGAAGTTAAATTCTCAAGTGGACCATATCATAAGAAACATGGGTGAATGGCCATTAATTAGCAAAAAAAGTTTTGGATCAAATGTATTTATTTTTTTCCTTCGCCTAGATTTATGTGACCTTATAAATGGGTGAGATTTATGTGAGCTTATAAATTGATTAGATGACAAATGAATATTATAGAAACATTAAAGTATGCTATAGGAAAGTTTTAAGGGCATATTTAGCCGGGCAGACGGGATGAGATTAAATTGTATTGAAAGAGATTGGAAAGAGCAATCCTAAGATTGACGGGCCATGGCAAATAGGCACGTTGAACTCCTGCTGGGATTGGAGCAATCCCATATTATTACTAGCAATCCACTGACATCACCATCATTACCTCGAAATCCACCGCATGAGTGGACAGATTGGAAGGGATTGGCTGGGCATAATCTCAGGATTGACCTAAACAAACTCGGTGGTAGATTCCCTGGATATAACAATCCTATGCTTAACAATCCTATGCTAGCAATCCGTTGACACCGCCATCATTACCCGCCATCCACCTTAATACAATCTAATCCCATGGGATGGGCCCGTCCAAACATGCCCTAATGGTAGGCATCCATCACCACTAATTAATGTAACATGGATTATTTTGGATCTTCTTCACTCTTGAGCCTGAATTTTAGGGCGCAAGCTTAAGTCTTGACGTGGCAATCACGGTGGGCCCTTTAAAAAGAAATCTTCCATCTAGATTTAAACTAGACTACGCATCTAATGGGAGTGTAGGTCCCACCAGTGACAAGTTTTTTCAGCCATAGATTTTACTCAAGAAAATGGGGAATTGTATGGCAAGCGGTTCTTATTTTAACGGGCCCAGGATAATGTTTTCGTGAGATTCATTCCGACCATTAGGTATTTAGTCCCATGTTAAGCTAAAGCCAACAAATTTAGGTGAAATTTGATTTTGTTGGCCCACATCAAAAGAAACAATTAGGAAAGAGACATTCATCTTTGATTTTTAGGGCGTCTAACATAATAATTATATAAAATCCACCGCAATTATGCTAACATTTGAGCAAGTGGTTTAAAATTCAGGAAAGTTATTTCCTATATACTATTTCGAATCCATAGGTCCACTTGAATTATAAATAAAGTTAAATTTTGAACCATTGGTCTATAATATGGTGACACATTTGGTGGTTGAGGTGAGTGTTACAATGTTAAGTAGCTAGTGAAATAGTCAATGGTGAATTTGGCTACCAAAGTAAATATCATCGAGTACTGTAAGCCTTATCTTAATGTATATTGTATACACGTTTTTCATTTACTTGGAAAGATCATTTTAAGGTATGAGCTAAAAAATGAACTATATCTAAAGCTCAAGCGAACCCCACCACAAAAAATGGTAAGAAGCCTCACCATGATGTTTATTTGAGACCTAACATTTTCATACGTCAACACAGATATGAATGAAGAGAAAACACAAATATTAGATTTATCGAAAACATCGCCGCATCCAAGAAGGTTTTAATGGTAAGCGTTCACTTTCAAATGTTTCCTATTGTCGGGTCTACTTCAGCTTTAGATTTGGTACATCGTAGAAGGGCCCACAAAATTAGCCGTTATCTCTTTGGTAGTAAATTCGCTACGGGCTATGTCAGTAGCTAATCTGCCTTGGAATTTATATACACATGGTGATGGGGCCCACCTAAGCAGACAACCCATTTGTTGGCGCAAGACATGGCAGTGAAATGATAATTATATCAGTTACTTCGGGACAGCTTTTTTGAAAGGTACAGTAATGTAAATTTCATATTAATTAGATTGTTTTTTTTTTTTTTCAAAAAGGCACCACACGTGCCAAAGCTACACCCGTGTGAGGATCTGGGACGCTGATTGAGTGGTAGCCTGAATATTTTAGCTCCTAATACAAATTGACCGCACGTGACAGCACATCACATGTGTGCAGGATGTGGGACGTCCAACAGGCGGTCCACTCAATGGACGTGATTTATACTAAATATGGGGCCGGCATGGAATGATTATCCAATGTAGACCATTGACTATCTTCGTTCCAAACGACCATTTCATCTTGTGGACCCCACCATGGTGTATGTGTATTATCATGCTGTCCATAGATTTCGCCAGCTTTTTTTAGGGCATGAGCTAAAAAATAGACTGATCCAAATCTGATGTGGACCACACCACATGAAAACGGTGGTGATTGAATGCCCATCATTAAAAATTTCCAATTTACCATCTAACCTGTTGATCAGATGAAGGAAAAACACAAATATCAGCTTGATCCTAAAATTTTCTGGCCCAAAGGAGTTTTAATGGTGGGCGTTCAATCACCGCTGTTTCCTGTGGTGTGGTCCACCTGAGATTTGGATCTGCCTCATTTTGTGTTTCATGCCTTAAAATGAGTTGGAAAAGTGGATGGACGGCCTGGATAGAACACATACATCATGGTGGGCCACAGAGCCTTTCAAGCACCGTCCAGTTGCAACTCGCTACTGGATGCAATCTGAGGGGCCCACCGTAATGAAAGGGTATTATCAACACCGTCCATTCATTTTTTTCATGTCATTTAAGGGTGGGATTCGAAACAATGAGGCACATCCATGGGACTCAAGTGGACCACACCAAAGGAAGCAGTGGTGCTAACGACGCCCACCGTTGGAACCGTCCTAGGGCCCACCCTAATCTGTTCATAAAGTCATATAGACCTGGATGAAGGGAGAACCCAAATATCAGCTTGATACAAAACTTCTGTGCCCCCTAGAAGTTTTCAACGGTATGTGATTAATCCCCACTATGTGGTCCACCTGAGCCTTGGATCTTCCTAAATTTTGGGCTTGCAACCTAAAATGATAGGGCAAAATGGATGGACAGTGTGGATAGAAACCATACATCACGGTGAGCCCTCAGGATCCCTGCCTGTGCCGAGATGGGGAGAGGAGGGTGTAGTACTCAATCGCCGTCCACAATCCGCGTCCGGGGACCAACCTATGACCGTCCACGTCGCAGACATGCGCATGAATACCGTTCGATAAGCGAAAACGCTCGCCACTTTATGCACATGAATACACCCCGTTCATCAGGAGGGCCACCCCATGTTTTTTCTTGGTCACAAAATCAGGCCCGTCCAGAACTTAGGTGGGCCACACCATGGGAGATAATATGAAATCATGCCAAAAAAAAAAAAAAAAAAAGTCTCTAAATTCCGGTGGTGTGGCCAACCTGAATTTTGGAATAGCGTGATTTTTGGGGCGTTGGTTTTTGGATGGCAAGTAAACAACACGGTGGGCCCCACACATAACTAAGGGCGGCCCACCTGAGTATTGCTTGCCAGGCCTTTGGGTCGGCCCGTTTTAGGTCCGGGCCCATTTGTGAAGACCTGGCAGGCCCATTTAGACCCTTAAGTGCCAAGCCAGCTTTGATATACTTTTGCTTGAATCGGAACTGATCATTTAGTGGGACAATCCTTGGATGGCTATGCCTCAAAATTTGCAATCTATCCAGCACCAGTTATTCGACAATTAAGAAAGGTTTAAATCAACGGTTCAGAAAAGTTCCCATCGATCGAGTGGTTAGAATTACCCTCAAGCTGCAAATTATGGCCTTAGGCCCATCCATGAGTTGGACGATCATCAATCCGTCGAGATCGATTGATGCATTCCCTAATAGTCAATGGGACCCAGTGTATAATGGCTGGCCCGACTACGGTGTAATGCCCTTTTCTAGTGGGCCCAGCTGGTTGAATGTATTTGCAGCCATTTTCAGTGCCCTAACGTGGACCAATGAAAACTGTCATGTGTTGCACTAAAGGGTTAATATATGGTCCAGAATATCTTATCCGGTGATACGCATTTTGTTATTAAGGCGGAGGCACGGACCGATACACGTCTTTAAAAGAGTAAATCCATGGATGCCACGTACTCTTGATTAAATGTGCCAATTAATAAGGTAATGTACCTAATATATTTATATATATAAAAAAAAACTTTCTAAGAGAATCAAAAAATAAGGCTGATTTAAAATTTAAGTCAAGTCGATCATAACACTAGGAAAATTGAGGATGAGATGCCTACTAATGAAACTTTAATGAGACTTAACAAACGTTTAGATAATGCTGATATTTGGTTTTTACATTTATTGAAATTTACCTTATAAATGGGTTGGATGTCGAATAAACACCAGGTGGTAGGTGAGTTGATCTGAATGAAGTTGACTTTATTCAATTGGAATTCAAACCGAGTTAAGTTACCCAGAAACTTGACTCAGTCGAAATCCATCCTGGTATTGACTTGACTCATCCAAAACTTAACTTGTACATGGAAAAAATTAGAAACCCTCAAATTTAATGTTTCAGATCTGAGATGTCATGTAGCTGATGGAGAAACTATAATTCTGACAAGTGCATCTAGGTTTTGAGTTGTGATTTCACCTTGTAAATACCCATTGCACCCGACCTGACTCGGTGCTGACTCGACCCAACTCGGTAATTGTGACTAGGTCAGACTCGGTTTTAGTCTAGGCAAGACGCAAACTCGGATTGGGCCAGGCATGGTAGACTCAGTACCGAGTCGGGTCGAGTTGGGATCGAGCCTATTTCAAATCTGAATTGAGTCAGGTCAGCCCTAACTCGGTTTGACTGGACTTGATGCCCAACTCTAGTTCAAGCCCTAAACTAAGCTAGTGAAAATGATGGACGGGGTAGATTTCAGACACACATTACCGTGGGCTGAGCCCAGATCACCTTTGTATGGACTTGGGCCCAACTTGTCTCCATGGCTGTGACTAAGATGGTGAGCCCCACACTTCAGCATGCCCACCTGGACCGGCTTATTTAACACCGTTAGCCTGAATATTCAACTGGTGAGCCCATCCCCACTTGAGCTTGGTTCCCTAACTGGAAGGCTGGATTGGCATGGCTCGCGTATTTGAATCGTCCATCAGGGTTGGACATGCAAAATCAGGCCCGTCCAATTTTTCAGGTGTGTCCCATTGTTTCGGTTATCATCTTTATATCTGTGTGGCCCTGATGGAGAATAGACCGGCCATATATTTAGGATGATGGGACATGCCTAATGAACAGCAGGTATCTCGCACACGTTTGGAGAATCAGGGTATCGCTATATACAAATGGTCGCAAGCAGCATTCGGGTGTTAAAATAGATTAGAATTGCACGGTGACCTGACACCATGCAGTTCAACAGGGTTGGAATTTGATTAGGCCACTTGCCGCGGTTAGAATTGGGCCAGATAACTATCACGATATTTGTGTGAAATTCATCTAGTCCATCTGTTTTACCCACTTATATTAGGACATGAGTGAAAAAAAAAAAAAAAAATAGAATCCAAAATTCAAGTGGACCACATGACATAAAAGGTTGGGATTGAATATCTACTGTTGAAACATTCATGGGGCAACAAAAGTTTTGGATCTGGCTAATGTTTGTGATTTCAGTTCATCCCAGCTGGTAATGACCTTATGATCGGTTTTGATAGCATCTAAACATTGTAATGGACCTCAAAAAGTTTTAATAGTAGGCGTTTCCCTCATCACTAATTCCTATCGAGTGGTTCATTTGATTCTTGAATCTGCCACATTTTTTTGCTCATGTTCTTGTATGAGCTGGCAAAACAGATGAACAGGTAGCTTTCTCATGTAGGCCCCACATAGCTAGTTTCCAACGGCAGGATTGGGTGGACAGAGAAAGTGAAACCACACTATCAAATTCCTGCTATTAGAAGCTAGGTGGACCCACCATACTGTTTGTGAGAAATTCATCATATTAGTTGGTTGCCCCATCTTGTTAAGACATGAGCCTAAAATTGAAGTGTATTCAAAAGTCTAAGTGGGCCACATCACAGGAAACAATGAGAATTTAACGTCACCGGTGGAAACAATCCTGGGGTCATAGAAGTTTTAAATCGGGCTTCTATTTGTGTTTTCAAATTACCCTAAGTAATGGCCTTATAAATGGTTTGAATGGCATATAAATAACACAGTAGATCAGGAGAGGTTTGAATGATAGGCATTTCCTTGGACACTTTTTCTTTTCATGTGCCCTAATCAGTTTTTGAATTTGTTTCGTTTATTGGCTAATGTACTAACATGATCTGGCTAAACTATTGGACAAGATGGATTTCTCACAAACATCACTACAACCTCACCCAGCTTCTCATAGTGAGAACTTCCTGCCATGGGGTGTCCCACCTTACAATCCTACCCATCAATCTGTTTTGAATCATTTTATAACATGAGATTTTTAAAAATAAGGCATATCTAAAACTTAAGTGGGCCACACTACAAAAAAAATGGAAAAGAAATGCCTACCATTGAAACCTTCATGGATCTGCTTTGATGTTTTCGCACCATTTGAAAGTAGTTTTAATGTAGAGTGAGTCGTGGACACTTTAATGTCCAAGATGGATAAGAAAAGGTCCAATCAGAGGTACAAGTCATCAAGACCGTCAAAACTTTAAAACAAGCATATCTCACAAACCGTAATGAGTTACTCGATATAAAATATATGATTTTGGGTAGGAGGACTTACTTTAGCCAACTAACCTGGCGATGCCAGGTTGCCCATGCCGAATTTGTGAGATTCTATCATATCGGCTGTCGAATTTCATATTTATTTTCATTTTTATAATTTTTTATAAGTTTTGGCTTGATTGTAACTCTTCGGCCATTTGGCTTTAGGAGCTGTGTCCAACATGAAAAGAGTTTAGAAAAATTAAGAGAATGATGTGGTTAAGCCATATAGGACACTTAGTATAAATAGAAAAATTACTAGAAAAAATACTATTTATAGTAAGTTATAAATTTTACGAAGTTTTAATTATAATTTAATTTAAGAAGGCTCCACACGTAGTTTAGAGAAGCTCTGTGAATTCAAAGAAGTTATCCTGGAAGAAGACAGTGTTCAACCTCATCATGTTCATCCCTACCTCAGGTTCACATGGTTAGTTCATCATATCCCTTGCTCAGATTCACATGGTTATTTCCTCTATGATGAACTGAAAGTATAAAAAAGTTAGCCTAACACAACTTTCATGGCACTATACATGTTTCAAATGTGGTTGTTCAATCCACGCTATTTCTTCCCACGTCGTCTAAGTTTTGAATTCGCTTCATTTTTAGTCTTATTTTATAAAATGATTGTGTGGAAAAACGGATGAAGAGGGTGGATTTCTCATAAACATCATAATATTGGGCCCACCTAGCATCCTAGTGCAACCTACCTTTACAACAAGCGCAATGATGTGGCGAGATTTGATTAGTCAGCTGCACATGGGCTCACAGCTCTTCTTTTCTTTAGTCTACATCCTATCTATAGTGGGCTAATCAAATCTAGCCATGTCGATTTTACCCTCACAGGAAGTGGTGCCGGTTTCACCGCCAAACCCGTCCCTTTCAAACGTGTTTTGTTGCCGCTCCACCTCTAACAGTAGCACGTGCACCTAGTTATGCAGTGTTGGACTCCACAAGGTTGCCATCACGTTGGTGCAGAAAAAGCTCTATGGCCATCATAATGTATATGATTTATATCTCGTCAGCTCATTTAGGGCATGTTTGGAAGAGGAATTGAATTGTATTAGATTGAATTAGCACTATTATTACTTAATAATTATGTCTGCAAATATTATAGTATTTTGACTGTCCAATCTCAAATTTGGGGATCAAATTCTTCCTCTAGAAAAAAAAAAAAAAAGATAAAAAGAATTAAGTGAAACTAACTAGAAATTGTTAGGCTATGAAATTATAATTAACGGACCAGGTTTCATAACTAATATTATTCACCCATATACATATACAACTTGAGTGTCAACTATAACGACTGCATAAGGATGGATAGTGTGGATAAAACACATACATCAATGTGGCCCACACATGAAGTGGATTTCAAAATCCACTGGAAATGTGAATGATATATGATTCTTGGATTACTCCCGTTCTTCTTATCTGATTCTTGGATTAATCCAATCCTTTCAATTAATTCCAAAATGTGGGATGGAATTTATATCCCACCAGATGGAATTCAATGCCACTTAATTCGGCTTACCAAACTGGTCCCTAGGGCATGAGGCAGATCCAAATCTCAATTGGACTACAACGAAGGAAACGATGGTTATTGAAAGCATGGCTTCAGTCAATGCTCAACTGTAGGGCCCACGGTGATGTATGTGTCTTACATCCACACTGTCCATCCATTTCATCGCAGTCCAAAACTTCAACAGATCCAAATCTTAGGTGGACCACTCTACAAGAAACAGTAGTGATTGAACGTTCACCATTAAAAATTTCTCAGGGGCCATTAGAATGTTGATTTGCCATCTAACCTGTTGTTAAGGTCACAAAGATCTACATAAAATTAGGACCACAAAGATATTAGCTTCATCCAAAACTTCTATGGCCCCTTAAAACCTTTTAATGGTCAATTACCATTGTTTCCTATGGTGGGGTACACTTGAGATTTGGATATGCTGCATTCATGGGATAATACCCTAAAACGATCTAACAAAACGGATGAACCGTATAGATATAAGACACATATATCTATATCATGGTGGGCCCCACAGTCAGGATCAACCGACCTCAGATACACATAATCTGCACCAGTGATTGAACGCCAATCGTTAAAAACTTTCTAAGGTCCACTGTAATGTTTATTTACAATCCAACCTGTTGATCAGGTCACATAGAAATGGATTAAGGGAAAACACAAATATTAGCTTGATCCAAAACTTTTTTGGCTCACCAGAAGCTTTTAATTGTGAGCGTTTAATCACCACTGTTTCTTGTGGTATGTTCAACCTGAGATTTGGACCTGCCTCATTTTTGGTCTCATGTCTTAAACTAAGCTGGCAAAAAAGATCAACCGCTTGGATAAAACACATAAATCATGGTGGGCCCATGGAGCTTTACCAACGACAACAAGAACCAACGTTGGAGGGTCACTACCGAATCCGAGTCCCTTGGTGCTGGGGTAACCACGCAATCCGAGTCTAGTTGAAATGTGAATCAACGGTCTAGGTTCAAAATCGATCAATTTGATTATGGTCCTACAACTGTCTACTCTGGGGACCAGATATTAGACGGTTTGGATTGAGATAGAGGAGATGATACTGGAACAAGAATATGGTAGAGCCATCTCTCCATGAAGACAAGGTAGGGTTACATATCAATTGGGACCGTCCATTTAATGGGCCCTGACATTAGTGGCCCATATTTTAAAAAAGTCATCCCTACCAAGAAATCCTAGCCATCTCTTTTTATTTCACTTTATCACATTCAATACCGATCTTGAACCATTTTTCTTTCATTCCCTCAGTTTGAAAGCTGATCAGATGGTTAGGATCATTCAATACATAAATAAGGGGATTGACTGATGGACGGTTCGTATGCAACGTGGATTGACTGTCATCAAGTTAGATACAACTCATCCGAGTTGACTCGAACTTGAGCCTGATCTCGTTTGACACCATGAGACTCGGCCAACTCGTGACTCGACCCAGGGCTGAACCAGTTCGAATCAACCTAGTCAGCTGAAATCCATGGTGTGTTCATGCATATGGAGCATCATACTCGGGCAGTGTATCAACGCTTTTCACCCAAAGTAATACAATTGCGGTAAGGATGGAAAAATGGACTTGGCCGAAAATGTCTAGCTAGCCTTTAAATAAATACAATCCCATTTCAGGCTCAAAATGGAAGGAGAGAGAGAGAGAGAGAGAGAGAGAGAGAAAGAGAGGGAGAGAGTAATACACCTTATTAAAATATATTTATACAGGGCAGTGTCTGGTGTAATATACCATGATGTTTTTGTGACATCTATTAGGTCCATCAGATAGTCACCCTCGTTTTAAAAATATATATCGAAAATCATTCCAATTCGATGCTAAAACCTTGTTTGGCACAATGGATTCGCATGTAATGGAAGATAATTCGAGGTAAACATATCGTTTGGCATCATGGAATCAGAGGTAAATGATCTCTTCTTTTTTTTTAATGCCATTCAGAGGTAATTAGTGGGAAATGACTTTTTAGCCCCTCATTTAAAGTTAGAAAATTTATACAATTAACAAGTGTTGTTGGGCTACTAATATATTGCACACTTGCATGCAAATAATACACTGAAACAATCCAATCATCGGCTGTATTATTAAAATCACGCCCATAGAATGTTCCAAACATTAGTCATTTAAATGGACAGTTAGAAAGGTATATATTTTAATGTAATGTGCTTATTACAATTATTCCTGTGTTTGTGGCCCACCCATAGATTGAAATTTTCTCATTCACGGTAAAAGTATATATTTTAATGTGCTTATTATAATTATTATGTCAGATACCACGCATCTACACTAATTTGAGATATTAATATTGATTTAGTTAATTAAATTTAGATTCGTGTGAATATGCTAAAAAATTTGCTAAATGCATACAATTCCAATTACAAGTTACCAAATATATTGGATGATTCGAATGTAATCCTGAATTTGGAGTCCAATCATTTTCAATTATAAGAGCCTGCACTTAATGCAGTCCACGGCGTACCAACTAATGTAAAATCACTAATAAAACTTCCAAATTTTAAAAAAGTGTTGCATGTTTGAGCTTGGATCAGCTTAATTTTACTCATGTCTCTTCATCCTGATGGAGGAACCAAATTAACTGGTTGGATGGACTATAGACAAAAGGTGGGCCTCACAATCAATACATGGTATAGCGACTCCATCTTCACTCTTCCCTGTTTTGTGGTCCACTTAAGTTGTGAATCATGCTGATTTTTTGGTAAAGGGCCTAGCATTGGGATTTGAACCTTGTGAACCGAATGGATACTACACACAACACCGTGGGACCCAGAGCTAGGGTGTTGAATACGCTGCCTGCAACAGGTGTTGTAGAGGATTCCGGTCCGTTCACCTTGCTGCCTTACACTCCAAAGACATGAGGTTACAACAACATAAAGAGATGTGCATTTGGCAAAACTTGCTGCATTGTTGCAACTTCTCCACCAACACATGCAATACATTGATGCTAATCCGGACCATCCAAATAGTGGACCCCATTGTGGATGGAGAATGGTGCGAAGATCGAATTCATAAGGCCTTTAAATACTTTCACTCTAGAAATCCATAAGGCCACCTATTAGATGGCTAGGATTATCCATTCAGCATCATTTTTCGATTATTCTCCATGGACAAGGGACCCATGATCTAAACGTTATTAACAAAAAGAACGCATTTACATTTAAATGTCATTTACATTGCTTATTCCTTAGAGAAATGTCCTATCTTAATACAATTCAATCTGCATTGACTAGGCTTTGAAGAACACTCACCTGCAACTGAAGACAGGTGATGTAGCTCTGCACTTCAGAAAGCAATTCATGCATTCCCATCTCATCGCCGCCAGGCAAAATCCTTCTTAGAGTCGTTAAACGGCCGCCCAACCCCTCCTCCTCCCCTATATTAATCTTACTTGGCTCCTGTTTTCTTGGTCGATAAGATCGCCGTGGCTTGTTTCTTGAAGTTTTAGGGTTAGGGTTAGGGTTCCTGTGAGAAGCAAAGGAAAATGAAGGGCTGAGAAAAGATGGAGATGGTGAATGTTCATGGATCATTTTACTGACTGTGCAATTTCTGTTACGTTCACACGTGGGATCAAGGGTTAAAGATGTTGGTTCGTGTGTGGGAGTGTTACAAAGAGATTTTACGTTCATGTCAGTCTGGAGCTTGTGCTTTAATGCATGGCTCCAGCTGAACCCAACGGCCGATGATATTAATGCCATGTCGACTTCGAACCGTATCATCTTCTCCTGCTCTTCATCTTCATTTCTGTTGGATGATCTATTGCTTTGGATTTTGAGTAGAGCTGGTAAGAGATAATTCAGGTAGTTTTGTAAGAAGGATGCGCGCAATGTGGTGTTTGGATCAAATGAGTAAACCCTCTTTCGTTTATGTCTTTGAACCTCCTCCATTGCAGCTAAGGGTGTAGATGAGTGCTGTAGTATGGAAGAAGATGGTGATGAGAAAGAAGAAGAAATTGTATGATGATGATGAGGATGGTGGTGTCGTAATAACACTATAATGGTAGCTTTTGAAGGGGGAAAAAGATAAAAAATGAATTTTGAAGAGAATAGAGGAAATGAGATTAGTATAAAGAAATGAAGAAGAAAGAAGAAAAGAAACAAAGGGCCTGGTACGAAGAAGAAATGAGAGAGAGAGAGAGAGAGAGAGAGAGAGAGAGAGAGAGTAACCAGTAAGATGTATTGAAGAATATAGAAAGAAAAAGATGAAAGAAGAACGTGAAGAAAACGAAGAAGAAAAAAGAAAAGGAAAGTGAGAATGAAAAAGAAAGAAAGAAAAGATAGCAAAAAGGACAAGAAAAGATACAAGAGTAGTATTTATGAGAAAGAGACAAAGGAGAAGTAAAGAAAGAAAGAAAGAAAAGAAGTGGAGAGAGAGAGAGAGAGAAAAGTGAAGAAAGAGGAGAGGGAGAGAGAGAGAAGTGAAGAAAGAGAGGAGAGTAGGAAAGAGAGAGAGAGAGAGAGAGAGAGAGAGAGAGAGCTATCCTTGTTCTACCTGGTAATCGTTAGAGCTTCATGCATGCAAGCGTAGGCTGAAGAAAAAATAATAATAATAATAATAAAAGCAATTCATGGGAAGGCAAAAGAGCCAAAGCTTCAACTTATAGAAGAGCCGCGCATTAAACTCCAAAAGGCCCAACCTTTTCTACTCCCAATATCTATCACATATGCATGCCAGCCCACGAAATAATTCACAGACAGAAACGCCCAGTCTCATCTACTGAGCTGGCCAAAGGACATTAGTAGCCCAACACGTGACACGTGGCATTTGACAATCTAATGGACTCATGTCCTTGGATATTCCTTTGTAGAAATAACCCCTAATCAATGGATGATCCTAGCCATCATTTTCTCCTTTTGACTGTCTTCCAATCCAAGACATTGCCCAACTGGACAGCAACCCCTATTTTGGGTGACTTTCAATGCATCCAACCCATGTACTCACCCCACCGGATGGACGGTCTAGATCTCCCTCAGCCACTCCCGCATGTCAGATTTCAACAAGAAATTCCTCTATTGCATTCCCAACCCAAAACCCACCCTTAAAAAAAATACGTAAAAAACATTAAAAAATTTCAAAAATAAAAACATAGAATTCAAACCGTTCATCAGGAACTTCTTTTTCCAATGCCTAAACGGCCAACCAGAAACACAAATCAGCTTGGGCTTCAGATACACATACCATGAACGACCATGATCTCTTACACATGGGTCTCATTGACACGTGTGAGCACAATTAGGGGTATTTCAACACCTACTCGCTTCAATCAAAGGGTCTGTGTGCATGTTGGAGATTGCACATGGTTGCACATGCAACCCTTTTGCTTTCCCACACCAACCAAAGGTCAAACACACGGCCATGTGCACTAGAAAACAACACCAAACCCAATATAAATGCATTCACATGATCTCAACCCCAAATGCCACCATTTTCGCCCTTTCCTCAACTAATTCACATGCACTCTCACACCTACTTCTACAGTGGTTTAAATGTCCAAGTTGAATCGGTTAAGTCATCTGATCTATTTTAGACATTGTTTAAAAACTTGTTAGGTTGACTTGACTCAACTAAAATTTCAACAAGACTAGAAAAACTCTATCTGATTGTGAGTTGAATATAAATTAATTGAGAAGAACTCGATTTTACTTGAGTGAAAGAAACTCGACTCAACTCAACTTGAACTCAGATCAAATTAGCATGATTGGATATTATGTGTTAGATTTTTTTGAAATGTATCAGAATTTAAGAATTTTTAAGATTCAGATTATTTTTTTTTTAATTATTTAACCTATGGAACCCATTTAGATATTGTTAAATTTCTTAAAAAGATAAAAATACAAATTTTATGGAAAGGATTGCCTTGATCTATACAAACGAGAAAATATTGATTTGTTGACATTGATCTTCGAGTTAAATGGTCTCCCTTCAATCTATTCCAAATAAAGGAGAAAATAAGAGTCAATACATTGGACCAGGAGGTGGGTTCTAATGCTAGGGAAGACATGATTAGATCAATCACCATCTTTCTCGATTGATAATTACCTTGAATCCACGAGACTCTCTTGAATCTACATGAGCTTTCTCGAATCCACATGAAGAAAGAAGATAATTTCTAAGCAATTGGTTTATTAAATTAATAGTAAAAATGAGTTTAATACATTTTAAATAATTCTAAAAATATAATCAAAGAGTTCTAATCAAATAAAGAAACAAATTTTAAAAAGCGTGTAAATTTTCATCGTCTGCCGACTTGTTGTCGACCTGTTGAGTCGATAGGTCAAAAAAACCAGAAAGTATCAAGAGATTTAAATAAAAAATTCTATGATTTTTGACTTGTTGACCAGTTCTATCAACTTGCGAACGGTATTTCGACCTGTCGAACATTATTTCGATCCATCGGACAACTTGTGAACAATATTTCAACCTATCTAAACTGATAGAAATTAGCCAGCAAGAAAACTGAAATTTCAGGAAAAATTTTGAATTGTCAAATCTATGCTGAATTTTGTCGATTTATATATCCTTGGGTTTTTCCGGTCCATGTGTATTAATAATGTGCTTGATTCTCATCCTACATCAGTGTTTAGGCAAGGACCCCACACATGTGGAACATGTGATCATGTGGAGGAGGGAAGGATAAACACAATGTCATGTGCACATCTCTCTCTCTCTCTCTCTCTCTCTCTCTCTCTCAAGTGACAAAGGGGGCAGAGGTAAGGCTCTCTTTCTAATTTTTATGAAATATGATCTATTTATAAAGAAAAGTCAGGTTTTCGAGAGAACCACCAAAGTGATATTCTGTCAATGTGTAAACTTAAGTATGCCTTGTTATATTCAAAGTCTACGATCTTACCTATCTTGTAGTTAATTATTGATACAATCTGTTTGCTATCATGACTCTCCACTATTGCCCGACTCTCATGTAAATCAAGTGGTGGATCACAAGATCTAAACTATCAAGTGATTTTATTTTTTATTTTACAATTAAGCAAAAGTTTAACAATTAAAAATATTTTACAACATTTTTTAAGAAACCAATGGATCTCTAGTTAAGTCATACGCCTCAACCAGACGTTGATATATGCACCCAACTATATATACTCACTTTTGTTAGTCATATGATCACTTTGGAAATCAAGAAAAGCATATGTTATCAAGACCTTAAACTCCTTATATGTCCTTCAGCCTCGGGATTAATAAAAATCTAGTTTATCCACAACTCAATCATAGTCTAAGTATGATGAACCTTCTAGTCTATAGACTTAAATTGATATACCAATGCAAGTGTCCAATAAATCTAACACCATATCCCCATGGTACACTATGCTCACCTCTTTACACAAGGCAAGAACGCGTGCACTAGCAATTAGTACAGTGGTGTATGGATTGTTTGAAATATGCATTTGTAAGACTTGGAGTCACCATTAACCAATTTATGCCTAGAAGCTACAATCAGCTAAACCCGTAGAATTGCATTGAGTTGGGAAATTAGAAACTCTCTAAATATTGAAGATAACTCCCACATAAAGTCTATGATCAGAAATTATAGGTAAGGACCACAGTGATGGAAGCAGAGGGTTATTAGGCACCCTTGTTTGCCTCCACTTGCATATAGTTTCTATTTGCAGGATTTTAAATTATTTTTTTTAAAGAATTTTCATAATTCCAAAAAGCCTCATACTAACTGACTAGCTAGTTACTGACAATGTCAAAAATTGACTAGTAAACCACTACCTGAACTAACACCAATGAGATCTTGATATCTCACCTAGGTTAGATTTGAGAAGATATTAGCCGTAAAATTAAAAAAAATAAAAATAATAAAAATAAGAGGAAGAAAATGAGGACAAATATGACATACATATATATATATATATATATATATATATATATATATATATATATATATATATATATATATATATATATATATATATATATATATATAAGAGTGTCTAAGTATAAGAGTGTCTAAGCAAGACTTAACATCTGATACATCAGGATTCGAAAAGTTTGACAAGGTGTAGAACATATAATCAAGAGTTGTTTAAATTATAAGTGTTGAGAGTCAAATATTACATATCAGACCCCCAATTATTGTCTGGATTTACAAACATGGTACTGTTTAATGGCCTGATTTAATCGTGTTTGTGATGCAGGGTGTATTTACAATCTTTGATCTAAAAGTTGAGATTTAACGCTCAGAATTCAACAGATCATGGGACGGACCTAGGGGACCAAGATCGACGGATTTACACGCCAGAGATCCGAGAAAATCGAAAAACTGAAGCTCAAGTGGCCCGAAATTGTTCTAGAATGCAAGATCACACGGTTTCCACCATTTGCTCAAATCAAAACTTCATACATGGCCTGAGGACCATAAATTAACCGTACATGTCAAATTTCAGCCGTTGGATCCCTCTGGAAGTGGCCCAACAGACAGATTAGCCCATAAATCAGTGAATTGGGGCCACCTGGTATCTGGATATACTTTAATTTTGGCCTCAACTCCTTAAAGGGTGTGGCAAAACAGATGAACAGAAAGGATCTCTCATAAACATCAAGTTGGGGCCCAATGATGTGAGTGCATGTGCACAGCACATGAGCACCCGCCGTGCACCGAGACATTGAAATCGATCAACATTGTGTTGGCCGACTCTAATACAAAAAACCGTTAGTTGCCGTTCTCTGTTGAAACAGAGAGTTGCGTTCGACATTCAGTGGGCCACCATCATCACATATATTGATGATCTAAACCGTCCATTCATTCTGGAAGGTCAAAACGACCGTACAAAGGAAGTTCTTCCAACCCTATTCTCGCATACACAGGAAAATACTGTTTAAATGCATGATAGACGATGCAACGAAAAATCTCATGGGCCACATCGAATTCAATCTAAAAATGACCATATTCAAATGGTTTTTCGAGTAGATCTCAATGGACCACACCAACATCACAGCAAAGAGAGGAATCGCCTCTGTTTTAAACGTCCAGACATTGTGGTCCGTTTGAGAAGCTTGGCGAGGATCGGTCCATCCATCTGGACCGTCCAAACTTCTTCCATAGCATGGACGACCACTCTCAAGATGTTTGTCTGAATCAGATTTCGAAAAGGATTCCTAGATCTCTATTTCTGTCAGTTGCTGCATAAAAAAAATCTCCTCTCCTTACGCATCTCCTTATGCAGGATTGTGCATATCCTAGAGTCCGGGTCTATTGTGGACGAGCTGCGAGAGAACACTTCCTTCCACCAACCTTTTTATTATTATAAAAGGCAAGGGGCTTGAGAACGGTGAAGCATCCAATCTTGGGCTCGGCTGGACGTCAGAAGCAGAGAGAGAGAGTACTTCAGTTTTTTTTTCTATTTATTTTTACTATTTTTACTATACTTTTTCAGAGATTATAGCCTCATTATGTTTATGAGCGACTAAACCTCTTAGCTAGGGCTAAGAGGTAAATCTTGTAGCGTGATGGGAGACTTTTTGCTTCTGTTTTTTTGTTTAGATTGAACTGATGTTGATTTTAGTTTAATTAAAAGAATATTTTTAGTTTTTAATGGTCTGTTGTGACTGAAATTACAATGGGTCTGCGATAGCTTTGAGCATGTTCCTTTCCTTTTTATATTTATGACGTCAGGAAGCCCTATTGTTCGCCATCGTCTCCTAGGCATGGTTGGATGATGGTACCCTTCCTAACCTTCATATCATGTTGATTGGTTGTTAATTAGTTTAATTATGTTATTTACTTTGTCTCCTGGGTATGGTTTGGTGATGGAATTCATTCTAATTCATATGCCTTTCATCTCTTAAAAGTTATATCAAAGGAATTTCAGTCTTGATTCCATGGTTACACTCTTCAACTGGATGAAGATGAGACTTTAAGTCCAGTTGAGTTCTTGAAGCAGGCACAAGATCTCCCTGATCTCTACAAGTGGATCCTCTGAATTCCTAGTTTCCTTTCCATGAATTCTTTAACTTTAGATAATTATTTCATTATTATTCCTCTATTTACAATTGATTTAGATTTCATCTTAGTCTAGTTCTAATTCTACTTAGTTTTAGATTACGTACAGGTATATATCAGTTCCTTGGGATTCGATCTCGGTCTTACCAAGTTTATTACTACATCACAACCATATACTTGGGGAGTGAACAATAAGCAAGTGGTATATGAAGGGGATGATATCCAAATGCAAAGACAGTAAAATGGATGGTTGGATCACTGCCCATGCAAGTGGAGATATGTGAGATGGAAAGAAGAGATATGATACTCCTCCTGAGAGGACATGATCGTAGAATTAATTAGATCTCAACCTGACTCCATTGATCTTGAACTGGGGTATGGAGGTTTTGGGTGAATGGGGTACACTCTCACTCTCAACTTTACTCTCACTCTACTCTTACTCTCACTTTCTCCACTCACTCTCACTCTTTAAACACCTAAGTTGGTTTCTTTTATTGTGTATTTCTCCTCTCTGAGATGAAATGGGTGGAACTCTATCTACAAAGGTTGGCCTGATTTTTTGGTTGGTAGCAACTTAGAGGGCAGTCATTCGGGGACATGTGGCATAATAGACTTATTTTAATAAGTAGTAAAGCAAGTAATTTTACTTCTTTAGAGAGGTAAAATGATTGTTTTACCATGGGTAGTAACTTATCGTTGCCCAACCGTTGACTTTTCTTTACACATTTTCTGAAAGACTTTTGGGAGAGAGCCTAAGACGTTTTCAAATTTACAAAAAATTAGGCGACAATAACACTGCTGCTCTCTCATAAATTTTACATTATTAGGCTTAGCGACCTTGAGGTGACCCTCTTCATGCTCAAAGTTGTTAAAATGGGCTTAGATCACGATATTATTGCGACCCATGTGGACTTTTCGATCACGATAGCTTGAGGCAACTTCGTGACAATCCATTGTGTTGACTCATTGTCAAAATAGCCTTGAGCGGCAATATTATTGTCATCCTAAGTAAAGTTTGTCTTCTAAAATTCTACTTAAGAGTTCAACAACTCTAAAAGACCTTAGGTCTTATTATGGATTAGGGTTTTAGATTGAATGGGTATGCTTCCTAAGGGTTTCGAGCTCACAAGTCATCTATTCGGGTTTGAGATAATAAGTACACTATTTGTTAGGGTGGAGTGTCTACGTACTCGCAATGCACCAACTTAGTGTTGAAATTGATGGTGGAGATTTTTCATTCTAACTTGCCATTAGTCAGCTCGCATGGGATGAAAAGATATAATAATGATAACTATATATTTGTTCTATAATTTGGTAATTGATCCAGAAAAAACGAGGTATTGAAATCCATAGCAACAAGTATCCCTATGTCATTAACCATCGTGTCCAATTTCAAGTTTCAAAGACAGCTAAAAGAATTCCTCTCATTCAATTCATATTTTCTTGTATTTCAAGTACACCTACATATTAGTCATGGTATAACCACATATTCATGTGGAATCAATGGTAATAATGATCTTTGGACAAGATCCTTGATATAGCATCCATTTTGTTAATGGATAAGATTTACATTGGTTTTTCAGGCACAATGCCCCTAATTTATATTTTATATTAGGGTGGCGATGTGCTAGACAGCTCGATCAGCACGATTGAGAGGTTCGAAATCTAGGGCTGATCCCGGCCATGAGCCAATGATGCATGCCCCATTTGACCTCATGACCTGGTCTAATCATTAAGTGGGACACTATGACAAATGAAAAGAAAGACTACTGAAAAGACACTTGTGAGCAATTCAAACGCTAGCATATTTTAAAGATGTGTTGAATCCTAATCATATTTCAATAATCCAAACCATTCATGTGATTGGACTTTTCTTACCATTTTATTTATTATTATTTTTTTCTTTTTTCATATTGGATTATTTCATGCCTTTGATCATTTAAAAACTTTTCTTGACCTAATTGGTGCTGGCCCACCAAGGGCAACCCAGGAGACCAGGGCTGTTCTAGGGTCAATCTGATCTAGAGCAGGTAATGGATAATTTTATGGCTAATATGGATCAGATAAGGCTTGGTCGACGACAGAAGTGATCTGGACCGTCGGACCTTAGATTGGGAGTATCTCACAATCCGAAATGAATTATTTGACATAAAATATATGATTTTGAGGTAGAACGAGCTACTTCAGCCAACCAACCCACTACGTCGGGTTGCGCAGTTCGAATTTGCGAAAAATTCCCTAATCGATGGTCGTTTTCTTGTTTTATTTTCATTTTTACTATAAATAGTAAGTTTTAGTTTTATTATAACTCTTCATCCGTTAGGCTTTAGGAGTTGTGCCCAACATGAAAAGTGCTTAGAATAATTAAGAGTAGTAAGTTGTGGATTCTAGGAGTTTTAGTTGTAGTTTGATTCTAATTTCTTTTCTATTGCTTGGCTCCCTTATTTAAAGGATTGTGATTCATTTTTATTCATTCATTAATTAATTTTTAATTTTATTAGAATTTATTTTTATTCTATTGCTTTTTTTCCTCGTGGAGTCCAGAGAAGCTCCATGAATTCGGAGTAGTTATCCTTGAGGAAGACGGTGATCAACCTCAACACGTTCATCCTTGCATCACAATCCCAGCTGAACTCTTAAATAATGCTGAAAAAACTCCCCGTAAGTGATACGAGTTTTGTCTGAGTCCAGTCCAGCTTTTGAGTTGGGCGAGTCGTACTGGTTTTGATCTCCAAGCGAGCCACAGTCTTGCTATTTAAGACCATGTGCCAGATGTGGTCAAGGACAGACCCAAACCGGTTAAAAGTGCTAACAATAGGGCTAAATCTGGTGAAATTTCCTACAAAATGGTAAGTGGGGCCCATCTAATTTCTCAACGAGGTGGCCTCTTTATAGCCATAGGATGGTCTACTTCTAGTATTTTTGTTAGGTAGACTAGATGTCCTTAGCTCCAGGGGCGTAATAACTCCATTTCTTTTGCTGACGTGTGTGCGTAGGAAAAGGTTCTATCAGGTGGGCCTCAAGGACCTTCCCATGTGGTTGAGTCCTGTGGGGCTCACCATAACGTGTTTCATACATCTACACCATTAATTCGCCCACTCTCTCATGATGGACCATGGAAGCAGATAGCTAGCGTACTGAGTAAACTTTGTGGGGTCCACCTTGACTTGTGTATTTTATCTACTCCGTTCATCCATTTTAACAGATAATTTTAGGAACAGACCCCATATTTGAAGCATATCCAAAGCTCAATTGGACTACACCTTTGGAAACAGTGTGAATTGAACGTCCACCGTTGAAAAAATCTTGGGGGCAACGGAAGTTTTGGATCAAGCTGATATTTGTGTTTTCCGTACATCCATGTCTTTGTGATCTTATGAACAGGTTGGATGACAAATAAACATGACTTTGGGCCTTAGGAAGGTTTCAACGGTGGAAATCATTATTCTACTGTTTCCTGTAGTGTGGTCCACTGGAACTTTGGACATGCTTCGATTTTGGGCTGAACCCTAAACTGAGCTGAAAAAATGGATGGAAGGCGTGGATAAACTACCAACATTCATGGTGGGCCCAACAGAGTTTACTAAATACGATGGGCTTAAAAATTAGGCCAATCCCTGGCTTAGGTGAGCCACACCATAGACAACGGTTGAGAGTGTATGTCGAACCCATTCCTTACGTGTGTTCCATTTAGATGAAGGGTCACACCAAAACTGGGGCCATTGCAAAACTTAGGAGGGCCCCACCAAGTGCTTTTAGATGTTTTAGGCATGATTGCATGGTTTCAGATTGTGTGGCCTATCTGAATTCTGGATACAACTGCTATTTGGGACATCCCATAACCTGGAGGGGACTCGTCAAATACATGGTGTAGATGTTCAGCACACATCTCGGTGGGGCCCACAGAGCTCAAACTCATGGGTAGACCCACAAAATCCGTAATTTGAGAGGCCAATGGAAAGGTTGATGAGATGGGCCACCGCATGCATATTAAGCATTGGCAATAGGAATTTTGTTAGTGCACTTTCGGTTCAAACGTGTGCACGTAGCTCTCACACGTGCGAGATCCAATATGCCCTCGCCATATTGATGCCCTAGCTCAAATATCCATTTGCTCCACTCATCAAGTGGGCCACACGTGTACAAAGGAAATAGGGAGGGTAGGGCTGACTTCATGAATGGCATGGATCTTACGCACGTGTGCAATGTTGGAACGTGTGTAGCGAATCTGGTTTCGCATCTCCACACACAATGCTCAATTGAGTGCGCCATGGAGATGATGTGGACAAGACAATGGAAGAATGAGGTGGGGCCCACTTGATCAGAGATCCCCACGTGAAAACTCTGAGTGGATGTACTAGGGCTTTCACAAGAACCTGGAGCTGTTGATATGCAAATCGCCTTAAATACGAGCTGCACCCTCCACTGAGAAAAAACACACGGTGATCTTATCACATGCTACAACATGGGCCCCACACGGATTTTCGTTCAATGCCATCCACACATCAATGTCTATGAGAGAGAGATGGTCTTTGTTGTTTTTGTACGTGGTGTAATTGGAAGCTAGAACGTGAGGCGCAGCTAGCTTTCTAGATAAGCTTGGCCTACAACGCTTTGTGTGGGGCCCATAGTGACGTGTTCATGAAATCCAATCCGCACATCATCTTCACCACCTCATATTCCTTTGGGGCCAAAAAAATCATGCTGACCCAAAATTCGGATAAGGCCTAAGACCTCTAATATTACTTAGTGTGGCCCACTTTTGTTTCTTATGGATTGATGGATTTTCTATTCATCCTGGTGGGGCTCACTTTCTGAATGGATTGGATGGAATATAAAAAAGCATGGTGAGGTTCATGAACAGTCTGGATGGTTTTCGATGGTGGTTACCCTTGTCCCGACTGTTCTCTATGGTGTGATCCACTTTAGGAGTTTAACATTATAATTTTTATTTTTCAGAAATAAAATGATAGGTCACATATGATGGACGGACTAGATTTCATGAAAACATCATGATGTGCCCTACATATGGCGTTGTACGTTAGCTTAAGGTAGACAGCTTTGGAGTGGCTCCGACTTCAACATCTTAGTGCGTTACTGTAGTTCCGTGATTGCTTTGAAGCTCTTCATGGTATCCATTGCACCGTCAAGATTTCCATGTTAGTTCGGCAACATTTTACAAATGGTGGTGATTCATTTTCCACACACGTGGTGCTGACGTATAGCTATCCAGACCATCCAAATTGTGATCCGCATTATGGATGGAGATGTTGTCTAAAATCAGTCTCATAAATCAATCCTAGCCATCCAACTAATAGCTATGAAACGAGTGGTCCAAATTTGAAAGGAACAAAAAATCAGATGGATAGTATTATCTTTTTGCTATGTATTCTTGGTTACAATCCATCCATAGTTGGATGAGCTGTTTGAACCGTCTACATTTTTGTTCGACCAGGTAAATTTGCTTAGTTGAAGGGCTAGCCACCCTCCCATTTTTAAAGTGGTGATAAACTAACATAGAAATCTAGACCGAGTCAATTTTTCTCGAGTGCTTGTTAATTTTGAAGTATTTGTTTAACATTCTATGTATTGTGGTGGCATGCAACTAATCCAAACAGTTAGTTGCACACAATGTTTTTTTATATATCACAATCGCAATGGCTGATTCCACCGTTTATAGTCGAATGGCAAAGTCGTGAGAGGTTTTTCAAACTAGAAAAGATCTTCATCCTCTTTCTATTTAAGTATTTACAACTTTCATTTGTTATTCGCATATAATTTGTTTGGATCCTCCCTTTTTTCTTAATATAATTAATGATGACAATTTAAGAAAACGTACATTTATGTATAGCCGTTGATGTCAACGGATCCTATGACAGTAAAAAATTTCAGTCCATGAGTAGTTGGTAACAAGAGCGAAGTTTTTATTTATGTATTTCAATCAATTTTCTCAATGAAAAATATATGGTACTATTTGGGCCCCCTCAAAAATTTTGAATTTTGAGCAATTGGGAATTAAAGTTCTAAACTAATAAAAGTAAGACCCCTGAAAATCCTAAATTTCAATTCGCGAGTGAGGTTCAAAATCTACCTTTTTTATTTGGAGGGAGACCGATAGGTGAGGCTTGATTTTTTTATGGTGCTGACTCGAAGGATTGTCCGGCCATTTTCAAAATTAATATAATTATGAGTGGTGTGCTCGCACCTTTAAATGAAAGCCCTTAGCTGGCAAAATTTAAAATTTTAAGGTCATCTCTGACCATCGTAGCTACTATCTCCTCCTCCATTAAGGTATTAAGGATCATTTACATTATTAGATACTTGCATTCATACTAGGGTAATTAATAGAGTGCTATAAAAAAATCTATCTTGTGCAATTATTAAATAAATCACACTATGTAAAAAATTGACATCTAATTAAAAGGAAATATATAATTTTTTTTTAACTATAAATTAGTAGGCACACTTTGTGACCCATTAAAAACTTAAAATTGCCTTGTTTCTAGGCCAATGTTGTCTTACAATGAATTATATGGAATCATCATTCTATATTCTATATATGTTGCGCTCTAATGTGGTACTTTGGATATTTGAAAGTATTTAATTCATTGCACTCATTATCATGTGAACATACTATAAAATAATTTAAGAAGTCTAAACTCCTAATTACAATTTTGAAAACTCATAATTTTAAATATCCATACTGAAAAGAAAAGAAAACAATAAACTCAAATTTTAAAATTTCAATTCCACATTCCCAAATAAGCCCTAAATAGGCAAAAACAATCTACCTTTACATATGCATGAGCATTAAGATCCAATGTTCCCTTCTCTCTCTCTCTATATATAGAGAGAGAGAGAGGGGAATGCTCACCTACGCACCTTTTTATGTGAGCACCCACACGTGTCTTTACATACGTGTCATAGGCACAAAATCTAAACAATCCATATGATGTGGCACCCTTTGAAATTATATGTACCCAATTTTTAGCTTGATCCAAAATTCTAGTGGCCCATAGCAAAGAGAAATACAAATTGAGAAAACTATTTTCTTTTACTATGGCCTACCAGAGTTTTGTATCGGACTGAAAGTTCGGATAATGAGGTTTCAAGGGATGTCCATCACGTGGACCATTTAGATCTATAGCCCATGATGCGCACGTATATGAGCATTCCTCTACACACACACACACACACACACACTAATATTGCACTATTTTCTTACATTGCACATGTGCCATATTTGCTATAAATACTACATACCTTCCATCTTTAAGTGCACATGCTACATTTAATCTCCATGTACTATATTTGCAACATATGCTAAGTTGTCCATCATCACATATATTGTCATACATACATGCCACATGTGCTCCCACATGTTTTCAAGCACCACACGTATCATCTGTTACAATTTTTCTCTCTTTTTATTACATACAAAAGTACTACAGGTGTCAAATATTCATTCCTCCTAAGCATTTGGCAAACAACATGAGAATAATCAAACATGGACAACATAACCCAAACACAAAAATATCTTGAAAAGCTTAAAAAATGTGGACAGCCTAACCCACAGAAGCTATCCAAGACTAACCTTTGCCACTACCAAACCAGCCACAAATATCAACTCATAGTAGCCCACTTATCATTTTATGAGCATGGCCGGGCCCACATGCATGGACAGGGTGTACGAACAATCCACCACCACATGTGCCAACGTGGCAGATAGGTGCAATGTCTAAGCCATTCATCAAATGGATCCAACCGTGTAGACGTCCTCTCCCTAAAATAAAGCTGGTTCATTCAAGAGGTGGGCCATGCTTAATGTGAGCTGACACCTTGATTGGATTTGGATTCTAGTGAGGAGGAGCACATGGGGTTCTTTCAGGTGGGCCCCACTACCCTGTATGCTTGGATGGGTCATAGATGTAGATAATGTCATCACATGCATGGACCATATGTAGCCAAGATTCAAATGGCACAATCAAAGACTCAGGAACGTGAGTTGGGATAATTTCAGTGAGTTGTGATGGGGCCCACTCAATATATGGAGCTCAGATGAAGAGATTGCACTATGATCTGAATCGTCCATCTTCTGGGAGCTATGATAAATGGTCTACTGTCAAACTATTATGCTGAAAATATGATCCTAACCAATGGTTTGTTGAGATCATTGAGAACTGTTGAAAATTTTCTTTGTCAATGGTCCACATTAAGTTAATGTAGCTACAATAAGAATCATATGCCTGAGATGGGTTTTTTTTTTTTTTTTTTGTGTGTGTGGACCATCCACAGCAGCATGTAAAAGATCGATTCCAATGCGCACAGGGAATCTGGTGCGCACATTATCTCAATCAAGGTTCCGTCTGTCACTGGACCCAGTGGCATGTTGGGCTTTCGGGCCTATCAGACTGAAACATCATGCTTGGTGGGACACAGTTGAAGAAGAGCCCAGATCTTTACAAAGTGGCTCCCGGGCTGGGCCTTGACCCGGCCGTTAGGAAGGACTGTTTTGTATGATTTTCAAATTGCTGATTTTGAAATTCATGTTGAAGATTCTCGCCTGTCGTTATTGGATGGTGGGCCAGGCTGAGGTCAGCCCAAGCTGTCCTTCAATCAGCCAACATGTGTCTGATAAAAGGCCCAAGCTGGGCCCATGGGAAATGTAAGTAGGGCTAGATTGATCGGATCCGTTAATCAGGTGTATCTCCATGTAGATGGGGCATATGGAAAATATGTGGCTATTGGACAAATCCTATCAGTTCGTTCTTTGTGAATTTCCTCTGTTGGATATAGACCATTTCTCTTCTTTTTTTTTTCTCATTTCTCGAGCTTCTTTTAAATTCCCTACATCTCAAGTCATTGATGCAACAGCTAAGATAAATGGACAGTCCGGATAATCCGTGCTTTTGGGTCTATTCTCTCTGCATTTGGTGGTACCGGATCGACAATTCCTACCCCATGAACAATCGCCAAGTGTACGGTGGATATGATAGAAATATGGGCGGGGAGAATAATCAATGGGTTTTTGTGTAACAATCGATCACTTGAGAGGCTGTTTGGAACTTGAATTTACAAATCTAAGAGATTTAGATATTGGAAAATTGGGCATCTTTAATATTGACAAATCTTTTGTTTGGTTAATATATGGTATTGAGAATTGGAGCGTTAAATAGGTGTGCCATCCTATCCGGTCCGTCTTCCATTTATAACATCAGAAAATAGAGAAAAACCCTTACTCTTTCCCTTATAATATCAAAAAATGGAGTAAAATGCGGGGGGCTTGCATTTGAGCGAATTAGCTTTAGTTGAGCATGGCTCGAGAGTGGAAATGATTAGGGTTTAGGGTTTAGGGTTTGGGGTTTACAGTCTTTTTCACACGAATTCTAATGATAAACCCATGATAGATTTTGGCCTTGCCAAGATGAGAAAAGACGCGAATTGCCTGGGTCGATCCCACCATGAAGTTTGTGAGAAATCCCATTTCCATCCATTCACCAACTCATGTTAGGATATGAGCTTAAAAAATGATGTACATCCAAAATTCAAGTAGGCCACACGAGAAGAAAAAGTGGGGATTGAATGCCCACCATTGAAAATTTTGTGGGGCCATGGAAGTTTTGAATCAGGCTATTATTTTTGGATTTTTAGTTCATCCCAATGGGAATGAACTTATGAGCAGTTTGAATGGCATATAGATATTTCAATGGATCCTAATGGATCTTTGGAAGGTTTCAACTATAGTCATTTGCCTCCCTACCTTTTGTTCATATAAAGACTTTAGAGTTTTGAATCGACTTTGTTTTTTTCTCACAAATATAATGGTGGGACCCATCTAGGTTCGGACTGCAGATGTAGAAGACAATCCACAGGGACTAGCAAGTCTTAGTTGGAGCCCTGTTACGAGAGTCACAGAACAGGGGGTTTTGTAAATTGTCGGATGGTTAAGAGACTTGCATAAAAATAATGAAAACATGTCAGTTGGTAAGCGATTCCTTAAGGTCGTATGGCAACCCAAAAAAATGAGTGGATGACATGGTTTTAAGTATTTTAGGAAACAACTGCGATATGGCCTGATATTGATCAGTACCATCTATACTCGATATGCCTGGGGCCTGTTATACACTTTGGTTTCGGTGGCAACAGATATGGACCAGGGGTGTACACGAACCGAGCTAGCTCAGTTAACTCGGTTAACTCGACTGGAAAAGGCTCGATTCGACTCGGTTCGAAGCTGATTTCGAGGAAATGAGTCCCAGCTCGGCTCGACTCAGATCGAACCAGTTTGGTGACTTGGTTACTTTAATATTGATGTTGCTCACCAAGTGTTTGATGAAAGGACTCAACGACGTGTGGGTGGTGGGGTGTTCGGTCTCACTGTCAATCCAGTCTTTCCATAAGAAGTGTATTCCTCTTCTACGAAGAGTCCAACAGTTCTGTTGCCTAGTTATCAGAAGCAGCGAGAAGCAAGAGCAGCAAATGCAGAAAGTTATTTCTGGCTTCATATTGCTTAGGAATTCTGAGATTTTCAAAACTGGTGGTGGATTGGAATGTGCAGGCAAGGAAGTCTCTTGAACTTGACGTATGTGATGATATTTTCTTATAGCTGTATGCAAAAGCTCTAGAAGCATCTCAGGCATGCATAAAGGATCTTATAGACAGAAGTGAACAGAACGCCGCTTACTTTAATAGCAAAAATGGAACGGAAAACTGGTAATTTGATAGAAGTTGTATGAAAGCTATAAGGAAAGATATCGAATCCGAATGGGCTGCATAGCGGTCAAAACCAAAAAAAGAAAAATAAGTATAGCTGGTGGCAAGGAAGGTATGTATATGAAAAAAATAGCTTTTTTTTTTCTTGATTTTTATATTGCTTAGAAGGTGTCTGATAAAATACCTGTAAAACAACTGTTGTTGTATGTAAGACAATGGGATTTTGAAGGATTTTGAAGGTGTAGTCATATGTTTGTGAAAATGTCGCATGGGCGAACTCGGCTCGATCTTGGCTCAAACTAGCTCAAGCTGCTGACCAAAACGAGTCGAGCCAGCCAGTCAGGCTTGAAGACTAAGCTGAGCCGAGTCAAGCAAGGCCAGCTGGACTCGGTTTGACTCGATGTACACCCCTAGATATGGTACACCGAAAATCACATTTCAAACCTTAGACAACCTTACAATTTATTTTTACAAAATGATTCAATAAAGATTTGCACAAGTTAACATGTCAAGAAAGACCTCTTATACCGTTGTTTTTTTTTTTTTTTTTTTTTCTGAAAATTTACTTGGACAGATGATTTATTACCTGCTGCATGTGCGCATTTTATTTTTTTTTCGTGTGTGTATATGTGTGTGTTGTTGGAAGAAGGATCCATTCTTGATCAAACACAGTACTATTAGAATTTATTTTATTTTTTTTTTAAAGAAGATACAAACCACGATACAAAGCTTTACATGGTTCATTTTCAATAGGTCCATGAATTTACGCCAATCAACTATGCTCGAAGGTAAAAAATAAATAAGTGACTTTCAATACAATGATAGTTCTCTCTCTCTCACAATAGAATATATATTATTCCAAACAAAATAAGGTTTATATAAAACTTCATGTGAAATTATAAAATTGTCCACCAAGTTGGGGGTTATGCTCCTACACCCTCATACAATGGGCACTATCCCCCTATAACTCTCAACAACCTCAACGTGGAGTTCGAACCATGAAAGTGATATATGGATGAGCAGTACACCTCTGATGATCAGGCTTCACAAATCCTAACATATGTATCTACATACAATACAACTTCGAGGAGCTATTTTCATACAAGAATGAAAATAAATTTCTCACCACCAATTTCTCGAAGGATTCTATGTCTTCAATGCATGACATGTTGGAGGAATTACTAATGTGAAGAGAAGATGAGAAGATGCTAGAAGAGGAGAAGAGTTTCATTTTGTAGATTCAATTTGTAAAGGGCCAATATAAGAGAGCAATGCTCAATCAAAATAAACCTTTTACTAGTTAAAAATGAGTATTGAATGATTCATTTATTTTTTTAATCCTTCATCTTTTACATAGAACTAACCATTAAAGCTTTATTTACATCACACCGGTTCTCAAGTGTGCATGCCTTTGAATAGTTACCTTAAAACCACATGATCTGACATTAAAACCACACAAACTAAAACAAATAACCTCTAGTCATCTATAAAATCAAAATTTACATATTGAAATCACGCACTAATAGAGTTCCTAAACAAACACCCAATAACATAATTATACTTAGGAAATATAATGACATTTATTCTCAATATAATTTTCCAAATGAGGAATGACTTCATCTTGTTCTTGAATTTCCAACTACATTCTATTGCCAAGTAACATACATTAGGGCCCACCACATCTTGCACATGTTGCCCTCTTGTAACAAAGGTGTACCCCACCATATGAGCTGGCATCAATTGTAGTGCTTGCATGTTATTATTTCTCTCATATATTTTTTTAACAAAAAAAGAAGGCAATGTTGAATGATACAATTTGAGGACATTTTTGGGTAGCAAGTAAAATCAATAACAAATAATCCTCAACAACGAGGTAACATCCCTCAATTACATTGGTCTTGCTTTTTGACCTGCATACATGATGTTTTGTACATCCTATGTAGACACCCATAATAGAGTAGGTGCAAGATGTGAAGAGTTTATGATGGTTAATAACAGATGTTGCATTATAAAGCATGTGTATTGATTGATGTGTTGCACATGTAAGGGCCCTGAAGATTGGTGGTGGTTCGTGACATGATAGTCACACATGTAAAACCTTTGACATATGTGATATACGGAACACCATCTTCTTATATATTAGTCTAAAGCCCTTATCTCTGATATATAGGAGGCACTACACTGCTACTATTTGTAATGATTCACTTGAACTGTCCAATGTATTGATCTGAACCATCCATAAAGTCCACAACACATTTCATGCACTGCCATGCAAAATTTGCACTGATTAGATGATCCAATCCATCCTTAACTTGGTCTTACTTTATATAACCATCATTTTCTCAAGTCATGGATGGGATGATTATGATTGCCTAACAGAAGTGATTCCTTAGAATCATAAGCAATCCATGATGGGCCCTAACAAATGGATAGACCAATTTGTTCATTTGAATCGATGTGATGTTTTCATGGTAACCCTAGAAATATGACTTGGACCTAATGAGTCTAGATCATTGGACTGCACTATTTAAGCGTCCAAATGCAACTAAGGAGTACTATAACTTATAGTGGTCTGAGAACACTAGGGCCCTGTTTGGATTCGTGTATAGTATTGTATTTGGGTACTGTTCATGTATACATTGGATGGTTTTCAGAATACATCCAAATCAATTAGGTGCTAATCAATGTTTGGATAAGAGGTATTGTTTGGCATGGTATACAATACGTTAACAGATCAATGTTTGGATAGGACGTATTATGTTTGCGTATTGTACAATCTTAATTGGGTCAGGTGGCTTGTTTTATGTATGAAACTTTCACGTTGAAATGTACCAAATGAACAGTCCCGATCTTAGACTGCATAGGTACCAAATATCTTATCTTCCTTTCTCGAGAAGGAGAATACAATGCAGTCATTCGGCTGTAATGACGGCAGGCCTGAACTCTGACTACACAATACCGCGTTTTCGAATTTTTGGTAACGGACTGAAATCATGCGCATGGGATACTGTCCATTATACACTCCAATCCAAACGCTGCTTAATTGAAATATTCGGGAATATTCGTTTATAATACAATACACTGCCCTCTAATACACGAATCCAAACAGGCCCTAGAGCATTTCTCATTACATGATGAGATAAGGTCATAGTAATTATGAATTAGAGATCAAGAACACTAATATATAATTAGAGCTAACTAAAATGAAGTGAACTCATTTTCAGGCGTCTACCAAACAGGGCCTAACAGTCTCTGCTAGCCTTTAAGGGTTAAACTATCCTCGTGTGTGTGTGTGTGTGTGTGTGTGTGTGAGAGAGAGAGAGAGAGAGAGAGAGAGAGAGAGAGAAGGGGCAAAAACGAGTGCCATTGATGTTATTGTGCTCCTACTACACAAGCGAAAAAGAAAATAAGACAAGCCCATTCAAACGCTGCTCCTGCCAGAAAATGAAGCCAGAAACAGATCAGAATTACAAGGGCATAGCATTCACTAGAAAACCATTCTACTCTAGTTAGAGCTTTTGCTTCCTCTTCTTTCTCTTCTTCTTCTTTTGAGCTTTTTTCCTCCCCACGCTTCACTTTCTTGCCTTGTTTCTCTTAATATGTATTTATTTTTATTACACTGTATAATGCTGCTGGATGGTATCGATGTCGAGCCCCTTCAGCTTCACCACCGACTCCACATGCCCCTTGAGCGTGTGCAGCTCACGAAGCCTGAAACAAGAACAACAACAACAGGCTCATCAATAACCCTCACACAAAGTTTACATCCCCACTTTATCTTACATACAAAGCTAAGTGGCTACATCAGACCCCATTCTGTCCATGTGGCATATCACATGGGCGAGATCCGAGACAGTTATCCGATGGACCGTATCAGCCTTCTTTTACTGAGTAGGACCATCTGATGAATAGCACAGATCTCACACTGGCTACATTGGCAGGTATGAGCCATGCAATGCAAGTAGAGACACATAATATTTCAATGATTTTATGGAGGAGGTGGTTCATACCTAGCGACCTCGGCCCGCCTCTTGGCCTGCTCGGCAATCTCGGACAGCTCCCTGTAGCTGCTCTTTTCATTGAAGATGTTGGAGGCTTCGGGGGGTTGAAGCCCATGCAGGGTCCTCTGTGCTAGAGCCCACTGAGCTTCCCTTTCTTCCCTGCCATAATCCTTCTTGCTAGTGAAGGCAGTCTATATGACAACAACCACGTTGACGACGATGACGACAACAACAACAACAACAATAACATTAGCAACATCAGCGCATACAAAGGATCCAATGATTAAACTTGGGGTGTACTTCAAAAGAAGAATATCAAAATCATGTTGACATACCTTATTCTCTATCAGAGTATCCCAAGCCTTTCCACTTAGTGCGTAGCGGATGGCAAACTTGATAAAGTCGAGCGGGACATAGAATACCAAGCTGTAAAGCCAGATGACTCCAGCCCAGCCCCAACCCACTCCTTTGATCCTAGCGAAACCCCAGTTGGCATAGACAGCTAAGACAGTAGCCACCTGGCAAAAACGGGAGTGGTTACTGGCAAGTGTGGTGACAACAATGTGGTGGTTGGAAAAGAATTTCTTTTAAATGAGAAATGAACAACCAAAAGAGAGTTCTCAATGGGTGGTGAGAAGTGGACCTCAATTGATCCTACAATGATGCTTCCTAAAATGCAAGTGAAAGCAGGATCTGCTTTCAACCACCATCAGTAGTAGGGAATTGCTACAGATAAATATTATTACCATCCAAATAAGAACAGGTGGAGATAGGAAGTGGGCTCACTTCATCGTGCCAAATGCTAAGTGAAGACATGGGATCAAGGCTCAAGGGAGGAGCACATCCCATTAACATCCAATCAAGATCAAATAATGGTATAATTCACCCATATTGAACTTTCAGTGGCATATTCTGCCAGGTTTATTTCATGTTCTAAAGAATAAATAGGCAATTGGAAGTCTAGATTAGAAATTAAGTAGAGAGCCTTACCAGCTGAGCAGCTATGAAGGCGGACATCAAGAGAAGTCCAGGACGTTCTGCATAAGACCAGCTGCGAGATCGAGTGACGAATATGAGAGCCTGGCTTACAATACTCACTTGCAGGTATAAGGCAGCCATCATTTCATTGGGCCTGTGCTTCAGTGATCTAACTCCAAATTTATCCTGCATCAGAAGAAAAAGAAAGTAGTTTCTGTAAGAAACCAACCTAAACAAGCTTGAGAAGAAGAATAAATAGAGAGGGGGAAAAGAAAGCATGGAACCCCTAATATTAAGAAGTATGCCTGCAAGATTATAATTCAGCATGCATGAAATGAAACCTAAATTGATGTCAAACACATTACCGAGAAGAAATCAGTATCATTCATAACCCAGAAGAAGACCACTGTCATCAATCCCAAGTAACCTCCCAGAACCACACCCGTCGCGAAGATTTCCTTCAGCTTCCAACTGTCTGGCATAGGAGACGGCTTCACTCGATCTTTTGAGATTGTCATGATCGTTCCTGCAGGAAGGGAAAAAAAAAAAACTTAGTCGTGTTTACATTTTAAACAACTCAATTCATGGTTCTTTGACAAACAACTCACCGTCATTGAGAATGGCGATGATCAAAACCATGAAGGGAGAGAAGTCGAACCTCCAAATGAGAGCAATAAGCATAAAACCAAGCTATGAGATTGAACAGAAAACAGTCAGTCAATGCATTCATCAGGACAAACAAAATAAGACATGATGTGGCAGTTATCTCTACTAACCACAATACGGATGGTGATAGAGACTGCATATATCTGAAAATCAAAAGAACCGAAATGAGCAAAGGTCAATTGCTATTTACATAGAAAAGAAAGTGTGGAGAGTGCTCAAAAGAACAATGGCATAGATATATAGAACTCACTGTGTAGTTCTTCATCCTCTGGAAAATGGCTCTGCTGGTGAGAACAGCACTGATGATGACACTGAGTCCAGGTTCTGTGAGGACAATGTCGGAAGCACCTCTAGCAGCATCAGTGGCATCAGCAACAGCAATACCAATATCAGCCTTCTTTAAGGCAGGAGCATCATTCACTCCATCTCCTGTCATTCCACAGATGTGCTTCCTCTCCTGTAGCTTCCTCACAATTTCATATTTATGCTCTTTTTCACACAAAAACAAACATGAATCAGGATACGTAGTTTAACAATAATGGAAGCTGAGCAAGGTACTGTAATTTCTAGTGATCAGGAATGTTCAATTCAAAACCGACCTGGAAATACTCCGGCAAACCCATCGGCCTTCTCAATCAATTCATCAATAGGAAGGGCGGCAATGGATGCATCCTTGTCTTGGCCAAGCAAGGAAGATGAGGGATACATGTTTGTTCCCATTCCAAGCCTCCGGCCCGTTTCCTTAGCAATGGCTAGCTGATCCCCTGAAGTATGAAGAAATGCATGCGAGGACATTAGTAAATGAGGATGGAAATCGTAAATCAAGGACAGAAGGAGAAAACTAGAATTACCAGTAATCATCTTCACATTCACACCAAGATTGAGAGCCTGACGGATAGTTTCTGCACTGTCATGCCTAGGTGGATCAAAGAGAGGCAACAGACCCACAAATTGCCATGGTGCTCCTGGGCTCTCCTTTGTTTTCTCAGGCACTTCCTGTTAAATGCAGTAATAAAAATCATGAGATTGACTACCATTCGATCACACAAACAGAAAGAAAATATTCATCATGTCATCATCACGGACCTGTCGTCCAACAGCTAGTGAGCGAAGCCCACGTTCGGCAAACTTGTCAATCACAGAATGAACCTTGTTCCTAACATCTTCCTTGCAGTTGCAAAGGTTTAATATCTGTTTCCAAATACCAATCAAGTTTTGAGTGTTTAAAATACTAGTCTGGATTAATGTTTCTTTGATCACTAGCAAAAGACGGAAAAGGAAGAAAAACATACCTGCTCAGGGGCACCTTTGGAAGCACGATGCCAGCGCCCATCTCCATCAACATAGGTGAGAGCAGTTCGCTTGTCGACCGGGTTGAAGGGAAGAAAATGCACCTCCCTAATTCCAGCTCTTGCCTGTAGAGAGAGACAAGATAGATCAGCATAAGCAAAGAAAAATTTAGGATTTTTATAATAGTTGGTACAGAAGAGTGTGCTGCTGTTGAGCTGGGACAGCTGATTTAAGATG
Organism: Magnolia kwangsiensis; assembly: GCA_037074715.1. NCBI lineage: Eukaryota > Viridiplantae > Streptophyta > Magnoliopsida > Magnoliales > Magnoliaceae > Magnolia > Magnolia kwangsiensis. The sequence continues at coordinate 5,528,808 of CM073582.1, forward strand.
GATGTAGCTCAAAACATTGGTAAGAGACGTATTTTGTTGTGTGGATAGACTTGTCAAGTCTGATAGTTTAGGAAACTCTTTCCACAACATTCGGATTTTCCAAATCTGGCACAATGGCCCTCTAATCTAGCCGGTTTGGATTTATATTAGATGTGGGAGAATAAACATAGCTAATCGTTAGGGCTTCCAAAAATTGTGATTGGACCTAATGGCCACACTGGCCAACAGTTAATTCATGAGCAATGTATTTACAGGCTTGTTTGAAGATTAGATCTTAGCTTCCAAGAAAGAAAGAAAGAAGCCATGAGTAACTAGACATAAGAATCAGGCGATATACCTCCTTTGGATCTGCGAGCATTCCAACGATGGCAGTATCAATTGCATCCTGATTTTCAATCCTGGATGCTCTTGCCGCAAGCAGAAGGACGTGCTCTTTGTCTACACCTTTTGCAAACACCTCAACGAGGTTTCTGTCAACACTCAGCTTGTTGAGGGTTAGAGTCCCAGTTTTATCACTGCAGAGGACATCCATGCCAGCCATCTCCTCAATTGCAGTCATTCTCTTGGTGATAGCCCCCTGCTCAGAGAGCCGGTGGGATCCAATAGCCATGGTGACAGACAAGACAGTAGGCATTGCAATTGGTATTCCTCCAATCAAGAGGACCAAAAGATTGTCAATCCCATCCCTATACTTGCGGTGCTGGATAGGGTACATGACAATGATCTCAACCACCATCCCAATCACAATCGAGCAGATGCAGAAGTTACCGATTGCAGTAAGAACCTTCTGGAAATGTCCCACTTGGTTGGTGCTATCCACCAGATGAGCAGCCTTTCCAAAGAAAGTGTGAACGCCAGTCGCGATGACAACAGCTTCAATCTCGCCCTGCTTGCAAGTCGAACCCGAAAACACCTCATCTCCAGGGTTCTTGGTGACGGGGAGTGATTCTCCGGTCAATGCAGATTGGTCGATCTTTAACGGGTCGCCTTCGAGGAGACGAGCATCAGCAGGGACAATGTCACCCAATTTGATGCTTATTATATCCCCCGGAACTAGAATCGCAGCATCTTGTTCGGTCCATCGACCGTCTCTAAGAACCTGCATACATCACAATAGCTGATTCTTAATGCCAATCAAATGAAATGGGTAATAACCTAATTTCAAATTTCTTCATTTCTACCTTTGTTTTCGGTGCGAGACCCGCCATGAGAGCAGCCGCAGCATTACCGGCATTGTTTTCTTCAATGAAACTGATGGTTGAGTTGATGACCAGCAACACAATAATTCCGACAAAGTCCTGCCAATCTGGTGGTTTTCCAGATCCGTTTGCTAAGACAATAGCCATCAGAGCAGCCATTTCCATGACCCATGACAGGGGGTTCCACATAAATCCCAGAAACTTTAGGACTTTGCTTTCCTGTTTTCAAGAGGCATTCATCGTTAGAAAAGGATATGAGACAAACAGACCAAAGATGGAGAAGAAGAACAGAGTTGCAAAATAACCAACCTTTTTCTCTTCGAGCTTGTTGGGTCCAAAGATCTGGATCCGATTTGCTCCTTCCTCCGATGTCAGACCTTCTTGGGTACATTTCAGCTGCTCGAACACTTCCTCGATTGGAATCCGTTCCTGAAATACCACCAAAGCCAGTCTCACTACCAAACCCGTAAAAAACAGGTAAATCCGCCTAATACTGAAGAGAAACCACAGTATAGTTGCCCCAAGCGGGTAACAGATTCGGGTCCGAGGCGAGGAGTCCGTTTTAAAGTACAGGGACCGTTAACAGGAAAAGTACAACACTGATCCACATTCGGCAGGAAAAAATAAAAATAAAAGACCAATGGGCTGGATAACCGAACCATAGGAGCCACCACTCAAGAATAGAACATGCTTCCGGTAAGGCCGATTGCTCCCGAAGCCCTTTTAAAATAAAGCTTTTCTAGAAGTTGTTCACCGGAGTGCCGCGTACAATATACCTGCACGGGCATGTGTGCCCGTGTGCACGCCTTCTCTATATGCAATATGCATACAATGGGAAGGCGCCTTGGCTTGGCTCTGCTTAGAAGGGGACGGGGCAGTGAGTTATGACTCCACTCACTACCGGCCCTGCCTGTTGCCCTCGGGTCCTAATCTAGGTTTATGAATTCTAGGGTATCTCATTCACCTGGCTATTCTTATCAATAGGCACCTGCTTACATGCTACAGCCTGTGATGGGCCCACAGTGTTATGTGTATGCCATCCAACCCATGTATTAAGTGAGTCCCACTATGATTCTGGTTCCTCGAAATTAGGGCTATCCAATCATCAAGTGGACCACGTCATGGAAAACAATTGAACACAACCTAAAAACCTCCAAATTGATGTGGTGGCCCACATGAAGCCTGGATCAACCTGGTTTTGAATCCGTCCAAATTTGAAGGTGGAGCGACCATCTGGGTCAAGTTAGCTGCCGTGGGCCCAGCCGCAATCCTTGTAATGTGCTTGTTCTACTAAAAGCCATTTACGTCAACAGCCTAATAGTAATCTACAGTAGGACTGTTGGTAAGGTTAAACTGGGCCAAGAAGATGTATTTCCCCATCCAGTTGATGAGCCCAGTACCTAAGCCCGGGTCCACTGTCAGGCACAGCCGAGCTGGTCAGATGGAAAAAGGGGCTTGAGCCTGCCGGCCAAATGCTCAGTCAAGCCAGGTTCAATGAGTTGGTCCAGAACAGACACACTAATACAACTTAAGGACCAGCGCGGTTAGCTATGGGGCCCAAACGCCAGGTCCACTGCCAAGACGGGCCTGAGATCCAGATCAAATCCGGCCCAATGCAGAGCTAGTTGAAGCTGGACTATGGCACTAGCATGCCCACTGACACCTGCATGTCAAAGCTCTACGGGGCCCACCATGATGTCCATGTGACGTCTTCTCTTGCATCAGTTTGGCCATCTTATGTTAGTATGTGAGACCAAAATTAAGCAGATCAAAATTCAGTATGAATGAAAAACGCCACCATTAAAACTTTCTTGGGGCCTACCGTAATTTAATATGCCATTCAACCATCCAATCCGTTCTTCTAGCAGAGGTGAAGAGAAAACACAAATATCAGCCTGATCTAAAACTTCTATGAGCCGAGAGAGTTTCAATGGTGGTGTTCAATCCCCACTACTTCTAGTGTGGCCGACTTCAGTATTGATCTGCCTCATTTTTGTGCTCACACCTAACATGAGTTGTTAAAATTGATGGACTGAGCAGTGGTGCCCACATAGCTTCCCGGTTAAAGTGTTCACTTTAACAGGGTTACAGGAAACTCGTGAGGGCTTACCAAATTCCCCAATTTTCACCATGAATTTTCTATGACAGCCGTTGACCATTGAAGAGAGCTGTGCAACAAAAGCTGTGCGGCCAATCTTGATTACTATGTGACATCCAGTCCGTCCACTAGTTGTCCGGCTCATGCTAGGATAGTGAGCCCAAAAATCAGTCAGATCGAAAACACAAGTGGACCACACCACTGGAAATTGTGGGGATGGAACCGCCCACCATTCAAACTTCACCAGGGGCACCTCAGTTTTGGATCATGCTCATATTTGTATTTACAGTTAATCTTAGTTGGACTCAGATTATGAACGGGTTGGATAGATTACAACATAACGGTGGGCCCCGGATGGTTTCAATGGTGGCTATCACATGGCCACTTTTTTCCTGTGGTGTGGAGTGGCCCACTTCAGTCTTGGACCTGCCTGCCTTTTGGGCTCAGGTCCAAATAAGAGCTGGCACAAGTGATGGATTGAGTTGATGCCACACCGACATCTAGGTGGCCCCGTGAGCTTCACGGTGCTCGGGCTCGCACCAACGAAAGTCGCTAGTCGCTTCCGCCATCTGTTATTGAAAACAACTGCCGGAAGGTACGGTGAGACCGTCCCACATGCAACAAACGTTGCTACATGTGATGGGCCCGTTTGTCGCACCAAACAATTAGTGTCTATTTTACCATTTCAAAGCTACAATTAGAGTGAAGAGTCGGTGCATGTCAGGTGACATGTTATAAAATGAACTGGCCCTACAAACCATCAATTGTGCTTGTGCACTGAAGACGGTTGAGAACGGTCAAATACGTTGGGCCGCTCCATAAGCCGAATGCCTGGATCTCAACTTTTAAGGGAGCGAACGCGAATTGCAGTAAAGCTCTGTGGGGTCCATTGGGATGTCTGTGAGAAATCTACTCCCCTCTCATATTAAGTAGGCCTCACCACAAGGAAAAAGTGGGGATAGAAACGCCCAGAAACCTTTCAGGGGCCCACAGTGATGTTTATATGCCATGCATACCGTTTTAACGCTATTCCCACCGAGATGAATAAATATCAACCTAATCCAAAACTTAGCCACTCCACGAAGGTTTCAGCGGCAGGAGTTTCCATCCCTACTGTTTCCAGTGGTGTGGCGCACTCGAGTTATACATATGCCTCGTCTTTTGCCTCATGTCCTAGTATGGAGAAACTAATCAACGGGTTGGATTTCTCTCGCACACAGCGATGGCCCCCACATAACTTCCGCCAACAGGAACTTCCGCTTGACGGGGGCACAGGCATTCCGCGTCCCAACGGTGACGGAGAACATTGTCCAAAATCTCAGCCTAAGGGCACGGGATCCGGTCCCGTTTTATCCCGTGAGATGCTCCCGAGAAATTGCCGAGGAAAGTGCCGCGGATGGTCTGTCCAGCACGGGAGGCCGCATCTTAAATAACTCATGTCCTTCAAAACGCGGGACCATTTTCCAAAATTTCACCCGAAGTGCACCGGATTTTATCCCAATTTTCCCGTCTCGGGGCCGAAAACTGACGAGAAACAAGTACCACGGAAGGGGTACCACCGCTAACTAAACCTAAAAGAGAGAAGTATCAAGTCTAACCAGTTGGGAACGTAATTCAAGGTCCAAACAGCAATAGTTTCCGACCTAGCATGTGCATGTCACATTCAACTTCTCCAATAGCCTGGCCCACCACAAGTATCGCCTTGTGCAAAAACCATGCCTATCCACTCATCAGGTGGGCCATACCATAGAAAAAGATGTGTTTCCATTGATAGAAAACAAAATACAAGTTACGCTCCATTAGATCAACGGATATGGCTGATTATTGCAAAAGGTGATCTGCATGATGTGATAAACCTATTGGACGGGTTGGATTTCTCAGGAACAAGAAAGGTGGGACGCTATCTAATAGGTGGATGGTAACTTACGGTCCAAACGATCGGATTTGAGTCCTTCTCCCTATAACCCAAAACGTGCTGATTTAGCAAAGAGACTTAAATCTCGTAATATACAATTTTCAACTACCGAAAAATTAGGAGGGAGAAATCTCGGTGAGAATCACTCTCCCTGAAAATCCGTTGGAGTAAAGAGCCCTCTTCTCTCTACCTAAAAATCTACGTAGGGATAAAGATAAAAGAAAGTCTGAAATAAAGAAATCTCCCCTATTTCAAGAGGAAGAAAAAGGAGAAGAAAATCTCTGATAATGTATCAAATAAACCAGAATCAACACATAAAATCAGTAACAGAGACGAATATCTCTGGTTCTGTTACCGCCAAGGAGAAGGAACTGGATTCTAATGCCATTAAAGCAAAAACATCGCTGGCAATATCATTATTAAGAATATAAAAGATAAAAATAGCGAATTTCTTTTCTTCTTTTTTTTTTCAGAAGATCTTCTCTCGCTTCGTGTTTCCGTAGAGATTATCGAAATCCGGTTTTATAACACAAAATGAAGAAATTCGAACATACACAGAAAGAGAAAGTAGATCGGTCTACCATTACAGATTGTTTCCAATATCATCAAGAAAAATCAGATGAAATAGGAGAAGTTTTCGCATTAAAATAAAAAACAAACGGAAAAATCAGCCAAAACGAAAGGAATCTAGGGATTTTTCACACTTGGGATCATTAAAATGCAAAAGAAATCCCAACTATAACTATTATCATTTCCAGATCTGATTTTTCAACTTCAGATAACTAAAACCAGCAACATAAGCCCGAGAAGTTAAAGAAAATACCACTCGAAAGCTGCAATTTCTTCTCGGATCAGATCTAAAGCCATTAAGGTAAAAAAAGCAAAATGAAATCGAACCACAAAAACAAGACAGCAGAGCACCATTTCATGCATCAAATCGCTAAAAGATCATTCCAACGCCAAAACAGAACAATCAACCAAAAAAACTCAGATTCGATCAAAAACCAGCAAAACAACCAAAAACCATAAAGAGAAACGTCGAAATAATCAACAAGAAGATATAAAGATCGTATCGATCGCTTACCAGATCTACTGCCTCGTTTTTAATCTGCTCGAGGCTGATCGCCTTGTCACCTCCCATCTCCGCCACAGAAAGAAGAAAGAACTCGCAAGAGCAAGAAATGAAGAACAGAAACCCTAAAAAGAAACCCTAGGAAACCCTAAAAAAGCCCTAGCACAGAAGCAGAAGAAGAAGCACCCATTGCTCTTTTCTCTCACACAGATGGAACGCAGAGAACCAAATGACTGCTTGGCAGTCTCTCTCCGCTCTGCTTCTCTCTTTCGTTATTTATATACTCAGCGCTGTGGGACCCACCCTTCCCTTGCAGCAAAGACCTTTCGCGGGCTTTTACCGGTGACGTGTAGGTCGCTCGCTCTCTCGAGAGGCGAACCTTCCCTGCTCCACGCCGTTCCAAATACGATCTCCTGGTGGACCCCACCTGCCGGAGCTTGTAATCCTACGTGGCAAGCGGCGATTGGTTAATTTACAAGAAATCTCAAAGATATTTTAAATTTATACTCTGGTGGAGTATGATGGATGATACTCAGGCACTTGGATATTGCACAAGTGGCATTCAAGGACTTAAGTAAACTGTCCACGTTATAAATCTCAGCTTATATTTATCATGAACAACAATCACACTTATCTGACCATGGGATTGGTCGACAGACGGTCCAAAAAAAAAAAATCCAACGGCCCGATTTGAATATACACGTGTCCACGAATGAAACAGCGGTCCAAGTTTGGTCGTTTAACTTGGGTGGATGTAGCCACGCTTACCATTTCTGAGGGCCTGCACATCAAGCGGCTCATGCTGCCCGAGTATCATGGAACTTCCCCTTCATTTCTTATTACGAGGGAAACGTTGATAATCTGGCAGAGTACGATTATATATACGCTCGTGCACGGAGCTAATGTGCACGTGAGAGATATATATACACATTAATCAAAACCGTTCAAAGTCTTTCCCTCATGGTATTAAGGACACCAGATCGAAATAGATTTAGTTGAATCTGGACCATTTAAATTTTTATCTAAGTAAACCACTGTTTGGACACCTATCAGAGATTCCAGACCATCCGTTCCGTGTGCTTTTATAAGTCCAACGTCATGATAGTCACGATTTGAACGGTTCGATTAATGTGAGACTTGGTTTCGAATGGCAGGTGCACGTGTATGAATTTACATACTCCGGCGGGGTACCAAATATCTACTCTTCCATATTATTGCTAGTTTTTAACTGGGATTGACTTGAGTAGGTGGGGCCCACTCAAAAGAAAGTCATCGCCTCCTCGACTGGTTTAAACAACGGATTCTTTCCGCCAATAATACAGTAAGCGGCGTAAGCGCCGTTGGCCATGTGGGGGCACTAGCTGACCGGCTCCCGGCCGTCCGATTCTCCAAAAGGTGTTTTGTGGGTATGGAAAGCTCCTTTTTTTTTACACATGCACCCGCCACACACCCACGGGGTATGGAAAGCTAATAGCGCGAGTAGAATTGGATTCCTACCGGCAGCTACAAGTGCCAACACATCACACGTGCCAGAGACCCGAGTCGTTGATCATGAGGTCATCGACGTGTATGTGATACGCCCAATAGACCGGGTTGTTGGTGCATACGCCAGTTCTCCGCATGCAATATACATGTGCACGTTATCAGCAGACGTTGATTTTTGGGATACGGGCACAGGCCAACTTGATGAACGGTCCTAAATATGCAACTTGCCTGGATGTAGGCAACTAAGCATGTGTGTCGCCTATGCCATAATTAGTGGCACTCACGAAACACGTACACTTAACAAATAAAATAATCACAATCATACAATTAAATACAATAGTGGATAAATTATTTCGAAGAAAAACTACGGCATAAAACAATAATGTACTATAAATAATAAAATTATAAGAAATAAAATCTTACCAATTCAAAGTATCTGAATAAAAACTCGAGCTTTTTCTCTCTCCAAAACTTCCTCAAATTTTTTATCATATCTAGCGATAGCTCTAATACAAATTACACCCGTGTACACAAGTAAAAAAGCAAAATAAAAACAATTCATATAAAATTGTACAAACTGTGCAATCCGTCAACCAATCAACGCATCCATTGGTCCAGCCGACTTGTCAAAAGCTCAAAAAACTATCATGAGAGTTTTACCAAAAAACTGAATATTTTCGATATTCTTCAACTTATCAATCCAAATTATCGATCGGCCAATGGCCCATGTTTCAGCATATATTTGAGACATCTGATTTTTAACAATCTTTATCATGACTATAATCTTCAAGATGCAACACGACATGTTTAATCCTCCATCTTTACTTCGTATCCATTGTAGCTCTACAATCATCACTCCTCATGCACACTTTATCTCTACTCTATTTTTACCAGTGTCAATATGTAGTCCTACGTACCTCGAATATATCAAAGTAATCATTTTACTGCCTTCTATTGTTGCTTGTCGGAGTTAGACATGTTTCTGCTAACAATACCCACCGCATGTGAAATATCTCGTATCATAGATACCATGACATACATCAAGCTGTCAACTGTACTCGAATAAGCCACACGAAACATAACTTATTTTTCTTCATCCGTTTCAGAAAACTACTAAAAAGAAAGCTGAAAATGAGTCATATGGGGAACGCTGATCGGCTTTACCTTGTCCCTCTCATACTTCGCCAATACTTTCTCAAGGTATTCAACCTGAGATAACCATAGTCTGCTCCTATTCATGTCTCTATGTATGTCAATGTCGATAACTCTCTTTGTAACCCTCGGATCTTTAATATCAAATGTCCCTTAGAGCTGAGTTTTAAGTATGTTGATCTTTCAATCTCAGACATGCTATGAATGGAAATACGCATGTTATCAACATACAGTACCAGGATAATGAACTTCCAATCACTTAGTGCTTTAAAATAAATGCAATGATCATATTTAATGATAAACCTCTTACTCATCATGAAAGAATCAAATTTCTTATACAATTGCCTAAGCGGCTATTTCAAGATGTACAAAGACCTCTTCAACCTGCAAATATTTTTCTTTACCCCTTATAATTTGAATCATTCTGATTGCTTCATATAAATCTACCCTTCAAATTTTTCATGCAGGAAAGCAATCTTCATATTCATCTGTTCCATTTTGAAATTGTATTGGGCAACTTGTGCCAATACGAATATGATGAATGCTTACTTCACTACAAGCGCAAAGATCTTAGTGAAGTCAACACATCTCTGAATATATTCATTCACTACCAACTTTGCATTGTGACTATCATGTTTCTTCTTAAAGATCCACTTACTCTCTATCACCCTACGGCTAATGGAAAGTTCTACTAGTTCTTACGTCTCATTCTTGTACAAGGAGTCCATCTTGTCATGCATCGTTACTTTCACTTTTCCACATCTACGTCGTTAATGGCCTCGTGAAAAGCAGACGGATCTCTCCCATCCGTAATGAGGGCAAATACAACATTCAAGTTATCTCTGTATCTCTTTGATAACATACGATCCCTTGGTGAATTTCTTCTCATAGGTGACTGCTCCACTTATTATCGTACATTTATTTACGTCTCGATATCAACTTGTGTCTCCTCTTTGTCTATATAAACGTCAACAATCGACTTTTCTACTTTATTGCAATCGTCCTTATAGAACAAGGACTCCTCGTCGAATTTAATGCACAACTAACGATAATGTTCCATGTGATCTGGTCATATAGCCTGCATGCCTTCACACAATCATTGCAAACGATAAAGATGTACGTTTTGGTTATGTCATGTCACGACTCTAGTACTTCAGTTTGCTTTCGCCCTTCTCCCTGGATTTGGATATTAATATTAAAGATCATATCTCACTCAGAATTTCTCTCCTTTGTAACTAGTGCATCTTTAGAAAAACCCATGCCATCGCTTTTCTTTTTCATCATCTTTGACTGAAGATCAACTATGATAACGGTCTCAACGTTACTAGTCATCTTACTGGTGCATAAAGAGTCTTTGAATGGCTTATACAATTATAGAAGAGAATTCAATAGAATAAATGCTTGACCTTTATCACTCCTCACCTCATCCACATCTAATAATTTACAAATGAGCCCACTGAAGTTACTAATATGGGTTTAAACGTCAACCCCCTTAGCCATCTTCAGATTGAAGAATTATAGCTTCATATACAAATGATTCTCAAAAGACTTTTTCGTATAAATGTTTTCTAACTTCGCTCATGTATCTGCTATTATTTTTTCTCTCATAACGTTATAAAAGACCTTATTCGTTAGACACAACTGGATTGAGATATTGAATTTCTTATCTAACTTGTTCCATTCTTCTCCTCTCATAGTTTCTGGTTGCTTTCTAAGGAACGCATCTTCCAATTCGTCCTGAAATAAGATGTCATTAACTTTCCATAGCTCAAAATTTATTTTTTTTTTCCTGAATTACTTCTCTACATCAAACTTCATGCTACATGCCATAGATACGTTGTTTTTAGAATTGATCTGCTTCCCAACATCAGCTCTGATACTACATGTTGGGACTCACGGAAGCACATATGAAAGAATCAAACAAAGTAATCACATTTGCACAAGAAAATTCGAGAGAGAACAATTCAAATTTACAATGGTACAAAGTGATAATATACTATGAATAACAAAGTTACAAGAGATGAAACTTTACCGATTAGAAGCCACAAGAAAAAATCCCTAGCCTTTTCTCTCTCCAAAACCTTCTCAAATCCTTTAGTACATCTACCCCCTATCTATGCCTTAATCCCAATTACACCCATATACATAAGTAAAAATGAAAATAGAAATAAGTAGGAGAGATTCTTGGTGGAAAAAGTAAAATTTAGAAAATGAAAAATATCATTTGAGAATTTAGATACTATGGGGGGCAGTGATATTTATACATATGCAATTAGAGATAACACGTGACATACTTATTGTTGATGTCAAAATCTGATCAGCTCTCCCCTCGACTCCTCAAATCGCTTCTACCTCCTGGACCTGCACAGTGAGACCAGACAAAGGTAACCCTGGCTAAGCCGGGGGACCCTCTGATGCCTAAGTCAGGTCAAGGGAATCTAGGTCTAAGTGGAGAGTAGAGGAGAGCACAAGATGTTGTGTACCTATAGCGGTGAGGTCTCAATGCCTTTATACATGGCTGTCGGACGTTCTGTGTCCATTATTATCAACACGAGTTTCTCCATCAGTGGGATTCTGAGATCGTGGAGATATTATACGAAATCCATGAATCGTGTAGCGCATCTGGCTTATAATGTGCATTGTAAACGAAGTAATCGGTCACGTTTGTAGATGATAGTTTCCGTGTTTGGCAGACAAAGCACATGTCTTCACCTACTGTCTTGGCTCAGCTTGCTTGGTCGTAGCAACATCAGCCAGCGTTCGTCATTAACTGTAGATCAGGAACCCTTTCTCAGGTCTGAGCCGAGCCTAAAGATCCGTCCAGAAGGGCTCTGTCAACCATCACTTTGGAATTTGGGGCCGGGAAGTCGGATCCATCTTGACGAGCCGAGTTCTCTGGAGTTGATGTCGTGGGTAACAAGGAGCATATGGTTTTCGATCGGAGTATGAAAGTTACTCTGACTCGCAACCCCATTATAAGAATACTTTTGTAGCGTGTAACCCCTTTAGGAACGCTTTTACCAGGTCAGATGAGATTCACCTCGGAGATTCATTTACTTAGTCGAATTACCATTAGCTTTATTAGGGGCCCGGATCATCCCATAACAGAACCCCCTACTCTTCGGGATCACTCGTGAACTCGGAGAGTAAGCATGTAGAAGATCTCTCGCCCATGCTGGAGTAATTATGATCTTTGAATTCAAAGTGCCATGTCTCGGGATTTCACGCCTGCGGACTGCTCTCTGGCAGACGCATGATGATGGTTACGATTCCGGATAATGTTTAGCCCGTGATGGGCTGCCATGTAAGCCCGAGGAAGAGTTTGCTAGACGGTTCCGCCTGCATGGGTGTCGTTTCGTATATCAAAGTGCGTTATTCAATGTTGGAGTCGTACTCGAGGCAGGGGCTCGGCCAATGACGGATAGCCACGTGTGCTCGGAAATCAGCTCACGATGATTTGGCTGCGACCATTACTCTCCGCCATTAATGCGGAGATTTCCTGTAGCTTATATAAGTCCCCTTCGGACTTACTCCTTTCACGGGCATTCTGAATTCGAGTGTATATCGGAGAAGAAGATTTCTGGCGAATGCAATTCCAGTCGACTAGGCATTTTCAGTAGGCAATTCCGACCGATATAGCATTTCTAGTGGAGATAATTTTTGGTGATCATAATCCGGTAAGCTTCTTTCGTTGTTCTTTTCACTTCTTTTCACAATGTCGTCTGATCTCGAGATAGTGCGAGAGTATGGCGACGACTCCGAGTCAGGGAGCTCTGAGGATGAGAGGGGGGCCTCTGAAGGCTCCTTTGAAGTTGTACACTTATACCCCCTGCCTCAAAGACAAAAGGAGGCAGGGGCTTGGACACAATGAGCTGGCAAAAAGAAGGAAGCCCGAGCCCCTCAAAGCTTTGTCGCCGGGGCCACAGAAATGCCCGCCAGTGGGTGTGCCTCAAAGGTAGTTTCCGGGGGCTCCATTCTGTTAGAGTCTCAAATAGGATGGGTCCGTTCGGAGTTTCAGATCCCGAACTCCGTTTACATAAGGGCCCCTGGGGCCCTTGACACCGTTGGTGCCCCTACTAAGGGAGAAGTCGCGATCTTCCTCTGTGCGCTGCAGTGTGGGCTTTAACTCCCACTTCATCCTTTCATCCGGACGGTAACTGCTTACCTCGGACTTGCTCTGGGATAGCTTACCTCCAACGCCTGGAAGGTGTTGATCTCTGCCTTCATCATCTCGCGCCAAGTCAGAATCTGCAGCTGACCCTAGAGGAGTTGATGAGCATATACCTGGTTAAGCATAACAGTCAAGAACCATGGTACTACTTCATGACCCAAGGCAGCAAAAGGTCTGGGCTGGTGATGAACCTTTCGTCCTCCAATAAGGATTGAAAGAATAAGTGGTTCTGGGCGGCAGACGAGTGAGAGACGCCAGCGGCGGAGCTTGAGACTCTGTCGACTCAGGTTTTAATTCGATTTATGAAACCATGTCAGAATTTATCTCGTTTTTCTTTTATTTTCGAATTTCCTTTTAACCAAGTTAGGATAAAGCTTCCTTCACTTTTACAGATTTTTCGAGGGGTACGCCTCTTATCGAATCGCTAAGGCAAGAGTGTGATAAGGGGAGCTTCGCTCCTGGACAGACCTAATTACTACAACCAATCTTCACTGGTTCGGGCTTTACAAGTCTCAGCCCCTACCTACATCCTTTAATAAGCAACCACCTTAACCCCTTTGGTAAGATCAATTACGTTCGATATGTCGTTGACTTGCTATTTCTTGTGCAGGCATGGCTGAGGCGTTTGACGCTTGGAAAAGGAAGGCTGTTCCGATGACAGAGGAGATGCTGAGGACCGATTCAAGGACTAAAACTAACATTTGGAGAAAGAAGGCCACTCCACACGTGGAGGGCCCCTCCGTTGCGGTTTCGGTTGGTGAGGCCCCAGTTGCGGTGTTTTCCTATATGCGGGCTCCTGCCACGGCTCCGCTTGCGGTGCTTGCAGATACACAGGTTCCCATCATGGCTCCACTTTCGGTGCTTGCCGATTCGCGGGTTCCCACCACGGCTCCGTTTTCGGTGCTTGTCGATACGCGGGTTCCCGTCGTGGCTCCGTTTTCAGTGCTTACTGATACACAGGCTATAACAATCGGAGTTTCTGCTCCGACTGCAGTGACTCCTCCTAACGCCGCTCCCCCCACCGCGGAGGCGCTGCCTGAGGCCTCCCGGCCCTGCATTGTCATCCCGTCTTCTTCTGAATGGGAGGAGGCCATCAAGATGACATGCTCTCTCCCCCTGAGGCTGGAAATGAGTTCGGGGCCGAGGCTCAAGCCTCAATAGGCAGCCAAGTTGAGGCTGGAAAAGCAACAGGCTCGGTTCAAGTGGGGACGAGCGGTGGTAGATTCGAGCCGAGCTACCATTTGTCTTGTTTGACGCCTTGGGCTGCTAAACACGCCCCAGAGGAGGACATATCTTACCTTCTCGGCAAGTCGGATAGCTCCTTAAATGACATGGCTTCCGCATTTTACAGGGTATATCCGCCAACCCGTTATCTCTATTCTCCCCCCCCCCCCTCCCTTTTTTCGAGTCCTCACTCTTCTCTTTGTTCAGTCTGTCCTGAAGCTCTTGTCAGCCCGGGAGAGAGTTCGAAAGTTGGAGAGGAGGGAGGCCTAGATGAAGGCCCTTAGGACTGAGGTAGGAAGGCTCTGGAATGAGGTAGGGGTCCTCAGAGATGAGGCTACTCTTCACTAGCTTGAATTGGGCGAGCTGCGATGATAGCTTGAAGATAGGAAGACCAAAGAGCTCCAATTGCAGAAGGTTGTTGGTGAGCTCGAGGCACGATGTGGGGCAGCGAAGGCCAAACTGGTGCGGGTTAGGGCTCATGCGGATTCACTGGCCCAGGAGATTACTCTGCTAGGAGAAGTCACGGAACAGACTAAAGCCAAGGCGGCAGAAGAGCGGTGTCGAGCCGTCTTACAGGCAATGGAGGCTCAACGGGCTGAAGATGAGGCTTCCCTGGCGGCAGCAGTGGCTACTGTGATTGATGCCTTCAAGACCTCTAAGGAGAGGGATGTCGAGACTACTAAGTTTTACGACTGTGACTTCGACGCCTGTCTCGAAGTAGTCCATGGTTTGTACCCGGACCTTAACCTTGATCCTTTGTTACCCGACGACACTAGAAAAGATTTTGTAGCAGATGTCCGTCTGGACCGGGCCCCTGATTCTCAAGCACCTCCACCTACATAGTTTCTTTTCTCTTTTTTTTTTTAAAGGGATGGCATACTATACATGTATTTTTTTTGTCCCTCTAAGGAGGGTGTTCAGATGATGATTTTCCTTGTATTAATCAATTGATCTTTGGACATTTGGTGTTGATTGTCGATTGTTGGGCTGATTTGTCATTATATTGATTTACTTTAAGGTAAGGTCAAACTTACCCTTTGTCGGGTCAATTCTTTTCAATGCCTTTTGGTAGACCTTTCAAATTTCTCTTGCACAGGTCACAATCGAGTCCGAACCCCTGGGGGAGTCGACTCGTCCCATGATTGGTGAGAAACCTCCGTTCCATCCATCAGTCAGTTGATGAGCCGATTACCTTATTGTAGGGTTAGGTCATCTTTCGGCTTTTCTCCTAACTTAGAGGGGATGTCATATCGATTTTTCATAGGATTACGCTCTGACCCCTTCTTTAAGATATCAGCTTTTCTAGTTTGCCTCTGTGTTAAGGGGGAAATTTTTATTTAGTAGATGACTCGCTCATGTAGAAGTCGGATTGTAAACTTTATTGAAAGCCTTAAAGGCTGGTCGCTTTGGAGGCGTACACTTTATTAGGGGCCTTAAAGGCCATTACATCAGGAATAGTAGATCTTTAGGTGCTCGGCATTCCAAGAGTAAGGGAGCTGATAGCCTTCGAGGTCTTCTAAGTGGTAAGATCCTTGCCTAGCTGATCGAACCACATGGTACGATCCTTCCCAGTTAGGCTCGAGTGCACCAGCCCCCGGCTCGGCCGTGTTCTAGAAGACCCGGCAAAGGACTAAGTCCCCTGGGCAAAACCTCCTGACCGGGACTTTAGGGTTGTAGTAGCGCGCTACCTGTTAATGTCGAGTGGCGACAAGAAGCCTTGAGATGTCTCGAGCTTCCTCGAGAAGATCCAGATTGGCTCCGATCTACTCAGAGTTCCAGTCCTCTTAGTACTTCTTTACTCGCGCCATAGGGAGACCGATTTTCACTGGCACCATTACTTCTGAGCCGTAAGAGAGAGAGAATGGAGTTTTCTCGGTTGAGGACTAGGCTGTGGTTCTGTAAGCCCAAAGGACGAATGGAAGCTCCTCGGCCCAACTCCCTTTCGCTTTTTCTAACTTCATTTTGAGATGGTGTTTGATGACCTTGTTAACCGCTTCCACTTGACCATTGGATTGTGGGTGCTGAAATGATGAATATGCGTTTGTGATGCCGAGCCCTCGACAAATACCATGAAATTTTTCATTATTAAATTGTCGGCCATTGTCAGATATGATAGTGCAAGGAATCCCAAATCGGCATATGATGTTTTTCCAGATGAAGTCGATCACTTTTTGTTAGGTGATCTTCGCGACAGGTTCAACTTCTGCCCATTTTTTGAAGTAGTCAGCCGCGATGATGGCGAACTTGACTTACCCCTTCTCTGTGGGTAGGGGGCCAATGATGTCAATCTCCCATTGAGCGAACGGCCAAGGACCGCTCATAGGGGTTATCTCTTCCGCGAGTTGCCTCGACACAGCTGCATGACATTGACATTTGCTGCATTTTTTAACGTAGTCCCTCGAGTCTTGCTTGAGGGTCTACCAGAAGTATCCTTAACAGAGTATCTTTAAGGCCAGGGCTCGACCACCAAAATAGTTTATACAAATTCTTTTGTGAATCTCCCTAACCACGTAGTCAGCTTCATCGGGTCGGAGACACCTGAGGTAAGGTTGAGAATGGCCCTTCTTGTACAGTACTCCATCAAGGATGACATATCGAGCCGCTCTTACTCTCAGCCACTGTGCCTTCAGTCTATCCAAGGGAATTTCACGGGATGAGAGATAATTGAAGATTGGGTCCATCCAACTTGGAGTGGTGTGCACTGGATTGACTCTCTCTGCCTGGCCGATGCTTAGATGTTCTATGAACTCAACTGGAACGAATCGATGGATCTTTCCTTTTGAGGTTGAGGCAAGCTTTGCTAAGGTGTCAGCACACGAATTTTCTGTTCTTGGTATTTACCGGATGGTACAATTCCAAAACTTTCCGATTAGTTTCCTCGTCTCGTCAAGATAAAAGATCATTCTGGTCTCTTTAGCTTCATACTCCAAGGAAATGTGATTTACCACCAACTGTGAGTCACACCGAACCTGAAGAGTTTGAATGCCCAGACTCGTGACCAATCTAAGTCCGACTAGTAGCGCTTCATATTCTGCCTCATTGTTTAAAGCTTTGAACCCGAGTCTGATGGCATATTGAATGGTTGTGGAGTCGAGTGTGACCAAGACGACTCCGGCTCCGGCACCTTTGGCATTGAATGATCCGTCAATATAGAGAACCCAACCTAGGTCCGACATCGCATGCTGGTCACTCAGGGAGACATGCAGAGTCATCTCGACTTCGGTGCTGATTTCTTCCGCGTTTGGAGTAGTGAATTTGGCGTTGAAGTCGGCCACAGCTTGTCCCTTGATCGCCGTCCTCGGGAAAAATTGGATATCGAACTCTCTGAGCTCAATAGCCCATTTGGTATCCGACCTGAAACCTCTGGTCTCTGGAGAACTTGTCTCAGAGGAGAGTCAGTCAATACCACGATGGAATGAGCTTGGAAGTACGGTCGCAATCTTTAGACTAAAACAACAAGGTAAAGTGTTAACTTCTCCAGGGACGAATACCTTGTTTCTGCAGGTGCCATCGTCTTGCTCACATAGTAAATGGGGTGTTTCCTATTCCCAACTTCTCTGATCAGGGCTGAGCTTACTGTTGAGGCCGAGACTGCAAGGTACAAGAACAGGGGCTCACCTTCTTCAGGCTTGGATAGGAGGGGAGGTGATCCCAGATACTTAGCTGTTGGAAGGCTTGCTCACACTCTGGAATCCACTCTGCCTTCTTATGATCCTTTAATTGTTGAAAGAAGGGGAGACATTTGTCTGTCACCCTAGATATGAAACATCCAAATGCAGCAACTCTTCCCGTGAGGCATTGTATTTCCTTGACGGTCCAAGGTGAACTCATGTCGAGGAGCACTTTGATCTTGTCAGGGTTAGCTTCGATGCCTCACTAACTGACTTGGAAACCAAGAAACTTTCTCGATTCTACTCTGAAAACACACTTTGCGGGGTTTAACTTCATCTGGTATTCCTAAAGGACACCGAATGTTTCTCCGAGATCTGTAAGGTGATCGAATGCCCTGGTACTTTTACCAACATGTCGTCGACGTATACTTCCATAGTGCAGCCGATCTGTTTAGCAAACATCTGGTTAACTAACCTCTGATACGTCGCCTCAGTGTTCTTTAGGACAAATGGCATGGCCTGGTAACAGTAGAGTCTCTTGTCTATGATGAAGGTAGTCTTCTGCCTGTCTGGGGGGTGCATTGCGATCTAGTTATATCCGGAATAGGAGTCTAGGAAGGAGAGCAACTCATGACCAGTCGTGTTGTCCACCAGTTGATCGATTCGAGGCAATGGAAAGTTATCTTTGGGGCATTCCTTATTCAGGTCCAAGTAATCTACATAGACCAGCCACTTCTTATTAGATTTTTTGACAAGTACTATATTTACAATCTAATCGGGATAATATACTTCTTTTATGAAACCCACATCGAGCAGGATGGAGACCTCCTCGGCAATGTCTTCAAAGCGTTGACGTCGAACGGTCTTCTTTTTTGCTTTACCGGCTTGTGGTCTAGGTCCATATTCAGTCTATGACCAGAACATTAGGGAAAATCCCTGACATATTTGCGTGTGACCATACGAAAACGTTTTGGTATTGCCTTAAAAAGGTCAGCATTGCAGATTGCTGCTTGGAATTTAATGATGATTCGAGCTGAACAGTTCTGCTCGGGTCGGCCTCATCGAGGGGCACCTTTTCTAGGTCTTCTACCGACGAGTTTCCTGTGGGCCCCCGGAGATCCAGGACATTGATGGTAAGTGCCTGCTTGACTGCTCATTTTTTTACTGTTATCGCGTGACATCTTCTTGTCTCACGTTGATCGCCTCGAAGATAGCCTATCCCGCCCTCGGCTGGAAACTTGATCATCAGGTGGTAACTAGAAACAACCGCCCTCATTGCATTGATGAAAGGTTTGCCCAGTATAATATTGTGAACAGATGGTATGTTGACAACAAGGAAGTCCACCATGAGGGTGACTTGATGTTGTCCTTCTCCTGCAGTTACTGAGAGGGAGATGACTCCTTAAGAGATTACTCTTTATCCGGCAAAGCCATGCAGGAGAGTTTTCACGAGCCGGAGTCACGACTGTGGAACCCCCATCCTTTCAAAGGCCTCAGAATAGATCACATCGGCTGAGCTTCCGGTGTCGACCAGAATATAGTATACCTTGTGGTTTGCTATGGTCATTGTGACTACCAAGGCATCGTCGTGTGGATGTTGAATTTCACGTGCATTATCTTATGTAAATGTTAGACTACACGGATTGATCCGAAACTCTTTACTCGACCGCTTGGTTAAATGGACGTAGTGTTCCGGTTTGGATCTCCTAGAGTAGGTTTTTCGAGCCTTGTTCGAATCTCCTCCACCGGCTAAGCCCCTGAAAATGGTACGGATTTCAGCAGGCTCCTCCGTGAGGTTATTCGGTCATTCTAGGTCCCGTTCTTCCTTCCGAGCGGATTTCTCCCTTTTGGTGTACCGACACAGATGTCCTTTGCAAGTAAGAGACTTGATTTCATCTTTGAGATCTACACAATCGTCCGTATTGTGGTCATGGTCCTAGTGAAAGTGATAGAACTTCCGTTTATCTCGATGCTCTGAGTTGGCCTTCATGGAAACAGGCCAATTCATGAGCTTCTCTTCTCGGATATCTAGGAGAATCTTCTCGGTTGACCTGTTGAGGGGGATATTTGAACGAAATTTCCCTTCCGGACTCTGGCTCGGCCGACCATCATGGGGGGCGTAGTCGTCCAACCCTTTGCTAGTTGGCTGGAATTCTTCATTCCTAGACCTCTTCCCTTTGTTAACTAGGTCATTTACTTGCCAGCCTTTGCGGGTGTTAGTGAATTCCTCGGCGTTAGTATACTTCTGAGCACTTGCTGCGAAGTCCGCCAGTGTCTTCGGAGGGTTCTTTCCGATGGAGAAAGTAAACCTCCCCTCCTTTATACCGTTGATTACTGCAGCAAGTGCCATCTTGTCGTCGTAGTCTTTTACCCACAACACTTCCTCGTTGAAGTGAGCGATGTAGTCTTTTAGCGACTCTTTTGGTCCCTGCTTGATGGTGAGCAGGTGAGTGTTGGGCTTTCGGCCTTTCTTACCGCTTATAAACTGAGTAAGGAATAGTTGGCTCAGCTCTGCAAAGGATCCGATGGAATTGGGCTTGAGTAGGCGGTACCAACTCCGAGCAGATCCTGTAAGGGTGATGGAAAATCCCCTACACATCATTGCATCCATTGCCGTCTGGATCTACACCCACGAACGATAAGCTTCTAAATGCTTAGATGGGTTCCCGGACCCAGAATATTGGATGACGGGGGGAATCCGAAACCTCTGTGGCATCACTTCATTCATAATGGTGGAGGTGAAAGGAAGTTCAGTCTCTTCCATCATCGCCTGAACCGTGGCAGGGACTGTTAACAATTGTTGCTGCTTTTTCAAAGTTAAGAATTTGTTATTCAGTTCCGCTAACCGCGCTTCTCAGGGATCTTTATTCTCAGCAACAACCTCTGGGGCATCTTCCACCTCTGGAGTCCTTCTTTCTCTTCACCGCTCTAGCTGATAACGAAGATCCATAGGTGCCAGAGCCGAGGTGATCGAGTTGTTCGTGTGAGCCCAAGTAGCAGTGTTTCGGGCCGAGACTCTAACTTGCGCCGGAGGAAGATTTTGACCTGAGAGGGGCACCCGAGAATGTTAGGGCGCCTCGGGTCTTAAACTCCTTAGCACAGAGTGAGCCTTTACGAACAACCCGACCAGATCAGGAATGGGATCCATCTGAATCAAGTGTAGTTGTGGCTCCCTTTGTTGCTTCATCTTGCTTATTTCATCGCGTAAGGCCGGATCTCGTTCTGCATGGCTCGATATTTGCTTGTCCGGTTGCGAGAACGTTGTGAAGGCCCGGGTGTAAATTCAACATGAAGCGGTGATGAAGCGCGAGTTTGTTCGTTTGACTCTGGTTCCACAACTACTGCTTTCTTCTTTCTCGTCATTGGGTTTGAAAAATGGGAACCTGACCTTTAATACCAGATTTTCATAGACGGCGCCAAAAAATGTTGATGTCAAAATCTGGTCAGCTCTCCCCTCGACTCCTCAAATCGCTTCTACCTCCTGGATCTGCACAATGAGACCAGACAAAGGTGGCCCTTGGCTAAGCCGGGGGACCCTCCGATGCCTAAGTCAAGTTAAGGGAATCTAGGTCTAAGTGGAGAGTAGAGAAGAGCACAAGATGTTGCGTACCTGTAGCGGTGAGGTCTTAATGCCTTTATACATGACTGTCGGACGTTCTATGTCCGTTATTGTCGGCACGAGTCACTCCATCAGTGGAATTTTGAGATCGTGGAGATATTATACAAAATCCATGAATCATGTAGCGCATCTGGTGAATAATATGCATTGTGAGCGAAGTAATCGGCCACGTTTGTAGATGGTAGTTTTCATGTTTGGCAGACAAAGCACCTGTTTGCACCTACTGTCTCGGCTCAGCTTGTTTGGTTATAGCAACATCAGCTAGCTTTTGTCATTAATTGTCGATCAGGAACCTTTTCTCAGGTTCGAGCCGAGCCTAAAGATCCGTCCAGAAGGGCTCTGTCAACCATCGCTTTGGAATTCGGGGCTGTCAACCATCACTTTGGAATTCGAGGTCGGGAAGTCAGATCCGTCTTGACAAGTCGAGTTCTCTGGAGTTGATGTCGTGGGTGACAAGGAACAAATGGTTTTCGATCGGAGTATGAAAGTTACTCCGACTCGCAACCCTTTTGTAAGAATACTTTTGTAGCGTGCGACCCTTTTAGGAACGCTTTCACCAGGTCGGATGGGATTCGCCTCGGAGATTCATTTACTTAGTCGAATTACCATTGGCTTTATTAGGGGCCCAAATCATCCCATAACACTTATCACTCAAACACCGTTCAAATAATGGGCCTTGGTTTAGATGGGTCAGATATCAAACATGCATTTAAACCAATATTCTTGTATGTCGCTTGGTGGACATTTTAAGGTGCAGTTAAAATGAGAAACAATCAATAGCCTTAAATAACACCTAAGTGTCCCCGAAGGCTCTGATCATTTAGTAGGTCTGATTTTGTAGTTATGACAGTGTGTCCCATTGTCTGGATGGTGTGATTTGAGTTATATGAATGCAGATGCGACAATCCAGGCTCTTAATCAGGTGGTCCCGTTGTATATTTCCCCATGGGCCTGAAGGTATTTGCAAAGTGATTGAAGTTGTTATGTTGCAGCTGTTACCAATGTAGGCCCAGCCAAAAATTGTAACAAGGAACTTGGAACGTGGATTGCGTTCGGAGTTACTGAATACGCAATAACGTACTATGTAAACTCTGTGGAGCCTATCGTGATGCACGTGTCTTATCTACGCCGTTCATCTATTTTAGCAGCTTGTTTTAGGCAAGGAGCTCAAATTCGAAGCATATCCAAAGCTCAAGTGGACCACGCCTAAGGACAGAATAGCCACCATGACGTCCAACGTTCAAACATTACTGGGCCCACAGTGATCTTTCTGTCATCCAACATGTTCAGAGGGCCATGTCGACATGGATGAAGGTAAAACACAAATATCAGCTTGATCCAAAACTTCTATAGCCCCTAAGAAGTCTCCAACGGTAGTTGTTCAATTCCCACTGTTTCCTGTGGTGTGGTCCACTTGGGCTTTGGATATGCTTGGATTCTGGGCTCACACCATAAAATAAGCTCTAAAAAGGGATGGACGGCATGGATAAGAGATATACATCACGGCGCACTTTACTGAGTAACTCAGTAGGTAATATGTGTTCTAATCAGACGATCGAAACCATTCAGTCGATTTTAAATGAAACAGAACCAGACATTTCTTAAAACGAAAAATGACCATGGTACATATTCAACACATGAAATTTCATTCAATGACTGCTAAGATCATCCAAATAAGTAGAATCTATCACTAACTAGTTATCTATCGTGAGGGCCACCTTTTGAACGGTTATGATCACCTACCTATTCCGCTCGTATGGGCCATCACTCACAAAATTAACTTAATGGATGATCCTACGTGCCTGATTGTGTGGATGTTTAATGGTTGATTAGAACGGAACATAATTACTAGCCCAAAAATAAGGGGGAAAATGTCCATTGTTCTAGCTGTTGGATGGTCCAAGACGTTCAATTTTAGGGTAGGCCATGGGGCTACAATTTGGACCGTCTATCTAGCCTTGATTTGGAAGCTCAACGATTGGATTGAATGGATCATCCAACGTCCATTTGAAAATAATAGACGAAAGACCTTTCTTCTTTTTTGACACATCTCACCTCATACGGTGGAGAGATGGATGTACCATATCCAGCTGTTTTCTGTTCAACCTGGATCTGCAAATGGATATACAAAAATAAAATGGTCTAGGAACAAATTTGAATCGTTACTATCAAATGGAAATGATCTTACTATTGAAATTGCAGTCAAGTTCAATTACCACTATAATGGGAGCTAGAAATTATAACTAAGTTTTACAAGAGGTGAATAGAACCTGTTTAAAATTTCAACATAAACTATAAGAAGTCATTAACATAAATCTAAAGTTTCTACGATGAATGGTCTATTCGAGATACACAAATATGCTTGTGCAAATAAATAAAGAGGATAGCACTCTTGTGGCCAATGAAACAAACATGCAAGCTCCATTTTATCAAAGCATACATAAAACTCTACTTATAAGCGTAAACATAGACAATATTAATCTAAATCATTGCACATAATATATAGTGTTTCAACTACTTGTCAACTCTACTCTTGGCTGTCGCACTCAAACTTAAGTTTGTCATATTTTACTATCACATATGGTTTTTAAAACAGGTGATTTTTAAAACAGGTTCATCATAATCCTTTATATCTTACCTAAAGATTTATAGGCATACACTTGTTAGTGGCTTACATGAGGTCTTTTAGAGTTTTGATATCAAACTCCTTACAAGTTTTACACAAGAACTACATACATTTACTTCTACCAAAAGCTTTCATGGAGACTTACAATGCAAGTTTGGGTTTCAAACTTTAAACCTAGTTCTCTACAAGAAATGGGGTTAAGACATGGACCCCAACACTTGAGACTTATTTCCCTATATGAGCCCCATGATATCGCAATGACGAGATGTCTCTTTTTGCATGAACCGGCTCCTCTTCAGCTCCCACAAACAATACCTTCTTTGAATATTCGAATGTGATGCCAAGGTTAGGAAGAAGGGGTTAGCGGATCTTTCTACAGAGTAGGGCTCTGCTTGCATTCAATAGTCCTTAAACAAAGGATTTGCCTATTTAAATTGGGCCAGTGCCTTCAATGAATGCTAAAGATCACCATTCAATTCGAGATTTGAATGTTCATTAATAATCCTTGATCATGAGGATTGAAGAATGATCTCTGTGGGGACGAGGCTAATGATAGAGGTTATGAATGAGTAAATACCTGGCCAATGCTCTATTCGATGCCCATCGAAGTTGTTATAAAAAATAAATAAAACTACTATTAAAGGGTTAAATAAGATCGCTTGCAATGGTAAAAAAAAATTGATAGAAAATATCAACTTCCATAGAATCAAGGATTCACTCAATAGGATTGAGAAAATCAAAGATTTAACTGTTTTACCCGCTGAATTGTTTTGTCCATGTCCAATTTTATTAAAGGGTCTTCAGTAGTATCAAAAAATTAAAAATTATAGTAGTTTAATCGCTGACTGTTTTTTGTTGTTCTTTGATTCTATTGAGGGGAGTCTTTGATCTTATCAGGTCTCATCAATGGAATGCAGATAGAATCTCGATCTAAGCTTTGCTCATATTTTCAACAAGTCCATTTGATTAAGTGGACTCCTCCTTTAGGCAATAAGGACTTAAGATATTTCTATTAAGGTGGGTCCTTTTAGAGGATGGTCTTTTGGGTTCTACGGTGTACAGGGTCATAGTTACTGAGGTATGCACTTCATGTATTTAATCTTAAAGTCTCTGATCAATGGAGGTCTTGGATTCTTCAAGTCTTTAGCTTCAATAAAGTTCATCAGACTCTTAAAGTCACCATACACACACTAATTGACAAACACACTTTAATTTTCAAATAATTACACTTACCCCGATGAGGATGGCCTGGATTGACTTATACGCATCCTACCAGTAAATTGGCTGAGCCACCACTGTTTAAGATACGGTTGGAAATGCTCGGTAGGCTACCCCACCACCGTGTGAGGCCCACCTTGATGCTGCCCATCCGTTTTCTCAGTTCATTTTAGGAAGTTACCCTGAAATGTAAGAAGATCCGTATCCTCGGTGGACCACACCATTAGATATGTGGTGAATGCCCATTGAAAACTTTTGGAGGTCATAAGAGTTTTGGATCAAGCTGGTCTTTGAATTTTTCCTTCATCCAGGTTTTTTTGATATTATCAATGGATTGGATGTAAAATTAACATTACTGATCTTGATCTTCTTTCGGTGGGCCCTGGGAAGTTTTTAATGATGGGTCTTCAATCACCACTTTTTCATGTGGTGTGGTCCACCTGATATTTTGATCTTCTTAATTTTTTGTACCATTTACTAAAATGGGCATTATAAACATATGGACGGCGTGGATATATAACACATAATCAATGTGGGCCCCACAGTAGTGTTAACCCGGTAACACCTAATCCGCTCCCACATTTTCCACGATTTTCACGTGCAACTGGCAATTTCATATGCATTGAAAGTCGAATAGCAAACGTATCTACTGGCTCGAATTTCCATTTGGGTAGCTAATCTTCCCACGCGTGCATACGTGGCAGTACGAGCATGATCTGGTCCGTTCATCAGGTGGGACCCACGTGGTATGTGAAGTGGCCCTAAAATCAGGTTAGTCTAGGCAATCTTATCTAGCTGTCCATGTGCTGCCCAACTGATAACCTTAAACCAGCCCCATTTTTCGGCCCCGCAACATAACTAGTCGGGCCCACAAGGTGACGACCCTGATCTCGCCAGCTCAGCAAGTTGCAGATTTCCGTTGAGATTGCCCCGACTAGTCCTTGGAATTTTTTAAACCTTGGATCTACAAACGGTACTAAATTTCAATAACTTCATAAATATATTTCTTTTCCGGAAGGTATCAACTTCAAACGTTTGTACCATAAGTTTCCGTCCATCCAGCATGTAAATTCCAACCTATCATTTTCCTATAAATCCAACCTATCCAATACATTTTTCCACTAATTTAATGTTTTAAGTAAAAAATTCTACATCCACTCATCATGTGGACCACAATTATATTTTAACTTATCAACGGATAGAAAATATTTCCTATGATGTAGTCTATTGGGTTTTTATGTACTAAGAATAATTTTCATCTTGAGATAAATCTATTGGAACGGTTGGATGTTATACAAAGACAAAAGGTTAGAAGTCATACGCTCGGTGGACCATAATTCACGGTCCAACTAGTTGGACTTGAGACCTTCTCGTATTGAAAACGCCAAAAAGTATTTTGACACTATGGCAGACTATGATTGTTGATACAAAGGCGCTGAGAAGCTGTAAACGTAGCATACAACTCAATCAAACCGTTCAAATTGTGGCCCAAAATTTGGATGGATAGTAAACCAATGATAATACCCTTCTTTTATTACACTTACTCTGATCAAACAGCTTGCCGATTCGTGGACACCTTGTGGACAGCTGACATGCAAAAGGCGACGGTCCTAATTCAGTAAAAAAGTGTCCATTAAATCAGAGGTTAGGATTGTTTATCCAGTCATATTTTGGAATTTATGTTTATCTACCATGGATACCACATTTTGGACAGTTCAATTTGGGTGTGACATAAGCGAAGTGTATGATTTCTTACTGACGTCTATTAACCAACATGTTCTGCCAGAGTATCAAATAACTCCTCCTTTGAACCAGGCAAGTTAGGTGGCTGTGTGTCACATACCAAATAATACTCCCATAGTTTATAACAACATCAACGGCATTATGATATGATACTCGGCCCAAGGCATTATCCATGTGTTTTCAGTTCTGGCAAAGTGGGGCCCACAGCCATTATCCACGAGTTTTCAGTTACGGAAAAGTGGGACCCACAGATCAGTACCGAGATTTGGTTTGTTGAAACATGGAAAATCCTAGACATCAACCTTCCGGACTTTCTGTATTTGTTAACCGTTTGTTTTCAACAACAAATTGAAGGGTTAAGATTATCCTACCATCTAAATTTGTTGGGCATGGTCCGATCAAGGTGGGACCCAACAGATGAACGGTCCTGATTACCGGGTCATGTGGCCCACTTTTCAGAATTGAAAAAAACTGGCGTATACCGTGCATCCCCTCGTTGGGTACATTGAGAGAAGACATTATAATACTGCAATTTTTTAAAGCTCCGACTTAGATTCATGTGCGCGTGAATATACTGAGTAATTTAGTATTAAATACTAGATAGCGTACATCGAGTTGTATGCTAACCTATAATACAGCCACTCTCTGGCCAATTTAAAACCGTATAGAATATCAGATCAATGTAAATTGTGGGCCCCTACAAGCAGAAAAACTGACAGGAAAAACAGGCTGATCCAGTCACCAGGCCACACGGTTGAATAAATGGTACCCGTTGGTTTGACTCAATCTACATAGCCTAATAATCTTGACCGAGCATCACTTTCAAGAAATAAGATCTTCACGGTGGGGCCCACTGTATGCATGGCTCGGATTTCCTGCTTCAATGACATTTTCGTGGAAAACATAGGGTTGCATGCTAAGTTAGCATGCAGCCAGTGTAGATGACCATTTCTTTAAAAATGCTAATTATCGTATTGGCATGAGTGTATTAGAATAATTTGATTTTGGCTTTCCATCGTGAAGAATCAACGGTGGAGATTCATCCTTTCGTGGATTCTATTATGATGTGCCCATTCCATACCTATTTTCTGATATCCAGGCCACTAGTCTGGTGGACCCCTTTGTGTATGTAGAACGCCTCAAAAATCATTGAATTTGGATGATCTTAGATTTATTTCCTCTTTCCGGATGCTGGCTTGCTACCTTTTTTTCCATGCCCGTCCATTTTTAGATTACTGATTGAAAGGTTATGATCATCCAACCTTGGAGATTTTTGGAGAATCCACCATCTACAGAGGGTCCCATCAACTCAAGGGTCTAGATCACTGAACCAATCAGCCCCACCTAGACAATCATGCAAATCGGGCATCATAACCCTATAATTCTTCTTTTATCATTGAATTTACACGAGGAATTATGTCATGCACTGGCATGATACGGAGGAAGATAGATGACAGGGTGTATACATCGCGCATGCATGTCTGTCAATGTAGATTGTCGAAAAGGTGGGGCCCAGTCTAGAAGTTGGATAGCCTCAAACCCAGACTAACCAACCAATCTTCACCGTCCAATTTTATCTCGTACAGCCTTTTTCCCCCTCTTTAATGCAAGCCATTCATAGTCATTGCCCATAACAAATGCCCATCTACACGCAATCACACGTGCCAATATGTAACACATTGATGATAGCTGAGTTTTCATTTGGTGGACCACCAAATCGTTCAGATTTTCTGACCCGAAATTCAGGCCGTTCCAGTCCCTCGGTGGACCAGTGTCTTTAAATGGACGGCTACGAAATTATTTTAGCCTTCCATTTGTCCTATGGCCCACCTGATAGAAAGTTCGTCTCTCACACGCGGCGTACTGGAATGTCGTGCGTGCAGATATGGACAGGCAGTTCCTTGCGCGCTTGTATACTGAAAGACCTCTCAATATCCCGTCACCGTGGGGAACGGGTGGTCTTTGATGTGTGTATGACATCCACTTCATCCGTTCTTTCAACTAGCTCATGCAAGGACATTAACCTAAGTGGGCCCCACTAAAACATAAGTCCCCTCCAAAACTCAAGTGGGCCACACCACATGGAAGAGTAGAGATGAGTAGTACTCTCCTTCCTGATTTTTACATGGCATCCAATCCGTTCATAAATGAAACTACGGTGGGACCCATTTAAATTTCAATTAGGCTTATTTTTTAATTTACATTCAAACACAGGCATGAGAAGATGATGAACGGAGCAACTGTCGTACACATCACAGTGGGCCCCACAGAAAGCTCTGTTGCACGTGTTCGAGTTATATTTGGGATATGCCTTAGAAAAACAAGGTGGGGCCATGTTACTTTTGTCTGGATTGAAATAGATGCATGCCACGTGTACATTAGATGTTTACATGAGCATGGTCGACCGTACCGTGCCAAACTACCGTGCAATTCATCTATTCCTGTACGGGTATAACTGAAGCAACGTAAAGACTCGTACACCATATTAAATTGTCTCGTTGAAGGCTATTTTTGGGCCTTGTGCCCGTGACTCGTTTGGATGCTACTGGCCTTAAATGCGAAAGACCGACTTTGGTGAGGTCGTGATCAGGGGCCCACCTTCATGTATGTGTTATTTATCCATACCGTCCATCCGTTTAGAAAGATTATTTGATTGTATGAGCCCAAAAATGAAGTGGATCCAAGTGTCAGGTGGACCACACTACATGAAAAGGTAGTAAATTAATGCCTACCTTTAAAAACCTCCTGAGGTCCACCGTGATATTTATTTTCGATCCAACCTGTTCATAAGGTCACAGATCTGGAAGAAGGGAAAACACATGTCAGGTTTATTCAAAATTTTTGTGGCCCGTGAGTGGTGGGCATTCAATCAACACTGTTTCATTTTGTGGGGTCCACCTGTGATTTGGGTCTCCTCCGTTTTTAGTTATATTTACTAAAATGAGCTGGAAAAAGGATGTACGGAGTGGATATACAAAACATACATCAAGGTGGGCCCACGGTCACGATCTCACCGAAATCCGTGTTTCCCGGCCTCACCGAATACCGATCTGTTTAACGAACGTTACGAGAGCCGTCGGTGCTTGTGGCCTGATCTGCTGCCACGTGTACCGAACCGTTATTGTGGTCACGAACTCACGATTCGAATCTAGACAGGGTCAGAGAACTCTTTATGGTTGGATGGTAGCGGAGACTCACGGATGGTGAAACATAAAAGAACAGTTATTTGATACTCCGGAAGAGCACAGCTATCCATGCTCATGCACAAAGCCACCTAGGGCATGATCACACACGTGGGAATGTGTGAGTGCCATCCAACCCGTCCGTTAGATGCCCTCCTAGATTCCAAATCCAGCTTGATCTATAACTCAGATGGGCCACCCCAAAGGGAACTACAATGGCCGTTGGGTAAGGGGATGCCTGTTATAAGAATTTCCGGATTGAATGTGGGGGTCCACCGTATTGTGTACATGTCACCCAGCCCAGTCATCAGGCATGGCCTACTAAGATTAAAGGACGCAAAGAAATTCATGCTGTTAAAAAACTCAGGTGAGATGAAATAGGTGAATATTGCCGTAGCTTGGTTTGTTTCTAGTCACGTATGGGGTGTGTGGTCATGTCATAATTGATTGTGTGGAACTAAAGCATAAAGATGGGCTGACACATCAAATGCGATCGTATATGAGCAAAAACCTTGTAAGTCGGTCTCGTATTCAGCCACACGCATAAAATTGTGATGAGATGATTAGCCAACCATCCAACGGTGGAGTTCTTTCTCTAAGATGGATTGTACTTTGACCTCCATACAAATGGACTTGGTATAACGGCTATCAAAAACAATCACATATAAATGAAAAATGTATAATTAACCATAGGGTAATATTGCAAGTAATCTTTATGAACGAAGAACTATTTGTATTAAAATGAAAATAGTCCAACGTAAGACAGTATAATTAAATTAAAGCTTATGAGATTACTGCTTAAAATTATTGCTACTCATAAGATAAAGCCAAAGTTATAATAAGTAAAAATAAAGTGATTGATTTGTTTGGTTGGTGTGAGATGATTTATTTCATTGATTTCTCTTTTATTTATAAGCTTCCTCGCTTGATAAATACTTTGTCTCTGTTTTTGTTATTTTATTTCAATCATTATGGTAGTTAAATTGTTGCCACATCAGTCTTTCATATCCTTTTGATTCTTTGTATACTTATAATCACTCCTCTTCTCTCGCTCACTTTCTGTCCCTTAAATTTTGATTGTGCCATGTCATTAGATGATGTGTACTATCCAGCTCAAACTGCATTTTTGTAAAGAGTGTTCGAAATATATATATTTGAAGATATTTTCATGTGTTATATCATTTTGTGCAACAACACATGTGATTCCTTAATTAGCTATTCCTAAAATGGCCATAAATAAAGTATAATAAGTACATAGGTTTTTGGCTGCTTATACATGTCTCTAAAGGTGTGAACCACAGGAGTTTTGGCTCAAATTATTCTTGCAATGTACAACTAATGTTAGGGTGGTAATTGATAAGAATAGACAGTGATTGGTGTTTGGGAGGAGTTTATATGATTTGAATTAGAATAACACCAAATGACCTTTTTTATAAAAATAATAATAATAATAATAATAACAGGTCATCTCATTTTACGAATTTCAATTACCACAAGTTCACAATTCCTCTCTCTACCCATGCATTTCAAATTTGAGCTAGTAAACACAATTAGCTAGATTTTAATACATTTCAACTACAAGCTGCTAAATATAAATTGGTGATTCTAATTCATATAAATTTTACAATAATTGGCAATGCATAACAACCACAAACTAACAAAGGAGACCTCTAAGGCTTCTTTGGAAAGTAGGATTAGATGATATGGAAATGAATTTGGTCCCATGTAAATTACATCTGGTATTTGGAACTAATAAGAAGGATTAAATTAATCCAAGTATTTAACCTTCCAATCTAGTTGGAGAAATAATAAATTTTCTAGCGGAATTGAAAACCTACCACACTTGCGGGCCTCATGTTAATGCATGTGTTTTATGTACATCATCCATTCATATGCATTTGACACTCAAATTGCATATAAATATAGATAATCACATCAATTGTGACATCTAGGCAACCGATTACAATTTCAGGGTCGACTAAACATTGATTTCATGTGAAATAAGTTTTTCTCAAAGAAAGAATTAGATCCCAAACTTGAAATATACTCAGATATATAATTATTTTATAATAATGGTGTTAATTCCATCCAATGCAATTTAATACTACCTAACCTCACATTCCAAATAGGCTAGCAGAGGAATCCAATGAATGGTTTAGATTCCACATACACATCACAGATGGGCCTCAAAGAGCTCAAGGTGTACAGCCATTATCATACATGTGATCATCATTCCTCTTTAAATCCTCCCATCATGTAGTGAGAAAAATACTACGCTGAGCAATGGTGCTAACTTCCTGATTGGTTGACATCAAATAGGCCGCTTTAATCTATAAAGATTGATTCCGAAAATCGGATGAACAAATGTCCATTAAACATATATTGGGATTGTCAAGTCAATATGATTTTAGTGCCTTATATATAGTGGGCCCAGTGATCTGGACCGTTATGATCAATGCTTATTAATGCCACGTCATTACATTGGTAGCATGCATGTGCATGGATAGTAATACTACGCAGAGTATCATTGTTTTTTTCCATTCACATGCCAATTTTAAAGAGAAATTTACAGTTGTACGACCCATTTAAGGCCCATTTACATTTCTAGGCCCACTTTGTTTTTCCTATCAAAAATATGCCCCATGCGTACGGACGGCTTCCCAAAAGTCCAAAATACCCCTCCTATATCATACGTTTATTCACGCTGCCAGACGCTTCTCCACCCAAAAAAAAACCTGATTTTTTCTTCTTTCCTCTCCCTCATCCTTCATCGTAGCCGTAGATTATCATTTTCTGATTACTTCCCCTCTGTGACTGTCCACCGTAGCAGTAAAACCTTCCTTTTACCGTTTTCTTCTTTCCTCTTTATCTGGTGGAGAATACACACCCCACAGACGTCCTTTTCGACTTTTTTGAGCCCAAGATAGGACGAAAAATGGCCCTCCCAACTAAGAAGCTTCGAATGGCAGGTATATTCAGATCCCTGCTTTCGTTTTGTGGACCCCACTCTATATTATACTATATATGCGCACGGTCTACAATCCATTTTCATATTTAAAAAATCCTGAGCTTTATTTGCATGGACCCCACTGTATATTATACTATATATGCCTATGGTCCCCAATCCATTTTTATTTTTAAAAAATAGTAAATGGTATGTCATGTCCCGATAAATGAGCAAAATCAGGACTCAAATGGCCCTCATTGAGGGTTTTTTAAAATTAGAATGAAATGAGATGTGAAAGTAAACGAAGACCGTGAAAGAGACCAAGTACCGTCTGATTTAACAGACTGAGGACCCACTGAGTTATTGATGAAGACCGTGAACTGAGCTAAAATGACCGTGAATTGAGCTAAAATCACCGTGAATTGAGTTAAATTGACCGTGAACTGACTTAATTTGGGCCATTCCCCGTCCATTCATGCATTTCACGAACAATTCCCTTCACTTCACGGACAATTCCATGCATTTCACGGTGAATTCCGACGATTCCGCTTCACTTCACATTCATTTCCATGCATTTCACGATCAATTCCCTTCATTTCACGGACAATTCCTTGCATTTCACGGAGAATTTCCTTCACTTCACGGTCATTTTCATGCATTTCACAGTCAATTCCGACGATTCTGCTTTACTTCACGGTCATTTCCATGCATTTCATGGTCAATTCCCTTCACTTCACGGTCAATTCCATGCATTTCACAGTCAATTCTATGCATTTCACGGTTGATGAAGGCGATTCCGCTTCACATCACAGTCATTTCTATGCATTTCACAATCAATTCCCTTCACTTCATAGTCAATTTCATGCATTTCACGGTCAATTCCCTTCACTTCACGGTCAATTCCATGCATTTCACAGTCAATTCCCTTCACTTCACAGTCAATTCTATGCATTTCACGGTTGATGAAGGCGATTCCGCTTCACATCACAGTCATTTCTATACATTTCACAGTCAATTCCCTTCACTTCACAGTCAATTCCATGCATTTCACGGTCAATTCCCTTCACTTCGCGGTCAATTCCATACATTTCACAGTCAATTCCCTTCACTTCACAGTCAATTCTATGCATTTCACGGTTGATGAAGGCGATTTCGCTTCACATCACGGTCATTTCTATGCATTTCACAGTCAATTCCCTTCACTTCATAGTCAATTCCATGCATTTCACGGTCAATTCCCTTCACTTCACGGTCAATTCCATGCATTTCACAGTCAATTCCCTTCACTTCACGGTCATTTTCATGCATTTTATGGTCAATTCCAACGATTCCGCTTCACTTCATGGTCATTTCCATTCACTTCACAGTCATTTTCATGCATTTCACGGTCAATTCCCTTAAGTTCACAATATGGTTGATGAAGGCGATTCCACTTCACTTCACAGTCATTTCCATGCATTTCACGGTCAATTCCCTTCACTTCACGGTCAATTCCCTTCACTTCACGGACAATTCCATGCATTTCATAGTCAATTCGCTTCACGGGCAATGAAGGTAATTTCCCAAAAATCGGGCAATTCCCTTCACTTCCCGGTCCAAAACTGCTGAAAAATCACTAATTTCGATTTCATTCTTACAGGTGGCAAACCCTTGCATAAGGGATTTGATGAGTCGGCTTCCACCATCTCATGTAGATGTTCTTTGACCTGGTGGTTTGATAGCGTGAAGAGTGGTTTGGAGAAGAATAACACTAGATTAACTATATTTAGGCAGTCCCCATTCTCATTTTTATTACACATTCCATCATTTAGGTTTGTAGGAGTCATTTTTCACTCACTTATTGAAAGATATATAGGCAATCTTGAATTCAAGATATAAGGGAAGCGTGTAAAATTTTTTGAAATGGACTTCACCCTAATAACAGGGCTGAGAACTGGTGACCTCTCCATACCCAATATTCATCGTTCAAAGAAGTCATTAAGAGAAAAATACTTCAATGAATATCCTATCCTAAAAAAACATGTACAGGAGGTGTTCAGTGGGATAGTTGTTAGCAATAAGCACAAAGATGTCGTGAAGGTAGCCCTAATATTATGTGTAGAATGGTTTGTTAGGGGAACCGACACGAATGTTTTATATTGTACAGAATTTATCGACCTTGTTGACTCGTTGAAAGACTTTAATATCTACCCTTGGGGTAGTTTGGCCTTCCATACGATGACGAAAGGGATCGAGAGTACCTCGATTGCATCGCAGAAGCATCATTACAATGTCACCGGTTGCATATTTCCCCTACAAGTAAGGATTCTTTCCTTGTCTATTTTAAGTCATAGTTATAGCACACTATATTTATTTAAGATCGTCTTGTCATTTCATTGTAACAGATATGGGCCCTTGAGAGAGTACCGGCTCTCCGAGAATGTGTAATTTCATACGTTCCCTTCCAAATTTCATGATTCATACAATATCGGGGATGGAAGGGTTGGAGGTATAAGAAAATTCATGAAATTCTAGAGAGTAAATATGTAAGTCAATTTCTATGAAGCTAAGTGGTCACTCATTCAACTATATATATATATATATATATATATATATATATATATATATATATATATATATATATATATATATATATATATATATATATATATGTTTTTGTACATAATACGAAGATGTCCTCTTGCAAACTGAGATCGTTCTTATCTTAGAGCCTACCACTGAGGAGCTGGAGACGGAGGCCGTTTATTTGGCCCATGGTAGACTTGATGTAAGATGTTAGAAACGTCTTATTGTATGTTGATATTTTATATTTAATTAAATATGTTATATAATATGGAAATGACCTTGCCTTATTTTGTAGGGCACTAAAGATGAAGACGATGAAGATATGGAAGACAGATTGGGACAAGGAGAGGGAGAAGAAAGGGGAGAGGAAGAGAGTAATGATAACGGAGAGGGACAAGAAGGGGGAGAAGGAGAAGAAAGGGAAGAGGGAGAGGGAGCAGGATTGCAATTGACTGGGGAGTCGATGCATCATAGGGAGGAGCTAGAGGTGCTGAGGCTTCAGTTACAAAGAGAGAGAGAAGTAATACTGAAGGATGTTGAACTAATGCTAAAACTAAAAGAAGCCTTGAGGCTAGAGAAGGAAGAGTTGAATGAGAGGGCGGTATTGAAGAAGAAGAGGGAAATGCTGGTGAGAGAGAGGGAAGAACTGAAGAAGGAGAGGGAAGATTTGGATGAGGCTAAGGCGGAGTTGAAGAGGCAGATGGAGGCGTTTCGTATAGAGAAGATTCAGTTTATGAAGGAGAATGAGTTAGAGAATGAGGATGCGTTAGGCGTTGATATATGCGAGAAATCACTGTATTCCATTCCAGTATATAAGAGGAGAGGTAAGAGGGCTGTGAAGTCGTCTGTCTACAAGCGTTCTCCATTCACTTTCATCTCCACCGTGCAAACCACTCAAAGCAACGTCGCTGACAATGAGAAACGGAGAGAATTTTCTACTTCTCCGATACCCTTCGAGGCTAAGATCGATCCATTTAGGGTATTATAGGAGGAAGAACTTAATGAATTGAAAAGTTGGGCCAACACAAACAAAGAGTTACCAGAATTCTGTTGGTTCAAGTCCATATGGGAGAAAAATGCATGGGTTGATGGCATGGTAAGTAAATGACACACATTCATACATGGTTATTGAACACTTATATTATAGTAGAGCTTAATTTTCCATCTTCTTGATTAGACGATCGACAAGTACGTCGATTACTTGGAGAGAAGACACCTACAATTTCCTACTTTATACACAAAGGATTGTAAGTTCTGTCTCACATTTTTTCTGATAAATGTATGAATTAAATCATGGTTAATATATTATTTCATTATATAATTTTTGTTCTAATTTGGTATGTTGTCTGTAATAGCCATGCATCAACATGAAAATGACTGTATTGAGAATGTATCGAGATGTTGGTAATGACGAAGCGCGCTTATTATTCCAAGACCTAGAAAAACTCACTTCGATCAACATTGTCAAGCCTCGTGACGGGCATAAGGCCATGTGGCAGCATGAAGAGGTAATAGTGTCATTTTTTTTGTTATCAATACTAGGTATACCCATTTCTATAAGTTGAGGATATTGATATCTTATCTTGTTAAATATGGACATGCATACATACCAGTCAATCACGTCAACAGTCATTGATACCTGATGGTCATCCACCCTCGAGACCGAGAAATCATTATACTGGACAGTTTATACTCGAGGGTACTCGGTCGATACAGGGAACATATCGAGCTGATGAAGGAGGCCTTGCTCATATTATTCTATGCCACAGGAGATATGTCTGCGTTGGAAGGAAATGCTTGGACGGTCAAAGAAGATACTTCTACACCAAAGCAGACCAACGGACATGATTGTGACATTTTTGTCATGAAATATATGGACATTTTGTGCAGTGATGAAATTTTATCAGGGAGAGACTTGCAGCAATTCACTTCCATTTTTAGGAAGTCAATAGCCTGTGATTGCCTGAGTGACTTGAAAATATGATATATTTGTCTTGGAGATGAGAGCAATCGGAAAATTTTGTGAAATATTGTAAATTGCCTGAATAATGTATTGTAAAACATACATGGTGATATGGTGTAAATGGTGTTGTATATTTTCTCTAAAGTTTATAGCAAATGATGTCTTCCTAATAGTGATTTCATTAACGAATGGTGTAAATGATGTATTGTATATTTTCTCTAAATTTTGAAGCAATTCTCTTAACTTCACAGACATATTCATGCATTTCACAGTCAATTCACTTCACTTCACGGTCAATTTCATGCAATTCACAGTCAATTGCCTTCACTTCACAGTCGTTTTCATGCATTTCACGGTCAATTCCGACGATTCCACCTCACTTCACGATCAATTCCACTTCACTTCACGGTCATTTCCATGCATTTCACAGTCAATTCCCTTCACTTCACAGTCATTTTCATGCATTTTACGGTCAATTCCAACGATTCTGCCTCACTTCACAGTCAATTCCATGCATTTCATGGTCAGTTCCCTTCACTTCACGGTCATTTCCATGCATTTCACAGTCAATTCCCTTCACTTCACAGTCATTTTCATGCATTTCGCGGTCAATTCCGACGATTCCGCCTCACTTCAAGGTCAATTCCATGCATTTCACAGTCAGTTCCCTTCACTTCATGGTCAATTCCATGCATTTCACAGTCAATTCCCTTCACTTCACAGTCATTTTCATGCATTTTACGGTCAATTCCAACGATTCTGCCTCACTTCACAGTCAATTCCATGCATTTCATGGTCAGTTCCCTTCACTTCACGGTCATTTCCATGCATTTCACAGTCAATTCCCTTCACTTCACAGTCATTTTCATGCATTTCGCGGTCAATTCCGACGATTCCGCCTCACTTCACGGTCAATTCCATGCATTTCACAGTCAGTTCCCTTCACTTCACGGTCAATTCCATGCATTTCACAGTCAATTCCCTTCACTTCACAGTCATTTTCATGCATTTCAAGGTCAATTCCCATGATTCCGCCTCACTTCACAGTCAATTCCCTTCACTTCACGGTCATTTCCATGCATTTCATAGTCAATTCCCTTCAGTTCACAGTCATTTTCATGCATTTCGCGGTCAATTCCAACGATGCATTTCGTGGTCAATTCCAACGATTCCGTCTCACTTCACAGTCAATTCCCTTCACTTCACGATCATTTTCATGCATTTGACAGTCAATTCCCTTCACTTCACAGTCATTTTCATGCATTTCGCGGTCAATTCCGCCTCACTTCACAGTCAATTCCATGCATTTCACGTTCAGTTCCCTTCACTTCACCGTCAATTCCATGCATTTCACAGTCAATTCCCTTCACTTCACAGTCAATTCTATGCATTTCACGGTTGATGAAGGCGATTCCGCTTCACTTCACGGTCATTTCTATGCATTTCACAGTCAATTCCATGCATTTCACAGTCACATATGAATGCAGTAAAGCATATCTTGAGATATGTGAATATAACTATAAAAAAAAGGTTTGTTTTACAAGTGGGTTTGGGACCCATTTACATGTCATTCAATATCAACTTTCTGTTTCAATTACAATTTGGGAACCATGTTAAATGGAAGCAAGAAGCAACCCACTATTACGCTGTTTGTTACGGAGGCTGAATATCAAGTTGGGATGCTAGATATATGTGAAAGCATGTGATTGACACAATTGATGAAAGACTGTAAAGAAAAAGTTGAATATATCATTTTGATCATGAGTGATAATGTTAGCTCAATTATATTAGCATTGAATCTATCATTTCATGTTTGTGAGAAGCACGTATCGGTCCAATACCACTAGAGCTGGGCATGTCTAACTCAAACCAGTGGATTCTACCCGATCCGAACTGAATCGACGGACTAGATCGGTTTGGATCGAGTTGGGCCATTCATATCCGAATGTTTTTTAGATTGACTTCGGATCGTGGTCAATCCGGACCGATCCGATCCGAAACCCAATCTGGAGTGGATAAACCACATGCATTCACGGTGGGTCCCAACAGAGTTTACTAAGTACAATAAAAGAGCCATTACAAAAGCAGATTTGCTAGTGTACCACACACCAGCTATATGGTTGTTGTAGGTACGTGTAGTGCGAAGATGAGTACTGAAGATGACCGTGATGGAGAATCTGTTTGTACCTGGAATGTAATTCCAGGGAATCCACAAACTGTGTTTGGATACTGGGAAGGAACTGCCAGGAATTATATGTGTGGTTTCACTAGGGAGGGAGTCTGAAAAATGACCAGTCGCTCCAATTTCTTTCTGACAAAGAACTTAATTTTTGTAGGTGATAGGTCCAATCCTCACTTAGGAGCCAACTAAACTGGAAAAAAAATGAGTTAGAATGGTTTCCTAACGTCTTCCAAATTGGTCCCTACACTTTTTCAACCTCTGGGTATTTAATCAACGAAAATGATAAGTCGCTCCAATTTCTTTCTGACGAATAACTAATTTTCTATGTGACAGGTCCAATCCTCACGAACCAACTGACTCACAAAATGGGAAATGAAGCGGAAGGAGACAGCCCCAATCCAGAGAAAGTTAAAATTTTCCTTTGAAAATTTCACACATATGAGATTCATATTGGCTGTCCCTGATTAGCTTGGATAAGTCTCAGATGATGATGATGAGGTTTGTATTGAATAACACCTAAAAAAGCAAAACAAAAAAAAAAATCTATAAAAAAAAATACATCAGAATAAAAAAAAGGAAAAACTACACGTCGATATATCGAATATAACACGATATATCAAATATCAGTACATTTCGATATAATCGAATACTAATCAATTAATCGTAGAGTAAGTCGTCGATTATATCGACATCTAATCGATATAATATTAGTAAGTCATCCTTGCAACCGACCGATACATCGACTAGTATCCGATTGATCGAAAATGGTTACAAACTGTCTAGCGAAAAAATTCAATTTAAATTATATTATCGTTATATCGAGTATCTGGCGATATATCGAGGTATCGATATATCGACTAGGGTCCGATATATCAGAAAATGTCCGAAATGTCCAGCGTCGAACTGGTTTTTTTAAATGAATTATCGATTATATCTCCGATAGTTCAATATATCGAAGTAATTATATATTGAGTAGATATCGATATATTGAAAATGTACCTCGATGGTCCAGCAACGAACTGCTCTTTTTAAAGGAATTATCAATAATATCGTTGCTCTATCGATATATCGAATCACTTGTCGGTATATATCGACGTACTCTCGATTGAAAAAATATTTGAATTGGCACAAGCCCTTTGCCCGACCGTTGGTTTCTTGGTCGATATATCGGTTTTGAGTCGATATATCGAAGCTGTGATCTTATTTAAAATACGTTGCCGATGTTCCATTTCATTCCCTCCATTTTCATCTTCCTCTGTTCTTCCTCTGTGTCGGATTCTCTACAATCGGTTGATCATGGTCATTTGAGCCATTTTGGTGGAGCACTTTAGGTTTGTAAATCATTTTTTTTGTGAATCTGTCAAAACCCTATATTTTCTGCCCCTTTTTCTTTTCCTGTTCATTGTTCATCCCTACTTGCTCTCCACTTCTTCTATCTCCTTGATTTCCACTTCTTTTATCCGGATATCCACTTTTGGTTTTCATCTACATGAGAAAAGGGAGGAGTAAATCGGTTGATCAAGGAGAATCATCTAATCCTCGTCCAAAACGTGCTAAAACAGTTGCCAGGAGAAAAATTGCTCAGCCCGCAACCCAAAATGTCTCTCCACCACTTACAAACATTCCGCCACCCGAACTTTTAATCCCTAATGTGCCACTACCTCCTAAGGATGTATATCAAAAGTTTTTGGGAAGGAGGATGGACTATGAAAGGCAAGTTGATGGGTCTTGTCTAGCTCCATATGGGATTGTACCAATGCTCGAGGCCATTGACTAGTCTCGTATGCTTGACTTTGGTGGAGTGACAGAATGAACAAATATACAGGTTTTTAGCTTATTGTCATTCCCCCATATCTGACCCCCTGGCAATAGATGTCACCATTGGCCAAACCACAACTCACATCACTCCTACCATTATCACTCAGTTAATTGGAATTCCATGTAAATCCCAAGGCTTTGCAGACTACAACTTTGACTTACTTGAAGTATGTTCAGAAATTACAAAACATGTATGCAATGGCGAAGACATTCCTTGGACAGAGGGCAACTCTCTGCGTGCATCCCACGTGTCTTCACAATTCCGCATTCTTCAGGCAATTTTTTGCACAAACGTTTATCTAAGAAGCACTAACAGGTCTGATCTTACCCCATTCATGTTGGGGATTCTCTATGCCGTCAGCCAAAAAGTGAAACTGTGTCTGCCTACCCTCATGTTGCATCAGCTAGCCGTGGCAATCCAATCCACTAGAGATGTGTACATTTCATTCCCTCATCTTATCTGTCTATTGTCTTGACATGTGGGATTGCTTGCCACCACTGACCGTCCCCGACAGCCTCGCAAATTTATCAAAACAAACATACAAAGAATGAGACCGCGAATTGACACACCAGCTTCCTCTTCTGCTCCACGTGATACTATGGCCAAAACCAAAGCTGAAGGAGCTGAGACTGATCCGATGGACACCGAGGCAGCAGACACTGGAGATGGGAGGCCCCAACATAGTGACCCAACGTTCTCACCAGTCCCACATACTCGTCGTCATGCTGGCCACCGAGACCGTTGAACATCGATTATATACCGTCTTCGCCAGCAAGATGAACAACTTCACCAGCACAATTAGCGATTGTCACAGATCGAGAAGATCGCAATTGCGACGAAAGAAGCCGTCGAGCGAGTGGAGAAGAAACTGCATGACCTGATGTCGATGATCACATGCAAATGAGATGACACCGTGACATATGGTGCCGGTCCTTCAGCCCAACCTGATGCGTAGAAGCAAAATTATATAAATTGAAATTTTTTGGATTTTGTATGCCCGTAGAGGGCTTCTTATTCTTTTTTTGGACGAGGATCATACTACCCAAACTTGGGGTAGTAATTTTTCTTGTGACTATGGTGAATCAGTGAATGAATGATGATAATTTTGGTTTTCAACTATTTGAGATTTTTGAGATGGCTAGCTAGCTAGCTAGCTAGGCAGCCACACCACACAGGGAGTAAATGAAAATGTTGGTTGGACCAAGCAATGGATTGGGTCTCAGTAGTAGGTGCATTTAGTAGATGAATTGTGTTTATCTATCACTGCAATGCAGTGAGTGCCTTCTCGTAAGACAATCATTTTTTCATGACGACGTGCAAGTAACCAAATTGCTTACACTTGACTTGCAAGTGGTGGTGGAATATGCTAAAGAATTGAATAGGGCAATGCCTTGGACACTTCACGGTCATTTTGGATTCTACTCTATTAAGTGTGTGAGATCCAGGCTGTTTGTTAGGTGGGTCTCACCATGTATGTGTCTTAGCCAGAAAATCAGGACACTTTAGGAAGCAGGGTTGCCTGTGAAAGGCTTCCCCACTCTTTGAATTTTGATTTACTTCATAACCCCTGTGATCTATTACATGGTTCATTTTCACATAATCAGGTGCATATATATTATGAGGTACTGTATACATCTGAAGGTGATGCATAGAAGAGAGACAGTGGAAGAAAGGGATGAGAATGATGAGAGGAGATAAAGAGTGGCGAGCGAAGCGATTGTTTCTCCAATGGAATGACCTGTAAAAACCACTGCCTTGTTGCTGCTCACCGTCGCCAAAATCTATAAGAATTCGTATCCAGCCAACCCAATTCATCAGACCCAAAACAAAATTTCTAAAGGCACTGAATTCCCATTTTCCATTTTCTTTTTTCTTATCAAACAATCAATCTACCCTTTCAGATTTCTAAACAGAATCATAACAATCATTCATATGCATATGGTTACAATTATCTACATTCATAGTGCCATGAGATTATTAGCTAGTGTATATCATCTTATGAAAACAGAGTGTGCAAAAGTATTAGCCCCAAATAGAGTCGTGTTCTTTTTCTGGATTCAACTAATTTTGCTTTTCAAGGATGAATCTTCATTATAGGTGGGTGGACTGAAAGGAACAAAGGTGTGTTTGGATACACTGTCTATTTGAATTGAAACAACTAATCTATTGAAGTGTAAAATGACAATTTGCAATTTTCTTCACATTCATACCAAGGTGGAATAGGCTCTAAATTGCAATTTAGGAGCTTTTTAGTCAGGCTTGAAAGAAACATAATAGCAATTTGAGACTACTTCCTTGTGTGAATACACTAAAAGGCAATCAACCATGGCCTTAAGACTCTAATGTGACTGTCTAAGTCGACACGGACCCGGTATGACCTAATCCAGTTCTATACCATGCCATGAGTCACCCCGTGAGACATCCCAACTTAGGTGAGTCCCCATTCAACTCAAGATCGAATGAGTCGGACAGAGTCACTGAGTCTTTTAATCATGCAATCTACTTTCACAATTCATAATACAATCTAGTTCTGCATCCAAATGGGCGACTGAAAGAAAAAATATCAACCTGCATCCAAATGGCCTTTAGCTGTTTATCTTTTCTGTTTCTTCTCCGTTTTCTTTTCATGTTTTCTGCCACCTGGCAGTTGTTGTTTTTCTTTTTTCTTTTAATGAAATCGGTGTAGGTTATTGGCTAATTCATTGCCATTAGGTACAGCAGATTCTTCACCACATGCAAATAGGTGTAGGTTATTGGCAATTTCATGGTTATTTTCATAATTTCCTGGTTTTGCACAGGCTTTGAGAAACAACAGATATGATTAGGTATTGTATACATTCTGCTTGCGGTGTTCTTATTGGCAGACAACTTACTCCAGTGGATTGTCCGTGAAATGCATGGAATTGTCCGTGAAATGCATGGAAATGTCCATAGAGTGAAGGGGATTGACTGTGAAATGCATGGAATTGACCGTGAAGTGAAGCAGAATCGTTGGAATCCCCAAACCGATCTAGTCCGTCGATTCAGTTCGGATTGGGTCGAATCCACTAGATTGAGTTAGACATGCCCAGCTCTAGTGGTATTGTACCTGTACATGCTTCTCACAAACATGA
Organism: Magnolia kwangsiensis; assembly: GCA_037074715.1. Lineage (NCBI taxonomy): Eukaryota > Viridiplantae > Streptophyta > Magnoliopsida > Magnoliales > Magnoliaceae > Magnolia > Magnolia kwangsiensis. The sequence goes on from CM073582.1 coordinate 5,573,712, forward strand.
AATGATAGATTCAATGCTAATATAATTGAGCTAACATTATCACTCATGATCAAAATGATAGATTCAATGCATGGAATTGACTGTGAAGTGAGGCGGAATCGTCGGAATTGACCGTGAAATGCATGAAAATGACTCTGAAGTGAAGGGAGTTGACTGTGAAATGCATGGAAATGACCGTGAAGTGAAGGGAATTGACTGTGAAGTGAGGCGGAATCGTGGGAATTGACCGTGAAATGCATGAAAATGACTGTGAAGTGAAGGGAATTGACTATGAAATGCATGGAATTGACCGTGAAGTGAAGGGAACTGACCGTGAAGTGAATGGAATTGACCGTGAAGTGAAGCAGAATCATCGAAATTGACCGTGAAATGCATGGAAATGACCGTGAAATGAAGAGAATTGTCTTGAAGATGGCGTGAGGAATTTCACCAGAATCTCATTTCCTAAGGAAGGGTTTTAAGTGGAGGAGGTGGGCCACCATTCGCTGATCGAGAAACTCGATTTAAATGAAGAAGGGGGAGGAGATGGTGATAGGATGGAGGGCATGTTGTTGTATGGGTCAATTGAGAATGACTGTCGATCATCATCTGGTAAAGAATCTCTATTGATCGAAGGGCTCGAAGAAGGATATGATAATGGACTGGAGGAGGTGATATTGCATCGGTCAATAGAGAAAGGGTCTCTGTTATCATCAGGTGAAGGATTTGAAGTGGAGGTGGACTACCATCCACCACCATCCACCGTTCGAAAGGCTTAATCTGCATGAAAATGATAATGGACCGTGAAGTGCGTGGAATGACCATGAAGTGAAGCGGAATCGCCCTCATTGACCGTGAAATGCATGAAAATGACCGTGAAGTGAGGCGGAATCGTCGGAATTGACCATGAAATGCATGGAAATGATTGTGAAATGAAGAGAATTGACCATGAAATGTATAGCATTGACCGTGAAATGCATGGAAATGACCATGAAGTGAAGCCGAATCGACCGTCACAATTTCAAAGAAAACTACATATGTACTACAAGAAATGTATAACATTGTCATATGTATTACAAAAAATGTATAACATTCACAGTCGTGTTACAAAAAATGTATAATCGTATTACAAAAAAATGTATAACATTCACAGTCGTATTACAAGAAATGTATAACATTTACATTCGTATTACAAAAAATGTATAACATTCACAGTCATATTACAAAAAATGCACTACAACAGACATTATTCTGAAGGTATTGGAAATTTGTAACTCCGACGATTATGTCCTGTTTGTCTGCAACGTCCACACATTTTTGTTATTCGTTCCTCTCCACGGGAAAGGATCCGTGTCTTCTTCAGTCTTCCAGCTGACCTCATCTGTAGCGGGGGCTTGATACTTGAACAATACTCCTTGAATCCATCAAAAATTTTCCATTGACTCTTATCCCGTACTGGGTACACGGACTCTGCGTACGTGATCTGGTAATTTTTGGACGTGTATAACGGGGAGCAATACGAATAATGAAGAAGATTATAGTTTATACATACCGAAAAAACATGAAAACAAGGGTATCCCTTCACTTCAAACTCGCGACATGTACATGAAAGCTCGTTGAGCTTGACATTATCATTATAGTCTCCTACAATATAGTATTCATCCCGAGAAATTACGTGGCAACGAACATCTCGTGCCTTCAGTATGAGATCCTTTAATTGTTTCTCCGCCTACGGTGTCAACGGTCCAATCAATAATGATACTGATTCTCTTCTCTGATAGAACATCTCTTGAATTTTTATTCTGACCATCTCTATCAGCATAGTAACGGAATATTCTCGTGCTTATTTAAACAGAGCATTAACACACTCAGCTATATTTGTAGTGACCAAATTAAATCTTTTTCCTGAAAAGTGTGAAGATGTCCACTTTTCATAACCTATTTTCCTCAGCCATGCATGTACCGGTGGGTTGCTATTTTCGATATCATGCATTAATTTTTCAAACTCAGCCCTCCTACAAGTATTTACAGCTTTTCAGTAGTACATTTCTAACAACTTGTCTTTGAACGTGTCCACCAAGTTTCGGTATATATGGTACGCACAGTACCCATGGATTGCTGCTTGGAAGACCTGTGAAACCTCTTTCATTAGACCTTTATGCCTGTCTGATATGATCACAAGACCAGGGCAATGCCCTAACAAATCGCTGAGGTAGGTAAGGAACCAGTTTCAACTGTTGTTGTTCTCTGATTCTCCGATACCAAAAGCTACTAGAAAGATATGATTGTCGCCATCCAAAGCCGTAGCAACGAACAGAACACTCTTGTATTTAACTTTTAAATGTGTCCCGTCAACGGCTAAGACCCTTCGCAGAGATGTTTGAAAACTTTTGACGCACTGTTCGAGCGCTACAAAACATCTCTCGAACCTCGTCGTCTGTTTATTTACAAGCAGGGCAGTCACTGTCCCCGGGTTCGCCATCCTCAACTCATGCAAGTACATCGGGAGTTATTTATAAGAGTCTTCATAAGACCCCATTACGCAATCGATTGCAATCTCCCTCGCGCACCATGCCTTCTGATAGCCAATAACAATATTATACTTCTCTTGCATTGCGAATATAATGTCCTTCGGCCTTAACCCCAAGCATTGCTTAATGCGATTGACAACCAGTTCACTGGTCAGCTTACTGGTTGCATTCCACATATATGTATGGACCTAACTGTCTTAATCTTGAATACTCCCGCTTTCTTCACCCTGGATGCGTGTACCCTCCATTCACACTTATCTTCCATACACACCACAGTGAATTTCTTGGATGTGGAAGCTTGGACCTTATATTGAAAGTTGTTGCGAATTGCATATTGGCTCAAAACATACTTACACCGGCTCTTATCCTTAAACGTTTCACCAACTTCTATATCATTTGGGTCATCAAGTGGATATGAATACAGTGACAGGTCTGCATTGGTGCAACCAGCATCCTCGAAAGGCACAATGGGAAGCCTGTCACGCCCTAAACTTGAAAATCGTACTCGCAAAATTTTCGATTGCCGAATCTGGCGCCGACAGCCTCCGTAGAACCCCATTCTCGGCTCCTAGCGCCCATTCGCGAGGTTCCGATTCTGGGATGCTACGAGGAGAATTTTCAACGTCAGTTTGATTCGTAATAAGCATAACCAAAGGCATAACCCACAAACCACAACCAAAAACTCCATTACATTTTCACTATGATCAAAAATTTTATAAGTACAATGAACATAAAGGAAAATACAATGATGAAGAATAAACACTCCAAAATGACATGCAAAGCGCTCCTGCCTCAGCGCTGCTGCACCCCAACGTCACCTGCACTCAACGGTCATGCATAAGCTTATAGAAAGCTTAGAGGGTGGTGAAAGTATGTGCGCAAGGTAGTAATATGATCATACAGTATCAGAGTAATGTGGAATATACAGATGGATCCATGAAAACCATTAGCCATACCAAAGCTATGCGATGCAAGACATGAATAATATCGGTCATCCCAAGGCCATGCAATGTGAAATACAACTCAAGCATACAAATCCTCATCTATGTCTACACATCAAAATAGCTTAAATCTGGGATATCACCGGGGTCTAGTACACTCTAAACCAGATCGCCATCACATCGCGCGTAATAAGGTAAGTGAAAGGACCTCACTATCCGTCTGCCAATATGGGGCTCGACTCGTCAATAGCGGATCTATTCCTCGAGCTGGTCAGACTCAGCCTAGCATTGCCCCCTATACTCGGGCGGGTAAGGCTGCACCCCCTTCTAACCGACAACGACACAGTGGAGAGTGCAGCCATCTGGTAATCGGCACTCAATGTTCATCTACCCACTCGGTCTAGACGTTGGAGCAACCTCTTGGTACCATAAGGGTTTAGAGACTTTCACCCAGGGATATCTATAGTACCCCATGTAGAACAAGATTTTCGGTATCTAATCCTGTCAACCACGACACGCCTGTGGAGGCTACGGCCCCGATGTCGTTAGGGCGTATAATAACCATGTCACACAAATGCGATATGCATGAATCACACTATCCAATCATGTAACAAATCCTGCGCATATCGTGCGCTCATGTAGGGCAACACCGCCTAACCAGGAGCCCATAAACAACTTGCCCGAAGGCATATGCTATGATCAGGCAATTCTCATATCAAGCATACATATGATGCGTATGATCATAAGTCATGAAACTATACTAAACATGTAAATAAGTGATGAATCATTCTTACAACGCAGATGGGCCTAGACGGCCAATACACAACAAGTACTGCCTATCAAAGGGGACCTAGGGAGAGTCGTAATGTGGACATCCAACCATCATTACATTTACAATGTGGACGTCAAACCAACATTGCTCCCAAGGTACGATCGTCACAAACATCGTTACATAATCCATGTTGGGATCACACATTGCAATGAACCTTAGGTACATCCCATTGGGCCTTAAATACATAAAATGGGTCATGTCATATGGGCCTTTTATTAATTAAATGGGCCACATAAATGGACCACACCAATAGGCCTTATGTGCATTGCAATGGGTCATAACCCGTGGGTCATAGATTGCATTAAATGGGCCTAACCTCATAGGCTTTAAAATACATCAAATGGGTCCACTCCCATGGGCCTTAAATAACATTAAATGGGCCTAATTCCATGGGCCTTGGAACACATCAAATGGGTCCATTCCCATGGGCCTTATAATACACCTAATGACCCCATTCCATGGGCCTAAGATCCACATCAAAGTGAGCCCCAATGAACTACCACAAATACATGAAAATGGGCCTCAAAGCATACCCAGGTGGGATCCACTTGGACTATGGATCTAGCTCATTATCCCATACCATAAATAAATCTTACAATTGGTTGGACGGCATGGATACAACACATGCATCATGGTCGGTCCCACGCAGGGCCCTCCATTATGTATATATGATAATATATATATATATATATATATATATATATATATATATATATATATATATATATATATATATATATTAACATATATAATATAATATATCAAGTTTCCTAAGGAGTGGGACCCACATAACTTGATGTCATCGTACAATAGTGGGCCCCACCATCAAAACAGACATACAACATTGTGAAAAACACATACGTCGTGCATGGGCTATCACCAAAATGGATGGACGGCTGGCGTGAACCACATACATCATGTGAGCCTGCATTGCTTGGTAAAGAATAGAGAGAGAGAATGAGAGAGAGATATAGAGAGAGCGATATAGAGAGGGAGTGAGGGCACGTGGCCCCTAGCTTTTTTTTTCTTCTTTTTCTGTTCCTTTATTTTTCTTCTCTGACAAAACAGAGGTGGGTCCCACGTAGGGCCCACCACCAAAGCAATATAATATAATAATAATATATATATATATATATATATAATAATAATATATATATATAGTATAAGAGACGTCCAGGCCGTGGCCTGGATGGTCACGCACATCAAGATTGGGCCCCACACATGGGGTGTGTCCCACCGTCAGATGGACGGTGGACCCAATACATGCATCACGGTGGGACCATCTTAAACGGATGGACGGCGTGGATGGGTCCCACGGACCCCATAGCCGTACACACTGCACTATAAGCCACTCCCTACTAGGAATCCAATACGTCAGCGTTACAAGGAGGTGTCTCCATTCAGTCTGCCAGTTGAACGGTGGCGCTAGGTGTGTGATCACGCCAAGGTGGGCCCCACACGTGGGATGGAGGGTGGGGATGGGTCCCATGGACCCCACGGTCAGCACACACCCCATGTCAGTGCACCCATGTTAGTGCACACACATGTCAGCCACCACCACAGGGACCGGTACCAAGGCCTCAAGTGTTGAAACTAGGCATCTTTCACTCAGTCTGCCCGTTGAGCTATGGAGATGGGTGTAGAAGTGGGCCCCTCAGGGACATGGCCCACCGTCCAAATTGGTGAACGGTTTGGATAAGGCACATACATCAAGGTGGGGCCCATTAGGATAGGTGGAGGACGGGAGTGAGTCCCATGGACCCCACTATTACTTTCTACCCATTACAGCACACCTACTTCAGTTCACACTCCACTGTTAGCACGTCCAGCGTCCCAGGGATGCTGGACAGGGTGGATATAACACAAGCCTCGTGGTGGGTTCCACGGGGGCGTGGCCCACCTAACCTTTAGATCCGGCTAATATTTGTGTTTCCCTTTCATCCGGGTGACCCACTATTTGGATGGCCCATACCAAAAATAACAACAAAGAAATCAAGGTGGCCCATTGCATGGATGATATGGATGAGATACATACATCAAGTGGGCCACAAGCCATCACACACAAAGGAAAAGGAAGAGAGAGAAAGATCGGTGAGGATAGAGGGGCCCCGCCACTATGGGCCCCTCTTGCATACAAATATACATCAAGGTGGGTCCCACATATATGGACCCTTAATCAATAAAATAAATGAAAGACAAAGATCTAAGATCACCCATCGTTCAATCTTCTTGCTCCTAGGGATTCCTTAGCACCTTAGCTTTGATTCCAATGGAGGAGATGAGGAATGGATGGCTAGGATGGGAGATGATGGGGTAGGAAAGTGGGCCACCTTAGAGTTTTTGGAAGAGAGGGAGAGGCTTGGAGAGTTCATACGTATGGAGGGTTCTTGCTTGGATTGGATTTTGAAAATGAGAAAGAGAGAGAGAGTTGTAAAGGGAGAGAGAGATGGGTGATGGATGGATGGAGTGATAGATGTGTGTAAGAACTTTTTGACTTTTGTGGCCTTTTGTGTAAGAAAGGCATGGGTTTGTAAGAGAATTTTTGACTTTTGAGACTTGCTTGGAAAAAGGTGAAAGGTGATGTGTACTTGACATGTGATGGATTGATTGATTGATGTGACACCTCGTAGAGATTCTCTTGGGTTTCGTAATGCTCAGCGTTTTCCTCGCACCGAACGTTGGCCCACATCTCTTGACCAGGGTATTGCCTCGGCGCTCAAGTCGCAGCATCGGAACCGCAGCGATGGCGCGGTCGCTATGGTAATGGTCTTGGGTTGAGTCAGCTCGGGTTGACGGCATACGAATCAGGGTCGCATGTAAATATCGGTTAAGGGTCGAAGGTTGCTGAAATTCGACTGGTAAGATCGTGAAAGTCTACGAAACGGTACGGTCTAGGATACGGGTCTTACAAAGCCTAATGGTGAATTCTGATGTTGGAGCCTGTTCGGGCAATGGAATGTCATTTTCTCTTATGGTTCGGGCGTTGGATGTTGAGGACAAGTCTACTCTTGTAAATGAAGGGGATGCCATATATTCGCTTCTGAGATTCAGGTCAGCCGACACCCTCACTTGACTTGTCGTGAGGTTTGATGTCTGAGCCGGCTCGGGTATTGGAATATTGCTTAGAGGAACCTGTGAAGGTGATGTCATGTCTTGATATTTCCATCCATGTTCCTCACCCAAACTTAGAGTAGCTGGGGCGTCATGTTCGAACGTACTGTAAGCCACCGGGTCTTCGAGTACTGCCTCATTAACGTGCTGCGTTGTCTCGATGAATAGAGGGATGTACTAATTCGGATGCTTCAGCTGTGCTGCCAAGAACATTCTCACATCTTCATCGTCTTCAAGTATAGCAGGAGGGGTTAATTCGTTGGTGCAAGGGTACAATACTTTCATCCTTATATCATAATGCTCAAGTATAGTCTTCACAACTTGGTGCATTTTCGATACAAGTTGTTCATATGTAGTCTCAACTCCCACCATTGAAGGTTTGGAGTAACCATCCTTGTACATGTATCGATTATTTTCGTAAACTAACTGCTCACCATATGAGAATATGATCATCACCAAAGCCATTTTCTGAAAACAAACACAATAATAAAACTCGATTAGTATTCACATGTATAAGGTAGATTTGCTGACTAGTATGCAACCCACCATTGTACTATCTCAAATATAATCGACTTAGCGGTCACATTTTCAAAATTCTCAAATATGTCACTTAGTTCGCGATGATTTTCCTTCGCTTCGCAGTCAATTTCACTCACTTGTAGGGCAACTTCACTCACTTCGCATTGAATTTCACTCACTTCTCGGTCCTGAAGTGATTGGAAATGAGTGCAATGTGAGAGTGTGTGTGTGTCTTAATTTTGGTGTCAATTGTAATTACCATGTAAATGGGTAACAATTATTTACCTAGGTAATTACCACATCTTTCCCAATGTAGATGTGACAACTTACTTTTTTGACACTTAAATTGAGAAATTTACAAAATCAATGTGGGGCCCACCGTGATGTATGTGACGTATCCACACCGCTCATTTGTTATGCTAGCTGAGTTTAGGGCATGAGCAAAAAAATGGGGCTATCCAAACCTCAAGTGGAGCACACCATTGAAAACAATGGAAATCAAACACCTACCATTAAAAACTTTTTGGGGCCTTTAAAAGTTTTGCATGTAGCTAATATTCGTGTTTTCCCCTTCTCCATGTCTATGTCACCCTTTGAATGGGTTAGATGATGAAAACACCTAAATGTGGGCCCAGTTTAGGAAATAACTTTCAATAGTATAAGAATTAAGGTCATTGTTTCCATTCGTGTGAACCATTTGAGTGTTGGATCAGCCTCATTTTTGGTCTGATGCCTCAAAATGTTATAATAAAATAGATGGACGGGTGTCGATATATCATATACATTACAGTGGGGTCCACATATTCAATTCCATGCATTTTTTTGTGAAAGGAATTGACCATAAAATGCATGGAATTGTCTATGAAGTGAAGGGAATTGATCGTGAAATGCATTGAAATGACCGTGAAGTGAAGGGAATTGACCGTGAAATGCATGGAATTGACCGTGAAGTGAAGGGGAATTGTCGGAATTGACCGTGAAATATAGAGAATTGACAGTAAAATGCATGGAACTGACCGTGAAGTGAAAGGAAATGACCGTGAAATGCATGGAAATGCCCGTGAAATGAATTGAATTGACCATGAGGTGAAGGTCATTCGCATGGAATTAACCATAAAATGCATGAAATTGACCGTGAAGTGAGGTGAATTAACCGTAAAATGCATAGAATTGACCGTGAAATGAAGTGATTTCACCATGAATTGCATAGAATTGACTGTGGAATGAATACCTTATTAGAATTTTGAATCATAGTGGTAAGAAATTCATAATTTCAAAGCAAGCAACAAATGCATTCAATATATAACATTCACAATCGTATTATAAAAATAATGCACTACAAATTCACAGTCACATTACAAAAAAGTACGTCAATTTGACTGGTAAAATACGTGAAATTGACCAAGTACGGCATGAAGTTGACCGATCAATTGAGTATATTGACCAGGAACAAGGTGAAATTGACCTCGAAACTTTGTCGATTTAACTGCGAACTTCTTCAGGTTTATTGGATAGCCACGTAAAATTGACTTAGCAATGCATGAAATTGACCATTGAAAATTGACCACAAACTTCTAGGTTAACACTTAAGAATTTACCAAGAATTTAAACTTCAAGGTAATTGACCGCGAACTCCAATCACTCCATGACACAGTGAAATCAATGTTTGAGAGAGAGAATAAGAATGCATTGGTGTGAAATGTTGACGTGAAACATGTTCTTCGGAGAAAGGTCTTCCAGATTTCACGTCTATCAATGCATTGGCTTCAGTAGAATGCACTTAGGCTTCAGTAGAATGCTACATGGAAGATGTAATGTGACAGTATAATGGAAATTTTATGGAGATTTAATGAAGAAAATGGGTCAATTTAAGAAATAGGGATGATACAGGTGAGTTTGGATGTGTATTTGGGTGTAAAAAGGGGAAACGGATTACTTACCGAGTAACTCAGTTCACTTAGCGTACTACTGAGTAAACTCTGTGGATCCCACAATCATTCATACATTTTATCCACTCCATCCATACATTTTAGAAAATAATTTTAAGTCTTTAGCCCAAGTATTAAGCATATACAAGGCTCAAATGGACCACACCACTGAAATAGTGTGAATTGACAACTACCTTTGAAAATTTCGTGGGGGCCATGGAAGTTTTCGATCAATCCTATATTTGTGTTTTCACTTCATCCATGTCTTTGTGATATTATGAACATGTTTGATGACAAATAAACATCACGGTGGGCCATAGAAAGGTTTCAACGGTGAAAATCATCATTCCCACGATTTCCTGTGGTATGGTCCACTTGAGGTTTAGATATACCTCGATTTTGGGCTCCCCCACTAAAATGATATCAAAACACGGATGAACGGAGTGGATAAGACAAATACATTCACAGTGGGCCCAATTGAGTCTAGTCAGTACGATAAGAGCGTACAGCAGGCAATCTGTTTCGCGTAAACGGAGAGCATGCAGTGAAAATAATATAGGAGGGGCATTTTGGACCTTTGGGAAGCTGTCCGTACGCATGGGGCGTATTTTTGATAGGTAAAACGAAGTGGGCGTGGAAATGTAAATAGGCCTTAAATGGGTCGTACAGTTGTAAATTTCTCAATTTTAAACTCAAATGGCTGTTTATTCTTTACGCTTTCTCTGGATTTATTATTGTTAAATATCAATGATTATGATTTCATGATACGGATATACATTCATACAAGTGGGCCATGTTTGTTGATCCTGACTGTTGATTTTATGGACTCACATAAAATGGAGGATGACTAGAATTGTTTCTACTTTGAATATCCTAGCCGTCTAATGTTTGGTTTTTTTTTTTTTTCCTGAACGGTTGTACTTTTCTCACTCATTTTGGGGACAGGCAAAAAAAAAACCATTTTTTTTCTCATTTTCCATGGACAACAAGCTCAGGCTATTGAAGATGCCAACAGCTCTTAGGAAAACTAATTCATGGTTCAGATTTCTGCAATATCTATGGCCCACAGAAAGAATGGATTGATGCAATTTATTACTCAGTGTGTGAACTTTTTGATGGAAGGTTTAGATCCCATAGACAAGATTGGTCCACATAACCCATTTTACAGAAAGTAATTCTGAGTCCTTTTCATTTTGAATGATTTAATAGTCCCTCTTGGCCATCTATAAAACATAAATTTTTTTAACTCGATGACTCAGACTCATGACTCAGACTGACTCATTGAGTCCTGAGTTGTGAGACCTCAACGGGTGATTTGGATGAGTCAGGGCGAGTCACCCTCTATTCTCAACACCAACTCATGGTCCCAAACTAGATCGGATTCAAATGAATCACATTCGACTCGGATCAGTGGTCAAAGAATATCTGGGAGACCTTCATGAAACTGAGAACACATTATACCAGCGAGTATTGAAAATCTTAGAACTTTTGGGTTGTATCCACTCAATATAAGCATCCATTTCACTTAATAATTTTAAAATTGACATGACATGAACTTACATTAGTACCCAAATTAGAACATAAATTATCCTCCTATGATTGTAGTCAGCTAAATTCCCTATTTTTTATTTTTTTTAAATGACTGTAAAACTGAGTAAATGTTTAATTAAGACTCTGTATATTTCAGAAGATAGGCAAAAGTAGTAAACCCAATTAAACATTGCTTCTTTTAATAAAACACCTTTCGTACAAAAATAATAATAGTTTTATGGCAACTTAACAAATAGGTTGATGGTCTCCGCCAATTGATAAAATTAATTCAAAGGTGAAAACTTTCAATAGAGACAGACTAACCTATTGGAGCATTACTTTAAAAAGAAGGATTTAAAAAAGTAAAGAATAGTATTGGGCTATTTAAATACATTATTGTCCATGCAAATAGAAATTTGTATTATTTAATTGAAGCTTTCTATTTTGACCTTTTATATATATACGTCAAACTTTGTGGCCCCACCATGATGTGTGATGGATATCCACTTCTTACATCTGACACTTAGGTGGGCCACACCATATGAAATAATGGGAAATTGACTAAAACATCTAAAAGCACTCTGTGGGGCTTACTTGAGTTTTGGAATGGCCTAAAAATTGATGTGACTCCTCATCCATTAAGACACAATGGATGAACTGAATGTCTGAAACACATCTAATTATATCTTATATACAATTAAAAAAGTTTCAATCGGCAAGGAAAGCATCCACTCTCAATTGTTATTTTAAGTCATGAATTGGCCTGATTTTTAGGTCCATGGCTTCGTACATCATAATGGGGCCCACATAGATCAACCTCATGGAAAGCTTCCTATAAGGCCAACCTCATAGTACCTTTTCCCATATATATGTATGTTCGAGCATAATTGCTTTTTACTCATTTTTTAAAGTATAAACTTATTACACCTTAGCATTTTGTTCTCCGAATTTTTTACTTTATCCCTAATTCTTTATTGTATTTTTAGCGTACATAATCAAACTCAACACAAACATCTCTCATACCATTTTGTCGTCGCATGCTATTTTGCTAACAATTCTCATAATAGAATCAGGCAACACTTCATAATGAGTATTTTGTCAAGCAACCTTTTTTGAATTTGTAACCTTATCACCTGGGAGCAGGTAAGCAAGTTCCATGTAACTTAATATAATATATATGTATGTTTTGTATGTGTTTGTCCCACTATCTTAACACTTAGTCGTTTCATTTTTTATATTTTTTTAATATTTGGTTGTTCATAAGCGTGAGAAAGCTCACTGGATATCACATCATGATTCTTCCATCTCTCATTTTCTAAAGGTTGGCTAAGCCCACACGCCTATGAGACCATGTCCATCAACATGTCAGCACACGTGCTAATATGGCACATGAATGTGAGATCTAAGCTTTCTATAGGTTTGGATGCAGTGTTTTTATAATTGTTCATTTGTTTGTATGCTCTGCCATTAGCCTTAGGAGTGAGTTGCCCTAATTTTTAGGTAAGAAGATCTAAACCATCTATCCCACCTAATGGAAAGCATGCTGACAGACATGGATCTCCCACAAGCTTGTGGCCTCAGCAAACCTCTAGTATATTCATGATCTTCCTTTGAATTTTAATACTAAAATGCCTTAGTAAACCTCTATTTTGTATGTGATCTTTGAATTTTGATACTAAACTGAAGTAACAAGTATTCAGTATACGAAGTGCATCACCCAAAAACATCTCCATCTATGTTAATTTGATATTGTTATTTCCAGTTATGACATGAAAAACTAATGTGAATCTTATCCATCAATGGCATGATTGGTTTTTATATTGATGACCATGACCATAAATCATGACGACCACACGTTCTAAATGGATATGTGATTATGATATAATTAATATATAAGAATATCCCAAATATATATAAATATGAGTTAAAAGGGAGAAATTTCTCTAGTTATCCTCACAAACATAAAAGTAGACATAATAGTTGTTGGGAAAAAATGTTAAGTTCGGAGACTCGGATTAAAGTAGGTCGGTTCTGCCGACACTACCTAAAGAATCCGAGACAACACCGACTGAACGAAGGATAGACCAGGAGGCATAAGCAAGGAACGATTAAAGTCACTCTGTCAGAATGATGATCTCGCCTGCAAAAGCCCACTAAAGGCCGAGCGTGTTCAAGCCACTCAGCCGATAGAACAAGACCGACTCAACAAGTTGGTTCTGTCGGTCACGGAACAAGGAATGACGGATAGACATCGAGATTATTTCGTCCGTGAAAAGGCCGAGAACCTATCCTCCTGCGTCGGCCGAGGCTCCCCCAGAGTCGGTAACGATCTGGCCGAGACAGCAAGTGACAAAACGGGAACAGATGCTGCTCTACGGAAATTCAGGGATACGGATAACTAATCCCGAGATTCTCGGGATTGAGAGCAATCCTGAGAAAGGAGTAAGTCTCCGAATAATCAGGAGAAGAATCCTCTGAGGATGAGGATTAGCAAACTGTATAAATCTCCAAGCTTGGGATGGAAGAAGGTGAAGGAGGGTCCGCCTGAAGGAAGTCATCCCATAAAAACACTGCAACAGCTTGGCGCCGTCTGTGGGAATCGGACAAAAAGCCGTTTTCTTCAATTTTTCGAATGGTAAGAACTAGAAGGACGGACCCAGATGAAGCGGGGGAGGCCGTTGCTAGCACAGCTCAGGGAACTCCCCCGACAGCACCGCCTGCGACTGCCAGCCAGCCTAATCAAGCGAACGTATACTTGGATCGCGAGGTTCAAGAAATGCGTTCCGAGATGGCTGCCATGAAACACATGCTGGAACAACTGTGTAACCAGCAGATGCATCGTCAAGAGTCGGCACAAGTTCTCCCACCAGCGTCTGTAGCGCAGCCCGCTGCGCCACAGTCGCCCCGACGACCGAGTCAGCCTCGAGAACCGAGTCATCCGGCGCCTGCCCGTTCAGCAAGGGCCATTTTTCCTCCCTCTGATCTGAGGCATAGAATAGATCAGAGGAGACGAAGTCGGCTACCTGTAGACGCAGAAGAAACGGCAGAGAGCGCTGAACCCTGGAAGGCTGATATACAGGACTTCAAGAATGAGGTCCGAGAGAAGATGGAAAAGGAGATGGCGGATATAAAGAACGATCGAAACTCAAATCCGACCATATCTGAGGAAAAAGCTTCTCCGTTTGTGGACAAGGTAATGCGGGCTCGGTTGCCAGAGAGGTTCCGCTTACCCTAGATAACTCCTTTCTCCGGAAAGACTGATTCGACAGAGCATCTCGAATGCTTCAGAACCTACATGGAGCTGTACGACGCCTCGGATGCTGTTATGTGCCGAGCCTTCTCTCTAACGCTGACCGACGTAGCCCGACTTTAGTTTAATCAATTGAAACCCAAGTCGATTAAGTCGTTCGCCGAACTCAGTGACGCCTTCCTCAACAATTTCATCGGCGGAAAGAAGAAATTAAAGCCGCCCGCGCATCTGAACAACATAGTTCAGAGGGAAGGCGAACTATTGAAAGACTACATTAAACGCTTCAACTTCAAGTCTTTGCAAGTTCGAAAGCATTCCGAGGAGACGGCTCTCAACGCTCTCATGCAGGGAGTTAGAGACAAACCTTTTTTGGCATCACTGGACAAGAACCCGCCCGATACTCTAGGCGAGTTTATGGTTCAATCGGACAAATATGCTGATGCGGAAGAGACGCGACTCCTCCAAGAGAAGATCCAGAACACAAAACATCGGCTAAAGAGTCGGCCAAAAAAGAAGCCGACTCAGCCGGAGGGAAAAAAGCGAAAAGACGATCGGGGGCGAGACGACAGCAGGCCAGGAAAGCGATCAAACAGAAGGTTCTCTACATACACTCCCCTAAACAAATCTCCTGAGCAAGTACTAATGGAGATTAAGAGCGAAGGCTTCGTCAACTGGCCCCGGAAACTGCGAGGGAATCCGGATCGTCGGAACAAGAAGTATTGTCATTATCACCGTGACCATGGTCACAACACAAGTGATTGTTATCACTTAAAAGATGAGATTGAGCGGCTGATTAAAGAGGGCCGGTTGAGAGAACATACAGAAGGGTCCGTCGTTTCAGCGGGGCCGAGTGAAGAGCGGCCCCAAGAAGAAATCCGAATGATTGTCGGAGGTCACCGAGGCGGTGGGGACTCAAATAACGCCCGAAGAAACCACGCTAGAAGCCTCGATCGCCCTGAGTCCGAGGTTCTTCTGCTATCTCGGCCTCCCAAGGAGAAGAAACGAGAAAAATATTGTATCTCGTTCACTGAAGAAGATGCTCGAAGCATTCATCATCCTCATGATGATGCGCTCGTGGTCACCCTCACCATCACCAATAGAAGAGTATTCCGGATACTAGTGGATACAGGATCATCAGCGGACGTCCTGTTCACCTAAGCATTCGACAAAATGAGCGTGGGTCGGTCGGTACTACGACCTGTCCGAACCCCGCTCATCGGGTTCTCGGGTGGACAGGTACTCCCTGAGGGAATCGTCTCACTGTCACTTACCGCTGGAACCGCGCCCCATCAAAGGACCGCGAGGTCGACTTCCTGGTCGTGGACTAACCGTCGGTGTATAACGCCATACTCAGCCGACCGTCTCTAAGCCTCCTTCAAGTTGTGGTGTCTACCTACCACATTTTCATGAAATTTTCGACCAAGTCGGGAGTAGGGATTGTGAAAGGAGATCAATAAGATTCTCGGAAATGCTATGCCACCACAGTCAAGGCCCCGACTGAAGTGTCGACGATTGAATCGCTAGACCCTCGTATCGGATCTCATGAGCGGGGGGAACCGATGGAAGAACTCATCTCGGAGCCATTAACCGAAACAGACGTCTCGAAAGTAATCCGAATCGGCTCATCTCTGAGTCCGTCTCTTAAGGAACGAATGATCACCTTGCTTCGATGGTATGCCGATATCTTCGCTTGGAGTCATGAAGACATGCTTGGGATCGATCTCTCGGTTATAACACACCGACTCAACATCGACTCGAATTTTAGACCCATCCGACTAAGGGAGAGTTATAGGTCATTGACACAAGGATGAACATGAAGAGGTCGATCACCTTCTTCCTAAAAAGGGTAACTACTCCGAATCCACAGAGCTTCTCTGGACTCCTCACAGAGACTTCTCGAATCCAAGAGGAAAGAAAGCAGAAAATAAAAATAAATTCTAATAAATTCAAAATTGATTTAATGAATCCCAATAAACGAGTTCACAACCCTTTAAATAGGGATACCAAGCAATGAGAGAGAAATCAGAAGTAAACTACAACTAAAGCTCCTAGAATTCGCAACTTACTATAAATAGTAAACTTATTATTTATAGACGGTCGTGATGTCTACTAGTGTGCAATGTTTTCAGCCAAAAATAGTAAGTGTCCTATTTGGCTTCACCAAACCATTTTCATAATTATTTTAAGCTCTTTTCGCGTTGGACGCAACTCCTAACGCCCGACGGATGAATTGTTATAATCAAACTAAAACTTACTATTTATAGTAAAAACAAAATTAAAACAAGGAAACGACTATCGATTCAAGGATATTTCGCAAATCCGACTTGCGCAACTTGGCATAGCGGGGTTGGTTGGTTAAAGTAGCTCATTCTATCTCAAAATCATATATTTTATGCCTGATAACTCATTCCGAATTGTGAGATATGCCTGATTTAATGTCCGACGGTCCGGATCACTTCTGTCGTCGACTGAGCCTTTTCTGATCCATATAGGCCATGGAACTGCCTGCAACCCACTCTACATCGGTTATGAATCGCAACAACCTTTTTTTTGTTTACACCATAGTCACCTAACAAGTTATAGGACAAACTTGTGGTTATAAATTTGTATATACTCCTATCCCGTGTGAAGTGATTGATAATAAAATTAAAATTAAAATAAAAAGTCTTCATTGTTCTACCAGTGGGTCGATGTGCCTTTGCTCTACTCTAATTTTATGGCCCCACTATGATACGTGTTATATCCACATTATCCATCCATTTAGAGAGATCATTTTAGGGCATGAGCCAAAGAATGAGGCAGATCCAAAGTTCAAGTGGACCCCACCACATAAAATAGTGGGGATTGAACGCCTACCATTAAAAACTTCTTTAGGCCACAAAAGTTTTCGATCAAGCTGATATTTATGTTTACTCTTATTCCATGTATTTGTTAACTTATAAATAGGTTGGATCTCAAATAAACATCATAGTGAGTCCTAAGAAGGTTTCAATGGTGGTCGTCCCTATCTCCACTGTTTTCTAGTGGGGTCCACTTGAACTTTGGAACTACCTCATTCTTTCGCTCATGCTGTAAAATGATCTTTCTAAGCGGATGAATGGTGTGGATACAACACATACAACATGGCGCACCCCAAAGAACATGGTGATGTCACTTCAGTAGCCAAACTCACAACCCTCAGTTACTTCCAAGTTTAGTAGCTAATCGAGTGAGTACTCATCTTAGTTTAGATCATGCATACTTACATTGGTAGATCCAAGTCTAGTCTCTAAACCAGGAGACATCCCATAGTTTGCCCAAGTTGGTCACAACGGCCCAAGCAAAAGTGAATGTTTAGTATTATAAGTAATCTAGTTTTACCAAACTGTTTATTGGACCATTTTTATATAAATGACATTAATCATCCATATTAAAGGTGAATAGTCATATGGTTACAGTTGTAAGATTGATGTAATTGTCTGCATGATAACATGTAATGTGTGACCCTGGCAAATCAATTGAACTACCTAAGTGTCCCAATGCAACTAAAATCACAACTTATAAATGCTACGAGAGCAAAGAGTATCTCTCATACAAATCAGACTCCGATTGAGGGTAGAGGTGAGGCTGATTGTTTGGTGATCTAGACCGTTGGTGAGATGGACCATACCATGGATGGGGTATGACACAGGTTGGATGTTCCCATCCATTCAATATTTGACCATTTCAGCATGCTGTTATTTTTTCTTAACCGTCTATTTTTTATGCCACTGATCAAAGGGCAAAGTATTCGAATCTGAAAGTTATTTGGGTCATCCACCATCCATAGTCCAAGCTGTCAGATGAACCATCTGGACCACCAAACAATGGGCCCCACTTGAAGAAAATGGGCACATCAAGACCGTTGACTCATCTTGATTGCAAACTTGCACCATATACCATTATCCTTAAACACACCCAAATATACAATTCTAGCCGTTGATCTCCGATTTTTCCTCAACCCAATAGAAAAAAAGATTGCACCCTTTTCACACCCTTATCACGGGTGCGACAACTAACCATTTTCATATTTAAAAAACGAAAACTAGTGGCGTGCTTTGCACGTGACAGGTAGTTAGGGACATGTTTTGGACTACATGGGGAATAAAATGCAATTTCAAGCATTAGTTCTTTTTGGTAAATGATCAGATGCATCGCCTGTATCATAAGTTATCGTACAGCCCTTCTTTTCGCGCCAACATGTCACACATATAGACTACATGGGGAATAAAATGCAATTTCAAGCATTAGTTCTTTTTGGTAAATGATCAGATGCATCGCCTGTATCATAAGTTATCGTACAGCCCTTCTTTTCGCGCCAACATGTCACACATATAGAGTATCCTATCCATGCAAAAGGTGGCCCAAACATTATTATCGCCTGTATTAGAAATCATCCAATCCACTCATAGGGTGGGCCATACCGGTACAGTGAATCATACGATTGGCTGTCCATTAATTTTCGATTAGTGTCCTATTTAATGATCAAATAGACCTGATTTTTTTAATCAGGAAATCCTCATGGTGTGGCCCACCTTTTTCAGGGATTGGATATTCAACAAATGCAACATGCTGGCATGAATATAGTGTATGTATCGTACTTATGATACGCGCGTTGTATCTGATCATTTCTGTTCGTTGATTTAAGGGAGGTATGTGGACAGCCACATCTTATTATTTCTAATACATACATAAAACGTACAAATAGTCATATGATGTAAGGTTTTGTCACATCGTTCGGCCACGTGAAAAATCCAAACATGTGGTTATCTTTTTCTATGCTCAGACCCAAATGCCCCGCTCCACACGTGTCAAACCTGTGTAGGACATCCAAGATGTACTTCAGGTGGGCCAAACCGTATAGATGACCTGGCTTGAAAATCAGGCGGGCCCACATGTTGAAAACCGCACGTTGGCTGCCTTTTCCATATGTGTGGCCCACCTGACAAGCTGAACCACCTTATTTTTGGGGCAGAGCATCTAGGTGGTGGGCCCCACATGATGCATGCACCGGATGTCTTGTACATGTGCCATTAGTAATGTGGATGGGGTGAGCAAAGATCATCTGAGCATGGCAAGAGTACGGAAAGTAGGTTGTCTCTCAAATTACCATACCAGTAAATAAATTATCTCATCTGGGAATATTTTGATTTGCCATCTTGGGATTGGCCAGTGAGAGAGCACATGCGTCCTAGAAAGGCACTGGAAAATATAATTTCCTAGGAATAGGATACTGCTGGACGACTGAATTAGATATTCCTTTGGCTGCCGTATTTAATTGCACTGATTAAACAGTGGGGTCCACTCCCTTTGGCTTTTAGAGGCCTGGGTACCTAGCGGGGCCCACTTCCCATCACCGTCTGATCTTGAAATGGCCGTGGTTACATGGACACATCAAGTCATTTTCTGTGGATTTTTGTCATGTGCTACAATAGATAGAGATGGACGCCCCTCACGTGCTAATCTGACACATGTGTACAAGATCCATGCCGTTCATCTAGTGAATCTCACCATATATATAACGTGGCTTAAAAATCAGGTCGTTCAGATCATCAACTGAGCTACAAGTGCACGCAAAAATGAATGGCTAGATTTTATAATTCTTAACTTAGACATGTGGCACGTGACAAGATCCAAAAACGTGATCATGCATCTCAGTGGGCCATTCCTGGAAAAACACACTGATCTAT
The DNA here is from genome assembly GCA_037074715.1 of Magnolia kwangsiensis. Taxonomy (NCBI): domain Eukaryota; kingdom Viridiplantae; phylum Streptophyta; class Magnoliopsida; order Magnoliales; family Magnoliaceae; genus Magnolia; species Magnolia kwangsiensis. Next base: position 5,594,041 of record CM073582.1, read on the forward strand.
TAGAGGATTGGGTGACAGAAAATGGATGGTTATAAAGAACTGAACCAAAATTCTTGCCCAATTGGTGCTAATCCGACATAAGCCTGTCTGATGAACGGTTCAGATTTCGGGATACATTTCACACTTGTACGGAGATCCAGTCACTGCTAGATCAGAGAGAGAGAGAGAGAGCCACAAACGTTATAGGATATCTCCATGAAAAATGATCAACGGTTCACATCCAGCTAACCACATGTGGCCCATCTGATGAAGAACCCAGATCTGCGCATACTTTTTTAAAAAAAAATTATTTATTTACACACGCACACACACCACCACACACTCACGCCGCAGTGGGAACTCTCAACCAGGTGTTGAAACTCCTTGAGAGTCCACCACCCGAGTAAGAGCAAGGATATCTGCGCATGCATGCCACATTGACATGTGAGAGAGAGAGAGAGAGACTCAACGGTTAGATCATAGTTTAAAAACTCATTAAAATAATAATAATAAAAGTCGGCTCAAGTCATCCGAGTCGACTCAACTCGACCAGCTTTCACCAAAACTCGAGAAAATCCGGTCACGACTCGGTAAAAAGTTGATAAAAACTCGGCAGAACTTGAGACCTTTCATACATGAAGAGATCTAAGGTTCCAAGAAGTTATAGTGCACTCAGATGATAACATCAAACCTATCAAGTGTATGAGACATCCAATCCTTCCAACAGATAGGGCCAACCATGAGAATTACCCAGTGAGAATTTCAACCTTATATACTCTTCAAATGGACCACACTAAATAAAACAATGTCTGTACATTGGTAAATATCAAAACATAAGTGTGGTCCACTCAACGAATGGATACTTCTGAGTTTCCCAAAAGCAATCACTATGATTGCGCCAACCTATTGGACGGGTTGGATTTTGTATACACATAAAGGAACACATTCCAGTTTCGAGTTTTCATGACTCAGTCAAAACTCGATAGGACTCGACTCGACTCAGCATGACTCATTAAAAAATCATCCGAGTTTCTGAGTCGACTCGGCTTTCCTTTTTTCTTTTTCTTTTTTAACTATGGGTCAGATACAGCTGACCCGCCGATATGGCGATGCTTTTGAATGCTTTTCTGATGGTGGGGCCCACCAGACGCGGGGTTGTTAAGAGCTCATTTGGTATAGTAGAAACGGGTCATTTTCTCAGTTTTCTAGGTCAACTCAGCTACAAATATGAAAGTAGTGGCTCTTGTTGGAAGATAAGACCCTATGCTTACAAAAAAACAAAGACAGGAGACTTTGAATTTTTTTGAGGGAGTATGATGTCATCGCATGTATCATTTTTCCCCTGCCATTTCTAACAGCTCTGACAGATTCTAGACGTGGGGTCCACTCATAATCATCATTGGACCACTGGATTGAATGGACACTTGGCTGATTGCAAACACCCCAAATAACATCATCATCTGACGATCACAACCATTCAAGTAAGGTTCTGTAAAATGAACGGTACACCCATTTCGGTTCTCTATAATCGTACGGATACGATCATCCGATCACGATTATTTTTGGGTCATCTGCAATTTATCGGCAGGTGACTCTGGTCTAACGGCAGGGAAATCGTAGGTGGGCCCACTTGGGATCCAGTATGTAAAAATCTGCACCTTGTGATGTACTGGATCATAGATTGGAAATTGAAATCAGTTTACTTGACAAATGAAGGTCAGGGTCTCCCCAATCCACTGCATGAGGAAGGGAGATATGATGCCACGACTCACGGTACAACCGCATGCTGATTCTTCTTTATTTTAATTTATTTTTTTAATAATTAAAATTGCAATTTGGGTTGCATGTCAACATGAGTATGTTCTTGATTGGAGTGAAGAAATTTCATTTTTTGGGTTTCATATGCACACCCACCCCAATTGATGTGCAATACCCCCCTTTTTGGTCAAGGGTGTTATTTGATACTCTGGCTGCATATGATACTTGATACACATGCACTTTAAAATGGTATACCTGGGATACGATGAAAAAGTAGACTGGGTAAATTGTGGATCTCATTGTCACCGAGTTATGGTAAAAAATAAATAAAATAAATTAGTTGTGTTGTTGTTCAATCAGACAACCATATGCATTGACAAACAATTCATATTTAGTCAAATGTATTTAATTAAGGTAGCGTTGAGCATGTCAAAGTTGTACTTAACTCAAGTTAAGTTGAATGCTTGTTACCCAAAGTATCAAATTAGGTGTAGGATAGACTTATGGAGGTTGATATAACTGTCCAACCACTAATATTATAGCAATTAGGTGATTTGAGAGATGATGGTTAGTTCTTCGGTAGAATCTTTTTGCATTGTACTAAGGACTTTTCTTTCAATGCTGATCACGATTTTTTAATTTTTCAGTAACATGATAAAGGAGGATTAAGATTAAAAAATAAAGGCTAATCTATTAATTTTATTGATCAAGAAATCCGTAATTATAATTAAAAAGAACATAATGTAGAAAAAATAAAATTAAATGAATTACCTACAACTATTTGAAGACTTGATTAATAAGCATGCAGTTAGCAGAATGTGACTTGTATGATCTTCCAAGTATGGACTCAGTTGATTAGGGATTCGAAAATAATGTTCATGGATATTTATACTTTTTTTTTTCTTGTACGCATGCACCTGCCACACACCCACGCACGTTATAGTGGGATTTCACCACCTATAGGTTTCAAACCCAAGGCCTCGTGTTGAAACTCTTCAAAGTCTACCACTTGGGGCAAGGAATGGAACCCGATATTAAGGATTTACATTACTCCTAAGGGTGTACTGCAATAATGATGTTAGACAGTAGTAAACTAAATTATGTTAATCTCTAAACTTGCAGCACTGGGACTAGACAAAAGTGGAGGAACTAAGGACTTGTTTGAATTCATGAAAAGCATAGGAATGGAAATAGTATTTCTTGGGAAACCTTATTTCCAAGAAATTGTGGGAAATTAAAATTATTTTCCTTATTTATTTTTCAACAAAATTTTAATAGAAATTTAGAATCCATTTTCAACTTTGTTATTTAGAAAAGTAAAATAATAATAATAATAATAATAATCTTGAAAAATAATAATTTAGTCATTGGCATGTGCTAGATCAGCACATGGGGGATGCTTAGAGTTGATTAATGGGCCATGTGGCTTATATGACATATGTGAGCACTTTAAGCTAAATTGTAGCACGCATGGTATATATGAAATGCTTGAAGCTGTCCAATGACTCATGTGGCACAAGACATGTATTAGCATATTTGACAAGTGGCCACTGAAGCTAGATGATGATATTTGCCATATCCAGACAATTAAAGATGGACAATGGCACGTGCCATATTTGAAAGATTAAAGATGGACAATGGCACTTATGGCATATTGCCACATGTAGGGTGTTTTACACATGTGAGGCACAAGTAAGATGAATGGTGGTACACGTCACTCAATAGGACATGTGGGGCATACGAGAAGATGGATGGTGAGATATGTGACACATCAGCACATTGAGGGCTCTTTATACACGTGGAGCATAAGATAAGATGGATGGTGAGACATGCGGCACATTAGCTCATTTTCCTTCCATAGTGGGAAAATATATTTTTTTTAAGAGTGGATGTGAGAAAATACAAAGTTAGGAAGTGGAAAATGAAATTTTCCATAATTCACCATAAATAAATGCTTAACAAATAATGGAAAGTGAATTTTATAAGAAATACTACTTCCTTTCTCATGCTTTCCATGAATCTAAATAGAGCATAAGTGTAACATCCTATATTTTTCCGTCCTTGACCCTAGCATATACACGAGTGTTACCGTTAGAGAACCGTATAAATTCAATTAATTATCCATAAGAAACTAATGAATGCATTCGGTCACCTAAATTTTTTGTCTAACCACGTGATCTATTAGTTGAAGGCCAAGATTTAAGCGACCTCCATTCGATTAATCAGAATGATTGTAGTTAATGAAGATCCGCCTAAAATCTACTTAACTAAAGAGTTAGATCATGATTACCCTATTTATAAAAATCAAATTGACCAAACTGTCCTTTTAGCCTAAGAATCAATGGTATAAGGTAATTTAAAGAAAACCATTATTTTCGGTAATTGCGAATAGGTTACATTATGAACTTAACTAATTCAAACCCAATCGTCATGCACGAGAAATCTCATTACTTAACTTAATCCAAAAATGTCTGGATTAACTAAGTAGGCTTTAGAGCACTCCTTAATGGGTCGCTGAACTCGAAACTATAGAAAGATATTCATCTTAGCAGTCTTGACATCTATCATGTACATTAAGCTAAGATCGCACCTTAAATTGTTCAACTTGGACTCACAAAGTGAGCATGTAAGATGTGCAAATGCTCTTAAAAATTGTCAAAAAAATTTAAGTTAATTGTCTATGTACGATCTTTACCAAAGTTTTGACTTTCAAACGATTAGATCGTGACCAAATTTAGGACACTAACCTAAGTTAATATTCTATACATATTCGTATAGTCATGACCCCGATCGATGATCGATAACCAGCAAGCTGACTTCTGATCATATTAATCGATTGTCGCATCCGAATTGCGAAGTGATTGATGCCTTGCATAAATTACCACTTGGGACAATTACCTTACGATTTAGATTAACCCGTACACCCCCAACTGGGCCCCTAAAGCTAAAACTAAGCCCTTATAGGGTTATATAACCAATACCCTAGCCAATAGGGCCAAATGTGCCCCATCTGGTACTATAAATACTACACTTTTTAGCTTTCCTCCACTCCGTTCGAATTTGTCCTAAGAAATAGAGAAAGAGAGAAGGAGAAAGAGAAGAATAAGAGGAGATTTAGGGATTTCTTATTTTTTACCCTTGCCTTTTCCCTTCAATCAAACGCTAGCTTTCGTTTCCTCCACCACATCCTTCATTTGCAATCGAAGGTACGAAGTGCTTCCCATCTTTCGACTGAGTCCTTTAATGTTGAATTCTTTGAGTTCTCACGCAAGTTCTTCGATTTATTTTAGGAACCAGTGTTTCGTCCAAAACCCTAACCTTAGGTGCATGGAGATTGAAAAATATTTCTCTAAGGTGTTGACCACTTATTTTAGGTTTTATTTTATCAATCCTTAAGGGTCTCAGTTAATGAATTTATGTTGTAATTAGGATTTCGTGTGCTATCATTACTAGACTTTCTTCGTTATTGCGAATCTTAATGTCATTTGCTTTTTGGTTGTCAACATGCTTGAATGAATGAAATTCTTGATTTTAGGATTTTTATATAACATTGGCAAGTTGTCTAATGATTATCTAGATTGCTTAGGTTGGTAAGCATTTATGTTTGACTTGCCTTACTATTATACAACTTGTTAAATACCATTTTATGATTAGAATTGTTATTGTCGTGAAATCAGCCTTGTAAAATGAAAAATTAGGGGGTGACCTGTATTGGGTCGGTTACCTCGTGCTTACTTGATCGATCATGGTTGAACACAAACAATCGAAAATATTTGGACTACATGGGATGCTTTGTACCTAATACTGATTACGTCGAGGTTCTCTCAAGTCAATCGAATGAGTCCAATGCATATCTAATTATATATTTTCTATTCTCATTGTTGGATAACACTAGATTAAATATGGAATACTTCTGTTTCTACTGGAATGAGTTTATTCATAACCACTAGTGCATTACGAACCTAAAAAAACTCAAGATCCAAGCTTGGTGGTACGGGACACTGTGTTTGAGATATTGCCCTACGATGAGATAACGAGCCTCCTTGTAGTGACCAATGAGCTTTGATGTAGGTGACATGCATAACATGTATTATAAGATCAGGTAATTACAAACTCTTTTCACTTTGATTTTATATTGGCTGACTAGCCCTTACCTTTTGGTGATTATCCTTGGGCGATAAGTCCTTTACCATTAGTTTAATTATATAATTTAGACATTTTGGTGACAAATCGTAAAATGGATTAAGGGACACGGGTGAGGAACCGCTACGGCCATAACGACCCTCATGATTCTGTTAGACTTGTGATAAAATGATAATACTCTAGCTTCACAAATATGTTGTTTGAATATGCACTAATAAACAACTGGGTATTCATGCATATCATGGCACTTGTTGGTAATGCTATTGATGAGCCACGTTGTAACATCTTGCATTTTCATTATTTTGGATTTCTATAACGCCCCGTATTTTCAATACTTGGGCGTTACCATTTAAATCCAATTTAACGTGAATGTATGTGAGAACAAACGTAGCATATATTACACATCATCATTTGGTAATTCAAGACCGGTCCATCTTAACCATTCGATGTGAATCGTGGCGATAATGGACTTGTAAGAGTTTAGTTCAATCTTCCCTAGACCCTAATGACTTTTAACCTTTTGGATTTGAGCTAGGACAATCCATAATACATCTGTAGGGTCTGAAGTCAATCCACCTCGAATTGACTCTGGATCGTTTATGTTAAGATTGCGTCTCTAACCCGTGATCTAAACTGGCAGCTAGGCTTGCAGTATTCATCTTATCGTAGGGATAAGTTAAACCTCAAATTTGTCATAAGCGAATGTCTATGACCTAATCCAACTATCCAACATGAACCTCGAATCCTCAAATCCATCGTTTTTCAGGCCATTTCACTAAATGTTGGAATCCATTACTTGACTAATCCAACTAAGACATAAATTAGGACTCCTCGAATAGACTATGAATCAATCACAACATTCCAACAATCAATTTCCATAACTCGACCATTGGGTTGTAAAAAAACTAATCATAAACTGATCAAGTGGTAGCCATGCCCGAGATTTGGACACATAGCTTAACAAGATTCAAACTGTTGATGAATCTAATCAAAGGCGGGTCCTACATAAGATGCTACTACTAATAAAAATAAATAAATAAATAAATATCTATGTATACACATATAATAATAATGTACAAAGATAAAATGAATGTAATAAAATAAATAATGTTATTGTAGACTTTAATAGCATAAAGGGTATTATCAACTCATGAAACAGACGGTCCCGAATACACAAATGATCCCTAAGGGTCTTTTGACCATTGGTGTTCAAATTGAGATGAACCTAACCATCGCGCCAAAGTGAGATCGACGCCAAAACGTCAAAAGATCTAGTTTTGAGAATCTAATTGTGAGAAAACTTCACGTAATGCTCAATTAGAACAATTAAGACGTACACCGTCAATTTTGGGACCCAACTCAGCAAATCCACCATTCATCGTACTCATAACTCAATATAGGGTGATTTAACAAGTTGATTACGTCAACTAACCACCACATTTAAAAAGTGGCCACTAGGATCTACCCATGTCAACTTAGAAACCTCTAAAATCACTGGTGATCAGGCTGGGAATGATCCAACCATTAAGTATCGGTAATTATCAGTAAAACTTGAAAGAATCAAGAGGTATCGCCCACCTAAACCTGAGATCTTCCTGATATTTGGCTAGGGGCGCTATTTGGACTCGAAGAATCTGGTGGACGAATCAGATTTTGATGGAAATCATTGTGGACCCCACGCTCATTTTATGTGTGCACCTGGGGTGGTGCACCCGTGGTACACCAAACTCCCAACATGGTCAGACGAGCTCGTCCAGAAATGGAAAATTTTTCACCTACTGCCGTTTAAAACACAGCTCATTGTGTTTTCTCCTCCCCCATTTGATCAAGATGTGGCCCACCATCTGGCCTCATCCGAACGATCCAAACCACCCATCTGATAGAGTGTCCACGGCTAACCAAAACTATGGTTAGTCTACCCAATGAAGTGCGCACACGTGCTCACAAATACCAGCGTAAGAAGGCTATTTGCGCTGCCATTTTTTCAAAAACAGAGAGTTCTGTTTTTCTTCTAGCTCAGCGATCCGTGTGAGGGAGATCTGTGCGATTTCAGCCCTCCTAGTTATAAGATCTCGGCTATCCAATACCAGCAAATTTTTAACTGGGTGGATAAGAGAAAAAAAAAAAAAAGAGAAAGAAAGATAGAAAATGTCCTTTCCTTTCTCTAAAGAACACACCACCTGAAACCCCTTAGAGCTTCAATCCCTCCATTCCAGGAGCTCCCCATGACCAAACCTGAGCATCCACAAGAATCAGATCTTGAGGATGCCCCTCCGTTTGCAATCTACCAATAATGGCAGATCATCTTCCTCGGCAATAACTGATCGCTGGCCTACTACTAGCTGTGAGCTGAGCGCAACAGGGAGGAAAGGAACATAAGGAAGAAGAATAGGAGAAAGAGAAGATAGAAGGAGAAGAATTAGGTAAAGAGAACAGAGGAGAAGAAACGAGTGAGCGGCTGCCCTGTGCGGCAATAGCTCGATCCGAGCGCCACGAGCTTGGGGCGAGTTCTAATCAGGTCGGACCCCCCTGCTGGTCGTGGTTGAAAGAAAGGAAGTAAGGAGAGAATGAGATGGTGAAGAAGAAGAGGAAGAATAGAGAGAGAGAGAGAGAGAGAGAGAGTGGGTGCACAGCAGCCCGAACCGAGCTCGGTCTATGATGGGTTGCAAGCCCCGCTGGTTCGAGTGTTGTTGGAGTTCCAACACATGCACACACACACAGAGAGAAGGAGTGAAAAGTAAAGAAAAGAGAGAGAGAGAGAGAGAGAGATGATCTGGCTACAATTCGGGTTGGGCCCAAACTCGAGTTGGGCCTAAGACATGCAACTTGTCATTGAGTTGACTCAGCTGACAACTCACAACCAAGGCTGCTATGGTGGGGCTGATGGTATTGTTAGTCATAGAAGAAAATAAGAAGAAAAGGAGAAGAAGAAAGAGAGAGGAAAGGAGAGAGAGAAAGAAGGGGGTGGGTTGTTGAACCGAGTCAACTCGATCCAGAACTGAGTCAACATTGGTAAGATTTTTCACCTCTTTCACCATTAATTACTTTGGTTTCATTCCTATCTATTATGGTGATTAGAGTTATGTTAATGCTATTAACTAGAAATTTTAATTAATATTATAATGTAATAATTAGTGTTGTTATTATTTGGCCATTATTAAATTATTATTTTAAGTTATCAATATCATTAATACCGTTATTACATCAAATAGAAAATGAATCTAAAAATCTAAACCTAAACCTAAACTCTAGAGTAAAATCCTAGACCTATGTGATCTAAACCATAGGTCGATACTTAAAACATAAATAGTAAGTTAGGTTGGAACTAATGGTGCAATTTTAAAATTTATGGTAGGATCAAGGTCCACTATATAACATAGATATTGTAAACAAAATTGTGATTATCAAATGATGGTAATTTATCTATTATCGAGACTAGATTCATTATTTATAGTTACGATTATTATCATTTGGAAATATAATCATTTTTCTTATAGGGTTAGTGTAATTCTTATAATATGATTATTATCATTAGTCATCATCATTTTATTATTAGAAAATATTTTATTTTTATTACCTCTGTTGTTTAATAGATTATTAGTCATTATGAGAATATTAGATATTGTTGTGGCATATATATTGTTGAGGGCCAAATAGTGCATATTAGACCCCAAATATTGTCCGAATTTACGAGCATAATAGTGTTTAACGGCTGATTTAATCGTATTGATGTTGCAAGTTGATTTTACAAGCTTAGATCGAAATAGGATACTAAATGCATGGATTTAACGCTCCAAATTCACCAAAGCATGAGACGCACTCCAAGGGACCAAGATCGACTGAAATTACACGTTAGGGATCTGAGAAAATTAAGGAACTGAAGCTCAAGTGGCCTGAAGGACATCCAGAATGCAAGATCACGAGGTTCCCACCATCCGTTTGGCTCGGAACTTCATACATGGCCTGGGGACCATAAATTAACCGTACACGTAAAATTTGAGCCCTTGGATATTTGTAAAAGTAGCTCAATAAACACATCAGCCCCTAATACCCTGATTTGGGGCCCACCTGCTATTTGGATACGCTTCAACTTTGGTTCACACGGTTAAAATGATATGGTGAAAAGGATGGACGGAACGGATTTCAACAGAACACTGCCGTGGACCCCACATGGGGGGTGTGCGAATGCAAAGGCGACGCACTCTCGCAGTGCACCGACTTTCTAAAACGGGTCAGCAAGCGCTGACCCGAGCTCGGTTTTTAAAAAAAAAAAAAAAACCTGTTTCGCGTCCGACCGCTGCACATTTTGCAAAAACCTGTGGGCCCCACCCATTGCACGTAAGGATAATCCACACCGTCCATCTTCTAGAGGGCTTCGAGAGCTACAAAACCATGCTGACCTTTTGCATCCATGCGTACACACGTGTGCGATACAGGGGCCACAAAAGGGCTGCCCTATAGCGTTCAAATCTGATCTTTTAGTTATTCCTTCTCTGAGCCATGTCAATGGACGTTCAAAACCACCCGTTCTTGACTGAAATTTCGTCCTAAATCCAATGGACGGGGTGAATTTTCCAGAAAATGCTTCTGTGGGGCCCACCGATCACAACAGCAAAATGGTGCGAAAGGTTTCGCACATCCACGAAAATCGACTTTTTCAGGCGATTTTGGCCCACCATCTTTGATCATATGGCAGATCTGAACCGTCTATCATGTAGAGAACCCAAGAAAGTACTAAGAGACGGTGTTTCTTTAGAATTTGAGCGAGAAAAGTGGCGTGTTTTGAGGCACCGAATTTGGCTGCGAAAATTACACTCCGTGTCCTGCTACAACTCTGTCACTGACTCCAGCCTTCCAGCAGCTATAAAAGGAGGTTTTGGACGTGGGGAGGATTCATTCAGGTCTAGGAAGGAAGAAAAAGAAAGACGTGGAGGCTCGGGCAGGGACGTGAAGCAGAAGAAAAAAAAAAGAGTATTTTCTTTTTATTTTTTAGTTTATTTCAATTGTAGAGATTTAGCCATCCATGTCTGGCTAAACCTCTTAGCTAGGGCTAAGAGGTGAAGCTTGTAGTGAGATGGGAGATTTGATTTTATTTAAATTTTAATGCATGAATTGACGTTGATTTTAGTTAATTATTATGGGAATGTTTTAGATTTTTAATGGTCTGTTATGACTGAAATTACAATGGGTCTGCATTGGCTTTGAATATTTCCGTTCTCTTTAATGTTTATGATGTCAGGAAGCCCTGTTGTTCACCATAGTCTCCTGGGCATGGTTGGATGTCGGTACCCTTCCTAACTTGCATACATGTGATTGGGTGGTAATTAGTTTGATTCTGTTGTTTGTCATAGTCTTTGGGCATGGTTTGGTGATGGAATCCATTCTAATTCATACACCTTTCATCTCTTTGAAAACTAGATCAACGGCAGTTCAGTAATTTTTATAATTTTTGATGCAAGCATAAGTTCTCCCTAATCTTTACAAGTGGATCCTCTGAATCCCTAGATTCCTTACCTCTGATTTCTCCTATAAGTTTTAGATTAATAGTTTACAATTCTTCCTCAATTTATAATTCAATTCAGATTTCATCTCATTCTAGTTCTATTTCCAGTTAATTTTAGATAACGTACAAGTTTCAGTCCCTTGGGATTCGACCTCGGTCTTACCGAGTTATTACCACATCACAACCCTGCACTTGGGGAGTGAACATATATTTAAATATAAACCCATGAATCATCATTGTTAATATTGATGGATTAATACTCATATTACGAATATTATTTGACCCATTGTACAATAAATATATATTAATAATAATTTAAGATTCAAAATTGTAGAATCTAAACTTAAGACTAAACCCTAATCTCATCTAAACTTAAGACTAAACCCTAATCTCACATCAAAACCCTAAAAAAAAGTAATCCAAATCTTAGGTTATAATCTTAACCACAAATAATACATTGAACTTGATCTAACCATATAATTTCGTAATTCGTGATAAGACTCGACTCTAAGGGCACAAGTACCTCCTAACAACACTAGTAGGTGATCCTATACATAAGGTGATGATTCTTCCCCTTGAGCTTTCCATTTTTTCATTAGCTTAGGTTATAGTTTTATTTTAATTTATAAATGATATCTCCATTTTATAACCACGTGTTAATTGTTTAGAATTGAGTTGTTATATCACATGCTTAATGTTTATGTTGTATATTTAATTCATGCTATTGGAATACTTGTGGATTACTTCTGAGATTTAAATTGATAAATTAATGAAAAACCCCCACTTATAAATATACACCCATACTTGAGATGTAACTTGATTGATGGTGATTGTAATAGACATTCAATTTAGTGGTTATTGAATGATGGTTTAAATTGACCATTGATGTGGGCCTACCATCCAGGGTTGTTGTGTCTAATGATTTTCAAGAATGGTCTTTTATCGCATGGTTTTGATACTCACCCTATGTGGCCTATTTTGATAATTACCCTATAAGGTTTGTCTTGATATCGCCCTATGTGGCTTTATTCTGGTATTTTTTCTATATGTGTTCTATGTTTTATATTGTGCAACCATACGATGTTAAGCCCATATACTGTGATATGATTAGCCACTAGTCAATGAGTTTCCATTAAACATCCTAAGATGGTAATCTCATGAGCCAGGGATGGTGGTATGGGACCTATGCCCGAGCTATCAGCCTACGCTGGTGATGAGCCCCCGTGGTGACCTTGAGCTTATTTAAAACTGGCTAATTGTAACCGAACTAATAATGGTTCGGCTCACCATGCATACATGGCACAGACTAGTGTTTATCGCTAACATACATGATGTACAATAGCCAGTTGTTACGCCGCACGTAGTATGCTTTCGTTGATGACTAGCCTCTGTCTAACTGAATGATTGTTTCAGGTCGATGATTGCATGGGTAAAGAGCTCAACTTTCGCACGGATGTGCATCCCCGGGGCGATGACAGCAATCACGTATCCATGCATCTAATAAGACCTGCATCATGTATTGTTTTGTATACTTTGTTTTATAATTATGCTTACCTAATGAGGCGGTGTATAATCTTGAGAGGAATTCGCACTAAGTTGGCTACTCATCCATCAAATATATAACCATATAGGTAGCACAGGTGACTTAAGTGGTATATAGGTTCAAACTAATGAAAAGTCGTTATGGTGGTCAAAGATGCATGGTTGTACCTGTTAAGGAAGCTGTGTGATCCTGTGACTTTCGTTTATATGTTTTATATGCCTTTAAATTTCTTATGTATTTAATCTTGTAATTGTTAATATAGAGACATTAGTTTGTATAAGTCATTATGAGCTGAATGATAATGAAATTTTCTTTTATGCTGACTTGTCCATTGTACACTTATTTTTTAACTCTGATGAAGAAAAAGAAGAAGATTATATATGGGATTTGGCTCTTTATAAGTTAACAATTAGGTTTTTGGGAAACAGGTCGCATACTCGGGTCCTGGAAAGTCGGGGTGTTACAATTTCCAAAAACTCTTGAAATTTTTTAGTATAATTAACTTATATTGTCACTTATTGACTATTAACACTTGATGTTAGCTTGTACACGGGTGGTACCAATAAAGAACCACATTAATCTGATTAATCAACCGTATAAAACCAACGAATCCAGCCGATTATTTAAACATCAAGTTTCACCACATGATTTGTTTACATGGGGTAAACATCTGGCTGACCTATCACTGACTAATCAAGATAACCATAATTAAATAAAGATCTATCCAAAATTGACATAAATAGAGGTCAGATCTTAATTAACAAACAAAATCGATCTAGTTACTCTTTTATCCTAAAAACCAATGATTTAGGATTATTAAGACCGAATCGCCGTTTTCGCTAATTATAAATAAGCCACACTATAGACGTAGTTAATTTAAACCATAATACTTGCACACAAGAAATCTTGATACATAATTCATTCTAAAAATGCTCTGATTTTCTAAATAAGTTATAGACCGCTCGTCAGTGGGCCACTAATTGTGAAACTATAAAATAATATCCATCTCGTTGGGCTTAACGTCCATCGCGGGACATCGAGCTAAGATCACGTCTCGAATCGTTCAACTTAGACTCACAAGTCGAGTGCTTAAGTTGTGTGAATATCTTATATGAAAATATGAAACTTAAGTAAAATAAGTTCATTTCTTCTTTCATAAAGTCATAACTTTTGGACTGTCAATTCATAACCAAAGTTGGAGTACCGACTAAAGATATTTCCATAAACATATCTATATACCTGCGACCCCAATTGACTATCGGTGACCGTTGAATAGACTTTTGATCATACCAGTTGATCAGCGCATCCAAATGGCGGGCCGATCATATCCATACGTAGATACTATCCTACGGTGTATATCAATATGTACACCCCATAATAGACCCTAGAAGTTAGAAATACTCTCTCATGGGACCAGTATAATGAAAATCTAGCCCTTAAGGCCATTTGCACAATTTTTAAAACTATATAAGGGCCTCATTTGGACACCCATCTCTCCATACGAATTTACATTCTCCAAAGGAGAAAAAGAAAGAGAAAAAAGAAGAGAAGAAGAGTGAGAGTAGGAGTAAGGAGTCTTTAATGCTTCCCTTTATCGGTTTCCTCTAAACAAAGTCCTAGCATCGATAATTTTCCTCCTTCAAATCCACCTCATTTGTGATTTGGAGGTAAGAAAATAACCTACTTCCTAACCTAGGTTTCTCTATGATGAATTATATAAATCTCACATAGTTTTTGGTATGTGTATATGAATTTGTGCTTTTTTTCAAATCCATAACCGTAGGAGCTCAAAATCTAAGATTCCTTCTTAAAGGTGCAGACCATTATCCACACCTCAAGTATAGGGTTGTGATGTAGTAATAATCTCGGTAAGACCGAGGTCAAATCCACAGAGACTGAACCTTGTACGTAATATGAAAATAACAAGAACTAGAACTAGAAGAAGATGAAATCTAAATCAAGTGAATAGGAGGGAATAATTATGGAATACTAATCTAAAACTTATAAAATTTGAATGTGGAAAACTAGGGATTCAGAGGATCCACTTGTAGAGATCAGGGAGATCTATGCTTGATTCATGAACTCAATTGGACTTCAAGTCCCATCTTCATCCAATTAGAAGATATATCACTAAAAAAATCAAATCTGAACTTCCTTTTCTCTAGTTTTCAAGAGATGAGAAGTATGAGAATTAGAATTGATTCCATTACAAAACTATTCCCATGAGACAAAGCAAACAACAGAATTTAGCTAATCAACAACCAATTTAAGAGAACTATGAATGTTAGGAAGGATTCTATCATCCAACCATGCTCAGGAGACGATGGTGAATAACAAGGACTCCTAAATTCACAATCCGTATAATTCTAAGAACATGTTTAAATCTATCGCAGATCCATTGTAATTTAAGTCACAACAAACCATTAAAAACTGAAAGCATTCCTTAATATCAAACTATAATTAAAGAGAGTTCCTAAACATGAATCAAAGCTGTAAAAAAAACACCACATCACACTACAGGCTTCACCTCTTAGCCCTAGGTAAGAGGTTTAGCCAGTCATAGACATGATTTAACTAAAATCTCTTTAAAAAATATAAAGAAAAATAACTAAGGAAAGAAGGAACTCTTTGTGACAGCCTCTCCACGCTTTTTGCTCTCCTCAATCCGTTGCTCTTGCTTCTATTTTTCCCCACATAATTTAAGGTGTTGAGATCAAAATTGAAGCATTTTCAAATACCAGACAGGCCCATAATTAGGATTTTAGGGGCTGATTTGTCCGTTGGGCCCAATGGCTGAAATTTGACGTGTACGGTTAATTTATGGTCTTCTGACCATATATGAAGTTTCGAACTGAACGGATGGTGGAAACCCTGTGATCTTGCATTCTCGACGATTTTCGGACCCGTTTAACATGAGTGACCTGATTTTCTCGAATCTATAGCATGTAAATTTCTTGATCTCAGTCCCCTAGAGTCCATCCCTTGCCTTGGTGACTTCAGAGTATTAATTTCATGCTTTTAGTATCTTTTTTCAGTCCAGGCTCCTAAATTCACATTGTAACACAAACATGATTAAAATATGGCATTAAACAGTATCATGTTCGTAAAAGCAGATAATAACTAGGGTCTAATATGCAATATTCAACCCTCAACACAACTCCCAATCAGCATTTTGCTAGTCTTGAGCAAAGTATGCGAAAAATAAGTTGAGAACTCGAGTGAATTTTTACAAACTAATCTAGATACGAGAATTCTAAGATTCATAAATGCTAGGCATTACTTTCTCCTGGACTCAAGCGCATGCATGGTAAACTTCATAATCAAATTCAAAGTATTAGTCCATCAATTAGAAAAAATTCTAAACATTAAGTTTCATGGGTGTATAGTGTAATCTCGGCTTATCATCATTAAGAGATCCAATCATCAATTTCATGATATCATTGGTAACTAACAAGAGAGTTCATGATAACTAAAATCTAAACCAAAACTTACCTCACAGATCATCTTATTATTCTTTCAGCTTTTGATTTTTTCATTAAAAGTAACACTAATGAGGAGAATCAAATCTTCACCTATAAGGAGCAAACTTATGGTGAAGACCATTGCCCACCCCTTTCCGAATGTCAACCTTGGGTAATCAAATCTTCACTTATAGGGAGCAAGCCTATAGTGAAGACCATTCACCCAACTCTTTTAGATCTTCTTTATAAACATGATGGACAAATTTCTCAGTCTAGTTCCTTTCATGCTTAGTGATTACCAAGTTAACCCTTCAATATCGAACTGAAACCTTAATGTGTAAGATAGATGTGACATGTGAAATCATGACTCAATCAATGTTTACAACTTCTAATCTTTGATTAACAATTCAAACTGAACTACGAAATCTAATAGATAATTGAATCTAAGAGTCATAAATCCAACATTACGTATCTCATACTTTTCAAATCACGACTATCCTTCAAAATCACTTCAAATGCACTAGAAAGTCGAGAAAAATGTTAAAAATTTTAACAATTTTTTCTCAAAACCAACAACAATACTGATTAGATAACCTAATCTTCCACCCCCAACCTAAAATCTACATTATCCTCAATGTAAAAAATATGAGAAAAAAACATGCAATGCACATGGGACAACGAAGTAAAGGAGAAGTGATGGAAAGATATTACCTGGACGATAGATTTAAGAGGTTGTTCCACAAAGATCTCATCATGAAAGCGAGTCAGCACGAGAGTGAAAACAAAGTATCATAAAATAATGTATAAAGTAAACTAGCCTAATGGCATAAAACTGTCTAACCTAAAATGACATCAAGCAAACTATCCTAATCTTATGAAAATAAAGGAAAAACTACTCAGTCATGCTGCAAGGTTCCTCTTCCGGCTAATATCTGGATAAATTTCTCAATAGGTTTCTCAATAAGATCATCCAAAAGTCCCTTTTATAATAGGTTTAGATGCCTTGGAGCATAAATATCCAGAGAAATTTAAGAACCTCATCAAAAAATGGTCGTTGAAACACTTGAAGTATCCAAAGGATATATGATTCACCTGTGACAGAAAAAGTTTCAAAGTTAGTATCTCATGGTGAATCAGAAACTACAAGTAAATAAAACTTGAAAAATTTCTCAGAAAGTGATGTAGTCTCGACACATGCCGAAGTTTCAGACTTTAGTTTCACTAACAACCCTTCCTCCTTTAATAGTAAATGATCAGGATCTATATAAGAAAGGACTTTAGAGTAAGGGTTCTCTCGATTAGTAACAACTACCGAGATATTGTCTTACACAGAATCTACTTTTGTTTTTATCATAGGATCATCGGGATCTGCAAAGTGTGCCAAGCATTCATTCAAAGAGTTGGAAAATTCAGCTGAAAGTGACTTATTTTCCGCATTGAAGCTTATTATGATTTGCCCAAGGATTCCATCGTCTCTGGAAGTGGATGGACACATGTTCTCTTGTTCTTGCCCTATATAGCGAAAGAATTGATGTGAAGACTCTGTTTATTGAAGCTTCTCAGTAGAGGCATTGAATCATCTAGAGTGTACAACTCAGATTGTGGCCTCAACTGGGTAGTTTCAAATTCCAGAGTCATATCAAGCAAATCATCCACTTTCCGAATCATATCAACATTCAATTCAGGGGAGTGGTCCAAACATGCATCATAAAGGTTGGAAGGGTTAGTTGAAAGCGATTCATCCTCCACATTTAAATCAGTCATGTCAGATAGGTAGAGTAAATCACTATGGACGACAACTTCCTAAACCTCTTGATCATTAATATGGGCTAAACTTGAAATTGAATCCAGTGAATCTTAGACATGAATCTCGTCCCAATACTTATCATCATCTAGTTCAGTGTAGTACACTCTTGGGATGGGATCGCTTTCCTCACATACTATTCCTAAATTCAGTTGAAGTTCGAATAAACCAACCTCTATCTCATCATTGAAATTTTGTGTGTCATGTGAGTGCAATGTGTCACTATCATTATATTTAAAAGATACCAACGTCTCTTGACCATTCTTTTGGACTATCATCGAGATCAAATGATCGAAAAATTGAACCATATGCTCATTAATGGACTCCAACTCTTCATTCGTAATTTTAGTTTCTTCTACAAGCGAGTTAGGATCACTTTTATCGCATTGTATTTATAGATTGGGATAAGGCTGAGGTACCCTAGCCTCTTCCTTTTCCATAAGGTGGGACTGAATTATTGGAATTGAACAATTCACATGATTGTATGACAAGTTGATTGAACTACTCTTGTGCTTTCATAAGTTTATAAAGTGAATCTTTATAAATTGTTTCTGATTGGGTTTCAAAGGTAGAGGACTCAAGAGAATTATTAGTATGATATGTTGCTGGTTCATCTTCCCAACATTGATGTTTTCACTGTTTATAATCATACGGATCATAGGTGGGAGAATCTGATGGTTGATAATACTTATTATCACTCATAATATAATCACGTATTGTTTTCTTCTTATCTGATGGGTGATAATAGTACTCACTCTCATAATTATGATAACCCCAACACTTACGTACTGTTTTGTTAATTCATGGGGTGTAATTGTTCTCCTGCATATGATCGCGTAAGGACTTTTTAACCAGTGAAGCATTATATTCCGGTAGGTTCTCGATATGATTTTAGAAAAGTTTTGAGATATAGGTTGATTTCTATCATAATCATCATCCCAATATATCTTATTTTTTTCAACATACTGATGTTCCCGCTCTTGCATATACATGGTAAAACCCAAACTCTGAATCTAATCCTAAGAATAAAAAGAAAAAAATCTTACAATAATAAGAGATCTAGAAATAGAAAGAGAAAGAATTAGAAAGAAATTATCAGGTTAGAAGTTCCTATGTTAGAATCCTGCAAAAAAAAATAAAAGAAATTAGTTTCTAAAAATAGAAATCCTAAAGTCAGAAAGTTTCTAAAAATAAAAATAGAAAGTTAGTTTATAAAAAGGAAAGTTTCTAAACCTAGAAATAGAAAGGTAAGTTAGTTTCTAAAAATAAAAAATAAAAAATAAAAGAAATTCTAGAATTAAAAAATTTCTAAAAATAAAACCCTAATTCTAAAAATAAAAAAAAGTAGAGAAATTAGAAAGAGATTACTAATTTAGAAGATCATATCAGAATCCTATAAAACAGGAAAGTTAGGTTAGTTTCTAAAAATAAAACAGAAAAACCTTAACTTAAAGTTAATAAAATCGTAATCTTAACCTAATTCTAAAACCAGTTAATTTCATAAAAGCGTAACTGTCAATCCCAGGCAACGGCACCAAAAACTTATTCACACCCCAAGTATAGGGTTGTGATGTAGTAATAATCTCGGTAAAACCGATGTCAAATCCACAGGGAGTGAACCTTGTACGTAATCTGAAAATAATCCGAACTAGAACTAGAAGAAGATGAAATTTAAATCAAGTGAATAGGAGAAAATAATGATGAAATATTAATCTAAAACTTGTAAATTTCAAATGTAGGAAACTAGGGATTCAGAGGATCTACTTGTAGAGATCAAGGAGATCTACACTTGATTCATGAACTCAACTGGACTTCGAGTCCCATCTTCATTTAGTTGGAAGATATATCACAAAAAAAAATCAAATTTAAACTTCCTTTGATCTAGTTTTCAAGAAATGAGAAGTATGAGAATTAGAATTGATTTCATCACAAAACCCTGCCTATGAGACAAAGAAAACAACAGAATTTATCCAATCTACAACCAATCTAAGAGAACTATGAATGTTATGAAGGATTTCATCATCCAACCATGCCCAGGAGATGATGATGAACAACAAGGAATCCTAAATTCACAATCCCTATAATGCTAAGAACATACTCAAACCTATCGCAGATCCATTATATTTAAGTCATAATAAACCATTAAAAACTGAAAGCATTCCTTAATATCAATCTATAATCAAAGAGAGTTCCTAAACATGAATCAAAGCCGTAGAAAATATCACATCACACTACAGGCTTCACCTCTTAGCCATAACTAAGAGGTTTAGCCGACCATAGACATGATTTAACTAGAATCTCTTTTTAAAAAAATATAAAGAAAAATAACTAAAGAAAGAAGGAACTCTTTGTGATAGCCTCCTCACGCTTTCTGTTATCCTCAATCTGTTGCTCTTTCTTCCATTTTTCCCAGCATAATTTAAGGTGTTGAGACAGAAATTAAAGCATTTTCAAATACCAAGCGAGCCTGAAATAAGAATTTCAGGGGCTGATCTGTCTGTTAGGCCACTTCCACAAGGATCTAATGGTTGAAATTTGACGTGTACGGTTAATTTATGATCCTCATGTCATATATGAAGTTTCGAACCGAATGGATGGTGGGAACTATGTGATCTTGCATTCTATACGATTTTCGGGCCTGTTTAATATGAGTAGCCTGATTTTCTCGAATCTCTAGTATGTAAATTCCTCGATCTCGGTCCCTTGGAGTCTGTCTCTTGCCTTGGTGACTTCGGAGCATTAATTTCATGCTTTTAGTACCCTTTTTTAGTCCAGACTCCTAAATTCACCTTACAGCACAAAAACGATTAAAATATGGCATTAAACAATATCATGTTCATAAAAGTAGTTAATAACTAGGGTCTAATATGCAATATTTGACCCTCAACAACCATTATTTCTAGATTTCCATTTATCAACCCTTAAAGGTCTCAGTTAATGATGTCTTATTTTGAATAGGTTATAATAGCTAGCATTGTTCATAATTCATGTTTGATTGTACTATATATTATTAGTTGGATATGGATACTCACATGTTTGATGAAATGTTTAAATTGTAGAATGTGTTGATTTGTTAATGTTCACATGCTTGATTTATTGCCTAAGTTATTGTATTACTTTATGCATGCCCACATGTTTGATTTAATACTTTAGTGAATGTAATACCCTATGGATGTTCATGTGTTCGATGAAATGCCTAAGTGGTTGCATAGTGAAATTTACGTTATAATTGTTGATATAAAGTTTAGTTCATAGAAAAACTTAAGATTACTAAGATGTTGGGTCAGTTGGTAAATCACCTAAATCAAAGGGTGACCTAAGTTAAGGCGGTTACCCTAGGCTTTTTCGATCGACCTAGGTTGAACACGGATACCGATAGTAGCTGAACTACACGGGCTGCTTGCACCCAATGCCAGTTGTGTCGTGGTTCTCCCAAGTCAATCAAATTAGTCTACTAACCGACAGATCATGTATGTTCACAATGTATGACATGACTAAATGGAATACAGGATACCATGTTTCCAATGGATGTGTCCATTCATAACAGTTAGTGCGATATAATCTCACTAAAATTTATGAGCCAGGTATGGTGGTATAAGACACCGTATCCGAGCTGTCGGCCTATGCTAGGGTGACAAGCCTCCCCGTAGTGACCAGTGAGCAAGTAAGACTCATGAGCCGGGCATGGTGGTATGAGACACCATGTCTGAGCTGTCGGATTATGCTGGGGTGACGAGCCTCCCCATAGTGACCAGTGAGCACTGATGGAAGTGATAGACCATTGTTTGAACGACTCCAGTCAAATTACTCAGTCGATGGTTGCATGATTGAAAACCATTCGAACAACACGAGCGTAAATGAAATTGGATGACAAGTCCTTTCCTTGTGGTAATTTAGTTTTATGTGATAAGCCCACACCTCTGTAACGCCCCAGCCACTATTCATCTGAGTTATTGTCCGAGCGTGGGTTGGGGTGAGGCGTCTAATCCGGACCCTTTTGAAAATAGCGCTCCAGTCGGTCGGGGCAGCGTGTTGTAGGGTGTTACAACTTTGGAACTAAGTGATCATACTCGGTTTGGGTGACGACCTATACCAGGTTGATCCTCATACATTTAGGTATCATATCATACCTTTGAAATTGTTAATTTATGAGATAAAAGAGTGACACCTAGATTTGGATCAAGGGACATTGGTAAGGAGTCGCTACGTGCAACAACGAGCCATATGATCTGGATAAGGTCTCATGATATAACGTCGGTATCCTAGCTTGGCCATTATGCTAGATGAATGGAACTTAATAATTATTCGACTAACATGATTATTCATTACATCACAATAGATTAAAATGTGGTGAAATAGACATTGAAGTCACATGTTGAGGAAGTGTTATCATTTGTGAACCAGGTGGTTGGAGTCACTTGTGAGGGAGTGTTATTTGGAAAGATCATGCATCATGTCATATCTTCATATGTACATTTAACAAGATTATTTAAAAATTATTTGATTTGTTGTTTATCATTAACTGCGCTGATTGTGTCGATAGCATGTGTAACTTAGAACTAGTGAAACCACTGAGTTAGCAACTCACTCTCACCTGGGACGATGTTTTAAAACACCAACCATGCATATAATTGATGCAAGTACTAACGAGACCTCAGACAAGTAAGCTTATATTGGGTTGTGCCAACACTGTTATGTTTTGGAGAATTTGATGTAAACTGAAAGCTTTACACTTTAACTGTTTTGGGTATGTATATTGTGAATTGTGGCTTGTATAATCCCATTTTGGACGTTCACTTGTAACATCCTGAATTTTCACTGTTTTAAATTTTTAAAAATCTTTAAAAATTTTTTTATTAATTAATATATAATATTACTTAATGACCATCAACACTCAATGTTAATATATATAAGAGTGAAATCGGTAAAGATCCAGTAACGTCCCGTCCAACCAACACGGTGTCCTGGGGCATCCACGTACGATTTACCGCAGGACCGTTCATTTAGACTACTTGTGGTGAGGTACTACAAGTTAATTAACTTAGGATTAGCCCATTAGAGTAGACTAGACGTGTTATGATAGGACCTAGTGCGGGCCGCCAAGCCAAATGGCTATCTACACTTAGCATCAACCCGTACGGGCTATACCGCGGTGCAGGAAGGTCAAAAAATTATAAAACTTTAGGAAACCATATGTCTCACTGGGCTTGTAGTCCATCACGGACCACGGACTCATTGGACACCTAAAAGTTAATTATTTGAGCCGTTCCAACAGCGCTGGTCAACCCATCCAAGGCCAAAGTGAATATCTAGCATTGGATAATGAAACTCAGGCTCTAGACTTTCCAGCCATCGGATTTCATCCAAATTTACAGTGAAATTCTAATATAGTGTCCTTCACCCGTCCACAAAATCTGGGACCCGATCGTGACACGATAACCGTTGATCGCAAACCGGACTCGTACGACTGAACCTCATATCCGATCGTTCCTAAAATTTTCATGGCCCTTCATCAGGCCATGGACCACCTACGCTATAAGTTTCGTGGCCAGGGGACCACCAAAACTATCCCGATAACTAGAACGGTCTCCACAGGGCCATTTAAAGATCGGAACTGTATGATCAAACCCCACCTTCGTTGATTCGTTTATCCCCAAACTTTGCATGATCCCTCATTGGATCATGAGACACCTTCACACCAATTTTGGAGGCCAAAGGAGTATTAAGGCCACCCCAACACCAATAAATAGTCTTAGTGGCTATTTTAGAAATTTGAGGAAACTTGTGGCCAAAGGGCCCAACTCTAGGAAATAAACCCTAGCCGTTGTCTCATATCTCCCACTACTCTCTAACAACAATAAATCCCTCTCCCTCATATCCTCTTCCATTCTCCAACAACAAATCCCCCTCATAACTTTCTTCAATCTTCAACAATCAAGCTCCCTCCTTCATATTTCCTCCATTCTCCAACAACTCATCTCTAGCTCTCTCACAGCTCTCCTTTTTACCCCAACCACCAAGAAGCAAAGAGGAGAGAAGAAAGAGAGAGTGTAGAAGAGATCTAAGGTGGACCCTAGATCGTGGTGGGGCCGAGGAGATCAAGTATTGCAACTCCCTACTCCTTTCTCCAAAGGAAATTCACCCCCACCACCACAATAATCATTCCATGAAGCATCTAGGTAAGATCCTTCACCCTTTTTCTTGAAACCCATGTATTGAGAACGGTTTGGCTTGAATTTCTCACATGCAAAAGCTTGCTTTAGGGATTCCGGTCGATCAACTCCCGAAACCCTCATCTCTAGGTCGTCTATCAAGCCTCCAACGATCCGAAGGTGCGAACTATTATCCTTAGGTGGCCTAGCACGAATTGTAGTAGGGGTTTAATGATTTTGTTTGATGAGTTGTTGTATTAAAGAAATTAGAGAAAACCTAGGAATGTGTGTGTTGTTGGAATTGCATGGTTTTGCATGTTGGGTTTATATTTGATGATGATCTTGTCTCTCACATGATTTAGCATAGGGATAATTATATGCTCATGTTTGTTTGATTGATTTGTTCCTATGTATTGCTTAATAGTGTTTGTGAATCTTGACTCTTGTGTGTTTGATTCCTTAAGGTGTTGAAAGTACTCAATTCCTCACTAATTCACACACTCACATGTACCTTATTCATGATAACGTAGTATGCTTGCTAAGGATATGTGAATCATAGATTGTAATGTATGTGAACATGACATGCTTATGCTAGTTGATAATATTGATGGTTGTCATGCTATGAATCAACATTGAACCCTCAGGTTGGTTGGGAACACGAGGAGAGACGATAATCCCGTTGGTAGGATTATGCTAGGGCTAGACCTGTGGGCTTGGACCGGTGTGCTCGGGTGGCTGTAGTTCGACTACATGGGTCCTCTACGCCCAATGTTACTCGTCTCACGCTCGCTTGACTCATGCAGTCTAGCCTACTATCTGACTAACCCTGTTTGTTAACCCTGATTGCTCACATATATATGGAACCTGAACCACCCTGCAACCATTGTAGCCCACTTATAACTCACTTGAAACTGGTCCATAGCCTCGTGAGTTTGGCATGGTGGAATGAGACACTGTATTTGAGTTGTTGGCCTATGCTGGGGTGTCACGCCTTCCCGTAGTGACCGCGAGCGATCCCTTTCTGTCGGCACTCCTCATTTGCTTGAAGTTGGGGATGAGGAACCTGACGGGATCACCGACCGCGGAGTCTCGGCCTCACGCATTGGGGGGCCTTGGCCTCGCAACCTGTTTAAGGCATTGATACGTGGGGTGTATCAGATTTTCCAACCTACTGGATGAATGGACTTAACTAATAACTCGGCTAACACGATCGCATTGCATCGCATTAGTTAGGGTGATGACTCGAAAGTCGAGGTCACTTTGAGGGAGTGCTGACATACGCGATCGTTAGATGGAGTGACTCGAGGGAGCATTGTGGCGAGGGCATGCATCATATCATTACGCACACATGCATTCTAATAAGAGTTGTTAGGTGTTGATGATTAGCTACATTTCATTAAATTCATATTATAAGTGATGCCTGTTGTAACTTAAGATTAATAGCACTCACTGAGTTGATCACTCACTCCCACTCTGGGACGATGTTTTAAAACACCAACCAGACTCTTTACTAGATGCAGGTGAGGCGGAGCTCGACGAGTCGAGTAAGGTGAGTAAGGATAGGGAAGAGGAGCTTTCTTGCTTACAGACTTTCGACGGATCTTTTTAGTTGAGTTCGTGCCGCCACGGGGTATGGACCAGGGCCCTAGTCGCCTTGGGTCATGTATGGGTGGGACTAGTTCTCTATTTAGATGATTTTGAATTCGTCGTTTGTATATTTTTAATTTAGTAGCAATTGATAGTGCTTTATAAAATATTTATACTTCATGCCTTGTTAAATCCTTCATTGTTTATGAGACCATCCAACTGTAATCAAAATATGAAGCCCATTAGGGCACCCATGACACTTGAAAATTTAGGAGCCGAGTTCTTATACAGCCCCTGAAAACCCGGGGTGTTACATCACTACTATTGAAATTGTATTTTTTGCTCTTAGCCTTGTATTTATTTACTATTGTTATCTTTACCTCGCTTTGGATCCACTAATTTGAATTGCACTACTCTTATTATTTGTGTGTGAAATGAATTTGAACCTTGCATTTTCATTTGGGTACGTAACACTTGGGAACTCGGCATCGGAGTCTATATACTCAGGTGCCGATTTTCAGGGCATTACACATGTTACAATAGGATAGTCATGTTTACGAAAGGCGTTAGAGTTATGTGATGGGGGAGTGTTGGTATTAGTATGAAAAGGCATTAAAGTTGCATTAATGAGAGATTATTGGAATTGTAGAAACATGCATCCGCATACCATGGTATTCATTGACTTAACAATTAGATAGGAATTTATTGTTTGCTTATGTTATCATTACATGTACCGATTGTGTTGATAACATGTGCAACTTACAATAAATGATACCATTGAGTTGATCACTCACTCCCCCTTGGAACAGTATTTTTAAACATGAACCAGACGTTGTGGTAGATACAGGTGTCACTGAGTCTGATGCCTTGAGGGATGCCTACGTGGACCCAAAGGAAGAGTTTTCGAATTTGCAGATTTTCGATGGGCGGCTTTTGGCTGAGTCATTTTTCAATTCGGTCAAATGATATTTTGTTGAGTGGAGATTATGACACTTGATATACTTTATTCTTCTTTTTTTTTTTTTGGAATTATATATTAGAGCCCTAGCTGTGGACTCCATACTTTAGATAGTTGTATGTTGTATTTTTTTTTTACATAATTTTGGATTTGAATACACTTATTATTAGAGGATTATATACTATTTGGTTTAATTATATGATTGCTCGAATATCAAGTTAACCGTACAGGAAAATTTGCACTTCCGTAAAGCAAAAGTGACACTCAGAATATCGGAGATTGAGTTCGTACTCAACCTTTGAAATTCAGGGTGTTATATTAAGGATAAAACTAAGATAAACAACATTGTATTGTGTAGAGAGGTTATGTATATTGACAAGAGCCCAGAGCTCTTCATGAAATGCTACTTATAGACTTAGTGTAATACCCCGGATTTTGGCCAATCTGGGATTTGACGTCCTTAGGCAGTGGGTCAACTAAAACATCTGGAAAATCGCTCAGAACCCAATTCCATAGCCAAAGAAACCACTTAGGATTAATTTCTATGGAAGTTAAGCGTAAGTTAGCTAGCGCAACGTTAGAGTAGCTGGAAAATAGTCCCTGATCACTTTAAATACGTTCTACAAGACCCAAATCGAGTAGAACCAACGACTCTATAATACTCTATAACCTCAGACCAAACTCTAAGCAGGTTTGTTCTCTGGACCACTTTGAATCTTTGTATTGGATCTAGACCGCGCGTCGAAAGTCCGATACCTCCTATCTTAGACCGTTAGAGCCGCCTAGCTGGATTTAACAATCATTTCGAAAATCAAGTCAAACCGATAATCACAGGCTATTTCATTGAGCCCGAACCCAAGAGAGTGCGAATAGGGACAGAATTGGAATTTCAAATTTAAATCTGGCACACGACTTGATGCATCAGTATTAAGCGTTCTGACCATCAGAATTCGGCCAGATTACACCCTCGGATCAGAAAAAATTTCTATTTCATATCATGTGACTTTCAGCCCTGATCCACGTGCGGTGACCGCTGAACTGAAACTGGTCCGCCTCGTGCGATCTGCGAACCCTGCCGGACTGAAAACTTAATACGTGCTAGATCTGGTACACATGAGCTTAAGTCCGATCGCATTCGACCAGGGGACCACCAGAAATCATCTTTTGGACCGAAACGGCCCCGATTTGGTTATGCACTAAGTGAACTTTGTACCGGAGCCTATTTTCGGCGTTTTGGGGCTTATAAAAGGGGTTGAAACCCTCACTCCTCTCTCTCATCCGAATTTGAGAGAAACCCTAGATTTGGAGGGAGAAAAGGTGAGAGTTTGAGAGAGAGTGAAGAAGAGATTTTTCCAGCCTTCGTGCCACCTGTTGCTAGTGCCTAAGCAACACCTCCTGATCACCAAGCCGGTGATTCTTCCACGTTTTCAGGTATGAAACAACCCTAGAAGTTGCTGATTTAAGGTTTACTAGGATTCGTAGCATGTTAGCTAACGTAACTCGTAAAATAGGTTCTCTTATCGCCGTATACGAAGCCTATACGCTCCGTTCAAATTTACGCATCCATAAGAGACTAGGTGCGAATTTTAGACGCTTTGATTGACTGTTTCCAAAGCTTTCAATGACGTTTAATAGTAGATTATCGACGGCATCGCCGTTTGACATGTACAACATGCTATCCGTTTCCTGTTTCGTAAATCAACGAAGAATATAAGATTTAGGACATTTTAGTCATTTGTAGGAAGTACTGATTACATTCATATTTTGCTGATGTGATTGACATGGTTTGTTGTCGCATTAAAAAGTTAAGAATACGTGCATAATTAGTTTGGCGAAGAGATTCGCCAAATTGCACACTTCGGGTCGACATACTATATGTAGACTTAAGTGTGTAGTGTATGTGTTTGTATAAATGCTTGTATTAGTATGTATTGAATTAAATGATGTTATGAATTAGTTTGAGACTGATTTCTCAATTAACATGCTGACGTAAACGATTTCCTACATGTTGGCTATGTACATGATTCCATTATATGTATAAAATGCACGTGCTTGGAGATTTGCTTAAGTTGAATGTTATAATATGTGTTAACATGCTCACATGATTATATTTCAATTCCAATACTCCTACATAAATTGCTGATGTGAATTCATATGTGTTTGGGACTATACTAGTCCAGGCAGTCGGTAACCGAGCGAATTCGTGGTTGGCTGGTCTTGACCACGAACGACGCGTCGATGAACGCGAGCCGTGTTCTGGAGTTGGCGGCAGTGGTTAGGCCACGCGAAGTGTTTTACGCACTTCATGTCGTTCGACTCGAGATGCGATCGCGCTAGTCGAGCCCGTCAAGTAACCCGACTGGCCGATGTATGTTCACCCTGCATGAGTCATAACTGCTTGAACCTAGGGTACTGAACTTACCATTGTAAACCCTGTTAACCATGATACCTTGATCCACGAAAACTCATGAGCCGGGCATGGTGGTATGGGACACCGTGGTCGAGCTGTCGGCCTACGCTGGGGCCACAAATCTCCCCGTAGTGACCAGTGGCACCTAGTCTCGTGAGCAGATTATGGTGGTATGTGACACTATATTCTAGCTGTCGGCCTACACTGATCAGGCGACGAGTCCTTTGTAGTGACCGCGAGCGTATTCTGAGTCTACGGGAGGCGACGACCCTTCAGTAGCAGTAGAGTACAGTAGGCCTGTATTGATAAGGTGATGGGGGAGCGGTGCAACGAGTGCGATCAACAGCCCTGACAGCCCTTGCAGCGACCTACAAAATATACCTCGTATGAGATTACTAGGAGTGACGACCCTAGACAGGATCTGTGTTGGGATTGATACAAGGGAAGTACCTTAGTTTCTCAATCCTGCTGTTTGAATGGACTAATAACAACTCGAAAATCATATCACCATAACATTGCATGTGCCTGGAAGATGTGGAGCACTTGAGGGACGATTGCATGCCGCGGTCGTAAGATGGTGCCGTATGAGGGAGATGTCGGTGAGGGCATACATCACGTCATGTCATATTACATTAACAACAGTATTAGGATTGTCTGATTTACTGCTTTACTATTATCGCATGATTGATTTGAGAACATGTAAATCTTTGCTCTATTATTCCACTGAGTTAGCTACTCATTCCCACGTTTCAGGATGGTGTTTGCAACACCCACCAGACCCTGTTGTAGATGCAGGTGATGCTGAGATCCAGGAGGCAAAGCCAGACTTCGACGAGGACCAGGACGAGTTCTCGTACATGCAGTATCATGATGGCTTTGCTTAGGCGACCTGGGTTGACGGGACTTCAGTGGGACTATTTTGAACATTTATTTTTGTTCATGTACATGTATATGAGACTCAGTGATGTATTCATACTTTAGTGACAGTTGAGATCTACTTTGTTTTTCCATACAGTGATATATATGTTGTTTAGTCTTCCGCTTGCTTTTATCACTGGATCTGGAGTATGAATTACAGTTTTGGTAAACTTTTACTCATGTGAATGCTTTAACTCAGACAACATTAAATCATAATCATTTTTGTTGCATAAGTGACGGTCTGGAACTCGGGAGTTGAGTTTATACACAACCCCCGATTTTCAGGGTGTTACACTTGGAGAGACAGTGGGCAAGTCGATGTTTCTTTTATCCTCGAAGGTTACTCAATCATAACCTAGCCAAATTTATATTTTTCATTTGTGTCCTAATATCTTTCCAATTCCGGAAGAACTTGTTTCTTAATCCTAACCAAATTTAAAATTTTCATTTGTGACCTGATATTCTTCTAATTATGGAAGAACCTGTTTCTAAATCCTCCGTAATCTTCGTAAAAGCATCAATTGTATCTGAAAAATTTTCATTTTTGACATAATTACACGAGATGACCTTATCATACGTATTATGGATTGCAAGATATTCGGCATCAGCAGGGCTTTCTCGGTCAATTTTGAGTCGTCCTGATTTTGGCATATTATGTGTTATCGAATGAAGCAAATCGAAATATACTCTAGGGGCATGAGTGAGACTGCGTGGTTTTTTTTTTTTTACTTCTTTTTTTGTAATTTTTTTTAAATTTTGAAACACGCCCACACACCCACGCTGGTGGAATTTCACCACCTATGGTTACTCGAACCCTTGACCGGGAGTTAAAACTCCCTATAGTCTACCACCCGTGCAAGAGCAAGGACCCATACTCAGCCAAAGCAAGGATGGATTGGATCATCTAAGTAGCGAGATCTTTGCATGGTAGCTTTAGAAATGTGCTTTGAACTTAATCGACGGTTTTTTTCTGTTTTTTTTTTTTAAAAAAAATTTTAACACACGCACACACACCACCACACACTCATGCTTTACTGGTATTTCACCACCTATGGGTGCTCGAACCCTTGACCAGGTGTTGAAACTCATAGGAGTCTACCACTGGAGGAAGAGCAACGACCCTCTTAACGGACGGTTAAGATAGTCTATTGGAATGTCCAACTAAACTGATGCAATGCTCCTCTTTTTGGTTCGTCACACATCTAAAACTTGTATGCATGCATTGGCCGGTTTAATTTGAATTAGTTATATGCCACTATTCAATTTCTAACTAAAATTTAAGCGCCTGAGTATCATCCATACTCAGCCAGAGTATCAAAGTTTTTCACCTATGGTTATCGGAAAATTGACCATAGGTGCGGGCGTATTAAAAAGTGTGGGCGTGAACAGTGAATCTGATTCTGTGCGCACTGTGCGCACCGTTCCCCTCCATTACTAAATGGTGCGTTGATTCAGGAAACGCCTGGAGTCGTCCGTGTAAAGATACTGGCATGACTGAGTGGATGTTTGCTACTTCCACGCGCCTGTAGAGCCGTACACATCCACACGTAGTCACTCGTGCAAATGAAACACTTGTGTGAGATCCATGCGTTCCATAATGTTCAAAATAGTGTTTAGATCTTCTCTGTAAAATATCAGAAAATTTTAATCTTCATATGGACAACAACATGCAAATTAAATTAACGGTTCCTAGCCATTCGTACTGATATGTGGCGGCCCGCCACAGGTGTGAAATGGCTTGATTTTTATACACGCAAATTGGGTAATACCCCCACCATAACCTAGCTAGAGATGAACGGTCATGTCAGGGCATCTGTGGGGCCCACATTTATGTAAGGCTAAGCTGACTACACCAAAGGAAGCGGTGGGGATTGAAATTCTACCGCTCAAAACTTCATTGGCCCCACCGTGATGTTTATTTGTCATCCAAACCGTTCATAAGGTCACATGGACCAGTACGAAGGGAAACCATAAATATCAACTTCATCCAAAACTTCCGTGGCCCTAAGAAGTTTTCAAGGGTAGGATTTTATTCTCCACTTCTTCTTTAAGTGTGGTCCCCTTGAGCTTTAAATATGTCTGATTTTTAGGTTCATGCCTGAAAATGATCTTTTAAAATGGATGGACGGCGTGGATGAAACATATACATCACGATGGGCCTTCAGAGTCCTTAGTAGACCGTCCATCTCAAGCTAGGTCCTGGTGGGGTAGTACCCACGCTACGCCCGATTTTTACGCCACGATATCTAAATAGTGCTTAATTTCAGTGTTCAGGTGAGCCACAATGTACAAAGTTAATTGACCGTTAAATACCTTTTTCCTAGCCATTCAATTGTTTTGATATGGCCCACCACCCACCTAGGGTGTGAAACGACCTGATTTTAATGCCAGGATCTAAACGTGTAGCTCAGATCTCACACGTGTTACATATAACACGTACCTCTGGGTGTGGATGTGTACGTCTCCGACGCGCTTGTGGCACTAGCAAAACCTCCACGCATGAGAGTGTGGTGGACGTTACATGCAACACAAATCATGGCGCAGACGGCGTACATACAGGTCAATCCAGACCGTCCAAATAGTCAGCCATGGCCCACAAATCACACATGTTCGATGCACCCAACCCAGGTTGTAACAAGTTAACCAGCTCTCCTCATTCCACAGCTATTTGAATCTAACGTTCACGAGAACAATTTCACTTTCACCAACTCAATATAAAATAACATATCTTTTCAAATTTCAACGGCTCTCGTGTGAACTGATTCATGCATGTAATTTTCCTTGGTGGCATGGCCCTTGCATTTAAGAGAAGTATCCGACCAGCTATCTAACCATCACATGGGATGCTAAACATAGAAAAGATAGCCTCCCATGATAGGAAATTGCAAGCATTTATGGATCACCCAACAATAAATAGAAAGAATCTTTATACTCACTGATCCCCACTGGCGAATGTGATCATTGATCCGGACCGTCCATTAGAAGTGGCACCCCTTAGATGGACCACTGCCCAAAATCCAAACTGAATGGATGGTTGGAACCGGGCAAAAAGTAGCTAAAATTTTAGAATGTTTTGACCGTCTATATTGACTATCTAACTAATGGATATTGTAGACTACTTTTTCTTGGTCCAGAGTAGTCTTCGTGTAGTGGCCCACCCAAGTACGGTCGGATCAGTGAAGGTCGGTGAGGGAGAAAACTTTGATACTTTGCAGAGTATGATGATCCGTAACCATGCAGGCAGAGACTGTTGATGTGCCACACGTGTAACTCGAATTAAATCTCCAGATAATGGGGCCCAGTTTAGGTGGGTCACGACCGAAAACGAACGGTTAATGGATACCTCTAAGTGGCGAATTTGTGGAGATATGCTTGAAGGTTTCATTGACGGCTACAATTCAACAAACAAATGCCATTTTTTAAAAAAATATCAGGAACTTCTGATCGATCTGATTTTTGGGTTGCAATCCATCTATGGTGTGCCCCGCCATTGGGGACGGGGACGGTTTGGATTTTGGCATATGTACACCATACGTATAAGGGCTGGTTGCGTGTGCACCGCTCTTGCTGTGCCAGCTTACCCACAAAAAAGAGGGTTTGATGTAGTAGTTTAGACCATGCCAACCTTACATGTGGCACATGTTTAGGCTGGCCGGCACTTCCAAGTTGTGGGACCCATAATGTACGGTTGGTTTTTTTAGAACAATGCCTGGCATTGAATGTTGAATTTACTCTTTGAATGTGGACCGTTGCCTATTTTTAAAAAATATAAGTCGTCTACATGTAGGACACTGATTGAAGACTTAGGACCGTCCGATCAATGCGATTTTTGAGCAACGAATGTGCGAAATGTGTTCGTTGGATGGTCAAGCCCATCACAGGTATAGTGGATTTGAAAGCACTCTATGACTATGCACTTTCTTCATGGGAATTTCTTATTTAACGTTGAATTTTAGTTAGGTAGTCCAATGACTACAGAAATAAGGCACACTTCCGGCTCCCGTTCGTAGGACAAAGGGATGGGGCCCACCTTTTCCCAGTTGGAGACCAGCAGCCTACCGGATCCGTTTTCTCGTCCGTTATTACAGGTACAATTCCCATTACTTCGGCCAATGGAAATCCATAGACTACTTTCTTTTGATAGTCCGCACGACTACCATTCCTTTTTAAAACAAACGGTTTACTTGTGTGGACGCTGATTAAGCGACCATGGACCAAAATGACTGAAAATGGCCCTCCTTTTTTAGAAATAGCCCGAAATTCATTGGGTATTCTTGTAATTTCACCATGATCTTAGTAAAAAATAAAAGATCTCCGGGCAGATCTTGGACGTTGCAGTAAAGCCAAAGAAATCTTTAATAACGTTTAATATGGTTAGATAATTGCGTTTTTGGATGATATGTGGGACGCATTTGAAAACGGTGCTTCATCATCACCATTGGCTTATCGTGCTCTTCCTCTTTTTTTCCAGGACAATATGTCCCATCAGAGGACATCTGAACCGTTCAGAAGTTCGGTCCCATCATGGACATCCCCTGGCATGAAAATCATTCTGACCCACTAATCACGCGGGCTAAATCTTCTGTCGGTCAGATCGTCTTATATCCATTGATTTCAGTGGTCCTGCCGATCTGATGAGTGTAACTAGCTAATTTTTATGCTACATGTTTTCTCATGAGGAGGGCAACCTTTTCGACGGTTCTGATGTCCTACGCATGTGACACGTGTAAGTAAAAAGGGCGCAGGACCGTGATTTTATGCTGCTGATGTCAGTACCTGATCATTTCTAGTAACAAAGTGCTGTCTCGTGAGTACGCAAGGACTTCCAAGTTGCGGTCCGTACGGTCCACTTGCGTGGGGCCCATCCGTACATTTCTGTCTCGTTGCAATCCGTCAATCATGCTAAGTCTACTTGAGCGAGCAGGGTATGGAATTATGCTCCGTAGCGTCCCATTGTGACACGTGGATGCATCATCAGGTCATGGCCGCCGTCCATCAGATGGGCCACACTATCCCCTTGCATTGGATAAATAATCAGGCTAGCCAGTTCATGATGTGAGCCATATGCGTACAAGTAATCTGGACCGTAGGTGGATGTTCTTTAGCCATC
This sequence comes from Magnolia kwangsiensis, assembly GCA_037074715.1. Classification (NCBI taxonomy): domain Eukaryota; kingdom Viridiplantae; phylum Streptophyta; class Magnoliopsida; order Magnoliales; family Magnoliaceae; genus Magnolia; species Magnolia kwangsiensis. The sequence goes on from CM073582.1 coordinate 5,629,367, forward strand.
CCTATGCATACGTATGCGCAGGACATGTGGCCCACCTCATGGAGAGGGTGGGCCTGAATTTTTGCCAGACCACATGAACAGTGGGACCCACTTGATGAAGTGGTTCCTTCATCTTCCACATGGGTTGGAGACATGATTAGGCTTGCATACCAAACTAGCATGTGAAGGGTACATGGAATAAAAGGCCATGTCGTTTTTTTTTGGGTACTTGTAAGGTGTACAATGTAAGGCAGAAAGTTTGCTAGAATACATCCCAATGCATTCAAATATGATACATCGGGGTTTAGGCCTTGAATCCATGGCCATTTTTAGATGATCCAGACCGTTTACATGATAGTGATCAATTTTTATTGTTGGATAGAGGAGATTATTTGAACCGTTTAAGTTGGATCTTTTGCAGTCAATATAGACGGTCCTGATGAGATTTATAGAGTAAAATATATAAATCAAAGTCTCAGTCTGAGAGAATTTTGACCATCACTAACAAATAAACGGTTTGGATCATTGGAAAAATTCCAAATCCTAGGAATAAATTTGCGGCGTATGATTTTAGTATACCTCGCGATGTATTATAGCATAGCTCTAATCATCAAGGTTTGCTGAGCCCACACGCTTGGAAGCCTTGCACATAGAGACTCTAGCACACGTGCGTATGATCAGATCTTTCTACTAGATGGAAACGCTATTTTAGATCTTCTGTACAAAAAATCAGGCTTTTTCAGTCCTCAAGTGGGTCACAGCATCTAAAAGATTTGGTTGATTTGTAAAAACCTCAATGGGGGGGGATCTCTATCGTTCTGCCCAACCAGATGGAAAGCTCATATTTTCACACGAGTTTTTCTCATTGGCACGCGTGCCAGTGGATGGCAGGTTCGACACGCGTGAAGGCTAAGCAAATCGCATTTTATAACACACGTACTCTGTACTATATGTCAGCATTATAGTCCACTTACCATGCAAGTGGTGTGAATTGTTTCGTTCTCTGATCCAGCGGTTCTGGATTCAAGTTCCATGGGCCCACTCCCGCATAGGTTCAGGCAGCTTCGTGATATAGCAGCATGAAAGTCACGACTTCAACAAAATTTATAGAGAGACAATTAACTTAAGTTTTTAATAATTTTTAGAGATATTCATGTGCTCACCTCACGGGCTATTAACTTAAGTTAAAAAACTCAACACGTGATTTTGGTTGTTCGTCCCACAATGGATGTCAATCCCGCAAAGGCAATATTTTTCTATAATTTTAGATTTAATGCCTCACTAATAAGTAATTTAGAGCTCGTTTAGTTAGTCCAATCATTTTTAAAATAAATTGGGCAATGAGATTTGTTATGTGTGACAATTTGAGTTTGAATTATCTAAGTTCATAGCATGACCTTTTTACAATTAGCAGGAATGTCAATTTAACTCTAATTACCTTAATCAATAGTCATAATTTGACTAAATTATAAATTATCCAGAATATTAAAATATACTAAAAATAAAAAATTTTAATTTAAACATATGAGATAATTCTTTACATGATTTGAAGTAATTAATAAGAAACCAAATAGTAAAATTCTAAGATAAAAAAGATATGTTTCATCCATCAACAACCTGTAGTAGTAAAACTTTTTAGTTTCAACATCTCTATTTCTTGTAATTTTTTTAGCCTTTTTAGTTGCTAAATTATTTTTGTAATTTTTCTTTTAGATAATTAATCGTCAAGTCTACTTTATTTTCTTTAAATTTCATTCCATTTAGAGTTCATAAAAATTATAAAAGATTTAGAAGTATCAGTTATCTAAAACTAATAATTTTCTTTATAGCTTTCAAAACATCCTAAAATCAACCTTATTTAAGTTTATTTATTTTTTATTATTATTATTATAAAACTAGATTCATCAAGCTTCGTTTTAACTTTTGAATCATCTCAATCGAAGTTGCATTGAAGAATATACGTATTTTTGAAGGTAGCATGCTGAAACTGTCCATTAATGTATATCGTTGTCCATTGTTATTCGTGGCTGCTCGGTGTAACCGAGTCTCACTTGGTGTAACCAAACCTTGTTGTCCCAGTTCGTTCGATTGCTTGATTTTTATTTGGTGTAACTGAACCTTGTTGTCTATGTTCCCCAAAATTCATAACTTTCACTTGGTTGGTGGTTTTTGTGGACACAATATCACACATTTGGTCTCAAACATGTGCGAACACACACACAGACATGCATTCAAATCGAGATATCAAAGGTAACACTCAGGTATATCAAATTCCCAAGTTGGTAAAAATCTAGGTGTTACAGGAGGGCTACCCAATTTCGCCCCTTTTATAGGACCAATTATGGTGCAAATGGCCTCAAAGGCCATGTGCTAAGTATGTTAATTTTATGGAAGGTTATTTCTCATCATTGAGGCTCACTGGAAGGTGTATGGGCCAATCTATGTCATGAGATATGTGACCCTAGTGAAGATCGATGCATGAATATGATCGATTTGTCATTCAGATGCATGGATCAATGGGTATGGTTCTAATTTCATTTGACGGTCATTGATCAATTGAGGCTATGGCTATATAGATATGTTTAAGACATCAATATGAATTAGCATCTAAAGTTTCATTGAGATCTAACGATTCCAAAGCCACAACTTTAGAAATGGGTGGAGGGTGAACATTTAACTTAAGTTTAGGTTATCTCCTAAAGCATTCGCACATTTCACATACTCAGTGACGTAAGGAAGGACGTGAGGTCGAGCACCATCTTTCTCGAGATGATAAATATTCTAAATCTAGGGAACTTCTCTGGACTCCTCACAGAGACTCCTCAAATCCACAAGGAAAGAAAGTAGAAAATAGAAAAGAATTTCTAATAATTCGAAATTGATTAATGAATGACTAAAAATGAGTTTATACCCCTTTAAATAAGGGAACCAAGCAATAATAAAGAAATCAGACTCAAACTACAACTAAAACTCCTAAAATTCGCAACTTACTATTTATAGACGGTCGTGATGTCTACTAGTGCGCAAGGTTTTCGGCCAAAAATAATAAGTGTCCTATTTGGCTTCACCAAACCGTTCTCCTAATTATCCTAAGCACTTTTCATGTTGGACACAACTCCTAAAGCCCAACGGATGAAGAGTTATACTCAAACTAAAACTTACTATTTATAGTAAAAACAAAAATAAAATGGGGAAACGACCGTCGATTAGGGGTTTTCTCGCAAATCCGGGTTGCGCAATCTGGCGTAGCGGGGTTGGTTGGCTAAAGTAGCTCGTTCTATCCCAAATTCATATATTTTACGTCGGATAACTCATTCCAGATTGCGAGATACGCCCGATCTAAGGTCTTAAGGTCCGGATCACTTCTGTCGTCGACCGTGCGTTTTCTTATCCTTCTTGGTCATGAAATTGTCTGCGACCCAATCTATATCACTCAGGTTATCTCCATGAATGAAATATGGATTAATAAGGGTGCAACAATCATACATGTGTGCATAGGGTCTCATTGAGTGACTAACTGTTCGATGAGAACCCCGACAGAATTATTTTTAGATATTAATTTTGAGATCTCATTAATTGTGATGGTTGGTTGTATAAGATTGATGATATGGACTCTAATGTATTGTAATTTATCGTTTAAATTTAAGCTAACATGCACCGTTTCATTTAAATTTCAATAAATGAGTTGATGTCAATTAATTATTCGTAAATTGCATTTCTACATGCACTAGTGACACCTTCAAATTTGGGGATCACAGATGAGTTCGACCCCTAGATTTTGGGGTGTTACAACAAATGACACGTAACCCTAATTCATGTGGCACATGACTGAGTCAACATAGTCAAAAGTGTATAAAAAGCCTACCCGGGCAAGGATCTTATCATAAATTCAGATATGCTTAGTAAAATTGTCTCTCATGATCCTTCTAAAATGGGAGATCATCCCAAAATTGTTGTTCGATGCTCTTGCGGTGATTATAAAAATTTGAGAATTAGATTAACATCTGAGCAGATGAGAACCAATGGATTGGATCTCAATTCGGATTTAGCAGGACTAGTCCCATCAAATTTACAGATTTTTGTAGTCACCATAGGGGGAAATCTGAAAATAGTTTTAATCATGACCCAACTAAGACAAAGCCTTAAAGATCCACGAATCTCTACAACCACACTGCCAAAAGATCTTAAAACGGTTTTTGATATATAGAGATCTTTTAGCCACTAGCCGAGTTGGAATGATCATAGAACAATTGAACATCCTTGTTGCTAAGGATTCTATATCAGAAATGAAACTCAGCGCGGGTTTTATAATCTTACAAAGCTATAAAAGGATAAAGCGATAAAAAGGTTTAGGGCCAAGCTAAACACAATCAATATACATAGCACCATAATTTCTTTATCTTTTTTTTTATTATTATTTATTTTTATCCTTATATCTTACCTTAGTTTAGTTTTTGTCTATTTGATTTTGTCTAGTCAAACTATAAAATGTTTGAAGCTTAGATTAACTTAGATCTTTATTATCCAATGCTATTTGTACTATCATCTTAGGAACAGGATAAATATTCACAACCCTCTGACATTGGATCCCAATTAATCGAGTTCTTACTTGGAAGATCAAACACTCTGATCACATTATGCTAACAACTCGTCTAGATCATATGTCTATATGGGTAATTCATGTATTTATCTCTTGTTTTATTTATTTTTTCTAATTTATTTATAGCTTTATTGACTGTACTAAGTATGAATTACATGCAATAAAAATCAGTATTATTTTAGCCTGTTATATTTTAAATATGTCCATCTTTATTTCTTTAAAAAATATATTAGCTATAATTACTGATGAAAAAAATAAGCCGTTAAAATAAAAGGCAAAAAAAGTAAAATAAAATAAAAAATCATTAGGAAGGACTAACCCCATGTCATTCTATAAATGGCATTCTTGCTCTTATAATTGGTCGCTGAGAGGACAATCGATTTCGAATGGTCCATATCAGTGCAGAGGCACCAACATTCGATCAAATTAATCTGACTCAAGTACAACTAGGCTGAGACCTACACTAACACGTACATTCTCATGTTTGATTGAATTAGGCAAACAAGTTACACTCGGTTTTATCCCATACAATTTCATAGAACTTGAGTATCAAATAACTCCTCACCCTTATATCTATTGGAAAATAATTTTTTTTTAAAGATATAATAGCGAAAATTGGTATTTTTTTTCCATCACTTTTTGCATACACCCCTTTGCTTGGGCAGGAATTACACAATGTACCGGCCCATCTTTGATCAGTATACGTAGTTTTTAAGTTCTAATAAGTGGGGCCCGCAGTGTGGTATCCAGATCATTGGCTTGTTGTATCCCACTGTGGATGCCCGACGCCTCAAATGTCTTATTGATGGAACAATGGTAACCTTATACATTTGGTCCGCAGGTATAAAGATAAGAAGAGAAATACAATAACGGTCCAGATTCAGCTTAAATCTTCCAATCGGGTAGATTTTTTGAGACATTGTCCATCCACTATGAGAATGAATGGACCAACGGTCTGGATTATCAAACCATGGGCATCACTTGTCAGAACACTGCAAAGAGCCAAAAAGAAAGTGTCCTGCATCAAAGTAGGAAGGTGTAAACATCAGTCAATGTACTGAAATGCTAAAAGGGAATCATTTGGTCAGCCAAACAGCTCACATGGGAAGCATGAGTGCCTAAATTCAAATATTTTTTGCACCATTGCTTTTTCGTGTACTATGGTTTCACAAGATTCTTAGGCATTGGCATGGGTGGTTGGAAGCTTTGTATCAAAAAATAAAAGAAAGGGAAACTAAAAATACAAAGATGGGGTCTTTTAATTCCCAAATGGGGCCCATTGTTTTATGATCCAGACCATTTACCCTTTTGTGGATAGAAGATATGGAAATTTTTGTTTAGAGTCTGTTTGGTTCTTTGTAAATGCATATAAATGATGATAAAATCATAGGTATAACAATTGCTCACAATTAGTAATGAAGTCTGGAATTTCACATCGAAAATCAACCTTGTAATAGGCGGGCCTTATCATGATGTATGTATTATATCTATACCATTCATTTATTATTATTATTATTATTGTATCATTTTAGGGCATGAGCCTAAAGATTGATGAAGGCAGATCTAATGCTTAAGTAGACCACACTATAGAAAAAAAAAAAAAAAAAATTAGAAATTGAGTGCCCATGATTGAAAACCCACCAGGGGGCTACAGAAGTTTTGGATAGCCTCATTTTAGACACATATCTTAAAATGATATGACAAAATGAATGGTTGACATAGATAACATATCGTGGTGAGGCTTATAGAGTTCAAGTGACACAATCCAAGTTTCTTTTCAAAATCTGCACATATCAACATCTTTAATGGATGGAAATACCAAAGTAAGTTTTATTACTTATCTTCCGCCGTTTACATGTATTTACATCTAACAAAGCAAGCCCTAAAATTCTATTTCTATACCTGTGACTTCTAGATTGGTCCGGTCGGTTGTCATATTTTCTTTCCAAAGATAATTTAGACCGTCATTCCAAGCGTTATAGTTGTTTAATGTGAAATATTACAAACTATCAAGCAATATCCATTGTATTTTGTCTAAATCAATAATCAAGGCTTTGAACCATCTGCCTAATTAGGGCATCATTGGAACTGGCATTGATTTGATGCATCAATACCTTACAATTCCTCTTAAATTTCTAGGGTTGCATTCTATGGAAATGGTTGATAGGCCTGGCCTCATTGTAGATGGATAATATCTAATTAAAAGAATTATCATATTAAAATATTTCAACCCTTTAGCTAAAACATCAACTATTTTGTTAAATGACAGTTCAAGCCATGATGCATAACCCTAGAGACAAAAGCCATGATCCTAAGACACGGCTACCAAGTGCCGCCCATTTGAAAGAGACGTTGAGAGACGTGGTGTGCACGAGACCGAGCCACAGTTGCCGCCTCTTGCCACCGCCTTCCTGATTCTACTGAACTCAATTAAGAAACCAGCGGAAGAATTCTCCATCATAGGAAATAATAGACCCACCCACTTCTTTAGCTAATCAACGTTCCCAATTTGCGTAGATCTTGCCTAAATGCGCTTTAATATTTATATCACAAGGTTTAATAATTCTAGAACAATTAATTGTAGGTTTTTTAATTTTCACGTGAATTTAAGATTTATCACATGATAAAAAAAAACATTGATCTTTTAAATCTTAAATTCACATGAAAAAAAAACATTGATCTTTTATATATATATATATATATATATATATATATATATATATATTAGTGGACTCCTGCACACTGTACCATAAGAAAGTTATATGCGAGCCTTCATCATATATATATACAGTGTATTTTAATAAACCTTTAGCAGGATGATCATAGCCAATGATTACAAGTGTCATACGGTATATCTAAATCCTTACCATTAAAAGTATTAGTGGTTATCTATTGTATAGATGTCATGGTTTTACGGCAATCCAGACCATCCAAATCTCTTAGTATGGGAGCATACTCAGGATGAGAGTAACCACTGGACTTAGCCACACCAGCCACTTTATTTTAGCCGTCCAATTGACATCCATAAAGAAGATGATTAGGATTGCTCTATAAATGCGATTTTGTACCTATGATGTGGCCCACCATTTCAGGGACATGAGCCAGTCATAAGGAGGATGAGTGGCAGTCTTATCCTAGAACCAAAAAGTTTCACCAAGTAGATTGAATCTTGAAGCTGGTGGGGTGCAGGTGTGGCCCACCATAGAAGTGTTTTAGGCCATTCGTTTTCCTCTCTCTTTCTCACTCGACGCCAAGGCACAAAGCATCTTCATCATCACCTTTACAAATCTCTCTCTCCCTGTCAAAAGGATTCCCATTGTTCATACAGGGACACGATCAGGAGTGGGCCCCACAACAATCTTTTTGTACAAGCCTGGAAATCCTCCACGACCCGTCGCCGCGATATAAGAACTACGGATTAAGATGGAGGTCTCAAGTCCAACCACTTGGCCTATAAGTTACTATCATAACTTCCAACCTTTCACGTGTGTGACATCCAATCCGTCCAATAGGTTGGACCCATCACTATGATCACCATGAAAAAACAAAATGCCATATCCACTCATCCGGTGGACCACAATTGCTTTTTTATATTTATCAATGGTTACACATTGTTTTCATAGTGTGGCCCACCTTTTGGGACTGATTTTTGTATTAGGTAATCCTCATGGTGGGACCAACCTATTGAAAAGGTTGGATTTTATGTGAACTTAATAAAATGAAAGTTACCTGTTGGGTGGACCATAGCTCGTGGTCCAATCGGTTGGACTTGAGAGCTTGTCAAGATAAAGTGAATTGCTCGTGGAGCAGACTAAAAGCTGTCCACATGAACAAAGTAAGAGTCCGACCGTCCACCACCGTTCGTTTCAGACCTTAAAGCGAGCGGTTCACATGCATGATCAGATAAGGGTGACGCACGGTCTAAATGAAACCAGTGACTCGAGATGGACGCGCACCAACCGTCGGATTTGGTCAGGACATCGACTCGGATACTCTAGAAAAGCTTCACATGTCTCAGGTATCTAGCCCCTATCACAAGAGAAGATCGAAAGCCCCCCTACCCAAAGTGATAAAAAGGGGCCATTTTCACTGGCTGAGATTCACTTTCATGTGACATTTAGTTATATCTTACACAGAAAAGCTTTTATACTCTGGAAGACTGTGATGGTTGATACACAGGCACTAAGCACTGCATACTTGGCATGCATATTACTACATCAAACCGTCCAAATCATGGGTCCTTTTTTATATATCCCACGAGTTGAAAATTACAATGAATTAGTCTCTTGACTATCTGATTGGTGGACATTTAATGGACAGTCGAGATGGAAAGATACTCAATAGTCTCAATTACATAAACAAATGCCCAGTAATCAAAGGTTAGGATCGTTAAATCAATGTAACTCTTGAATGGTTATCTACTATCAGTAAGTCCCACAATTTAGACAGTTTAATTTTGTCTTTATACAGCCCCTGAGGGCCTGTGTATCAACTATCACTCTGCCAGAGTATCAAATAACTCCCCTATTTTACCAAGCCCATGCTACGTGGAATCCATTCAAGTTGCACCAGAGTCATCAAATGCATAATGGAGAGAGAGAGAGAGAGCGAGAGAGAGCTTTCTCATAGAGAGAGAGAGCTTTCTCATAGGCTCTTTCATTCCTAGTGGGAATCTAAAAGATGATCTGGGCCTTTTATGAAAAAGGGATGGCGTTGAAAATGTGAAATAACCAACCCCCAATGTCTTGGGTTTGTGAAAAGGGAAGAAAACAGAAGAGTAGGAGAGTCACATGTTCCATTGCATGTGAGTGTGTGTGGAAGTGGGAAAGCAAGCAGGTAGGTAGCTGTTGTCCATGTCCCCTTTTTAATTATGTGGTCCCTTACTAGCTAGCTAGGCTTGGTTGGACCACCCTCCTTTAGCCAAGGTTGTAAGACTAGGGACCAACTATTCATAACTCATCCGAGTTATGACTAGGACTCAGTCGATTCAGTATTGATTATAGAGGGTGACTTGGCCGAGTCAATCCCAACCCGTCTGACTCGCAACTTGACTCAGGACCCAACGAATTGGCCCGAGTTGCCGAGTCAAAAAAAACTCGGGATTCCAAACTCAACTCGGTTCGCTTATATAATTCGTTTCAGGTAGGTCAATGAGTTGACTTGGGTCCTTTTTAGACGTGTCTGATCTTAATAAATAAATAAATAAAAACCCATATTTGTTTGTTCTTCTTTTGTGATTTGTGAGGCCATCGATCCTTTGATAGCTGAATATTGTGTGGCTGACACTAGAGACGCCAGCCTATTATAAAAGAAGAAGTGAGAAATAATATTAGAAAGAGGAACTAGCTAAAAGAAGCTTGTATGTTATCTTAAATTAATATGTTATAATATTATATTTCAATATTTATAATTAATAGCTGAAATGGGTTAGAATTGGGCCAGGCCAGTGTCTTACAATCCCACCAAGATTGACATGCCTCAAAGTGAGAGTAACGTGGAGTAATTAGATAAATAAGCGTTTCAAAGGAAGCGTGTTTGTATGTGCTTTCCTGGAACTAGTTCTCGTGGGAACTTCGTGAGAATCAAATCAAGGGCCTGAGGGTTTCCATGGCCCATTTGTTTTATAGATCAAACCAAAAAGTTAGCTCAATGAGTTTCATAAAGTGACACATCTAGTGGACCATCAGAATTTTGTGCCCCCATCACAAGTCAAAATTTCTCATGAGGTTCCCATGGGAACAAGCTCATATATATATATATATATATATATATATATATATATATATAAGAGAGAGAGAGAGAGCCAAGATTCATCAATGGCTCTTAACCATTCAGGTCACTGTCCATCATCACACTAAAATATGTGACTACATGGACACTTTCATTGGGTGGGGTGCGTTTGGATGCTCAATTAAATTGAATTGCATTTGATCAACGCGATCACATCCAATCACAAATGTTCATTTCGTCTTTATGGACTTGGGTATTGCAATTTATTTCAATTGAGCAGCCAAACACACGTTTAGGACGTGTGAATTAGGAGAAAATTAATTTGTGATTTTGGAGTTTCATTTGTTTAGTAGTGACAGAAAGCACCAAAATTAAGTAGTTTTTGTGTTGCATTGGAAAGAAAGAGCTCGTTTGGCAACCACATGAACGTTGTCTTGTAATTTCGGAATTTCTACTACATGAAAAAATCCAGTCTATTGCTAAAGCCTAATTGGGCTGAAAAGGCCCAGGCCCAGTAACTCCTTGAAAATGCGGGCAACACCGTAATGATTATCTAGGGAGAAAATCAAGATGGCCCACCAACTAGGCCGGCTACAATGTTGAATTAATAGATATTTGATGGTCTAATCTAATGTCAGGTTGAACCTAACCCGTCGACCCTTCGGCTTTTCGGGTGCTATTATCTAAGTGTTTTCGTCCATATGAATGCGACATTGAAAACTTTTCCAAGAACACAATTGGTTTATAAGATCACTTTCGGGTAGTCTTTTACTAGTTACTCCTAATAAAGACCTAGATGGTGTATTTTTATTTATTTATTGAAACAAGGCCCTCGATCTAGGCCAAGATAATCATAGGCTCATGCCTGGATTTGCAGCCTAGGAGTGGGTCCTTGAGCTCTATCCAAAAGGTGGGCTACAACATTATGATAATCTAAAGAAGAACCCAAGATGGGCCCACCCATTGGCCGGGCTGCAATGACGCAAGGGAGGACATGTTAAGGTCGAGCACCATCTTCCTTGGGGGGGTAACTATTCCCCACGGAACTTCTCTATACTCCTCACAGAGATGCCTTGAATCCATGAGGAAAAAATAAGAAAATTAAATAATTCTAAAAAATTTGTAATAATTTTATTGATGATGAAAAACGAGTATATAACTCTTTAAATAAGGCTACGAACAGAGGGAGAACTTTTGAAATCATAATATAACTAAAACTCCCAGAAATCATGACTTACTATAAATAGTAAGTTTACTATTTATAGACGGCCATGATTGCTAATAGTGCGCATGGTTTTCAGCCAAAAATAGTAAGTCTCGTATTTGGCTAAACCGTGATGTTCTCCTAATTATTCTAAGCACTTTTCTGTTGGGGGCCTTGCACAAAACCTTAGGATCTAGCCCTCCAAAACAAACTAGAATTATGAGATAATAATATCAATGAAATAAATCAAAGCAACAATCACACACCACACAAGAGATTTTTACGTGGAAAATTCTCAAAGAGGTAAAAACCATGGGACCTCGTCCAGATCAACAATCCACTATGAAAGCAGAACGTTACAACCGATCACAAGCACACTTTGCTGTGATCAAACATTCATCACTCACGCAGGAGTAGATAAACAGTAAGAGAAACAAAGAAAATGGAGAGATCTCACCGATAACAAGAATGTAGAAGCGCTGAGACAACTGCTCCCTTCCACAAGCTTCCTCTCTCTCTTTCTTCTCTCTCTCACACCCTAAACCCTTTAGCAAACCCTTGCAAAGCCTTTAGGAAACCTTCTTGTGATTTTTCTCATGTGTGAAAAATCCTAGAAAACCCTTTTTATAGTTTTAGGAAACTCCTTTCCGCATGCCTGTTGTGAAAGGACTAAAATTCGCAATTCGCGCAAAAACTACGTAACTTAGGACTGGTCTTAGAAATTATAGGACTGGTCCTAGCCGCCTATGACTGGTCGTAGCTCACATACGACTGTTCGTAGACCACCTACGACTGGTCGTAGCTCACCCACGACTGGTCGTAGACAGAGGAGAAAATTAACAACAACTCGCTGAACTTTGAGTCGTGCCAGGGCTCGAACCTACGACCGGTCGAGCGCCTCCCACGACCGGTCGAAGACCACCTACGACCGATCGAGTAGTGCAATGAAACCCTCTGAAATTTCAACCACTGCACCATCTCTCCTCTGAACTGAGGAGGAAAACCCCATCATTTTCATGTTGGGCGCAACTCCTAAGGCTCAATGGATGAAGAGTTATCCTCAAACTAAAACTTACTAGAAATAGTAAAAATGAAATTAAAACAAGAATTTGACCACCAACCTGATGGTATTTCACAAATTTAGCATGCGCAACCCGGCATAGCGGGTTGGGTGGCTAAAGTAGTGCGTCCTACCCCAAAAATCACATATGGTATGTCCACTAGCTCATTTCAGTTTACGAGATATGTCTATTTTGAGTTCTGATGGTCCATATCACTTATGTTGTCAACCGGGCCTTTTCTGATCCATCTTGGCCATGAAAGTGTCCACGACCGGCTTTACATCATACAATGTTTAAATCAATAGATGGTCTTATGCAATGTATGGATAGGGCTGGGTTGAGCTAGTTACATGGGCTTGGGTCCATTTTCAAGCCCGGGCTGTTTTGTTGATTTTGACCTCTAATGGTGCTTGTTGCACCTAAGAGGACATGATGCAATGGGAAGAGAAAATGTATTCCTACTTGGTTTGGTAGAGATTAATCAGATACATTTCTAAGTGCCCAATGTGAAAGTCAACTAATCGAGATATATACACACACACGCGGAACGCTCACCTGCGAACCATTTGGCACGTACTACATAGAACTTTTCTGAGAACTTATCATATCGGATGAGTCTCGAAAATCTGAACGGTCCACATAAAGCAGAACCTCATGAAATCTTCTGGTGCAAATTTTTACTTTGATCCCAAACTTCGGTGGGCCATGAAAATTGAAAACAGTTTCTTCCCTTGATTTGAATTTCTCTTTGCTATGGCCTACAAGAATCTTAGATCAGGGTGAAAATTTACCCCCTAAGGTTTCATGGGATTCCGCATCTTATGGACCATTCGGATTCGACACCCATGGCATGTGTGCAAAAGTGCGCATGTGCATAGGTGCGTCGGTGAGCATGCCTCTCTCTCTCTCTCTCTCTCTCTCTCTCTCTCTCTCTCTCTCTCTCTCTCTCTCTCTCTCTCTCTCTCTCTCTCTCTCTCTCTCTCTATATATATATATATATATATATATATATATAATGTTAATAACTCTCTTCAACAAAATATTAACACCATAGCACTAAATGCAATCTATGTTGGGCCAGATCGGATGGACCTCAGGCTTATGATAGAAGGGGTGAAGCCCAAAAACCCGTTATCTAGGCTAGCCTGGCTGATTGGCATACCTACTAATAATATAATAATAATATCATACATGTTAGATGGAGTTCATGTGCCTTTTTTTAACCAAAAACAAACATTCAAGGATCTCTGGATCTTGCCGAGATGTCATTTTTGCATGAATTCCATCAAAACAAACACGCCGTAAGTGATCCTATGGGATATTTCTTGAATGGAAGAAAATTAACTAGGATTCCTGTGGTCACACACACCTTAAAACGTCATCCTGACAGTATGTAAGTGGAACACACCAATATCCAGCATTTTGTCCAATATGGTGCCTGAATCTCATCCTAACTCATGGAGATGACATGAATGTCGACGCAAAATGACCTCTTAGATAGTCAACCATGCATTGTGGACGTTTCTTTGGGGCTGGTGGAGTAGGTTGAGCTAGATGTTGACCAAAACAAGGGCCAAGATTCATCAATGGCTCTTAACCATTCAGGTCACTGTCCATCATCACACTAAAATATGTGACTACATGGACACTTTCATTGTGTGGGGTGCGTTTGGATGCTCAATTGAATTGAATTGCATTTGATCAAGGCGATCACATCCAATCACAAATGTTCATTTCCTCTTTATGGACTTGGGTATTGCAATTTATTTCAATTGAGCAGCCAAACACACATTTAGGATGCGTGAGGGAGGAGTAAATTAAATTGTGATTTTGGAGTTTCATTTGTTTAGTAGTGACAAAAAGCGCCAAAATTAAGTAGTTTTTGTGTTGTAATGGAAAGAAAGAGCTCGTTTGGCAACCACATGAGCATTGTCTTGTAATTTAGGAATTTCTACTGCATGAGAATTTCATTCCCTCAGCTCAAGCCAAACACAGTCTATTGCTCAAGCCTAATTGGGCTGAAAAGGCCCAGTCCCATTGACTCCGTGAAAATGCAGGCCACACCGTAATGATTATCTAGGGAGACAATCAAGATGGCCCACCAATTAGGCCGGCTACAATGTTGAATTAATAGATATTTGATGGTCTAATCTAATTTCAGGTTGAACCTCACCTGTTGACCCTTCGGCTTTTCAGGTGATATTATCCAGTGTTTTCATCCACATGAATGAATGCGACATTTGAAAACTTTTCCAAGAACACGATTGGTTTAAAAGATCACTTTCAGGCCTTTTACTAGTTAGTCCTAATAAAGGATCTAGACGGTGTATTGTTAATTTTGTTTTTTTATATTTTTTGAAACAAGGCCCTCGATCTAGTCCGAGATAATCATTGGCTCATGCCGGATTTCTAGCCTAGGAGTGGGTTCTTTAGCTCCATTCAAAAGGTGGGCTGCAACATTATGATAATATAAAGAAGAACCCAAGATGGCCCCACCCATTGGCTGGGGCTACAATGACACAGGGGAGGATGTGTTGAAGCCGAGCACCATCTTCTTCAGGTGGATAACCATTCCAAATCCACAGAACTTATCTAGACTCCTTACGGAGATGCCTCGAATCCACAAGAAAAAAATAAGAAAATAAAATATTTCTAGAAAATTTGTAATAATTGTATTGATAATGAAAATTGAGTTTACATCTCTTTAAATAAGGCTACGACCTTAGGGAGAAGTTTCGGACTTATACTATAACTAAAACTCCTAGAAACTATGACTTACTATAATAAACTTACTATTTATAGACGGTCGTGATTCCTACTAGCGTGCATAATTTTCGGCCAGTCAAAAATAGTACGTGTCCTATTTGACCACACCATGATGTTCTCCTAATTATTCTAAGCACTTTTCATGTTGGGCACTATTCTTGAAGCTCAACTGTTGAAGAGTTATACTCAAACTAAAACTTACTATAACTAGTAAAAACGAAATTAAAACAAGAATTCGACCGTCAATATGATAGTATTCGGCAAATTTGCATGCGCAACCCGATGTAGCAGGTTGGGTGGCTAAAATAGCTCGTCTTACTCCAAAATCATACATGGTACGTCCAATAGCTCATTCCAGTTTTTAAGATACGTCCGTTTTAAGTTATAACTGTCCAAAACACTTCTATCGTTGACCGGGCCTTTTTTGATCCGTCTTAGCCATGAAAGTGTCCGCGACCCGCTCTACATCATACAATTTTGCAATCAATAGATAGCTAATGGTCTTCTGCAATGTATGGATAGGCCTGGGCTGAGCTAGTCATATCCGCTTGGGTCCATTTTCAAGCTCGGGCCGCTTTGCTGATTTTGACCTCTAATGATGCTTGTTGCACCTACGAGGACATGATGCAATGGGAAGAGAAAATGGATTCCTATTTGGTTTGGTAAAGCTTAATCAGATACATTTCCACGTGCAGAATGCGAAAGTCAACTAATCTATCGTTGTCGGAGAAAATGATACTTTCCTGGTGATGCTGAAGGACTGTTTGATTAGGATGGTTGTGCAAGGTGCAATTTTCCAATTTTAGTATCATCATCTAGTTTACTTGTAGCACTATGAAAGTGCCACCAATGCTCTATCATCATTTTTTTTCCTTCCATTATTCTTTAGTCTATTAAATGGATTTCTAAGTCAACGGATGGATCACGGTAGCGTAATGGAAATTAGAGCATTATTGATTTATCCATCGATTTTTTTACTTTTCAGATGATATCAGATTGGTTGAACAATCTTAGCCTCTGCACTATATTTTATTTGAATTGGATTGATTGAAATGTATGCTGCCTCTATTGCATCATTTGAATATTTAGGGTGAGTTCCTTTGCAATTTCAAATCCAAAATAAGGGGTGTCAATTGGCCCAGCTATCTCTCTCTCTCTCTCTGGGTGTAGTCACGAAGGACCCAGATCCAATCAGGTTCGGGTACCCATTGAATATTTGGACCTTAGTTTTGAGTTGGGTCTATGTCAAATAAGAGCATTAACATCATTGGGCCCACCTAATGGATGTATTAGATCTGTTGCGTGCTACTACACTGTCCTATATATGATTTGGTAAACCTTGCATTACTAGAATACACTGAGGTCGTGGCACATATGACATGCAAATGTAGAAAATTGGATAGAGATGGAGACTCATCTTTATATCTTTCCACTGTTGTAGTCTATTCGAATTTTATATTTGCCTTTGGATTTTTCACTGACATAGTCTACTCGAATTTTCTATTTGCCTTATTTTTGGATGACGCTTGATAGGTGTCATACATTCATCACAGTGCAGCTCCGGCTTATGTCAACGGCGCATGGTTGCACGCAACGAAAGATCTAATAACAAAAGTATCCTTCGTTATAATATGAGCCCCACCATGATGTATGTGTTTTGATACATGTTGTCCATCCATTTTTCTAACAAAATTTAATGCATGAGCCTAAAAATGAAACAGACCAAAAGCTCAAGTGGACCACACTGTAGGAAACGGTGGAGATTCAAGGCTGCTTGTTGTTGCAAATTTTTTGGGAGCCACAAAAGTCTTCAATCCAGCTGATATTTGTGCAGCTTTTCCCTCCATTTAGGTCCGTGACCGTCTGAATATGTTGGATGACGAATATGTAACACTATATGTGGAATTGCAAGGACCATGCTATGCATCATATATAGAGATCTGAAGAACTATAGTGCATACTTTGTTAGCTATCAGTCAGATACTGGAGTCTTTCTCTCCTTACACTCTTAGAGAAATTCTAATAAGATTGTAGAGCAATTCTAATAAGATTGTTGTTTATGTTGATGGTGAAGGATTAGAGACCTGTTATGTAAGTTATAGGTCTAAAGAGTTTGAAGTCTATCAACTCTTTTTCCAAGGCATGAAAATTCTAACTACGCTGAAGTAGTTGTAAGCATATCACAACTATAGCATCCACCCTTTACGCAGATATTCTAGATGTATCACAATGCGGTGGGGCTTACTTGTTTACCCACATTATCCAACCCTTTGGATAATCCAAACCATTGATCAATAAGGCCCACCTTGTAGAATTCTTAGAGAATAAACATCATTGTGAGCCTGGGGAAGATCCTGGTAGTCGATATCATTCTCCTTACCGTTTCTTATGGTATGGTCCACTTGAGCTTTGGATATGCTTCATTTTTTTGTTCATGCCCTAAAATTAATAGGCAAAGTAGATAAGAGTGTGACGATAAAATATGTACATTATGGGGGCCCACAGAGCTTTGACATCAGAGAGCTAGCTAGTGTTGAAGTCACAAGCCAAACCGCGTCCCACAATGACAACCACATTGAAGTTGTTGCCTATCCACTCAGGAGGGGAGCGGACTGCCTGTGATCCTGGGCACAAAAATAACTCTGTGCCCAGAGCTGTGTAAGGGCATACAAAGATGTATCCACTCCGCCCATCTGTTTTTGAAAGGCCAAAATAGTTTAGATTCTAAAAATTATGCAGATCCAAAACTAAAGTTACCCATACCACATGAAACAATGAGGATTGAATGTCCGGCTATGAATGAAGTTTTGTAATAGTACGATATCCGTTCATACAGTTTATCTAAGTGGTAGTAACTCTATGAACGGTTTTGCTTGCATATGAACATCATGGTCAGCTCCAAGAAGGTTTCAACTGTGGATGTTGTCGGTCCCATTGTTTTGTTGGTGTGGCCCACCTGAGTTTTGGATCTGTATGATTTTTAGAATCCTGTCTTATCGTTGACTTTCAAAACAGATGCACAAAGTATATTTGTGATTGACATCTCTATGGACCCCACACAACCCCGGGCACACAGAGATATTTCTATGCCCACATGAGGTGACAAGCAATCAGCTCTTCTCCTCCATTGAGTCGAGTCGAGTTGAGTCGAACTAGGCCAAGCTTGGCTTGACTCATCCATGCTATACTCGAGCTCAACATTGAAGCTTGACTTATTTGCCAAAGTTTTCGAGTCAAGTTCGAGTTGTTCTAGTGGTTCGAGTCGAGTTGAGTTTATCTCAGTAAAGTAAGAAAAAGAAAAAGAGGAAATGATGACAGGTAGGGCCGCAAAGGATTTTTTAGTAAAAACTTTTAAGTTTTAATTTCTTTTTTTTTTACTTAAATATATATATTTAATATTAATATATTATATATATTTAATGTTAATATAATACATATTATTAAAATATATTACTCGAGCTGAGTTGAGCTCGATCTCGAGCTTCGAGTCGAGTTGAAATATGTCATGGTCGAACATAGCTTGAACTCAACTCCAGCTTTAGTAAACAAGCTTGACTCACCTTAAGTCAGCCTTTCAAGCCGAGTTAATCCAAGTTGAGTCGCGCCGAGTCGAGCAAGCTTTTCGAGCTAGCATGACTTGTGTACAGCCCTAGCTAAATTAGCCAAAAACTACTTCGCCTATAAATAGCTAGGGCTGTACATCCAGTTTGTGAAAATATTGCATAGCTTAAACTCGGCTCGGCTCGGTTTCATTAGTAGCTTGGGCTAGTTTGAGCTGAGTTCAAGCCAAGATCGAGCCAGGTTCACCTATGCAATATTTTTACAAACACATGAACTGCACCTTCAAATTCTTACTAAATGTGAAACATCAGCAGCAATTTTATAAGTATTTCATCAAATACCTTATAAGCAACATTAAAATCAAGAAAAAGAAGATTTGTTTGATCAAACATACCTTTCTTGCCACTAGCTGACATTTCATTGAGTCATTTCATCAAACACTTGGTGAGCAACATAAGAGAATACTCGAGTCGATCTAAGTTAAGCTGGGTTCAAGCTATGTATCGAACCAAGTCGAGTCTAGCTGGGGCTAACTTGAACTTGGCTTAAACTCATTTTCGAGCTCTAAAAACTAGCTCAACTTGGATCGAACTCATCTTTGAACCAAGCCGTTTTGAGCTTTTTCGAGCCGAGTCGAGCGAGTTGACCGAGCTAGCTGGGTTTGTATACACTGTTGAGGGTTAAATATTGCATGTTAGACCCCAGATATTGTCTGGATTTACGAATATAATGCTGTCTAATAGCTCGTTTTCTCATTCTTGTGTGGCAAAGTGATTTTATGAGCATGGATGGAAAAAGGACGTTAAAAGTTGAGATTTAACGATCTGATGACGCCAAAGGCAAGGGACACACTCCAGGGGATCAAGATTGACAAATATACACGGTCAGAAATTCGAGAAAAGTTAGAAATTGAAGCTCAAGTGGCCTGAAGGACGTCCAGAATGCAAGATCACGAGGTTCCCACCATCCGTTCGGCTCGAAACTTCATACGTCGCCTGAGGACCATAAATTAAACGTACATATAAAATTTCAGCCATTGAAGATCTCGGAAAGTGCCCCAACTGACAGATCAGTCCATAAACTGTTGATTCTGGGCCCACCTGATATCTGGAACTGTCTCAAAATTATTATTGACGCCTTAAATGAGGAGTCAAAACAGATGGACGATGCAGATTTCTCCTAAACAGTGCAATGGACCCCATATGAGATGAGTGTGTACAGTGCACATGTGCACTCGTCGTGCACCAAACGAGTTAAGTCGGTCAGCAAGACGCTGACCGACTTTCTTCTTAAAAAAAAAATAAAAAATTCGCACGGCCGCTGGCCATTTTTGCGAACGGTAGTGGGCCCCATCCATTGCTCGTATGGCCAATCTGATCCGTCCACCGTGTAGAGGACTTCGAGAACTAGAAAATCATGCTGACCTTTTGCACCCATGAGTGCACACGTGTGAGATACAGAGGCCACAAAAGGGCTGCCAGGTAGCATTCAAATATGATCTTTTAGTTATTTCTTCTCTGGGACACCTCAATGAACGTTCAAAACTATCCATTCTTGACTAAAATTTCGTTCTGAATCCAATGGACGGGGTGGATTTTCCAGAAAATGCTTCTGTGGGGCCCACCGATCACAACAGAGAAATGGTGCGAAAGGTTTCGCACATCCGCGAAAACTGACTTTTTCGGACAGTTTTGGCCCACCATCTTTGATCATATGACAGATCTGAACCATCTATCATGTAGGGGACCCAAGAAAGTACTAAGGGACGGTGTTTCTTTGAAATTTGAGCGAGGAAAGTGGCGTGTTTCATGGTACCGAACTTGGCTGCGAAAATTGCACTCCGTGTCCTGCTACAACTCTGTCACTGACTCCAGCCTTCCAGCAGCTATAAAAAGAGATTTTTGGACGTGGGGAGCATTCATTCAGGTCTTGGGAGGAAGAACAGAGGGCTCGAGCTTGGGTTTCAACGTGGGCAGAGGAGAGAGAGAGGAGCTTGGTTTTTTCTTTCCCTTTTCTTTTCCTTTTCTTTTTCTCTTTATTTATTTGGATTGAGCCCATCCATGGCAGGCTAAATCCTCCCAGCTAGGGCTAAGAGGTGAAGCTTGTAGTGAGATGGGAGATTTGATTTTATTTTAATTTTAATTCATGAATTGACGTTGATTTTAGTTAATTAATATGGGAATGTTTTAGGTTTTTAATGGTCTGTTGTGACTGAAATTACAATGGGTCTGCAATGGCTTTGAATATTTCCGTTCTCTTTAATGTTTATGATGTCAGGAAGCCCTGTTGTTCACCATAGTCTCCTGGGCATGGTCGGATGACGGTACCCTTCCTAACTTACATACATGTGATTGGGTGGTAATTAGTTTGATTCTGTTGTTTGCCATAGTCTTTGGGCATGGTTTGGTGATGGAATCCATTCTAATTTATCTTCCTTTCATCTCTTTGAAAACTAGATCAACGGCAGTTCAGTAATTTTCATGATTTTTGATGCAAGCATAAGTTCTCCCTGATCTTTACAAGTAGATCCTCTGAATCCCTAGTTCCTATCTCTGATTTTTTTCCTAAGATTTAGATTAATTATTCTACAAGTATTCCACCATTGCTAATTGATTTAGAATTCATCTTAGCTTAGTTCTAATTCTGGTTAGTTTTAGATAACGTACAAGTTTCAGTCCCTTGGGATTCGACCTCGGTCTTACCGAGTTATTACTACATCACAACCCTGCACTTGGGGAGTGAACAAGTTTTTGGCGCCGTTGCCGGGGACTGTCGGCTACGTTTTTCTGAAATTAATTAGTTTTGGGATTAGTTTAAGATTAGATTTTCTTTAGAATTTTTAATTCTAGGTTTAGAAGTAGTTATTTTCCTTGTTAGAAATTTTTCCTAACGTTAGAAACTTACTATTCTTCATTCTATCTGATTTTTAGAACAACCTAATTTTTTTCTGTTTCGTAGGAAACTTCTAATTTAGTAAGCTCTTTCTAATTTCTCTTTCTTTAGAATTTCTTCTTTTTTTTCTAAAAATTAGTTTACTCTTAATTAGGACTTTCTATTTTTAGAAACTAACTTATTTTGTTTTGTTTTGCAGATTCTTAACCTAGGACTCCAAAATTGGTAACTTCTTTCCATCTTTCCCTTTTATTTTCTAGATTTCTTCTTCCTCTCTTAGGTTTAAGTTAGAATTTGAGGGCTGAGTGTGTTTTATGCCCCAGTGGGCACGCGACAACACTCGACGTCTCGTGACTGAAGGAGGATTAGTTGAGGGGTTGACTGTCCATCGCAGGACTAGACACCACTTGAATTCTCCTGAGTTAGAGGACGTTATGGCTGAAAATCAACCTCAAGCACTACCCCAACCAGGGGTTGAGGAAGTACATGATGAGAATGAGGTGCATCAGGCACCCCCGCCTCGTACTTTACGAGATTATTTACAACCGGCGGGGGTGAGTACGCCCTCATGCATGATTTTTCCTGAGAATACAGGACATATGGACATCAAGTCAGGGGTTATCCAACTCCTTCCTAAGTTCCATGGGCTTGAGTCTGAAGAATCATACTTACATCTGAAAGAGTTCGATGAAATCATAGGCACCTTATACTTTCCTAATGTATCTGAGGATACTATTAGGCTGAAACTCTTTCCATTTTCCTTGAAAGAAAAAGCCAAGACGTGGTTACATTCACTGCGTCCTAGATCCATTGGCACATGGAATGATATGCAGAGGGAATTTATAAAGAAATTTTTCCCACATCATAAGACAATTACCCTCAGGAGAGCAATCATGAACTTTGCCCAAAAGGAAGATGAAACATTCTTCCAATGTTGGGAAAGGTTCAAGGATCTGGTTAATGCATGCCCACAACCTGGCTTTGAAATATGACGCATTACAAATTTTTTCTATGATGGGCTAACATCTTCCATGCGCCAAATGGTCGAGACAATGTGTAACGGAGAATTCATAAATAAAAATATCGACGAGGTATGGGATTACCTCGATAGTCTCGCTGAAAAAACACAATCATGGGACTATTACCCAAGGACGAACACTACGTCTAGGCCGACTCATTCAAGGGAAAAATGAGGAATATATCTCCTGAAAGAGGATAATGATCTAAATGCTAAGGTGGCCAATCTCACCAGAAAATTTGAGGCCATGGAAGGAAGGAAGGAAAAGGTTAATGAAAGTGTTTGCGGCATCTGTGATTGCAACATTCATACTACTGAAAATTGTCCTTCAATACCTGCCTTTCGAGAAGTATTGAATGAACAATCAAATGCTGTAAATAACTATCAAAGACCTTTCAATGGACCACCCTCTAATACGTACAATTCTGGCTGGAAAAATCATCCGAATTTTAGTTGGAGGAACGGACAAACTGCTACCCCTCAAGGTTTCTTCAATCAAAATCCAAATCAGGGGAAACCTCAAGAAGAATCGGTTCAAATTTCCATACAAGAGCTGGCTCGGACAATGCAAGGAATTTTAGATTTTATGCAAAAAATAGATTCACGTATGACGGCTATGGAAAAAGGGATGCTCCCTGCACAATCACTCCCTAATCCGAAACCGCAACACGAGACGGGTGATCCCAGCTCTTCAAATCAAATGGGGCACGCTAAATCCATCACCACTCTTAGGAGTGGGAAGGTTATTGATAAAACCCTTCCGGTTAGGCCCGAAAAGCCTCAAGAACCAGAAGAGGATAACAATGATGGATCTAGTGGCGCCCCACAAAAATTTGAACCGGAACCTCTAGAAAAGCCAGTTGCTCCGTTTTCCCAACGGTTGGTTGAACCAAAACGTCTATCTAACTCTCAGGATATCCTAGAGGTGTTGAAACAAGTGAAAGTCAACATTCCTCTGCTTGACGTTGTAAAACAGATACCTTCATATGCTAAATTTCTAAAGGACTTATGCACTACCAAACGACGAAAAAGTGTTCAAAAGAAGATCTCCTTGACTGAGAAAGTGAGTGCCATCCTGAAACAAGATGTGCCGCAAAAATTCAAAGATCTCGGTTGCCCAACCATATCATGTGTAATCGGGAACTATCGAATTGATCACGCACTTCTTGACTTAGGAGCAAGCGTCAATCTGATTCCCTACTCGGTATACCAACAGTTAGGTTTGGGTGAATTAAAACTCACTCGAACCACACTACAACTTGCTGATCGTTCTGTTCGTATACCAAGAGGGATCATCGAGGATGTGTTGGTCCAGGTGGATAGATTCTACTACCCTGTTGATTTTATCATCTTGGACACCGAACCCATCAACGACACGAGCACTCAGATTCCCGTCATTCTTGGTCGCCCATTCCTGTCCACTTCAAATGCAATTATCAATTGCAGGAATGGTGTCATGACTATGTCCTTTGGAAATTTGACATTGGAATCGAATATCTTTTTCAATAACGGCAACAACTCAGAGGATGATGACGATTTCCACGATGTTAACATGATTGATTCTTTTGTGGAAGATAGAACACCTCTCACTTTATCCTCTGATCCTCTAGAGACGTGCCTGGCCCACTCCCATGATCTTGATGATGATATAATTAGGGAGACGTGTGTCATGCTTGATACGGCACCGGTACTTGAAGTTAACCGGAGGAGGCCACACATTGAAGAATTGCCCCAAACTTATGTAGTGCCTCTACTGTCTAACCTCAAGCCACCGAAGCTTGACCTAAAACCTTTGCCCTCTGATTTAAAATATGTCTATTTAGGTCAAGATGAGACATACCCGGTGGTGATCTCTGCCCACCTGGAGAAAGAACAGGAGAGTATGCTGATATCTACTCTCATTGAGCATAAGGGAGCTCTTGGATGGACGATAGCGGACCTCAAGGGAATTAACCCATCGATTTATACTCACCGTATATATCTTGAGGACAATGCAAAGGCTGTTCGGCAATCACAACGTAGACTAAATTCAAACATGAAGGAAGTGGTTAAGGCCGAGGTTCTCAAACTATTGGAAGTGAGGATCATTTACCTCATATCCGATAGTCAATGGGTGAGTCCAACTCAGGTGGTTCCTAAGAAGTTCGGGATCACCATCGTAGCCAATGCCAATAATGAACTCGTGCCAACCAGAGTTACTACTGGTTGGAGAATGTGCATTGACTACAGAAAGCTGAATACCGTCACAAGGAAAGACCACTTTCCTTTGCCCTTCATTGATCAAATCATAAAAAGGCTAGCTGGTCATTCCTATTATTGTTTCCTTGACGGGTATTCAGGTTATAATCAGATTGAAATCGCCCCTGAGGATCAGGAAAAGACCACATTTACATGTCCCTATGGCACCTTTGCTTACAGAAGGATGCCATTCGGGCTATGTAATGCCCCTGCCACCTTTCAGCGATGCATGACGAGCATCTTTTCTGACATGCTGGGAAAATATCTAGAGGTCTTCATGGACGATTTCTCTGTTTTTGGTTCATCTTTTAGCGAATGCTTAGCAAGTCTTAAATCTGTGCTGAAAAGATGTGAAGAAAAGAATTTGGTACTTAACTGGGAGAAGTGTCATTTTATGGTTCAAAAGGGAATTGTCCTTGGGCATATCATCTCGTCCAAAGGAATCGAGGTAGATAAGGCAAAAATCGATCTTATCTCTAACCTACCTCCACCCAAGAACATCAGAGATGTGCAATCCTTCTTAGGACACGCAGGCTTTTACAGACGATTCATAAAGGACTTTAGTCTCCTCTCTCGTCCTTTATGTAATCTTCTTCAAAAGGATACACCATACGAGTGGACTGAGCAGTGCCAAGAAGCTTTCACTAAGCTTAAGGGCATGTTAACCACTGCACCTATCATGCAGCCACCCGACTGGAGTCTTCCTTTTGAACTTATGTGCGACGCCTCTGATTATGCTCTTGGAGCGGTTCTAGGCCAGAGAAAAGATAAGCGGCCTTACGTTATTTACTACGCAAGTAGGACTCTAAATCCTACCCAAGTGAACTACTCGACTACGGAAAAGGAACTCTTAGTCGTAGTGTTCGCTTTGGACAAATTTAGGTCCTACCTGATCGGATCCAAGATCATCATCTACACAGATCACGCGGCACTTAAGTATCTTCTTTCTAAGAATGATTCTAAGCCCCGCCTGATACGATGGATCCTTCTACTCCAAGAATTTGATTTGGAAATTAAAGATAAAAAGGGAGTGGAGAATGTAGTGGCCGATCATCTTTCTCGCCTTAATACCTCTGATTCCCTTGAGGCAACCCATATCAATGACATGTTCCCTGATGAACAACTGTTTAGAGTCTCCCATTCACCTTGGTTCGCTGATATTGCTAATTATCTTGCTACAGGTGTCATACCGACACACTGGACATCACAAGATAAGAAGAAATTCTTTACCAAGGTGCGTAACTTTTTCTGGGATGATCCATATTTGTTTAAATATTGCCCAGACCAAATCTTAAGGAGATGCGTACCAGACGATGAGCATCAAAGTGTTATCTCCTTCTGTCACTCACAGGCCTGTGGTGGTCACTTTTCTGCTAAAAAGACCACGGCCAAGATTTTACAGTGTGGCTTCTACTGGCCCACTATGTTCAGGGACACTCATGAGTTTTGCAAGGCTTGTAAGCGTTGTCAGAAATTGGGAGCATTGTCCCGTCGAAATATGATGCCCTTGAATCCCATCCTTATTATAGAAGCATTTGATTGTTGGGGCATTGATTTCATGGGACCATTCCCCCAATCATTTAGAAATCTGTATATTTTGCTCGCCGTAGACTATGTCACTAAATGGGTCGAAGCAATTCCGTGCCGTAAAAATGACCATCGTACGGTCATTAAATTTTTGAAAGAAAATATCCTGTCGCGGTTCGGAACACCTCGAGCCATCATTAGTGACGGGGGCTCACACTTCTGCAATAGACCATTTGAGAGCTTAATGAAGAAATACGGTATCTCTCATAAGGTGAGCACCCCATACCATCCACAGACAAGTGGACAAGCTGAGATTTCCAATAGGGAGATCAAACATATCCTAGAGAAAATGATTAGCCCTGATCGTAAGGACTGGTCAATCCGATTGACCGATGCCTTATGGGCGTACCATACTGCTTTCAAAACTCCTATTGGAACATCTCCCTTTAGGCTTGTCTATAGGAAAGCCTGTCACTTGCCTGTGGAATTGGAACATAAAGCATACTGGGCGATCAAAAATCTGAATTTCAATCTGGACAACGCTGGCTCGCTACGCAAACTTCAATTAAATGAACTTGAAGAAATCCGGAACGATGCATACGAAAACTCAAGAATTTACAAGGACAAGATGAAGGCGTTTCATGATCATCATATTCTACGAAAATCATTCACGCCAGGTCAGAAAGTCCTCTTATATGACTCTCGACTACATCTCTTTCCGGGTAAGCTTCGATCTCGTTGGACCGGCCCTTACATTGTTGTCACTGCTTATCCTCATGGGGCCGTCGAGATAAGAGATCCCGACAATGACAAGAAGTTTAAAGTAAATGGACATCGATTAAAGCCATTTGTCGAGACATTTGATTCAGAGGACATGTCCATGCCTCTGATTACTCCTATTTACCAGGACTGATTTCCTAGTCTGATGGAGGTATAGGTAGGTTTATCGCTTTCATAGGTCTAGGATAGTTATTTTATTTGTCTGTCTGAAGACGGTAAATTTAGCGCTCCTGGGAGGCAACCTAGCTTTTTTATTCCTTTTCATTCTCTAGTTAGATGATTCAATGTTTGTGGGTAACATTACTGCAAACCCTCACGAGACTACAACTCGTCCACTAGGGGTAACCTAGGGGTTTAAAGGCTTGTTGCATACGCTAAATGCAATCGAGAGCATCTGCGAAAGTGGTATAGGTAGGATTTTATTTTCGTTATTTTTGTTCTGCTTTCTCTCTCATGCTGACAAGCTTCCATGCTGTGATCTATTGGAAACTCTCTTGATTCGTTATTCAGGTACTATTTTCCCATCACTTCTCATTTACTTTCGTTGTCCCATGTGCACTGCATGTTTATATCTTTTACATTGAGGACAATGTAGATTTTAGGTTGGGGGTGGGAAATTAGGTAACCTAATCAGTATTTTCTTGGTCTTGAGCAACAATTGTGAAAAATTTTGAATTTTTCTGAAAATTTTTATGAATTCGAAGTGATTTTGACAGATATCCCTAATTTAGATTTTCAAGGTACATAATGGTGGATTTATGACTCTTGGATTCCGTATCTGTTAGATTTCATAGTTAAGTGAATTATTAATCCATGATTAGAAGTTGTAAACATTGATTGAATCATGATTTCAGGACACGTCTTGCTTACACATTAAGATTTCAGTTCCATATCGAAGGATTAACTTGGTAATCACTAAGCACGAAGGGAACCAGTCTGAAATATCTTGCCATCAGGGTATAAAAATTGAACAGGTTGGGCAATTAATCTTCACCATGGGTTTGCTCCCTACAGGTGAAGGTTTGATTCCCCAAGGTTAAACATTCAAAAAAAATTTTATTAGGTAATTGGTCTTTTGCCATAGGTTTGCTCCCTATTGGTAAGGATTTGATTCCTCTTTTTGGCATGACTATTAATGGAAAAATAAAAAGTTGAAAAGATCAAAAGATCAAATTTATGAGGCAAGTTTGGTTATCATGAATTCTCTTGCTGGTTACCAATGAGATCCTGAAATAACAAATTCAATCTTAATGTGATTAGCTGAGATTACACTATACATCCATGGATCTCAATGTTTAAAATTTTTCTAATTGATGGATTAATGCTTTTCACTTGATTATGAAGTCTACGGTGCGCTTGAGCTCAGGAGAATACAATTTCTAACATTCATGAATATTAAATTTCTCGTATTTTGTTCAAAATCTCACTTGATTTCATAGAAAGTTCTCCTATAATTCTCAACTTATTTTTCGCATACTTTGCTCGGGACTAGCAAAATGTTGGTTAGGGGTTGTGTTGAGGGTCAAATATTGCATGTTAGACCCCAGATATTGTCTGGATTTACGAATATAATGCTGTCTAATGGCTCGTTTTCTCATTCTTGTGTGGCAAAGTGATTTTATGAGCATGGATGGAAAAAGGACGTTAAAAGTTGAGATTTAACGATCTGATGACGCCAAAGGCAAGGGACACACTCCAGGGGATCAGGATTGACAAATATACACGGTCAGAAATTCGAGAAAAGTTAGAAATTGAAGCTCAAGTGGCCTGAAGGACGTCCAGAATGCAAGATCACGAGGTTCCCACCATCCGTTCGGCTCGAAACTTCATACGTCGCCTGAGGACCATAAATTAACCGTACATATAAAATTTCAGCCATTGAAGATCTCGGGAAGTGCCCCAACTGACAGATCAGTCCATAAACCGTTGATTCTGGGCCCACCTGATATCTGGAACTGTCTCAAAATTATTATTGACGCCTTAAATGAGGAGTCAAAACAGATGGACGGTGCAGATTTCTCCTAAACAGTGCAATGGACCCCATATGAGATGAGTGTATACAGTGCACATGTGCACTCGTCGTGCACCAAACGAGTTAAGTCGGTCAGCAAGACGCTGACCGACTTTCTTCTTAAAAAAAAAAAAAAAAAAAAAAATTTCGCACGGCCGCTGGCCGTTTTTGCGAACGGTAGTGGGCCCCACCCATTGCTCGTATGGCCAATCTGATCCGTCCACCGTGTAGAGGGCTTCGAGAACTACAAAACCATGCTGACCTTTTGCACCCATGCGTGCACACGTGTGAGATACAGAGGCCACAAAAGGGCTGCCCGGTAGCATTCAAATCTGATCTTTTAGTTATTTCTTCTCTGGGACACGTCAATGAACGTTCAAAACTACCCATTCTTGACTGAAATTTCATTCTGAATCAAATGGACGGGGTGAATTTTCCAAAAAATGCTTCTTTGGGGCCCACGGATCACAACAGCGAAATAGTGCGAAAAGTTTCGCACATCCGCGAAAACTGACTTTTTCGGACAGTTTTGGCCCACCATCTTTGATCATATGGCAGATCTGAACCGTCTATCATGTAGAGGACCCAAGAAAGTACTAAGAGACGGTGTTTCTTTGGAATTTGAGCGAGGAAAGTGGCGTGTTTCATGGTACCGAATTTGGCTGCGAAAATTACACTCCATGTCCTGCTACAACTCTGTCACTGACTCCAGCCTTCCAGCAGCTATAAAAAGAGGTTTTTGGACGTGGGGAGCATTCATTCAGGTCTTGGGAGGAAGAACAGAGGGCTCGAGCTTGGGTTTCAACGTGGGCAGAGGAGAGAGAGAGGAGCTTGGTTTTTCTTTCCCTTTTCTTTTCTTTTTCTTTTTCTCTTTATTTATTTGGATTGAGCCCATCCATGGCAGGCTAAATCCTCCCAGCTAGGGCTAAGAGGTGAAGCTTGTAGTGAGATGGGAGATTTGATTTTATTTTAATTTTAATTCATGAATTGACGTTGATTTTAGTTAATTAATATGAGAATGTTTTAGGTTTTTAATGGTCTGTTGTGACTGAAATTACAATGGGTCTGCAATGGCTTTGAATATTTCCGTTCTCTTTAATGTTTATGATGTCAGGAAGCCCTGTTGTTCACCATAGTCTCCTGGGCATGGTCGGATGACGGTACCCTTTCTAACTTACATACATGTGATTGGGTGGTAATTAGTTTGATTCTGTTGTTTGTCATAGTCTTTGGGCATGGTTTGGTGATGGAATCCATTCTAATTTATCTTCCTTTCATCTCTTTGAAAACTAGATCAACGGCAGTTCAGTAATTTTCATGATTTTTGATGCAAGCATAAGTTCTCTCTGATCTTTACAAGTGGATCCTCTGAATCACTAGTTCCTATCTCTGATTTTTTTCCTAAGATTTAGATTAATTATTCTACAAGTATTCCACCATTGCTAATTGATTTAGAATTCATCTTAGCCTAGTTCTAGTTCTGGTTAATTTTAGATAACGTACAAGTTTCAGTCCCTTGGGATTCGACCTCGGTCTTACCGAGTTATTACTACATCACAACCCTGCACTTGGGGAGTGAACATACACCCTTATATATAGCATTGATAATAGATATTTAATATATAATATTAATATTAAAATGAATAAGGCTTACTCAATTTTAACTGTCCAAAATAGTGGACCATACCCAAGCCCACTTAGATATGATTTTTAACCAGTCCAAAATGGTGATACAAGCCTAACGTGATATCTAAACATTCTGAAAATTGGACCTTACACCTGTTAGCAACGAGCCGGGTCCATCGGGTACCCTAGACTCGAGGACGGCCCTATCTGTCTTTTCTCAATGTGTTGGACCGGTGATGAGATTTCAAAATATTTTCTATTGGGGCACGATCTAAGCCGTTGCCCAGGCTCATCTATGGTTGTTATAGGCTAGGAGTGGATCTGATTTATAGGACCACAAGTTAATATCTCACCTTATTTAGTATTTGTATTTGGCTGCTCAAAGAGCTGTTAACTGTAACATCTCACCTTATTTACTGTTTGTTATAATATGATCCACTTGAAATTTGGATTCGTTTCATTTTTGGGCTCATACCCTAAAATAATTTGATAAAACGAATGGATGGCATTGATACATGATAAATACATTAAGGTGGGCCCCATGATAAGAGAGATACAGTCTTGGGTGAGGCCAAGGCCGCACCTTATCAGCTATGCCAGAAGTTACGGGTGGCAATGGATCTTTAGGGTTTGGGATTCGGCCCATAAACTCGGCCTGAGGGTTGGGCTTGGGCTTGAAATGCCAGCCTGACACTCCAGTCGGGTGGGCTGGGCTTGGCCAACAATGAATAGCCCAGCCCACCAATCTGTCCCGTCCAATCATCAAGTGGGCTAACATTATATAGAAAGGATGGATGATCAGTACAAGCTTCGTTCATAACAATTAAGACCTCTTTTGTTTTGTATACAGTGGTCCACCTGATCAGTGGACCTGTCTGATTTTTGGGTTGGGTCATCTACTGATCTACAATGCCCAGGCACAATTCTGATGCTCTTCTGTGTTGGTGGATGACTTTTAGGCCATCCATTGGGTGGACCTGACCAAGCAGATGACCCGGGACCTACACCCAGTTCAAAGCTAGCCAAAAGATTCGATGGACATCTAAATCGGGTTCCTCAAATGCCACATATTCGAAAAGACACTTAGGGCTGTACACTGAGTTGAGTCAAGTTGGGCCAAGCTTGGCTTGACTTGTCCGTGCTATACTTGAGTTCTTGTCCTTGCTATACTTGAGTTCGAGCTCAAACTTAAGCTCGTGTTGAGGGTCAAATATTGCATATTAAACCTTAGTTATTGTTTGGATTTACGAACATGGTATTGTTTAATGGTCAAATTTAATCGCGTTTGTGATGCAAGGTACATTTGCGAGCTTGGACCGAAACAGGGTGCTAAAAGCTGAAATTGACACTCAGAATTCACCAAAGCATGAGACAGACCCCGGGAGACCAAGATCAACGGATGTGCACACCAGAGATCCGAGAAAATCGTGAAATTGAAGCTCAAGCGGCCTGAAAGACGTCCAGAATGCAAGATCATAAGGTTCTCACCATCCGTTCGACTCAAAATTGCATAAATTAACCATACACGTCGAATTTTAGCTCCCGAATCCCTGCGGAAGTAGTCCAACAGTCAGATCAGCCCACAAATTATCGATTTAGGGCCCATCTGATATCTGGATATGCTTGAATTTCATTCTCAACCCATTAATTTAGAAGAGAAAGAGGGTGGACGGAGTAGATTTCTTATCAACATCACAGTGTGCCCTACACTAGTACAGGCGTGCACATGGAGTGGCATGTTTGCTGTGCACCGAACACACCAAAGTCGGTCAGCAAGCGCTGACCGACATATCTCCCAATCCATCTCTTTCTCAAACAGCGTCCGCCCATGTCATCCTTCAGTTTTGCTTGTGGGCCCCACCCATCATCCATATCATGAATCTGGACCGTCCAATGTGTCCAGAGAGGGGTATTACCCTTGCCTAGGTGGTAGAATTGCAGAAGAAAGCGTGGATCGGAGTTCAATCATCCAAACAGAGGACAGACGGTAGAATTAGAAAATTCGTGGGCCACACCAAATCTAATCCAAAATCACCCATTTTCGATTGGTTTTTCAAGAGGAAACCAATGGACGGTGTGGATTTCTTTAATAAATCCAATTATGGACTCCATCAATGTCACAACGCAGCATCTGTGAGAGCTCTGTTTCGCAGCAAAGGATGCAGCCGAATCTGTAGATCCAAGTGGGCCACCACGGCTGGCCGATCAAATGATCCAATCCATTCATCATAACAGTTGTCCAAAAACGTCCCAGGTGACGTGAATTTTTGGAAAATAAAGCAAGGAAAGAGGTGAGTTCACAACTATTTTCTTAGCTGCATAAATAGCTATACGCAGACAGTCTCTTTGCTGTGCACGCTGCTGCACCGCCTTTTGCCACGTAAGAAGCTTTCTAAGAGTTTCTGCACTAACTCCAGCAGCCACAGCACCGCCCCTAGTGCCTATATAAAGGAAAAGAAGAGAAAGAGAGGATCATCTTAGAGGCTTGGGTTAGACGTGGAGCAGGGAGTTAGATAGAATTTGTTTTGTTTTTTATTTTTTTTCCTTTTCTTTTCTTTTAAAATTTAGTTAATCAAAACTATGGTTGGCTAAACCTCTTGGCTAGGGCTAAGAGGTGAAGCTTGTGGCATGATGGGACTGACCCTATGGTTTTGATTTATGCTAGATTGAACTTATGTTGATTTTAGTTTGATTAATAGGGATACTTTCAATTTTTAATGGTTTGTTGTAACTGAAATTACAATAGATCTGCGATGGTTTTGAATATTTGTTTCTCCTTTTGATGTTTATGACGTCAGGAAGCCCTGTTGTTCACCATCGCCTCCTACGCATATACGGATGATGATACCCTTCCTAACCTCCATGCATTGTTGATTGGTTGGTAATTAGTTTAATTTTGTTATTTACTTTGTCTCTTGGGCATGGTTTAGTGATGAAATCTATTCTAATTCATATACCTTCCATCTCCTGAAAACTATATCAAAGGAAGTTCTGTTTGATTTTCATGGTTACACCCTTCAACTGGATGAAGATGGGACTCTAAGTCCAGTTGAGTTCTTGAAGCAGGCATAAGATCTCTCTGATCTCTACAAGTGGATCCTCTAAATCCCTAGTTTTCTTTTCCTGAATTCCTTAAGTTTAAGATAATTATTTCATAATTACTCATTAAATTATATTTGATTTAGATTACATTTTAGTCTAGTTCTAGTTTTACTTAGTTTCAGATAATGTACAAGTATTAGTCCCTTGGGATTCAACCTCGGTCTCACAGAGTTTATTACTACATCACAACCCTATACTTGGGGAGTGAACAACTCGCCCTAGAACTCAACATTGAAGCTTAGCTTGTTTGCCAAAACTTTCGAGTCAATCTGGAGTTGAGCTAGTGGTTTAAGTTGAGCCGAGTCAAGCTTTTTCATATATTAACCCAACGTCCAACTTGACCCAAGCTAGCACCCGACTCAAAAATAAAAAATAAATGGAATTGAAATCTGTCACGCCCCAAACTCGAAAACCGGGCTCACAAAATTCCCGATCGCCGAATCCGGCACGACATCCTCCGTAGAATCCCATTCTCGGCTCCTAGCTCCCATTCGCCAGGTTCCGATCCTGGAATGCTACGAAGAGGATTTTCAATGTCAGTTTGATTCGTAATAAGCATAACCAAAGGCATAACCCACAAACAACAACCAAGAACTCCATTACATTTCCACTATGATCAAAAACTTTACAAGTACAATGAGCATGAAAGGAAATATAATGGTAAAGAACAAAAACTCCAAAACGCTCTGCAACGTGCTCCTGCCTCAGCGCTGCTGCGATCCAACGTCACTTGCACGCAACGGTCGTGCATAAGCTTATAGAAAGCTTAGAGGGTGGTGAAAGTGTGTGCGCAAGGTAGTAATATGAACATGCAATGTCGGAATAATGCGGAATATGAAGATAGAACCATAAGATCATAAGCCGTACCAAGGCTATGCGATGCAAGACATGAATGGTATCGGCCACCCAAGGCCATGCGATGTGCAATGCAACTCAAGCATACAGATCCTCATCTATGTCCACACATCAATACAGCTCAAATATGGGATATCACCGGGGTCTAGTATACTCTAAACCAGATTGCCGTCACATCACGTGCAATAAGGTAAGTGGAAGAGACCTCACTATCCGTCTGTCAATATCGGGCGCGACTCGTCGATAGCGGACCCATTCCTCGAGCTAGTCAAACTCAGCCTAGCATTGCCCCCTACTCTCGGGCGGATAAGGCCGCACCCCCTTCCAACCGACCATGACACAGTGGAGAGCACAACCAACTGGTATTCGGCACTCAGCGCTCATCTACTCACTCGGTCTAGACGTTGGAGCAACCTCTTGGTACCATAAGGGTTTAGGGACTTTCACCCAGGGATATCAATAGCACCCCATGTAAAACAAGATTTTCGGTATCCAATCCTACCAACCACGATGCGTCTTTGGAGGCTACGGCCCTGATGTACCTAGGGCGTAATAATAACCATGTCATACAAATGCGAAATGCATGATTCACGCTATCTAGTCATGTAACAAATCCTACGCATATCGTGCGCTCATGTAGGGCAATACCGCCTAACCGGGAGCCCATAAACAACCTGCCCGAAGGCAAATGCTATGATCAGACAATTCTCACGTCAAGCATACATATGATGCATATGATCATGAGTCATGAAACTGTACTAAACATGTTATAATAAAATGAACTATCTTACAATGCAGATGGACCTGGACGGCCTATACACGATAAGTACGGCCCAGTAATGGGCCCTAAGGAGAGTCGTAATGTGGACATCCAACCAACATTACACTCGCAATGTGGACGTCAAACCAACATTGCTCCTAAGGTATGATCGTCACAAACATCTTTACATAAACCATGTTGGGCTCACACATTGCAATGGACTTTAGGTACATCCCATTGGGCCTTAAATACATCAAATGGGCTACATCATATGGGCCTTTTGTTTATCAAATGGGCCACGTCGATGGGCCGCACCAATGGGCCTTATGCGCATTGCAATGGGTCATAACCCGTTGACCTTTGGAATGCATCAAGTGAGCCTAAACCCGTAGGCCTTCTACAAATCAGATGGGTCTGTACTCATAGGCTTTATACAATTTAAATGGGCCTAATCTCACAGGCCTTATACAATTTAAATGGGCCTTACCCATAGGCCTTTTATAAATTAAATGGGTCTGGACCCAAGGGCCTTGGAATATATCAAATGGTCCAATCCCATGGGCCGTACATCCACGTCAAAGTGGGCCCCAATAAATGTCACAACTACATTAAGATGAGCCTCAAATCATGCTAAGATGGGGTCTACTTGGACCGTGGATCTGGCTCATACTTTGACTCATTCCATAGAATGATCTGCTTAAAATGGATAGGTAGATTGGATATAGCATCTGCATCACGGGTGGAGCCCACGTGAAGGCCCACCATTGTGAATGTTATGAAAATATATAGTATATAAACAATGTATATAATATATATATACAATATTTTATATATATACAATATAATATAAATATGTATGTATATGTATGTATACACACACATACGCATGCACACCCATACTACACACACACAGCACGCACACACTCTGCACACACGCTGTGGCATGCATAAAACACATGCATCAAGAGGACGGTGGAAGCATTACAACAGCAAGGTGGGCGCCACCATCCACTGGACGGTGGTCTTAAGACACACATCATTGTGGGTCCCATGTGGGGCCCACCTGTAATGTTTCTAAGCCATCCAGTCCGTTCAATAGGTCCCTCGGGCCTGGATGAAGGGACAACATAAATTTCAGCTTGATTCAAAACTTCTGTGGGCCCCAAAAACTTTTCAATGGTAGAATTCAATTCACACTGTTTCACGTGGTGTGGGTCACCTGAGTTTTGGATCTGTCTCATTTTTGGAGGGGGCCCACCTGAGGAGGGGACCCACCTCATGAACAGGTTGGATTACAAACAAACACTATGGTGGGGCCCACGGCTGGAGCCGTGGGTCCCTAGCTGGACGCCGCCCGCCCGCCAAGACGTACAGCGCCTGCACGTCAGAGAGAGGCAGATGCCTCTTTTGCTGATTTTCAATTTAAATGGAAAAATCCATTTTCTGGGGTTTTTCACATCTGGGGCCCACATCAAGCTGATCCATCCCGTCCATTGAGTTCAGGGGCTCAAAACAAGTCCAATGAGTCTAAGGTTCGGGATTTTTGGATGCATATACTCATTAGGAAGTGTCTTTAAGGATAACCGTCCAAGTTTCTGATATTATGGCCCACTGGATGATCACGTCGGCCTCATTCTTTGGCTCAACAGTTAAAATGTTGTGGGTAAGGGGATGGACGGCTTGGATCGAATATCTACATCAAGGTGGGGCCTACACAGGAGGACCACCCCACAAGCTTCTTTTTTTTTTTCCTTTTCTTTTCCTTTTTGTTGTTTTGTTTTACAAGCAGGGACGTCCAGCGTCCCAAATGCTGGACGGTGCAGTCCACACATTGCATTGTGGTGGGCCCTGTTGAAGTGGGCCACCCCTGATGGTGACGTGGGTACAACATATGAGGTGGGCCCCACTTGAATAAAAATTCAAACAAAGTAAATGTCAAGGTGGGGTCCATTCTAGTGGGCCACACCATCCTATTGCATAAAAATAAAATAAAATAAAATAAAATAAAATAAAAGAAATAAAAGAGAGAGAGAGACATGGAGAGTGGGACACGCCTTATGATGGAGGGACCCCGACATTATGGGCCCTCCCTTACATGAAATCATACATCAAGTGGGTCATTTTGCACATGTGACCATTAAAACTAAAGATCAACGGTGGGGATCCTTTCCCCACCAATATGGATGGTCTAGATGACCTCCCTAAAGAAAATAAACATCATGATGGGGTCCATGGAGAATGGCCCCATCA
Source organism: Magnolia kwangsiensis (assembly GCA_037074715.1). NCBI lineage: Eukaryota > Viridiplantae > Streptophyta > Magnoliopsida > Magnoliales > Magnoliaceae > Magnolia > Magnolia kwangsiensis. The sequence continues at coordinate 5,667,327 of CM073582.1, forward strand.
TGGAATGATCATGATGATCCAAGTAGGCCATCGGCCTTATCTTAGGGTCCCAAGTGAGATCCACACCATTGATCGGTGGGCCTCACTTGGTCCACCATAAAAATAAAAAAAAACCACCCTATAGAGGCACCCACCGTCCGATCTTCTCGCTCCTAGGGGTTCCTTGGCACCTTAGCTTCAACTTCAATGGATGAGATGAAGAATGGAGGGTTGAGATGAGAGATTTTGGGATGAAGAGGTGAGCCACTTGGAGCTTAGGAGAGTTTGGAAAATTCCATACGTATGGAGTTTTTTTTTTTTGTTGATTGGGGTTGAGATGAGAAAAATGAGAAAGAGAGAGTGTGATGTAGAGAGAGATGGATGGATGGATGAATGATGGTTGTGTAAGAAAGTATTGACTTTTGAGGCTTTTGTGTAAGAGAGGTATGGGTGGTGAAGACTTTTGTGACTTTTTGTGTAAGAGAGGTATGGTTTTGGGAGACTTTTGTGGTTGCTTGGGAAAAGGGAATAAAGTGATATGTACTTGACATGTGATGGCTTGATGGATTGATTGATTGATGGGATTGATGTGATTGATGTGACACATCGTAGAGATTCCCTTGCGTTTCGCAACGCGCGGCGTTTTCTCGCACCGAACGTTGGCCCATATCTCTTGACCAGGGTATCACCTCGGCGCGCGAGTCGCGGCATCGGAACCGCAACGACGGCGCGGTCGCTATGGTATGGGTCTCGGGTTGAGTCGACTCGGGTTGTCGGCACATAAATCAGGGTCGCGCGTCGATATCGGTTAAGGGTCGAAGGTCGCCGGAATTCGACCGGTAAGACCGCGGAAGTCTACGGAAAGGTACGGACCAAGATACGGGTCTTACAAAATCTCTCTCTCTCTCTCTCTCTCTCTCTCTCTCACACACACACACATATATATCGTACCTTTGTGGTGGCCAAATAGGTTGAGAGTAGTCGTCAAGTGGGTTGAGACGAATCGGGTTGGGCGCGGGCTGAGAGTAGTTGCCGAGTGGGCTGAGACGAGTCGGGTTGGGCGCGGATTAGAGAGAGAGAGAGAGAGAGAGATCGGGCGGGTGCGGGATGGCGACCGGCGGACTGGGTAATGGAAAGAGAGGGAAATGAAGAAAGAGAAGGCCGGGTAGGGTCAACATCGAGTAGGGTTTTGTTTTATTTTTTTATTTTTTAAAATTATATACACACACTCAAGCCAAGTTGAGTTAGTTGATCTGAACCATGCTAAAATTCGGCTAAATTTTAATTTGAGTTTTCAAAAGTGAGCTTGACTTGCTTTGAGTCGTTCCTTCAATCCGAGTCAATTTGAGCTAAATTAAGCTGAATCGAGCGAGCCTTTCAAGCTAGTTTGACTCGTGTAGGATGTTGAGGGTCAAATATTGCATATTAGACCCCAGATATTGTCTGGATCTACGAATATAATGCTGTCTAATGGCTCGTTTTCTCATTCTTGTGTTGCAAGGTGATTTTATGAGCATGGATAGAAAAAGGACGTTAAAAGTTGATATTTAACGATCTGATAACACCAAAGGCAAGGGACACACTCCAGGGGACCAAGATCAATGCCAGAGATCAGTAAAAATCAAAGAACTGAAGCTCAAATGGCCTAAAACTCATCTAGAATGCAAGATCATGGGGTTTCCACCATCTGTTCGCCTCGAAACTTCATACATGGCCTGAAGGCCATAAATTAACCGTACATATTAAATTTCAACCATTGAAGGTCTCAGGAAGTGGGCCAACAGACAGATCAGCCTATAAATCGCCGATTTCAGGCCCGCCAAATAACTGGATGTACCTCAATTTTGGTCTTAACCGTTAAAATCGTATGAGAAAAGGGATGGACGGATTGGATGTCTCAAGAATAGTGCAGTGGACCCTATCCAAATAGTGTGTGCATAATACACAATTGCACCGGCTGTGCACTGAACTTCCACCAGGGTCAAACCGACCTTTGACCGACCAGACTCGAAGAAGGAAATTTCCTTCTTCAGCGTCCGCAAACCGACCGTCGGTTCTGCTTAGTGGGCCCCATGCATCGTTCAAAAGAATAATCAGGACCGCTCATTCGGTCCACGAGACGGCCAACACTAACGCCTAGCTGTCCTTTTGGTTCCATGCAGGCGATTGCAAGATCTTAGCCGTTGAAAGGAAGATGGACGGCGGAATGAAGATTCACATGGGCCACACCGAAACTGATCCAAAACCAAGCACGTCTGGACGGTTTTTCATCCTGAAGCCAATGGACGGTGTGGATTTTCAAAAAGAAAGCTAAGTGGGCCCCACCGATCATCACACCGGAAGAAGATTCTGCTTTCGCGTCCGCGTAATGCACGGCCGCTGGCCATTTTTGCGATCAGCTGTGGGCCCCACACGTGCCCCATAAGCTCAATCCAAACCATTCACCGTGTAGACAGCCGCGAGCACTACAAAACCATGTTGTCACTTTTCACCCATGCATGCACACGTGGGAGATACAGAGGCCACAAAAGGGCTGCCTGGTAGCGTTCAAATCTGATTGTTTAGTTATTTCTTCTCTGGGACACGTCAATGGACGTTCAAAACCACCCATTCTTGACTGAAATTTTGTTCTGAATCCAATGGACGGGGTGGATTTTCCAGAAAATGCTTCTGTGGGGCCCACCGATCACAACAGCGAAATGGTGCGAAAGGTTTCGCACATCCGCGAAAACTGACTTTTTCAGGCGGTTTTGGCCCACCATCTTTGATCATATGGCAGATCTGAACCGTCTATCATGTAGAGGACCCAAGAAAGTACTAAGAGACGGTGTTTCTTTGGAATTTGAGCGAGGAAAGTGGCGTTTTTCGAGGCACCGAACTTCGCTGTAAAAATTACACTCCGTGTCCTGCTACAACTCTGTCACTGACTCCAGCCTTCCAGCAGCTATAAAAGGAGGTTTTGGACGTGGGGGGCATGGATTGAGGTCTTGGGAAGGAAGATTCAGAGCTGAGAAGGAAGGCTCAGGTCGGACGTCTGCAAGAGAGAGAGTTGAGTTTGTTTATTTCTTTTATTTTGATTTTATTTTGTTTTGAGATATCTAGCCTATTCATGTTGGGCTAAACCTCCTAACTAGGGTTAGGAGGTGAAGCTTGTAGTGAGATGAGAAATTTTTATGTATGTTTTCAATTTAATTTTAATTCATGAATTAATTTGATTTTAGTTGATTATTATGGGAATGTTTTTAGCTCTTAATGGTCTGTTATGACTGAAATTACAATGGGTCTGCAATGGCTTTGAGCATGTCTCTTCTCCTTTATGTTTATGACGTCAGGAAGCCCTGTTGTTCACCAGTCTCCTGGGCATGGTTGGATGTCGGTACCCTTCCTAACCTTCATACATGTGATGGTTTGGTGATGGAATCCATTCTAATTCATACACCTTTCATCTCTTTGAAAACTAGATCAACGGCAGTTCAGTAATTTTTATAATTTTTGATGCGAGCATAAATTCTCCCTGATCTCTACAAGTGGATCCTCTGAATCCCTAGTTTCCTATCTCTGATATCTCCTAAGTTTTAGATAATAGTTTTACAATTATTCCTTAATTTCTAGTTGATTTAAATTTCATCTCATTCTAGTTCTAGTTCTAGTTAGTTTTAGATAACGTACAAGTTTCAGTCCCTTGGGATTCGACCTCGGTCTTACCGAGTTATTACTACATCACAACCCTACACTTGGAGAGTGAACATAGGACTCATGTACAGCCCTAAGGACACTCAGAACATGCAATACCCAGGCCGATAAACCCTGGTACTAAGCCATATAAACATCTAATAGAGATCAGGAAAGGTTTCGATGGTAAGAATTTATTTTTTCAAATTTTCCTCGTGTGACTCAATAGAGCTTTGCATCCACTTTTTTGTGGGGCCATGTTTTAAAATGAGCTTGAAAAACGGATGAACAGGGAGATTTCTCACAAACATATTGGTAGGGCTGGGTGGGGCCCACCGAGATGTTTGTGAGAAATCTATCCCATCCATCCATCCTCCGAGGTCATTCCATGACATGCTACAAAAAAAGAGTAGGATATAAAACTCAAGTGAGCCACATGAGAGAAAATAGCTAGATTCAATAAGCAAAATTGAAACAATCTTATAGCTATAAGAGTTTTGTATCAGGCTACTTTCTCTATGTTTTCAATTCATCTTAGTGGGATTGACCTTATAAACGGTTTGGATGGCATATAAACATCAAGGTGGAGCCCAGGAAGGTTTCAAGGTAAGGACGGGGTGGATTTTTAAAAAACATCACGGCTGGCCCACCCACTTGCGTAGGAACTTCCAGTCAAGTGGCTTATCATACTGAGTGAACTCTGTTGGAACCAATGTAAACGTATTTGGTTGGGTCCTTACTCTTATCCGGGTGGTAGACTCCCCGGAGTTTCAACACCGGGTCAAGGGTTCGAGTACCCATGGTGGTGAAATCCCAAAGGTGTGAGTGTGTGGGGTGTGTGTGCGTGTGGCGTGAGTGTGTGTAAAATTTTTTTAAATGTGAATGTATTTGGTTTATCCACACCGTCCATCCGTTTTTCCAGATCATTGTAGGGGTTGATACCAAAATTGAAACTTATCCAAAGATCAAGTGGACCATACCACAGGAAACAGTGGAAATAATGATTTCCACGTTGAAACTTTGCTAGACTCCACAGTGATGTTTATTTATCTTCTAAACTTCTCATAAGATTAAAAAAAACATGGATGACTGGAAAAAAAATATAAGATTGATCCAAAATTTCTATTATGGCCCCCAAGAAATTTCAACGGTAGAAATTCAATTCACACTGTTTCATGTGGTGTAGTACATTTATGTTTCTACATGCTTCAGTTTTTCCATAAGGCCCTAAAATCATATGTTAAAATGTATGGACGGATTGGATACAATATATAAATCCTAGTGGACCCCACAGAGTTTACTCAGTACGCAATCCTCCTCCTGGCGCGAGTGCCCATTCCTGCATTGTATTCCCAAAAGCAGTTCGTTTTGCCTCCGTCGCGACTCAGGATGGGGCGCACATTTTGAGAGCGTACGATGATTTTAGCCGTCCATATTCTTTTCTACTTCCATAAGAAACCTATTATCTCATCATCACCCTTTAATAATGATCACAGCCCTCGATTTTTAGATTTGAATGCGATCCCTTGAAATTTTCCTTTTCATTGTTCTAAAGTCGTCTACAGATAGTGACGGTCAAAATTGTTTCCCTAAAGTGGCCCACATAGCTTAGAGACCACGTTTCAGGGTTCCGATTGCGTGCTGAGTTACTCAGTATGCTCTTATCGTACTGAGTAAACTCTGTTTGGGCCCACTGTGAATTCATGTGGTTTATCCACGCCGTACATCCTTTTTTTCAGATCATTTTAGTGGTTGAGCCCAAAAACGAAGTATATAAAAAGCTCAAGTGGACCATACCAAAGAAAACTGTGAAACTATTGATTTTCACTGTTGAAAACTTTCTAAGGCTCCCCTGTTGTTTATTTGTCATCCAAACCGTTCATAAGATCACACAGACATAAATGAAGGGAAAAAACAATATCATCTTGATATAAAACTTCTGTAGCCGTCAAGAACTTTTCAACGGTAGAATTCAATTTACACTGTTTCAGGTGGTGTGGTCCACTTGAGCCTTGGATATGATTAATTTTTATTTCAAAGTCCTAAAATTATATGATAAAACGTATGAACGGTGTTGATATAATGCATGAATGACGGTGGGTCCACAGAGTTTACGCAGTACGCAATCCGCTTCCACTCGGCTTGTGAGCCGCAGTGGATGGCGATGGACGCTGTTTCTCCGTCGCGACAAAGGCAAACTGAACTCAAAGATCTGATGCCGGGAATTCCCATTCCCCGGACGTGGAAGGAAGAGCTGTACAACCCTGGTCGAGCGCATGACACTGCCGGTGTAAGATAGCAAGCACTGGATCTTCTCTCCGGATCTGAAGCAGCAGAAGAAGAAGAGTGAGAGAGAGAAGGGGCAAAATGGGCATTGGAAGTTTCAGAGGGTGGCGTCCGTTCGTCTTTTCTCTCCCTCTCCTCATCTCCCTTCCCATTCTCTCTCTCTCTCTCTCTCTCTCTCTCTCTCTCTCTCTCTCTGTGAAATTCAATTCAAAAACTTCATTTCTGCGCTTTTCTCAGTCTCGGAGTTGCCTCGAAAGTCCAATCCAGTGCAAGATCTGAGCAGAAAACACACCAAGAAATTCGATCATCTCGTACTGGGCCCCGCCGCATGCCAAGGCCTGCGCGATCGCCTTCAATGCCGTGGTATGCAATCTCTCACTTTCTCTGCGCATCTGAGACTGCATGATCTGCTCTACTCTAGCTGGTTTTTAATGTTATGGATCGAGTCTGGTACTTCCATAAGGCCGTGTTTGGTTGTGTAATCAGATTGGATTGTGATCATTTCAGTTAGGATTAACCTGCAAATAACCTTTCTTTGGATTCACAAATGAATTGGATTGCAAAAAAGTCAGCTTAAACATGTGGAAATGATTGAATTGTTAGTGATAGCTCATGAAAAGCCCTTAAATTGCAATTGCATTCTTTTCAATCCTCAGCTGTGACTAATGTAACTGCAATTTGGAGCCCCATCCCTGCATTTAACTTTCCTTGATTAGTTACTTATTGCAATTTGATTTGATAGCACGTCCAAATGATGCATTTTTTATTTGAATTGCGATTGCTAGTCTAGTAAAGTGGGAATGACATAATTTGAATTTAGCCTAGTTCACGTTTGTATATAGGAATTTTGCTCAAATTTCTAATTTGTGGGAAACATGATCAGATCTGAACGGGGATCCTAAGATAATAACTAATTGGAGTTTTCAAAACCTTTATTTTCCGCTGCGTTTCAAAATCCAACCATCAGATTGGTAGACTGATTAGCTTTCAAGTGTTATTCCGATAAAGAACAGCCATTTCCTTTTCCATTGCCTCTGCCACCACAACTAGCACCCCGGCCTCGACCAGTAAAGGATGCTAAAGCAGATTTTTCATTGGCTCTACTTGTAGAGCCAAGAGATACACATTAAAGGCAAGCATACATTTCATTCAAAGATGACACATCGTTGCTGCCCAAAATTTATGCACAAACTAGTTCATATTCATGTTTTAAGCCGGATAAACACTTATATATATATATATATATATATATATATATATATATATATATATTTATTTATTTTATACACACACTCTCACACCCATATACACCATAACAGATACTTGAACCCATGACCTCTGCGTTGAAACTCCTGTGAGTCTACCATTAAGCCATGGGTAAGGACTACACCATATAAACACTTGGCCACACGGAACTCCTTTTATTGTTGACATTGCTTGTCCAAATCAGCAGTAAGGGTTGATGCACATTCAACTCCTTCTACATTCCATTAAGTTTTGAATAATATTCACCCGGTGATTTAGCTCCTTGTTGAAGCTCAAATATTTCCTTGGATAACTTATATGTTCAAGAGACATTTTTGTCAAATGAACACATCTCTTGCAATGCATCCCACATTTATTTTCCGATATCCAAAAACATTGCATTCGCACTAATGGAAGGTTCCGTACTATTCCACAACCATGTCATAATTTGAGCATTCTCTTGGATCCATTGATCATACATACTAGCTCTCTTATCAGTCTTTTTAATGGTCAAGTATTTTAATATGCTCTTGGTTTTTAAAAACACTTGGATGGATTTGAACCACTAAAGATAGTTTGTTCCATTTAAAAACACGGAACTCCTTTTATTGTTGACATTGCTTGTCCAAATCAGCAGTAAGGGTTGATGCACATTCAACTCCTTCTACATTCCATTAAGTTTTGAATAATATTCACCCGATGATTTAGCTCCTTGTTGAAGCTCAAATATTTCCTTGGATAACTTATATGTTCAAGAGACATTTTTGTCAAATGAACACATCTCTTGCAATGCATCCCACATTTATTTTCCGATATCCAAAAACATTGCATTCGCACTAATGGAAGGTTCCGTACTATTCCACAACCATGTCATAATTTGAGCATTCTCTTGGATCCATTGATCATACATACTAGCTCTCTTATCAGTCTTTTTAATGGTCAAGTATTTTAATATCCTCTTGGTTTTTAAAACCACTTGGATGGATTTGAACCACTAAAGATAGTTTGTTCCATTTAATTTAATAGAGGTTATTTGGACCCCTAAAAAATCAGATGGATTTGTAAATCCAGTTCTCAAATCATTTTTCTCTTCCATCTAGGAGAAGGGATTAGAATATATATCGCAAGCTTATATGAACACAGGCTGATATTTTGCGACCATACACACTACACTTAAAGAGAATGACCAGCCGACATGTCCACACTTTCGAAGCAATCATGAAGGTCGATTATCACGAATACAACATCCAACGATGGCAATCACCTTGCACATACACATCCCACATAAGAGGTGATGATCACGAACACTTCATCCCCTCCTTACTCGCAGACCATCACAAAGGGCTGACATAGCAAAAAGTATTGGGGCCCCTCCTCATGTTGAGTGGGACCCACATGTGTGGGCTTAAGTAGCATTTTTAGTGCCACATATGTGTGAAGGTATTTTGGTCTTTTGGCCAAGCAACTAAAATAAGAGAAAAGAGTCTTTTGCTAAAGCAACATTTGGGGTTTTCTTTCTTGGAAAAAAAGAAGAGGAATAAGAAGAGAAAAGGGGATTTTGCAAGAGAAGAAGAACGAGCCTTTTACCCGAAATCTCTGCATCTAGGTTTGTGAAGCTCCATTGACAATGTTGATTCCTTCAACTATCTTCTCCGAGGGTTGTGTTGGGGATTTTCTACAATCCCTAGTTGGTGAGAATTCTTTTCTTTCGTGTTGCTTGTAATCCACATTTGGGTGATTTAGTTGGGATATCCAAGAGAGGTCTCTTGATGATTCTACTTCCATTATTTTGATTATAGTGGATTTGTGCCAGACTAGGTCCAGTGGTTTTTCCTTCCACATCGGAGGTTTTTCTACGTAAAAAATCTTGGCGTCTCTTGCAACTTGATGATTTGCTTGTTTGTGTTAGAAGTGATTCATATCCACTAAATCTTTTATGTTGTTAATCCCATTGATTTGCACATAGAAGGGAAAGTTGTGTGGTTTCCCAACAAAAAGAAACCTTTGGTTTCTTAAAAGATTTTCAGTATAAGAGGGATGCGAGAGACCAAAAAAATAAAAAAATAATAAAAGAAGGATAAAGATTTATAGTATAAGAGGGAGAAATATCGATTAGATCAGCAACAATTGTGATACCATGTAGAAATATATATTAAAGAGAAGAAGAGAAGGGAAGAAAAGAGAGAAGAAAGTGTTGGGAGAAGAGAAGAAAAAGAGTTAAGGCTGGACATCCCCACTCTTTCCCTTTATATTAAAAATAAAAAATCAAAGTATGAAAATACCCTTACTAATAATGTTCACATTCTAAACAAGTCCTAGTCCAATATAGACACCAAGGGACTTCACTTACTGCTAAAGGCTGAATGTTGAAAGTGGTGGTGCATTAAAAATACCTTTCACTTTTGACTAAAATATTCCTAAAATTATTTCAATATTACAATTCAGCACTTAAATTAATTTCCATTGCTTATTTTTCAGTTTATCAAACAACACCTAAATATAAAAGAGAAAGAAGCTAGGTGGATCCGGTCCACATCTATTAGGTGGGCCGTAAAATTGTACGGTCCACATCCTCATGCTTAACAACTATTATTACTAACTCTATGGCTTAGTCTTCTATTTACATTTAATACTCGCATTCTTATATTTATTGTTTGTCATTGGTAATGAACTCTCCTTTTTGTGTGGAAGCCCATATTCTTGGTTATCCATGCCCCTACTGTTCTCCTGCTACTCCATTACTTCTCTGTCTATTTTGTCTCATGTGGATTTCTTTGTTTGGTTGATTTGTTTGTTGCTACAGGCCTTAAAGCTCTAAATAGTACACATTCTTACCCCACATCTCGCATCCTTAATTCCAGCGATAGCATTTCTCTTGTCACTGTCTTTGCTGTATACAACAGTTCTCTGACTGCACGCAGGGATGACAAAATATATGATATAGTAACGGTTGGGAACGCTTCATATGGTAAAGTAGAGAGGTAGATGGCTATTCTTGATACTTTCATTAATTTTATACAGGTACATTTCAAAAAATATGAGTTTCCATGCATTAGATAAACACGGCATACTTTTGGGTCCTGTTGACTTGTAACATATTTCTTCCATAGAAGCTATTGTAATGCCTCTGTCAAATTGAGTAGTTTTCTCCGTAATTTTGTTTGTGATCCCAATAGTTAAGTACAAGGTTTAATATCATGTAATCTCAGCTCCATTTTCAGCACTTTGGTAATGTTATTCTTGCATGGGGTTTACCAAATGGTATTATTTCTAATCAGTTCCTTCTCTGTTGATAGAGGTATCAGTTGCATTTTCAATCTTTTTTTGCGTAAATATCTTGAATGCCCTTTCTCTTACTGAATTGGTCAGGGACCTCCCCCCCTCATTGGTGGTAGGGACCAATTTAATTTTCTTAATGTTAAAAAGTCCATGGATGAGACGAAAATCTGTCTTTGCAACAAATAACATTATTATTTTGTTTGTATATTCTGCCGCGCTTTCAGTCTTTGTGATCATAATGATCCCATGTAGAGGTTCCCATCATCCAACAAACTCGAATAAGTTTGTTCTCTTTCCAGTTTGAAAATTGTCATTGCCAGAATGGAAATGTGAATCTGGTGCAGCCACTTTGGTGGGTCACCTTACATATCACATGGATCAAACAATCATAACCATCCAATTTGTGGTCTGCAAACCAATGGTCAAAACAACCAATAGGTTTTGTGACCCATCTGCAGTCAGCCCACTTATTATATGGTTTCAATCACCATATACCGGCCAGTTGTATTGTGGAGATTGGGTTGAAGGGTGAGTTGCTATCCCAGAGATGATATCCTTCTAATGAACTTGGTGTGGCCAAACTTTAAACAAAGCAACATTAGAGCAATCTATGAAGAACTCCTGCTGTTGCTTGACATTTTTTCTTAAATGTGGAAATTTGCAGTTATCGATGCCCCAAAGCACTATAATCATTCTAAGTGATCCTGCTTCTGAGCTTCCAATACACAGAAACACTGTCAGTGTATTACCTATTCCTGGTGATTATTCACGAGAGAAGCTGATGCTTCAAAGAATCAAACGTTACATTGTCAGGGCACTCTGCACTTAAAGTTGAATACATTTCTGTTCTAATTGATAATCTAGTTGTTCATACTCGATTTAGAAATGTGCATGCTGTCGCTTTGCTGGTCTGCTTGTCCTTGCATGCACAAACATTGTTAGTTGGCTCAGAATGCTTGTTTTCAATTTAAAAATTGCTCTTCAATTATTTAATTTAAAGAATTAGTTGAATGTATCCTATATATTTTATTATTGGATGTTACTGACTTTGGCCTTTATTCTTAATCAGAATATCTGTTTATTTATGTAGCCTTAAAATTACATCTTTTGATTAATTCTTTTCTGTTTTATGAAATGCAATTCATTCATTTGAGCATCTCAATGGCTTCAACATTCTGCACAGTATACAAGGCTAACCCAAATCCTTTAGTGATGATCGTACTGTTTCAACAGATACCATTCCAAGGGATCAAGCACATAGTTCAGTGGAAGTCACAGTTCAGTGGAAGTCACATTTTCGCTTCAACTTTTGGTCTCTCAGCTGGAATCCCAGCTTACCTATCATCATCATCATCATCATCTAAGCCTTATCCTAACTAATTGGGGTCAGCTACATGATTCCTGTACCTTTCAAAAAAAGAAAAAGAAAAAAGGCTACACGAAGCCTGTTCCGTGATTCCACTCTATCAAGGGCCATAACTTCAGTTAGACCATAGGTCATCAAATCTTTTCTTACTACCTCCATCCACATACTTTTGCCTTCCCCATGCCCTTTAGCCTTCAACATGCGCCAGCCCACTCCTTCAAATTATAGTTGCATGAAGTGTGCAGTGAAGCATCAACAAATTCAGGTGTGGGAGCAGGGAAGTGTCTCGTGCAAATTGTAAACAAGTATAAAAAGGTAGGAAGAGAGAATGGGAGTGCTTGTGGGTGTGAGAGTCTAAAACGGGGATTCAAAGCAGGAGTGGCAGCTAGTTAGAAGTATTCTACAACTGAGCTTCAAACTAATGCAGTTCTTTGTCTCCATTGCAGTTGACCAAACCATCTAAATAAATAAAAAGGATTCTTACTGTTTCAAATCAAATTCCATTCCTGGAATGATTCGTGGGAAACTCCACCATATTTGTAAGACCCGTATCTTAGACCGTACTGTTCCGTTGACTTCCGCGATCCTTCCGGTCGAATTCCGGCAATCTTCGACCTGTATTCGACGTTTACGTTCGAACCTAAGTCGAGTCCCGCATATCAGAGTCGACTCGACCCGAAACTTTTACCTTAGCGACCGTGCCGTCGCCGCGGTTCTAACGCCGCAACTCGCGCACCGACCCGATACCCAGGTTTAGAGGTGGGCATCGGACCGAGTCGGATCGGATTCCGACTAATCCGATCAGATCCGTAAACTTGATATGTTGACCCGAACCCATTCCGATCCGGGGCCGGATCTGGGACATGCGATCCGATCAGATTTGACACCCAGTTGGCCTGATCCGAACTGAGTCCGACTCGGCAAGGGAAACCGAGTTGGATCAAATTGGGTGCGAGTCGGATCAATTGTTTTTAACGGTCAAAATCGTTATTCTCGTTATTATTTTCGGTGTGGTCCATTTGAGCCTTGCATATGATTCAAATTTTTTTTTGAAATGATCTAAAATAATCACAAAAAATGAATAAACGGTATAGATATAAAAAATATGCCATTGTGGGGCCATGTTTCATTGAAATCATTTGAGCCGTTCGTACAACTCACAGTTACAGCTGTGAAATTCACAATCACAGTAAGTCTGTAACGTGAATGGGCCTTCACGTTAGCATGTTTTGAATATTCAATGGGATATTTGTTATATCCAAACCGCCCATACATTTAGAAATCTCGTTTTACGGCTTGAGATGAAAAATAACATAGATCTGACTTTAAAGTGGACCACACTTGACAAAGCATTCTCAGCTGCTATTTGTGGTGTTGTCCATATAATCTTTGGATATGATTTATTTTTTGGATAATACTCTATAATTATCTCTAAAACTATATGAACGGTGTAGATATAATAAATACATCACTGTGGGCCCATATAACTTTGATCTCCTTTGAACCGTTCGTACAACTCAGAGCTCGAGGAGCGTCAGTGCTCGTCTTCGCAAGACACGTGGAGGTCAGGGACGCGGATTGCATAAGGTCAGGGATGCGGATTGCGTACTACCCCCGCCCGTCCCTGGATCTGAACGGGCAGTTCTGTGGGCGGGCATACCATGATGTATCTATACATCTAAACCGTCTATCCCTTGTATCGTATTATTCTAAGCTATTTAAATAAAAAGTGAGGCATATCCAACGATCAAATGGACCACACCACCGGAAATAGTGTGAATTGAACTTCTACCATTGAAAAATTCTTGGTGACAACAGAGGGTTTAAATCAAGCTGATATTTGTGTTTTCCCTTCATCCATGTCTTTCTGATCTTATGAACGGGTTGGATGACAAATAAACATCATTAAGGGCATTAGAAAATTTTCAACAGTTGAAATCAATACTTCCACCTTTTCCAATGGTATGGTCCACTTGAGCTTTGTATATGCATCAATTTCGAGTTAAACTAATAAAATGATCTGGCAAAACGAATGGACGGCGTGGATGAACTACATGCATTCATGGTGGGCCCAACTGAGTTTACTCGGTGCGATAAGAGCATAGTAAATTAGTGCACTCCAAGAAGTACCGCAACGTAGGCTATATAGCTCACCCAGCTATACGTACCAGCTGTAGGTATGTGTCGCTCGAAGACGAGCACTGACGCTCCTTGAGCTCCGAGTTGTACGAACGGTCCAAAGGAGATCAAAGTTACATGGCCCCACAGTGATGTATTTATCATATCTATACCGTTCATCTAGTTTTAAATATCATTTTAGAGCATTATCTTAAAAAATGAATTAGATCTAAAGATCATCTAGAACACACCAAAACTTGCAGCGGTAGACCGCACATAAATTGCAGTGGAGAAGATGATTTTCACCTTTAAGCAATTCGTAGGGCCACCATGATGTTTATTTTACATCTAATCTGATCCGTTCTTTAAGTTCACAAAGGCCCGAATGAAGTAGAAAAACAAATTTCATGTTGATCCAAAACTTCTGTGAATCCAAAAAGGGTTTCAATGGTAGACGTTGAATACCCCATTGCTTTCCGTAGTGTGGTCCACTAAATGGTTAGATTTGTTTTATTTTTGTTCCAACCCTTAATATGATATGGCCAAATGAATAAACGGTTTGGATATAACACATACCTCGTGATTAGAGCCACAAAACTTGCTAATATTACAATCGCCAATTTGCTTCCGCCTATGAGTCAAGAGGATGCCTGTAAACGTGGTACGCTGGCCTTTTCCCATCAATGTCCGCTAGTCTCTTCTTCTTTCTCTCTTCAGTCCAGTGCTATCCAACATATCTCAGTTTATATTTCTTTAACTGAGAAATCTCCAGAATCTAACGGCATCTTCAACAGAAAGGGAGAGACGGATAAAGAAAGAGACATATAAAGAGAGATAGAGAGAGAGTTGGAAGCTAAAGTGCATGTTGGGCGGGTTTTTTTTGGCGCCAAACGAAAAGCCAAAATAGAAGGATATTTTCTAAACTAAAGGGATACATCCCGGGTCGGATCGAGTCGGATCTTTTCGGTCCGGATTTTCGGATCTGTTCTGTCCGGATATACCATTATCTGAACCTGATCCGAAAAAAGATCGGATCTAGATGGACAGACTCGATCAGGCCGATCTAGGCCGTCGGTTCTGTTCGGAACGGTACCGAGTCGGGTCGGATCGGGTCCAAAATGCCCACCTCTACCCAGGTTAGAAGATGTCAGTCTACGTTCAATTCGAAGAAAACACCGCATGTTGCGGATTACGAAGGAATCTCTACGAGATGTCCCATCAATCAATCAATCAATCCCATCAATCAAGTACACATCATACATCAAGTTAAGTACAACAAACCATCCTTTCTCTTACACAAGCAAGCTCAAAGTCAACTCTCTCTCCCATCACCCATCACTTTCTTTCACATCCATATCATGTCAAGTACACTTCACATCTATCACCCATCCCTTTAACCCATCCCCTCACTCTTTCTCTCTCATTTCTCCAAGCAACTCCCAAGCAAAAAAAAAATCCACACGTCCAATCCCCTTCTCCCAAATCCCAAGTGTGGCCCACCTTCTCATCTTCCATCCACACCTCTCATCTCTCATCCACACCATCAAGGTCCATCATCCACCGTCCAAAGTGAAGGGAAGGAGCTAAGGAGGCTAGGGGAGCAAGAAGGAAGCCAAGAGGTGGGTGATCCACCGTTAATTCATGTTTTTAGGGCCACTTGTTGTGGGACCCAAATTGATGTATACAATGTAGAGAGGGGCCCATAGTGGCGGGGTCCCTTTATCTCACCGTATATCTCTCTCTACCTCCCTCTTTTCTCTCCCTTGAATGTGGTGGGCCCCACCAAGTTGTGCTAAATCAACTCCAGCTATCAAATGGGTGGCCTATCACATTTTAGGTGAGATAACCTAAATGGTATGGTATATTATATATATATATATATATATATACATATACGTATGTATATACATATACATACATCAGGTGGGCCATGTCCCTGTGGGACCCACCGTATGGTACCTGTTTTAGCACGTCGTCCAGCGTCTCTGGACGCTGGACTGGCAGCGTTAACACACTGCACGTTTCTTTTTTTAAAAAAAAAAAAGAGAAAGGGGAAATGGTGGGCCACTCATGCAGGCCCCACCTTGATGCATATGTCTAATCTAAGCCGTCCATCCTTTTTCTCAGCTCATCTGAGGCGTTGAACCGAAAAATGAGATCAATCGAATGAACAAGCAGGCCATACCGTAGTAAATAGTAGTATTACCATTAAAATCCATATAAATTCTTCCATTGGTCAAAAATATATCACATATTGGTCTTAATTGGCTTGTCTGGAGCCGTAGAAGACAATGAACGGGACAGATTCCTTTGATGTGGGTCCCGCCTGAGAAAAATCCCAAAATTTCCTATTTCCTTAAAAAAAAAAAAACCAAAGAAGCAACGGTGGCTGCTGCTGAGGACGACCAGCGTCCAGCGCTGGGGCGGGTGCGGTCGGTCGAGTTGGCTAGGGCTCACGGCCCCAGCAGTGGACCCCACGTGGTGCGTTTCAAAAATCCACACCGTCCATTAGGAAGCCCCTTAGGGCAGTGGGGTCCCTGCCAAAAATCAGCCGTATACGGATCTCAGGTGGGCCATACCGTTTAAAATCATGTGAAGACATGCCTAAAACATATAAAAACACTTGGTGGGGCCTACCTGAGTTTTGGATGTGGCTGAAACTTGGTCTGGACCCTCAGCCAGATGGGACACACATAATGGATGGACTGGATTTGTGGACCACATCACTATGGGTCCCTTGTGACTCGATCAATAGATTGGATGGAAAATAAACATTACAGTGGGTCCCCTCCCTGGTCCTACGTGACTTCATGAATAGGTTTGCGTGACAAATAAACATTCCAATGGGCCCCAGCGGATGGCCCCACTGTGGGGTGTGCACAGCCCACCATAATGTATAATTTGTATATCCATGCCATCTATTGTGGTGGGCCCAAAATCATGTGACCCTATGATCAGGTTTGAATGACAAATGAATATTATAGTGGGCCCTACCCTGGTCCACGTGACCTTATGTACAGGTTGGATGGAAAATGAATATTATGGTGGGCCCTTGGCTCACGTGCCCTCACCAACAGTTTGGAAAAAAAAAAATATTACAGTGGGCCCTACCCTTATGAATAGATTGGATTACAAATAAACATTACCGTGGGCCGTCCACGTAACCTTGTGAGCAGGTTGGACGTAAACAGCATGGTGGGCCCAGTCTGAGTGGCCTCATGAATAGTTTGGATGGCGAACCAACGTCACCATGGGCTCTAGGTCCACATGACTTTATGGACTGTTTGAGTGGCAAATAAACATCACTGTGGGCCTGGACAGATTGGGCGTAAATAGACATTTTAGTGGGCCCCTATTCATATGACCTTATCAACAGATTGGTTAGAAAAATAAACATTTTGGCGGGCCTCACATGAGGCCCACTTCAGTATATATGGGCTGATGTATTTAGGCCCATCTTGATATGTGATTAGGCCCATCTTAATGCATTTGTGGCCCATTGTCGAGGCCCACTTTGTTATTTATGGGCCCATGTGTGTAAGCCCATTTGATGTATTTGTGGCCCATTGTTGAGACCCACTTTGGTATATATAAGGCCTATGTGATTATTCCCATTTAATGCACATAAAGCTCATGTGATTGGGCTCATTTTTAATGAATTCTAAGGCCCATGAGTTATGACCCATTGCAAAAGACCTAAGGCCCATTGGTGAGGCTCATCGAGGTGATCCGCTTGATGAATGTAAGGCCCATATGATACGGCCCAATTGATGTACTTAAGGCCCAATTGAGTGCAACTAAGTCCATTGCAATGCGTGATCCCTCCCTGGCATATAACGATATTTATAGTAAGTAATGCCTTGGGAACAATGATGGTTAGATGCCCACATTGTAAGGATGACGTCGGTTAAATGTCAGTATTGTCACCCTCCCTAAGGATCACTAATAGGCCCATACTTATAGTAAGTAGGCTGTCTCGGTCCATCTCAGTTGTATGCAGAGCCCATCTCTATATACCTGTTTAGTATAGATTCACGATTCATTATCATACGCATCATATGTATGACTGATATGAGGAGTGACTGATCATAGCATATGCCTTCGGGCGAACTGTTTATGGACTCCCTGATAGGCGGAGTTGTCCTACATGAGTGCATGGTACACGTAGGACTGTTTCATGATTGGTAGTGTGACTCATGCACTTGCATTTGTATAATTGTGATTATTGTATGCCCTAGCGACATTAGGGCCATAGCCTCCACAGATGCATCGTGGGTGCTGGATTGGATACCGAAAATGTTTGGTTCTAGCATACGGGTGCCATAGATGTCTCTGGGTGAAAATTCCTAAACCCGATGGTACCAGAGGATGACTCCAACGACGAGACCGAGTGGATACACGAGCGCGCGAGGGCCGTATACCAGTAGGCCGCGTCTCCCACTGTGTCGTGGTCGGTTGGAAAGGGGTGTGACCTTACCCGCCTGAGTGAGGGGGAAACTTTTAGGTTGAGTTTGACCAGCTTGAGGAATCGGTCCGCTATCGACGAGCCGGGCCCGATATTGGCAGGCGGATAGTGAGGTCTCTTCTGCTCTCCCAGTTGTGCGTTCGGATAGGGACGACAAGCTGGCGTAGAGTGTACTAGACCCCGATGGTTATCCAAACTGAGAACCGTATTGACTCGATGGTCTAGTAAGGAGCTGCATTGATATGTGGATAAGGATTGATATGCTTGACTTGCATTCTGCATCGCATGGCCTGGATGTGGCCGATCGCATTCATATCTTGCACCGCATAGCCTTGGTACGGCTAATTGTATTCATGTACTCATCAGCACATTACAACATTATTCTGACCTTGCATTCTGAGCACGCTCGTATTGCGCACACACTTACACCGCCCTCTAAGCTTTATATAAGCTTATGCACGATTGATGCGTGCAGGTGACGCCAGGACGCAGCCTTAGTCTTGCCACAGTTGGAGCATGCATCTGAGCTTCTGGAGTTTTTGTTACTTTCCATATATTGTATTTTCCCTTTCATATACTTTGTATTCAAAGTTTTTGATCATAGTAGATTTTGTGATGGTGTTCTTGTGGTTATTGTTCGTGGGTTATACTTATATTATGTTCATTACAAATTAAATAGATATTAGAAATCCTTCTTGTAGCATCCCAGGATCGGAACCTGTTATATGGGTGCCGGGAGCCGAGAATGGGGTACTACGGAGGTTGTCGATGCCAGATTCGGCGATCGGAAATTTTGTGAGCCCGGTTTTCGAGTTTGGGGCGTGACAGAAGTTGGTATCAGAGCATAACTTGAGAATAACCGAGAACAACATCACATGTTTGCTATGAGTTTAGGACGATTAGGTTCCGAGTGCGAAACCTTCCGATTGAGTTCCCTAACGTGCGATTCTCAAGGTTAATTGGTGTTACTGTTCTTTCCTATAGGACATGCCGCCCAGGAGAGCGACCCGCGCACACCCCGATCCACCACCTGAGGCTCCAGCTTTACCATCTGCGCCTCCCGTTCCACCGCTTGAGATCCCTGCTCCCTTGCCTGAGGATGACATTCCTCCACCTGAGGCCGATGCGGAGCCGACTGTACCTATGAGTGCCTCTCAGTTACAGCAGATGTTACAGGCTGTGACAGCCGCACTCCAGGGATAGGGCAAGCGCCCAGTTGTTTCACCAGCTCAGGCAGAGCAGGAGCGCGCGAGCGCCTTACTTCGTGAGTTCAGACGGCTCGATCCTCCGCACTTCCAGGGCGAGCCAGACCCTACAGTAGCCGAGAGGTGGCGCTCCAATGTGGAGAAGATTTTTGATACCATATCCTGTACGACCGAGCAGCGAGTCCGGTTACCAGTATTTCTCTTCCAGGGCGAGGCCGAGCATTGGTGGACTTCCGTTACCAGTGTTGCAGGGCCCGATTTTGTCTGGACATGGGATGATTTTATAGACCGATTCGAGGAGCAGTACTTCCCCGACCATATCCGTCGTTAGAGAGCATTATAGTTCGAGACTCTGGTACAGGGAGACATGACCGTGGCACAGTACGCGGCCCGTTTTGTGGCGCTATCGAGTTTTGCGCCATATATGGTTGACGATGAGGGGCGGAAGGCCCGCCGTTTCGAGAACGGCTTACGTTACGGCCTTCGAGGTTGTGTCGTTGGGCATGAGCTCCCAACTTTTCAGACAGTGGTGCGGAGAGCTCAGATTTATGAGACTGATTGGGCCGACACGCAGGCCGACCGAGGTCAGAGGAGCGGTCAGAAGAGGCAGGCCCCCTCCAGTAGCTCACAGCAGCATCGACAACCACAGAGATTCAGGAGCCACCCGTCGGCCAGAGCACTGGTAGCACCGTCAGCACCCCCAGCGGCACCACCTCAGAGACAGCTTTCTGACACTTGTTATGGATGAGGTGGGATAGGGCACCGTAGGTGGGAGTGTCCTTGACCTCGGCAGCAGCAGCCGAGAGCACCACAGCAGCCTCCAGAGATTCCACCACCGAGGCCCCCTCAGCAGCAGCACCAGCCTTCGAGGCCACAGTAGCAGAGATAGCAGTTTCGAGCGCCTCAGCGACATCAGCAGCACCAGGGACCTCAGAAGGGACAGGCACCTCCTCAGCCAGCTCAGGCTAGATTTTATGCGGCTCAGCAGGACCCGCAGACCTCTGGAGGAGTCGTAGAGGGTATGCTTCCAGTCTCTTCATGCATCGCACATGTACTGTTTAATTTCGGTGCTTCGCACTTATTCATGTCTGAGGATTTCTGCCGATCGACTGGATTGCCGACAGAGTCTGCTAGTGAGGGATTGATCGTATCGACGCCCTTAGGGAAGACCACAGTATTGGGCCATTTCTGTTCGTCTTGCCCTGTTCTGGTCGGTGACATCTTCTTGCCCGCCGACTTGTACGTGTTGCCGATGTTAGACTTCGACGTTATCTTGGGCATAGATTGACTTGCTGAGTACTACACCATTTTGGATTGCTCCGCGAGGACAGTCACATTTTGCATACCAGGCTTGCTGCAGTTCCAGTTTGTCGCCGAGCCCAGAGGAGAGTCGTTGTCATGCTTGATGTCCTGCGCCGTTGAGGAGCCTGTCGTCACTTGTATTAATCAGTTGCCGATTGTCTGTGACTTCCCCGACGTGTTTCAGGAGATTCCAGGATTGCCGCCGCGCCGTCATATTGAGTTCCAGATTGATCTTGTGCCTGGTACCGCGCCTATCTCGAAGACCCCGTATCATATGGCACCGATGGAGTTGCGTGAGCTACAGCGACAGTTGGACGAGTTGCGTGAGTTGGGATTTATTCGTCCGAGCAGTTCACCTTGGGGAGCGCCGGTACTCTTCGTCAGGAAGAAGGATGGCTCGTTGAGGCTCTGCGTAGACTACCGCGAGCTCAACCGGGTCACGATTAAGAACAAGTACCCGCTCCTGAGGATAGATGAATTGTTTGACCAGCTGCAAGGTGCACAGTTCTTTTCGAAGATTGACCTGCATTCCAGTTATCACCAAATTTGTATTCGAGAGGAAGACATCCCGAAGACGGCTTTCAGGACGCGTTATGGTCATTTTGAGTTTCAGGTCATGTCCTTCGGACTGACCAATGCACCCGCGGTCTTTATGCAGTTGATGAATGAGGTCTTTCGTCCATATCTCGATCAGTTTGTGGTGGTCTTCATCGACGACATTCTGATATATTCGAGGACCCGTGAGGACCATATGCAGCATTTGGAGATTGCATTGCAGACCCTCCGTGCCCACCAGCTGTATGCGAAGCTGGAGAAGTGCGAGTTTTGGCAGGAGGAGGTGAGGTTCCTCGGTCATGTGGTGACGAGGGAGGGTGTCGCAGTGGACTCTTCGAAGGTTGAGACAGTGCGTCAGTGGAGCCAGCCCACTACTGCATCCGAGATCCGTAGTTTCCTTGGCTTGGCGGGCTATTATCGGCGTTTCATTGAGGGCTTCTCCCGTATTGCTGCCCCGATGACCAGGTTGACTCGGAAGGGCGTAGACTTTGTTTGGACTGATGCATGTGAGCGGGCATTCATGGAGCTGAAGGACCGTCTGACGTCCGCTCCTGTCCTCACTCTTCCCTCTGGGAGTGATGGATTTGTTGTATTTACCGATGCCTCACGTATTGGATTGGGTGTTGTCCTGATGCAGCACGGCAGACCTGTAGCCTTTGCGTCTCGTCAGCTCAAGGTCCATGAGCTGAACTACCTCACGCATGATTTGGAGCTGGCAGCTGTTGTCTTCGCACTGAAGGTGTGGAGGCACTATCTCTATAGGGTTAGGTTCGAGCTCTTCTCCGACCACAAGAGCTTGAAGTATCTATTCTCTCAGTCCGAGCTGAAGATGAGACAGACGCTGGATGGAGCTTCTGAAGGACTATGATTTTGACCTCCAGTACCACCCAGGCAAGGCGAACGTGGTAGCGGATGCCCTCAGCCGTCAGCCACGAGGCCTAGTGACACATATAATGATTCACGAGTGGAGGATGCTCGAGGATATAGAAGAGTACGACTTCGATTTTGGTCTGCAGTCTTCTATCGTTCAGTTATCGAGTCTGTCGATTCAACCCTCTCTTGTCGCAAGGGTGATCGAGGCTCAACAGACAGATGAGTCGTTACAGGATTATCGAGCAGAGACAGCATCTGAGAGCCAGACCGATTGGCAAATTGGTTCTAATGGTGGACTTCGCTTCAGAGGCCGATTATGTGTCCCGGATATTCCTGAGTTGCGTAGAGATCTTATGACCGAGGCACATCGATCGCGGTCTTCTATCCACCCTGGTTCGACGAAGATGTATCAGGATATGAGGAGGCAGTATTTTTGGGCAAGGATGAAGCGCCAGATTGCCAGTTTTGTGGCCGAGTGTGACACATGCCAGCGTGTCAAGGCCGATCATCAGAGACTCCCTGGTTTGTTACAGCTGTTGAGCGTTCCGATGTGGAAGTGGGAGCATGTATCTATCGATTTTTTCATGGGTCTGCCAAGGACTCAGCGCAGTCATGACGTTATTAGGGTTATCGTGGACCGTCTGACGAAGTCGGCACATTTTCTTGCGATCCGTGAGACTTAGCATACGGACCGGCTCGCCAGGCTATTTGTTGAGGAGATAGTGAGACTGCATGGCATTCCAGTCTCGATCGTTTCTGACTGAGACCCGAGGTTCACGTCTCAGTTTTGGAGGAGCTTTCAGAGAGCGATGGGCACTAATTTGCAGCTCAGTACCGCATATCATCCGCAGACCGATGGCCAGACCGAGAGGGTCAACCAGATACTTGAGGATATGCTTCGGGCCTGCGCGATTGACTTCGGAGGTAGCTGGGATGAGCATTTGCGATTGGCTGAGTTCGCGTACAACAACAGTTACCAGGCGACCATTGGCATGACTCCTTTTGAGGCATTATATGGCAGACCGTGTAGATCTTCGAGTTGTTGGACCGAGGTTGGAAAGCGACATCTTCTAGGTCCCGAGCTTGTGCAGGAGACATCAAAGGCTATTGATATCATCAGGCAGAGGATGCGCACAGCTCAGACCCGGCAGAAGAGTTTCGCTAATTGCCGGCGTCGTCCCTTGGAGTTCGATGTAGGGGATAGAGTGTATCTCAAGGTCTCGCCCATGAAGGGCGTGGTTCGATTTGGAGTGAAGGGCAAGCTTGCCCCGAGATTTATAGGACCTTTTGAGATCACTGGGCGTGTTGGCGTCGTGGCCTACCGACTTGCCTTACCATTTGAGTTGTCTAGCGTCCACAACGTTTTCCACATCTCTATGTTGAGAAAGTGTGGGTCAGACGTAGTTCCTGTTATCGATTGACAGCCGCTAGAGGTTCGTAAGGATGCTTCTTACATTGAGCAGTCAGTTCGTATCCTTGATCGCAAGGAGCAGGTCTTCCGGACCAAGGTCATCTCCTTGGTGAAGGTTCAGTGGGGCCATAATTCTGTTGATGAGGCGTCTTAGGAGCGCGAGGTTAAGATTCGAGAGCGCTATCCCCATCTCTTTGTTGATTGATCATACATTGTATCTTGTATATTGTCTCCGATTTTATATGACGATGCCTCATTTTCCCTTCTTTTATGAGTTATGTTCTCCTGCGATTACTATGCAAATTTCGAGGACGAAATTTTTATTTATGAGGGGAGAGTTGTAAGACACGTATCTTAGACCGTACCGTTCCGTTGACTTCCGCGATCCTTCCGGTCGAATTCCGGCAATCTTCGACGTTTACGCTCGAACCTAAGTCGAGTCCCGCATATCAGAGTCGACTCGACCCGAAACTTATACCTTAGCGACCGCGCCGTCGCCTCGGTTCTCGCGCCGCGACCCACGCACCGACCCGATACCCAGGCTAGAAGATGTCAGTCTGCGTTCAATTCGAAGAAAACACCGCACGTTGCGGATTACGAGGGAATCTCTACGAGATGTCCCATCAATCAATCAATCAATCCCATCAATCAAGTACACATCGTACATCAAGTCAAGTACAACAACCCATACCTTTCTCTCACACAAGCAAGCTCAAAGTCAACTCTCTCTCCCATCACCCATCACTTTCTTACACATCCATACCATGTCAAGTACACTTCACATCTATCACCCATCCCTTTAACCCATCCTCTCACTCTCTCTCTCATTTCTCGAAGCAACTCCCAAGCAAAAAAAAAATCCACACGTCCAAGCCCCTTCTCCTAAATCCCAAGTGTGGCCCACCTTCTCATCTTCCATCCACACCTCTCATCTCTCATCCACACCATCAAGGTCCATCATCCACCGTCCAAAGTGAAGGTAAGGAGCTAAGGAGGCTAGGGGAGCAAGAAGGAAACCAAGAGGTGGGTGATCCACCATTAATTCATGTTTTTAGGGCCACTTGTTGTGGGACCCAAATTGATGTATACAATGTAGAGAGGGGCCCATAGTGGCGGGGTCCCTTTATCTTACCGTATATCTCTCTCTACCTCCCTCTTTTCTCTCCCTTGAATGTGGTGGGCCCCACCAAGTTGTGCTAAATCAACTCCAGCTATCAAATGGGTGGCCCATCACATTTTAGGTGAGATAACCTAAATGGTATGGTATATTTTATATATATATATATATATATATATATATATATATATATATATATATATATATATATATATATACATACATATACGTATGTATATACGTATACATACATCAGGTGGGCCATGTCCCTGTGGGACCCACCGTATGGTACCTGTTTTAGCACGCCGTCCAGCGTCTCTGGACGCTGGACTGGCAACGTTAACACACTGCACGTTTCTTAAAAAAAAAAAAAAAAAGAGAGGGGAAATGGTGGGCCACTCATGCAGGCCCCACCTTGATGCATATGCCTAATCTAAGCCGTCCATCCTTTTTCTCAGCCCATTTGAGGCGTTGAACCGAAAAATGAGATCAATCGGATGAACAAGCGGGCCATACCGTAGTAAATAATAGTATTACCATTAAAATCCACATAAATTCTTCCATTGGTCAAAAATATATCACATATTGGTCTTGATTGGCTTGTCTGGAGCCGTAGAAGACAATGAACGGGACGGATTCCTTTGATGTGGGTCCCGCTTGAGAAAAACCCCAAAATTTCCTATTTCCTTAAAAAAAAAAAAAAAAAAAAAAAAACCAAAGAAGCAGCGGTGGTTGCTGCTGAGGACGACCAGCGTCCAGCGCTGGGGCAGGCGCGAGCGCGGGCGGTCGAGTTGGCTAGGGCTCACGGCCCCAGCAGTGGACCCCACGTGGTGCGTTTCAAAAATCCACACTGTCTATTAGGAAGCCCCTTAGGGCAGTGGGGTCCCTGCCAAAAATCAGCCGTATACGAATCTCAGGTGCGCCATACCGTCTAAAATCATGTGAAGACATGCCTAAAACATATAAAAACACTTGATGGGGCCTACCTGAGTTTTGGATGTGGCTGAAACTTGGTCTGGACCCTCAGCCAGATGGGACACACATAATGGATGGACTGGATTTGTGGACCACATCAATATGGGTCCCTTGTGACCCGATCAACAGATTGGATGGAAAATAAACATTACAGTGGGTCCCCTCCCTGGTCCTACGTGACTTCATGAATAGGTTTGGGTGACAAATAAACATTCCAGTGGGCCCCAGCGGACGGCTCCACTGTGATGTGTGCACGGCCCACCATAATGTATAATTTGTATATCCATGCCATCTATTGTGGTGGGCCCAAAATCATGTGACCCTATGATCAGGTTTGAATGACAAATAAATATTACAGTGGGCCCTACCCTGGTCCATGTGACCTTATGTACAGGTTGGATGGAAAATGAATATTATGGTGGGCCCCTGGCTCACGTGCCCTCACCAACAGTTTGGGAAAAAAACATATATATTACAGTGGGCCCTACCCTTATGAATAGATTGGATTACAAATAAACATTACCGTGGGCCGTCCACGTAACCTTGTGAGCAGGTTGGACGTAAACAGCATGGTGGGCCCAGTCTGAGTGGCCTCATGAATAGTTTGGATGGCGAACCAACGTCACCATGGGCTCTAGGTCCACATGACTTTATGGACTGTTTGGGTGGCAAATAAACATCACTGTGGGCCTGGACAGATTGGGTGTAAATAGACATTTTAGTGGGCCCCTATTCATATGACCTTATCAACAGATTGGTTAGGAAAATAAACATTTTGGCGAGGCCCACTTCGGTATATATGGGCTGATGTATTTAGGCCCATCTTGATATGTGATTAGGCCCATCTTAATGCATTTGTGGCCCATTGTCGAGGCCCACTTTGTTATTTGTGGGCCAATGTGTGTAGGCCCATTTGATGCATTTGTGGCCCATTGTTGAGACCCACTTTGGTATATATAAGGCTTATGTGATTAGGCTCATTTGATGCACATAAAGCTCATGTGATTGGGCTCATTTTTAATGAATTCTAAGGCTCATGAGTTATGACCCATTGCAAAGGACCTAAGGCCCATTGGTGAGGCTCATCGAGGTGATCTGCTTGATGAATGTAAGGCCCATATGATACAGCCCAATTGATGTACTTAAGGCCCAATTGAGTGCAACTAGGTCCATTGCAATGCGTGATCCCTCCCTGGCATATAACGATATTTATAGTAAGTAATGTCTTGGGAACAATGATGGTTAGATGCCCACATTGTAAGGATGACGTTGGTTAAATGTCGGTATTATCACCCTCCCTAAGGCTCACTAATAGGCCCATACTTGTAGTAAGTAGGCTGTCTCGGTCCATCTCAGTTATACGCAGAGCCCATCTCTATATACCTGTTTAGTATAGATTCACGATTCATTATCATACGCATCATGTGTATGACTGATATGAGGAGTGACTGATCATAGCATATGCCTTCGGACGAACTGTTTATGGACTCCCTGATAGGCGGAGTTGTCCTACATGAGTGCATGGTACACGTAGGACTGTTGCATGATTGGTAGTGTGACTCATGCACTTGCATTTGTATGATTGTGATTATTGTATGCCCTAACGACATCAGGGCCATAGCCTCCACAGATGCATCGTGGGTGGCTGGATTGGATACAGGAAATGTTTGGTTCTAGCATACGGGTGCCATAGATGTCTCTGGGTGAAAATTTCTAAACCCGATGGTACCAGAGGATGACTCCAACGACGAGACCGAGTGGATACACGAGCGCGCGAGGGCCGTATACCAGTAGGCCGCGTCTCCCATTGTATCGTGGTCGGTTGGAAAGGGGTGTGACCTTACCCGCCTGAGTGAGGGGGAAACTTTTAGGTTGAGTTTGACCAGCTTGAGGAATCGGTCCGCTATCGACGAGCCGGGCCCGATATTGGCAGGCGGATAGTGAGGTCTCTTCTGCTCTCCCAGTTGTGCGTTCGGATAGGGACGACAAGCTGGCGTAGAGTGTACTAGACCCCGATGGTTATCCAAACTGATAACCGTATTGACTCGATGGTCTAGTAAGGAGCTGCATTGATATGTGGATAAGGATTGATATGCTTGACTTGCATTCTGCATCGCATGGCCTGGATGTGGCCGATCGCATTCATATCTTGCACCGCATAGCCTTGGTACGACTGATTGTATTCATGTGCTCATTAGCACATTACAGCATTATTCTGGCCTTGCATTCTGAGCACGCTCGTATTGCGCACACACTTACACCACCCTCTAAGCTTTCTATAAGCTTATGCACGATTGATGCGTGCAGGTGACGCCAGGACGCAATCTTAGTCTCGCCATAGTTGGAGCGTGCATCCGAGCTTCTGGAGTTTTTGTTACTTTCCGTATATTGTATTTCCCCTTTCATACACCTTGTATTCAAAGTTTTTGATCATAGTGAATTTTGTGATGATGTTCTTGTGGTTATTGTTTGTGGGTTATGCTTATGTTATGCTCATTACAAATCAAATAGATATTAGAAATCCTCCTTGTAGCATCTCAGGATCGGAACCTGGTATATGGGTGCCGGGAGCCGAGAATGGGGTACTACGGAGGCTGTCGGTGCCAGATTCGGCGATCGGGAATTTTGTGAGCCTGGTTTCAGAGTTTGGGGCGTTACAATATTTCATATCTTAATTGTTGAGGACTTAACCGGCAGAATGTGTTTCTGCTAAAATAACAGTTCATTTGGTAATTAGTACTTGTAATGAATGACATTTTTAGTCAGGGACAGAGAAGCGTTAACCTGGTATTCAATTTTCCATTTTCTGCCACTCCATGCTCAGTTAGTTGAGCTGCAAGTTATCATGCCAAAATATTCAGCTGAAAGTTGATTTGGGTGTATTTCCAAACATTAACTTGTATCAGTAACATCTTGATGGTATTTGGTCCAAAGCACCTTCTGTTTGATTCCATTTTTACGGAATAATATATGTTGGAATTAGGATGTCTACTGGAGTATCCTCCAAGAGAATAACATGTCAGCTTCCGGGGTGAATATTTTGGAACCGATTTCTTGAAGCCATGGGCAAAATGCTAAGCACAGACAGTAATCTAGTTGAGTATGCAGTTGACTTTGTTGTATATCTAAGCATGGACTTTCTAGTGTTTTTGTCCCTTACATATTTATTTGATTGCGTTGATGGACTTGAAGCTGATGGAGCGAACTCCAATTGATGCTTTTTTCCCAACAGGTAGCTAGTCACCCTGTACCTTTATTTGATTGGCATTGTTGGATTTAAAAGTGGATGCATTGATGATGATAGTAACTAATGCAGGGGCATTTTCACACCGGGCTCGAGTAGGATAACCCGTGGGATGTGGGGACACGCTTGGGGCAGGTGACCCATATGATTTGGGGCCCACGGGAGAGGTCTTGTGTTCGATACTCCTCACCAGGGGTGATTAATGCGCATTTCACACCGGGCTCGAGTGGGATAGCCTGTGGGATGCGGGGACTCACTCAGGGTGGGCAGCCCGTGTGAGGCGGTACCCATGTGATTTGGGGCCCCCGAGGGGGGTTCGGTCGAGGTCCTAACCTGTGCGATGTAGTGCCTGGGCTATGAGATAAAAGAATTAATTCTCCATGCTCTAACAGTTCGAGCTTTTAGAGCAAGTGGTTAATTGTCCTGCATCAAATTGGTATCAGAGCGGGAAGTCTAGTATTCGAGACTCCTCACCAGGGGTGATTAATGTGGGGACATTTTCACACCGGGGTTGAGTAGGGTAGCCCGCGGGATGCAGAGACACACTCGGGGTGGGTGAACCATGTGATTTGGGGCCCACAGGGGAGGTCTCGTGTTCGAGACTCCTCACCGGGGGTGATTAATGCGTATTTCACACAGGGCTCAAGTGGGGTAACCTGTGGGATGTGGAGACACACTCAGGGTGGGCGGCCTATATGAGGCGGTGCCCATGTGGTTTGGGGCCCACAGAGAGGGTTTGGCCGAGGTCCTAACCCATGCGATGTGGGGCCTGGGCTATGAGATATAAGGATTAATTCACCATGCTCTAACAATTCAAGCTTTTAGAGCAAGTGGTTAATTGTCCTGCATCAGTAACCCAATCGATGATTTTACCCACAAGCAGTCAGCTCCTTCGGCTTCCCTTTTTCCGGTGCTGGTACTGCCCAATCATCTGTATTCCTTTGTATTCAGATCAGTATATAGCAATGCATCTTTTGTATACCAATTTCTGATTTATGTTAGATACTGTGTATTACGTCACGTGTGCATCATTTACTTCTGGATTCCAATAGCATCAGAATAGTGCAGTTCTTCTTGGTGGTGTCCCCCTGCTTGACTTGTGTTTTGAGTGATATGTGTAGAGGGTTGTCC
The DNA here is from genome assembly GCA_037074715.1 of Magnolia kwangsiensis. NCBI lineage: Eukaryota > Viridiplantae > Streptophyta > Magnoliopsida > Magnoliales > Magnoliaceae > Magnolia > Magnolia kwangsiensis. Next base: position 5,697,550 of record CM073582.1, read on the forward strand.
AGCTGTGAGGAGCTCAGCATGAGTTTACATGTTACTGTCCATGTTTATTTGATGAATACGTGCATAATGTTTAGCCATTGTTATGATATTTCCTTGATGTAATATATTTACATTGTTGATTTTCTATGTATGCACGTTTTTTTAGAAACAAGGTATGAGGATCATTTTCAGAGGAAGAGTCATAGTATCAATCACTATATCTTCACTGATTCAGATGTGGCTGTGGTTGACGATCTTGGACACATATTCCATAAGTATCCAGATTTCCATCTGGCACTCACTTTCCGGAACAATAAAGATCAACCACTGAATTCAGGATTTATTGCAGTGAGGGGCACGCTTGACGGAATTCTGAAGTTTGTCATTTCATTTCTCTCTCTTAGATGTCAACTTTTCTTTAGGCTGCATTCCAATGCTCAATTGAATCAAATTGCATTAAATTGGAAATGGCATAAGTGGTTCTCACCCCCTCCATTCATAAAGCGATGCGATTCGAACTTCAAGTGCATGAAATTGCAATCAGGGGGTTGTTACTTGTATTTGGAAACTAAAGGGTCTCAACTCAATTCTAGCGATTTGCTCTATACTTAATTGAATTATTGCAATACAGTCCAGCTGAGCAACCAGACGCACAATCAGAGATTTGGAATATCGTAAACCAAATCCTGGTGGCAGGGCGAAGATCTTTCTACAAGAAGTAGTGGAGGTGTACAGTTCCAAACATATGAAGGCATCCCACATGCTTGGAGATCAGTTGGCTCTTGCCTAGGTTATAAAATCTCATCCTTCATTTGATGCAAAAATATTTAACAGGCCAGAAGCCTTCCTGGATCAAATCCATGGAGCGCCGGTGCTGTTCTTACCTTGTGCTGTTTACAATTGGACGCCACCTGAGGGTGCAGGGAAGTTTCACGGCATGCCTTTAGACGTTAAGGTGACATTTTTTGTTAGACTTACGCAGGATTTTTCATTACCCTGTCATTTGAAATGTGCATTTCTGTTACTACTATTTTATTATGTGTGTGCATTGCCGATTGCTCTTTAGGAGACGTCCCTCCAAATGTAGCCATAGATTTCTGACAGCTAATAAAGTGTCAGAGGCACTAGACATACTATTGAGTTGACCGCCTCATTCCTCACTTCCTTCAAGTCAAATGCATCATATGTTTTCCACCCCTAATCATAAAGAGAAAGATGAGTCAATCCGGGGGCTATTCATGAGGATGGGCCATCATAGACATGCCGCCGTCCAAATATCAAGGTCCACTCATATGATGGGCCACACATGCGCATTGATATAGACGGTCATCTTTTCTTCTAACCATCCGTGTTTCTCATGCACCTCTTCAAGCTCACCTCTTGTGCAGCATTCCTCATTCATAATGAGAAAAAAAAAAAGGTCCGACTTTGATTTCATCTCATTGATCTGTCAGCAACAAAAGATGCTCCAAAGCCCATTAAAAAGTTTGAGGGTATGATTCACTTGCATACGTTTCATGTCTATTGCTGTATTTGATTTCATCGATTGTACTTCACCTGAGTGTCAAAATACGAAGCCTTACATGATGATTTTATTAGATTAAAAACTTTGGCACTGTTTGTCATCTTCAGGTTGTCCATTTCAAAGGGTCAAGGAAACGGCTAATGCTGGAATCTTGGAACTTCTACAGCACCTCCCCAGCTTCTGATATTTCTGATATGCTATGCCTCATCTTAAAGAGTGGCAGAACAAAGTATGATTTTTAGATCCTGGCTTGCTTGCATATTCTAATGCTTCTTTGTCAAGGGCAATTTCAATATTCAAATCATCTTCCCCACCTTGTTTCCTGCCATCAACACATACTATGTCTTGGTAAGTTCACCATCTGGATCCTCTTCTGATAATTTTGCAGGGGATTTTTATTTTTATTTTTGTTTACTTATTTTTTCTTGGGTGGAGGGGAAGTGGTTTGTTTTTTGGGGAGGGGGGATTTTGCTAAGCCCACATGAGTGCAGAACTCTGCCCATGCACACAGAAGCACACATGCCATTTGACACACTTGTACGAGATCTGATATTTCCATCAGGTAGGCTGTAGTGTTTTGATCTTTTGGCCTAATAATCAGGTTCACTTCAGCGGGCCACCATGTATACACAAACAGATGACTGAAACAATACTTTTCTGGCCATCCATTTGTTTTGTATACTGGAATGTGGTGTGAAATGGCCTGACTAAGGGTAGAAAATCATCTAAATAATGTGGCCCACCTTAGGATAAGCTTGGATCTCGAACGCCATATTGTCATATGTGCTTGTGTGTGGATGGGCAGGGCAAAAGATATGCATTAAGTTTAGGAAACCTCTTTAAATAAGTAAATAAAACACACCTAACCAGAAGATCTACATATGACAATGATTTTTTTTTTTTCCTTTAAATTTTTAACTAATTGGGCATTCTTGTGTGGAAAGTTGGATCGATTCAGTTGCAATTCAGTATTTCAGCTGTCAAATTCTGAATTTTCTTTTTGATGTCTTTTGAAAAATATTACCAGAACCTACTTTAACTCAGTGTTCAATACCCACTTGAGAGTCAAGTATTTACCAAAACTTGCATTTGACAAATATTTACCAAAACCTACTCCAGTCTAAAGAGTTTCCTTGGACCTCTAATAGAAGTTTAGGGTTAAAATATCCATTTTGGCTCATTTAAACAATGGAATTAAAAGTTTAAAATTAGTTGTTGCAGTTAATATTAGGTGTTGTAACAGTTGAAAATTAGGTGTTCCAGTTCATTGCCCATTGGTGATTGAGTTCTGGAATTTTTTCCCTTGCTTGGTTTGGGATCTCTAGATCTTTTAATGAGTCCATCGGTGCATTGCTGCTTGGATAGTGTGGGCCCTACAAATGCCCAATGGATACCCGGTTCATATGGGGATTGTGGAAAGAAGCAGAAGAGTTTGCGAGGAGAAAGTTGCACAATGATTCCTTAAATTCTGGCTATTATGATTGTTAATTGGGTGTTGCCAAGAAAGAAGTTTCATGGGTGTACAATGGCAGTTCTTTTTGGGACATTGGGGATGGTTGTTGTTGTCCGTTGCCATGTGTCTGGGGTCTCTGGGATTCCCCTTGATCTTTGTCTGTCATCTTCTATGATAGCCAGTTTCACGAGTCGCTGTCCATATTCTATTCTTCTTCAGTTTCTCTTAATAAATCCCACTGCCTTACAAAAGTAATAATAATAATAATAATAACTGTTGAATATTAGGGTCTGTTAGGATGTCATTATATCTGCATTAAGCTCAAATGTGATTGGTTCAAATGACTGGAATTCATCCATCAACGCGTCACTTCGGAAAAAAGCACTGATTGAGTAGGCTTTTTGTTGGAGTCTCCTCACACCTCCAAACAAAAGTGTCCTAATCAAAGCGGGAACTGTGTAAATAGTGCTTTAAAAGCATATGGTTTGACATCCCAACTGGGATTAATCACAACAACATCAAACGTTAGATGATAATAGGGGTGCTGGTGAAAGGGCAAAAATATTTAATAGGCTTGTTTGTAGATGTTTGTTTTGGTAGAGCAACCCATGTGCTAGGCGGCTCATGTACATGCCATATACATGCCAGCAGTACGAGACCAATACATTTATGAGAGAGGTGCAACTATGAAGATGCTCTCTCCCTAGAATAAGGTCAGTCCAGTTGTGAGGTGGCCCCATGGTTAGCAAAAATCTGTAATAATATAAAAAATTAAAAATTAAAAACTCATATAATTGCGTGAATGTTTAAAGCTCCATATAATTCAGAAGATCAGAAAAAAATCATTTATGAGAGAGGTGCAACTATGAAGATGCTCTCTCCCAAGAATAAGGTCAGTCCAGTTGTGAGGTGGCCTCATGGTTAAAAAGACACTGGGCTTTTTCATGATCTAAAATTTACTGTCTTTTTGGCATTTCTATTTCGCTGAATCTGTTACTGTCTTTTAAATGGTCTATAATGAATTGAACATAAACATTTTCCCATGCCATACTGATGAATTAAATATGAACATTTTCCCATGCTATAATGAATTAAAGCATAAACATTTTCCCATGCTGTTTTTTGGCCTTATGGAGGATTGCTATCTGTGGGCCACAGTTTACAACAACAGTGGATTGCTGAAAAAAAAATAAAAAAACTTGGACAGTTTTTGCCTGTCCCACCCAACTCTTTCTAACAATGTGGCCTACCTGATGAATGGACCAGGTTCTGGCACATGTGATAGCGTGTGGAGGGTATATCTTATACATGCTTTTGGGATCAGCAAAGCTCTATTGTGGTAAATATTAAGGACTCTTTGGCAGCTTGTATTTGGAGTACATTGGAATCCAAATCACAATTCAACTAGAATTGAAGTGATCTAGTATATTTAATTGTATTTGGCATCTTGTAATTGGAATCCAATGGAATCCCAAATTTCTATTTGGCTGTCTAGATTTTGGGTAAGGAATTTTGTAATATATTCACAACAACCTGAATATGATAAAGTAAACTATCTTTAATACCCTAAAATGGCATGCATGGAATTGGCATGTCAGATTATCATTGTAATAAGTAGTGTAAGATATACTTTGGCAAAAAAAGAGGCAATTTTGAGCCTCAGGTGGAGCACAAAAATAGGTTCACTAGTTTTATAGTTGAAGCGAAATCTCATATGCTTCCAAAAAGTCAAGTGGGCCACAAATTGTAGAATCGTGCCTATCTAAGATCACCATGTAGCTCACTTGAGTTTTGAAATTGCATGATTTTTGGATTCTATTCTTCTTGATGGGGCATATTATTTGAATAGATAAGATGGAACATGCAAACCATGGTGGCCCACCATCAATTGCTCATGCTTTTAAAAAAAAAAAAAAAAAGCCTTTAAAACCTAGGTGGGCCTATTGTTCAAAGTATCCTCCTCCCCTAAAAAAGTAATGCGGGGGCATTTTCACTCCGGGCTCGAATGGGGTGGCCTGTAGGATGCAAGGGCACACTCGGGGTGGGTGTCCCGCATAACCCATGAATTTGGGGGCCGTGTGAGGCGGGCGACTCGTCTGAGGTGGAGCCCATGGATTGTAGGCCCATGAGGAGGGTTCGGCCGAGGACTTAACCCATGGATTTTGGGCCTGGGCTATGAGATAAAGGGATTAATTCGTCATGCTCTAACAGTTCAAGCTTTTAAAGCAAATGGTTAATTGTCCTGCGTTAAATTGGTATCAAAGCAGGAGATCTCGTGTTCAAGACTCCTCGCCAGGAGTGATTAATGCAAGGGCATTTTCATTAATTCGCCATACTCTAACAGTTCAAGCCTTTAGAACAAGTGGTTAATTTTTCTGCATAAAAAAGCCTTTGGCGATCCAGTCAGAGTGATAAGATGCTTTGTATGTATCATTAGTGTATCAGTGATATTTCAATAATATCATCATGTATTGATATCACCAAAAATCAATTTATTTAAAGAATTTTCATTTCGTTTTTTTATGGTTGCATAGTTGTATGCAGTGTTCAATTTGTCGATAGATGATGATATTGATAATATTGCGATATTATCGTTATCACTTCATGGGTGATATCAAGGCTAAAACACCTCAACAAAATGGGGTTGTTGAAAGAAAAAATAAAGTGCTACAAGAGATGACCAATGTTATGCTAAATAGCATAAGTTACCTAAAAATTTGTGGGCTGAAGCTATAAACGTGCTCCACAACTGGTCGAGTACGTGCTCGACCAGTCATGATACACTGAAAAATTAAATTTTATCTAAAAAATTTTAAAAATATTTGCATAAAATAAATAAATTCTTTCATTTTCTTTCCGGTTGTCGATGAATTATTGGCGAAATGTCATGTGTTGTTAACTATTCTAAAATATTGATAAATGGTTGGATGAATAAATGGGATGGATGGATGGATGAATGGAATGGTTAGACATGTTTTTTGGCTCTCATTAAATGAAAACTTATTGTGTATGCATTTTTGTTTCAATTTTTTGATTCGTTTTGTGTGTGTGTGTGTGTGTGTGGAGAGAGAGAGAGAGGCATGCTCACCTACGGAATCCCATGAAACTTTAGGAGGTGAATTTTTACCCTAATCTAAGATTATGGTGGGCCATAGCAAAGAGAAATTCAAATCAAGGGAAGAAACTGTTTGCATTTTTCATTGCCCACCGAAGTTTTGGTTCAAAGTAAAAATTCGTGCCAAAGGGTTTCATGAGGTTCTGCTTCATGTGGACCCTTTAGATTTTTGAGACTTATCAGATATGATGAGTTCTCAAAAAAGTTCGTATGTAGTATGTACGAACTGATTCGCAAGTGAGCGTACCTCTCTCTCTCTCTCTCTCTCTCTCTCTCTCTCTCTCTCTCTCTCTCTCTCTCTCTCTCTCTCTATATATATATATATATATATATATATATATATATATATATATATATATCCGTGTGTGTGTTTTAGTATTTTCTGAAGTTTCACTGAAAAATTTCATCAATTTTCTTATGTTTCCTGCATTTTCAATTATCTTTAATATTATTAACAATTTTGATCTTATTTTTGTATCCTGGAACGAAAACATTGGGGTGGGCCCATGATGAGTCAAGTGAAATGGCCCAGATCCATGAATTAGTGGTTGGGATTATCCGACCAATCTAAAATTTAGATTGTAACTTTGGTGATAGTGGGTTCCACAATTTATTCAGGTTGAATATACGCAACATGTAGCATTTCTATATGCCTACGTATCAGCGTTGCACTGCAGACAAAGTATCTACTCTCGATTATCAGAAGGATAGGATGGTTGTGTTGGTCAGAGGTTGACGACAATGGCGTTGCATTGACTGCACGTGATGATGCTGCTTTCTTGCTGAGATCAATGGTGTGTGTTGACTGTGGGTGATGCTGTTGCTTTTGACACTATCAGAATCAATGACTTGCTTACCCTGCAGTGAGGAGTTGCAATGGGCAGCGTCTGGGTAGTGGAACCGTGTTGGAAAAAATGGAATGGGGATGTGTGGATGGACAGGCTATGAGAGAGAGAGAGAGAGAGAGAGAGAGAGAGTTGAAGAAGATGAGGGATGGGACCGATACAGAAATCAAGGATAGTGTGGTTCAGATTCTTAACCCAAGCCTGTGTTTTCAAAACTCCTACGAAAATGGGAATTAAGTTACACCATTCTCTCAATTACACGCTTCCAAAATAATAATAATAATAATAATTTAAAATTAAAATCCTTTCCAATACACTGGACTCCACATTGCCAAACAGCCCCTATACGATGTTTTAAATATTGTTATCGTGTAATGTTTCGCACCCTTGGGATGCGGATAAATATCGGTTATCGCATAGGATATATCGGTTGTATCGTGTAATATATCGTTGTTGTTGGGAAACCCGTGAACATTGAAAAATTGGTTAAATGTTTCAGTAAAACTTCAAGGATTGTTGAAAAAGACATCAATACACATTTAAAAATCAAAACATTACAAAAAAAAAAAAAAAAATACACATAATAGAGGTTTTTTTTGTATGGGGTCATAATATATATGCTTTCCAACTGAATTGATGGAAATATATTCAAAGTCTATTCATATAATTTATAAACATTAGAAGACATGCATAGAAACACAAGCAATACATTCAAAAGCAAAACAAGAATATAAAATCAAGTTACATACATGTTTAATTTTGTGTTTGGATATAAATATTGCAACTGATTTGTGAGAAATTGAGAAATTTTATTTTTTTTCTCAACTTGACCCATCTCTCCTAAATCTCAAAATCAAAGTTACAAATCCATGTTTTTTCATGGAAAACATGATGAATAATAAATTTGTAACGATTTGACACTGGTTTAATGTGATTTACAACAAAAACATAGATCAAAAATTAAAAATGCTCGCTGAATCGAAAACGTGAGATATATCGACACTACCTGTGCATTTTGTATCTCACGAGTGGAATACAAGATATATTGTGGAATATATGGGTTGATATCATCGATATTTAAAACACTGCCCCTATATAGGTTATGGTGGTTTTCCCTTCTATCATTAAACAAAAGTACTACAAGATTTTTAGGGGCATTTGGATCTTAAGTTACTTGAGATAAGCTACCTCTATCTTAGGGTTCTTACTCTTACTCCAGTGGTGGACTCTTAGGAGTTTCAACACTTGGTTGAGGTTTTAAGTGCTCATAGAGGGTGAAATCCCACCATGATGTGAGTGTGTGTGCATGTGTTATAAATAAAAAAAATTAAATTTAAAAAAAAAAAAAAAAAACCACTTGTATCTTAAGTATCTTATCTTGATTTCTACTTATTAAATTGAAGTGATTAAGTAACTTCAAATAAGAAAGCTATTTATAATTGATCATAAATTAAACTCATCTCAAATAAGTTACTTATCTATTGCTTTAAGTAGAAATGTAATTAACTTATTTGTTGGTATCCAAACAGTCGCATATTTTAGGAAAAAAGAAGCAAAATCAGCCATTTTAAACTATCAGGCTTGCTATCAGGTGGCCCAGTCCAAGTCAGCTTTTGATGACGTGGAAGAACAAAAGCTCTTATCTTGAATAAGACTACTATCTAATTGTCGGAAAATATCTATTATAGAAATTGAATTGACTTTTAGGGTGTGGACGCTTATCAACTACTAACAAACATGGATTCTTACACATGGTTTGTTAGGACATGACAATCTCAAATTGGGATTTTGTCCCATAAGATAATAGAATGAGGAATCGATGTAGGGTTACATTGTCTGATCATCTTTGGACCTTTGTGGGGTCCACCACCCCAATTGCTAGGATGGTGTCTGCTATCTTGTGATAAGGGCCCCATTCAATCATAAGAAATATTGCAAATGTCTGTAAGGTTTCTTGAATGAACTCTGAACTGACGGTGAGGATTGATTTTTCCTTTGCATGATCTGGTGCATTGGATCAACTAGGACCAATGGATGGCTCTGATATCGTGTGAATTTTTTAAACTCGGGAGGATTAAGAGGGCTCAAGGTTGGTAATCCAGATCATCGTAATGGTGGGCCCCAACATGGGTAGACCATGCCCTTGAGATCTCTCCAATGCAACGCCGAGTCCTATGATTGATTGCATTAATGCTGTTAGAGAAAATATAGCCGTTGTCTCTGTTTTCATCGGAACATAGGCCATTGGTTGGATGGCTATGATCATGCGTTTGGTCCATCCATGGCGGAGTCTATTGGATTAATGGTGATCACCAAACCAGGACCCTGCAGTCACAAACTCAAGGGTCCAGGATTCGGTGGATCCATGTCTGTGGGGCCTACCATGATTTATGTATTTTATGTCCATGTTGTCTATCTGTTTTTTCAGCTCATTTTAGATCCCGAGCCCAAAAATAAAGCAAATCCAATTCTTAGGGGGACCACACAATAGGAAATCATGGTGATTTAATGCCCACCGTTAAAAACTTCTTGGGGCCATAGAAGTTTTGGATCAAGCTGATATTTACGTTTCCCTTCATCCATATCTGTCTAACCTTATCAATAGGTTGGATGGAAAATAAACTTAATGGTAGAGGAAGTTTTTAATGGTAGGCATTCCATCACCACTGTTTCCTGTGGTGTGGTCCACTTGAGATTTGGATCTGATTCGTTTTTGGGCTCAACACTTAAAATGAGCTGGAAAAACAGATGGATGGTGTGGATATTAAACACATCACTGTGGACCCCACAGGCACGGATCAACCGACGTGGGTGGTTCCCCGGATCCACCGAATCCGTTGTTCTGTGCAACGGGCGCCTCACGGCATAAGTTGTATTATAGGGTGTTTGATTGAGAGGAATAATGTTCGGTTGAATGGGCCTGGCTTAAAATGATTCGAAATCAGGGCCGAAGCCCGAAAGTGGACAGCCGTTTTCAAGAAACAAATGGCATGTGTAGGACCCACCTTCCAGTAACCTAAACCGTTGATGTGGTGGAACCTATAATGTATCCTCCCACATGGGACCTATCATGCATCCTCCAACCTAAGTCTTGTTCAAGCCGTTGTTCACTTATTCTTTGAGCTGTACTTGAATCGAATCGGGGTTGAGTTTGGTACAGTTTGACTTGGCTTGGCTCGGCTCAGCCAATAGCTAACCCAACTTCAGCTTGATCCTCGAGCATGACTGGCCAGCTTAGCTTGGTTCAGTCAGCAACTCGGATAATTTAAGTTCCTTCGACATTTTCTCAAACACACCATGCAAAACAGTACCAACACTCCACAGATATTTCATTACGCGAGCAACATTATAATCAAGATACAAAGAGAATATATGCACTCAAAATATAATAATTTGTTTCATATCCAATCCTTCCTTGCCATGGGCTAATCTCATGGAGAATGCATGCACCAAAATAATATTTTATCGAGTCATTTCATCCAACACTTAGCGAACAATATTAATATTAAAATAACTGAGTCACCGGGTTGATTTGATACCAGTCAATTCGAGTCGAGCCAAATGGAGCTCAAGAAAGCTCAAACTCGGGCTCGACTCAATTCAATTCTAATTTAGAGCCGAGACGAGTCGAGCTAACTCAAGTCGTGTAACGCTCTTCGTTACCATCAATCATGGGATCCATATGAATGATCTGGATTGCTAGACAGTGGGTCCCATCACTACAGTTTATTTATTGGGCCACTGAAAATCTCAATGGGCGAAATTGCATTTGTCAGCCCGAACGCGGACCCATTTATCGGCCGTTCTTGGTGGACCACCGAATCTAGTGGATCGATCCAGCTTTAGTCTCTGTCGTGATAACTGATTGGCGATCTTTACCACGACCGTCCGTTACATCTGGCCAACCTGATGAGTGGGCCCACCGGGTATTCAAGCTAAAGACAAGCACCTTGTCACCTGCTCGATGAACGTCCCTGATCTGGAACGAGTTCCACGTCACCATGTGTAAGGCGCTTGGGGTGTTCACATGCAAACCTGCGGCTGCAGATAGCATTCCTCTCCGTTGCAGATGTGAACTCCCACTTGCTGACGCAGATTCGACGGTATCAATCACGCGCTACCACGAATGCATTGGATAGCTGGATGACTACACAAATCATACACGGCACACATCCTGTGTACACGTGGCACATATGTACCTCAATCCAAACCGTCCAAATCAATGTCCTCAATGAAGATCGCCCACTACTCTGATATCAGATCGATTGAACTATCTGAATCTCTCATGAACGGTCCTTCATTTGCTGCATTTTACCGCTGAATATTTCGCACGTTAACACTTAATATACCATTCAATGGCCACTGTAAAATCTAGGATCATCCATTCATGTCTCAACTACAAGCAACCCATCAATTGGACGATTCGGATTGATTTAGATGCACGCCATATGTAGACTGTCTCCACTCAAGTATATGAATCACCAGGCTCATCTAGTGTACCAAAGTTCTCCTCTGAATAAACATTGGACGCGAATTTCCTACAACAGCTGTTGTACAGAGCCCGTGCAACAAAAAGCTGTGGAGAAAAATTTGTTATGTACGTGTAACATCCACTCCGTCCATCATTTGTGCAAGATCATTTTAGGACGTGAGCCCAAAAATCAGGACGATCTAAAACTCGAGTGGGACACACCACAAGGAAAAGTGGGAATGCAGATGCCTACCTTTGCAAGCTTCTTGAGGCCTACTGTGATATTGATATGCAATCCAATCAGTTCATGAAGTGAGTCCACGAGGATGAATTGAAAAATTCGGTGGGCCCTAAGAAGGTTTTAATGGTAGGCTTCCCCGTCCCCATTTCTCCCTATGGTTTGGCCCACTTGAATATTGGGTCCACCTATTTTTGGGCTCCGGTACTAAAATGATCTGGCCCAAATAATGGACGGACTGGATGTCACACACACGTCACCGTGGGCCCCACAGATTTTTTGTTAGCACGGGCTCCGTACAGCAGCTGTTATTGCCATTACAGAGGTCATCCAAGACTCATAACCACCGTGATTTGTCTTAAAGCTAATGAGAGGGGATGACTCCACGCTTTCCATCAGCCACGTTGTCTGCTGGCCATGCGATTGCCTAGAACGTGAGGAGGGTGGGTCCCACCTTTTGTCCCCTTCCTAGCCCCACGTTACAAAACACATGAAAGTGGGGCCCACCACCTCCCCCCTCATCTGCTTTGGATTCTTCTGTAGAGCGTGCGTGCATGCATGCCCAGGAAGGGGATTATTTTATTTTATTTTATTTTTTGAAGAGAGGAGGAATTCATGTGCTCTCGAAATGGGCGCATGTGATATGCTCGTGTAATTCCCAAACGTTGTAATCCTTTTGTTTCTAGCATAAAACGGTATATATACTGAGATTCGGTGTACAGACTTATCGACGACGAGGCTTTGTCGGTTAAGCTTGACCTGCAACGCAATCTGTGGGGCCCATTCTGTGATGATAACATGGCATCCAATCCATCCATCATGTGTTCCTCATTATGGAATGCTTGGATCCAATTAATCAGGACGATCCAAAACTCCAGTGGGCATCCCATTTAAAATCATGACAAAAACATATAAAGTGGCCTGGCGTGGTCCACCTGAGTTTTGGAATGGCCTGGTTTTTCTGGAGTCCATTCATCCTAGTGGGGGCGGATTCTGAATGGATTGGATGGCAAAAGGAAAACGGTTTGGGCTCCATACACAATCTGGAAGGTTTTTAATGGTGGGTGTCCTCATCACAACTGTTTCCTGTTGTGTGGCTCGCATGAGTTTTTGATCGGACTGATTTTTGGGATTCAAGAGATTGCGAGGAGGCTCACACGATGGACGGATTGGATATCATGCAAATATCACGTTGGGCCCCACATATTGTGTTGTGGATTGTGGATCAGGCCTCTACTGTCCGATTGATACGCATGTCTATTGATCCGAACCGTCCAATCAGTCCAGCCTCAAAAATTGCAACTGTGAGGTGTGCCCAGCAGTGTAACCGATTTGCTGTTTTTGAAGGGTGTGCAGGAGTTACATGGTAGTGGCTCATGTAAACATTCGGCGATTGGGTGGACAGGATCATTCGATTGGTGGGCCATTGGATGATTGAGTTGACGGTCTAGATTGAGGGGAATGGTCAGTCATTGCAGACGTAAACATAATTTATACGAGGTTTGCTAATTCCACACGCATGTGGGAGCTGTTGAAATCCACACGAATGCATGTGCCATAATGGAACACGTGCTATACAATTTAGATTTCTGGTATAAAAATCAAGCCATTTCACACCTCAGGTGGGCCACAGAACATCAAAACAAATGAATGGCTAAGAAAAAGTTTTAACCATCAATTTACTTTGTAAGTTGTGGCCGACTCGAAGAGTGAAATTATCTGATTTTTAAGATAGAAGATCTAAGCATTATTTTCAACATTATGGAAAGTTCAGATCAGACATACTTGATTCATATTTGCACGTGTGCCAGCTAGTGGATTTGTAAATCTACACGCGTGTGGAATTAGCCTGCACCAGTTTCTGCATGTAACTCAAAGCGGATATCTCCTTTCGATGTTACTATTGCTCAATCTTCACCGTTCGATGGACCATATACCCCAAATAGATCCTTGATAGGATAATCCTAACCATCCAATTTATAGCCCACGAACAGAGAATTAAGAAATTCATCAAACCGCTGGTTTGTCTTTTACAAGTATGGCCCACATCTTGAATCATATCAGCCTGATTTTTTACACTAGACGGTGGGATCAGCTGATGAGCGGGTCAGACATGACACGTGTGCGGACGGAGATCCTTCCCAACAATATATATAAATACTAATTATGGCCATGACGTTCTGATGATGGTAGTAAAAGGAGACTGTGTCGTGATTCTTCCCTCTCAGGATTCTATGCAACTCAAATTAGATTATTGCTGAGGCTTTCCTCCTTAACAAAACAACGGCTGTGATGTCACTTGCCTATGGCCCACCACCCACAAGGCTAAACTCAGATGCGGATTGCCGGTGACCCCCAACTGAAGGAGAAAGTTAGGTGGGCCCCACAGTGATGTTTCTACGAAATCCACATGAGGCTGGATCCAAAACTCAAGTGGGCCACACGGATATTGAACGCCCGCCTGGTGAAACATTCGTGGGCCCATAGAAGTTCTGTACATGCTAATATTATTGTGTTTTTAGCTCATCCTCAAAGTGAATGACCTTATGAACGGCTTGGATGGCATAAAAACGTCAAGGTGGATCCCAGGAAGGTTTCAACCGTCGTCATTTCCCTCACCACTTTTTTCTGTTGTGTGGCCCACTTGAATTTTGGATCCTCCTCATTTTTGGTCTTATGTCCTAACATGAGCTGGAAAAACGGATGGACGGATGGATTTCTCATTAAGATCATGGGAGGCGCCACTAGCTTCTCTCGGTATCAGGCAATCCGAGTCCGATGAATGTCAAGTGTACTCGCAGACATTATATGGATGGCGAGCCTTCCCAGCACATGTACCGACACTGCAAGAGTGTGCGAGATCTGGACCATTCGTAAGGTACGGATCACTGTCATCATATTATATATGGAAATTCAGACTCGTTATCTCATTGAGTGGACCACACTTGAATGAGAAAATTGAACGGTTAGAAAAAGATGGCAGGAAATCCCCGTTCATCGTACACATGAGGCCCACCCAATGAGAGGAACAGCACGAGTTGCGCTCTGAGGCATGCTTATGGTGCGCCTTCCCTGATGAATGGCCAGGACCTCACACACATGTGCCATGATCTCATACGAGCTAGTACAAACACTCCACAGATCAGATAACACTTGCATGAAACAGAGTCATGTGGACGAGTCAAAACCAGTACCCAACATCGCACATGAATTACAAAAGGGCTGTGCGTGCTGGGAGATCTCACAACATGATAGGATCCCCCTTCTACCTTCCACGACGCGAAGTAAATATTGGATCAGGACCGTACATCTAATGAACCCTATAATGGATGGACCATGATTAAGAATTCCCTGAAAAAAGAATTTTTCAAACCATTCGATTGGTGGCCTTCAAATGTACGGTAAGATGAAGAGAGTTAGTGGTTGCAAGTCAGGGGGATAGGTGAGAGAAATGGATGACTAGGATTATCCCATTGTTATGTTTTTTGAACCATGAGCCATCTATGGTTCCGACCCACCAACCATTCCACATGGACGGTGGGAGAGGACCCCATCGGATTCTGATGGAGACGGTTTATCATATCATTTCTGGAGCATATATTCCGAATGTCTAATGTTAGAAGGGAGCGGATTCGGTCAGTCAGCCCGGGCCGTGGGGCCCACCTTGATGTATGTACTGTATATCCACGCCGTCCATCCGTTTTTCCATGTCATTTTAGCGTACGAACGAAAATAGGTGAAACAGATCTAAATATCAGGTGGGCCACACCACAGGAAAGAGTGGTGCTTAAACGTCCACTATTGAAAACTTCTAAGGGTCCACCGGAAGGTTTATTTGCCATTCAACCTGGATGATGGGAAAATATAGTTATCAGCTTTATCCAAAACTTTTGTTGGCCATTCAATTACTACTCTTGTGGTGTGGTCCACCTGAGTGTTGAATCAGTTTCACTTTAGGATCTATAAACTTAAATGATATGGAAACACGGATGGACGGCGTGGATATACAATACATACATCAGAGTAGGCTCTGACCAAACTTGTTATTATCTTTTCCTCACCCAATCGGCTCCGTTCCCATAGTAGACATGACTGATCTGGTGTTGGTATATACTATGCCATTGTTTTTCTATTATCTGGTGGGGATGAGTGGGGCCCATCACTTGTTGGGAAGTTGTGGGGCCCACTTGTCCACACTTTGATAATTGATTACATGTGTTTACCCCTACCTTATATAATTTATATTGTCTAACGAGAAGTCGTCCTGTGTCAGCATTAATGCACTAATGACAAAGGAAATTGTACCCGTATCAAAGAATAGCCACGAACACTTAGCGGTGAATGACACATTGTATTAGAAACATGATATTCTCAAATTCATTTATATACTAATGATGAAGGAAATTGAACCCATATTAAAGAATAGCTACAAACACTCAGTGATAAATGACCCATCGTATTAGAAACATGATATTCTCAAATTACAGATTTATTATGTAAAACAATAAAGGAACCGAAAATATTAAGGGCAAACTAAAGCATGTGTGATCATGTTGTCTTTAAAGTGTTATTTGTCCATTTTCAAAAAATAATCGAGATCGTATGAAGCAAATAGTTTCTAGGATACAACGAGCATATATATGGTTCTACGTTCAGCAAACACGAAGAAACTACTAAAGAAACTCTGTGTACAAAGTTTACTGCCAAATAAAAAATATAAAGAAAAATCTCATATCAAAAAGAATATTATAAAATAAGCAATTGACTTAGACCAACTACTACACTAGTTTATTTCTCGAGGACTCGTTAGCTAAGGATCATTTTGAACTTTGCGGACTTGATAAGAGATCACTTGAGCTTTTCTTGTTACGTCTTATGAGATAGTGGTTCAAATGGTTTGTGATTTTCTAATGAACTACGAACTATTTATATAGGCTATGATTACTGGACGTTTTGATCTAGGGTCATAACTTTATATGACTGTTTCTAACTGTTGGTGAGAAACTAGTCATTGATTGACAATTTCTGACTGTTTTGCATGTGAGAAAAATCAGTTGCATGCTAGCCATTTATACTCAGTGGCTAGCCGTTTATGATTGTTGGGCTAGCCATATGCAGTAGTTTCTACATGTTTTGGTTTAATATTGCATAAGCAATTACACCACCTTTTAAATGGCTAGTTCCAATGCTTATATAAGGCAGACATTCTCTTTCAAAGACCTCTTACCCACAACACTCTAACCACCTGACCCATAGCCACACTATCACACTGCAACTCACACCGGTTTGCGTAATGTCGTGAGAGAGTGATCCATTTGCGACATGATGCAAACGTGTGAAGTGCACCACTAGCACCTTTATAGCCACACTACCTTACATACCTACGCCCTTGCACCGAGCTCGAGCCCTTCACACTAGAACACGCAAGTCCCGACACTCTACTAATTCACCAACAAATAGTAAGGTACTTAACACCCTACTTATAAACATAAGATTTTCTTATCTCCTTTTTAATACGAGACTATTCCCAAAAGCACCAAAAATAAAGTTTTTAATCAAACATTTTTCACAACACATGGTTCACCAAAAGTGTACATATGTCTATGACGAAAAAGACATATCTTTCGATGGCACATGATTGACACATGCATGACGCACGTAGCTTTTCGTGCACAAGAAGCTTTCAAAGACATGTCAGTAGCGGATTCCTTGCAATTCACTTCACACACAACATGATCATCCCTAATTAGAAATAGATTCGCAAAAAAAATAAAAATAAAAATTCTTTAAACAATCAATGTCTCAAAATTAATAGAAGATTAGAGTGATTAATATAAAGATTATTTGAAATTAGAAACAAATCATATCACAATCACATCGTACAGTAACAAATTCAAATCTCATAGGACACCGCCGATGCATATTAAAAAATTTACACCAAAATTATAATGCAGATACTGCCTCTCAAAGTCTATAAATACAACATAGCACTTAACAAATAACTTTAAGCCCTCTTCACACACAATCAATCCTTCTGCATCACAATGTTGTTAATCATTAGTTTAACTTTCTAGCTTAGATATTTTGCTTCCGTATAGTTATATAACAATGAGTTCAGAATCTTTAGTTTAGATTCTTTACTCTCTAGCACAATTGTTACAGTACACCATATGAGTAGGTTAAAAAAATCTACAACTGTAGTTGTGGAATCTTGATCATTGAATTCTTATTTAACGGATCAGCCATAGGTCACATTATACTGAGTCTACATAACGGCCATCTCTACTTAGTTATTTTTCTTTTCCGCTAGTTGTACTATTCTTATATGTAAATTAATAAAATCGGTGACTAATTTTATTTTTAATATTATTTTTTCATTAGTAATTCATTGAGAAATATGATAAGCTCTCATCATTGAAAGAAAAGTCCTTATCTCATGACAAAAGGATCTCATTATGAAAAAAACTAATCACCCCGTCAAAATCGTTTGAACATTATAACAATTGATGGTTGAACAATAATATTAATTATACACATTTGAATGAATTTAGGTCATTAATAACACTTGTGACCACACATTCCGATTGAATAGCAGTAATATAATGGCAACCATACGTACACCTAGTATTTGGTGCATGCGCTACTGGACTATTGAATGGTGCCAACATTCAATGACTGTATTTTCACGAACGTGGTACCTATGCAGAAGATTCAAACAGATCATCCAACCGGCCCCATTTTGGATGGGACATGGCCCAAAATTCTCACTGACCAGACAGTCCGAACCATCAATTGGAGTGAAAGGAAATAGATGGTTTATAAGAGTTGTTTTTTATTTTTTTTTAAAGTTCATTTGGCCTTTTTTTTTTTCCAAAAAAACAAAAACAAAAACAAACAAAGAAAATGATTGCTATTTTTGGGCGATGGGCCCATCCATATTAGGCCACCAAGGTGAATGATTTGGATCTCAACTGTATATCCTCATACGCGGCACACGCGTATGGCTATCCAGACTGTGCAAGTTGTGGGCCACATTGTGGACGTAGCATAGATGAAAATGATCAGATGAATGGTTAAAATTACAATCGAGTGGTCCAAAATCAACAGGCAAAATCATGTAGTTGCTATCATCAGCCCAGTGTGAATTTTGGGTTACGCTCCATACACAATCACTCCAGCGACTTGGACGGTCTGGATTGCCAGGCCATGATACAGGGAAGCCGATTGCCTACTGAGAAATCTCTGTGGGGCCCACCGTGATGTATGTGTCTTATCCACGCTGTCCATCCGTTTTATCAGCTCCATTTAGGGTATGAGCACGATATTGAAGCATATTCAAAGCTCAAGTGCACCACACCACAAGGAAAAAGTGTGAATTGAATTTCTACCGTTGAAAACTTCTTGTGGGCCACATAAATTTTGGATCAAGCAGATATTTGCGTTTTCCCTTCATCCATGTGGGCCCTAGGAAGGTTTCCACGATGGACGTCACTATCCCCACTGATTCCTGTGGTGTGGTCCCCCTGAGCCTTGGACATGCTTTAATTTTGGGCTCTTGCCCTAAAATTAGCTGGAAACTCGGATGGACGGCATGGATAAGACAAATACGTCCACGGTGGCCCCACAGAGGGCACTGACTTACTCAGCACGCAATTCGCTTCCTGCGTGCAGTGGATTCAAGAGAACTGACCACCTACCCACGATGCACCGCAACTTTGGTACCATACAATACCATCTTTCGCTCCAAGATGTCACTTGTGTAGGATATCAGTACCATAAATAAATAAATATCTACCATTAATATGGCTCTTTTCCAAAATCAGGATGATCTGATCACTAGGTAGACCACGCATTTATGTTGAGCCAGACTACCTGTTTTTAATTGGTTCTAAAAGTGTGGCCCTTCTAATGAGTAGAATAGCCTAATTTTTATAAGAGGTGATCTTAAGATATGGATCTACCATTTGCATGGTACTGATTTTCTAAAATAATGCAAATTGGTGGGAAATATGGTACTGTACCACAAGTTGTCGTACACTTGCTTGCAGGGGATCAGTCTCATTTTTTTCAAAATGGTGGTTACCAAATACCATCATAGGGAGCCTAATACGAGAGTTTAAACTTCAAAAGTTCAAACCATAACGGCGGTTCCTCAAAAACGTTTGTAGAATAAGCTTCTTCTACAGCCACGTGTGCGGGGCCCACCTCCGTCTATAAGGTGTTTAAAAGTTCAACCCATATGCCAAATCTCAGGCCGTTCCAAACCGTAGTTGGGTCCCACCATAGGGAAAAGATAGGGTAGGGATTTTAGAGATTTTAGGCATGATTTTACTGGAGTGTGGCGCACCAGAATTTTCAATCGGCCTGATTTTAAAAAACCAAGCAAAAAATGTTGTGGCCGATATGATGAACGGAGTGGATGTTATGCAAAAAATCACTGTTGGCCCCACCCTCCTAGTTTGAAGAATAAGTATATTATACAAACATTACATAGGAAGCACATCAACATAAACCACAGGGTTAAGTTGTAATTAAATGAAAAAACAGGGTCCATTTATCTGACAGTATTTAAAAAGATAAAAATAATAAATAAATAAATAAATAAAAGAGGACCACTCCACCTACAAAAGGGCCTATGTCCATTCAAAATCCACCCTGCAATCCCAACAAAAACAGAGAAGAAAAGATCAGATCTTTCTCAGCCCATGGCAAGATCACATAGATTCAGGGGAGTCAGACAGAGGCATTGGGGCTCTTGGGTCTCCGAAATCCGCCACCCATTACTGTAATTCCCCTCCATCTTCGTAGAAATCCAATGGTTTTCGCAGCGGTTTTCTGTCCAACTTACAAACTTAAAACTAATCCAAACCACCCATTTTTTTCTTGGTGTAGAAAGACTAGAATTTGGTTAGGAATTTCAAAACCGAAGTTTCTGCCTCGGTCTTCAATTATTATTATTATTATTTTCTTAAAACTTCCTGTTGAAGAGAAAAAAAATCCATTTTGTAATTTATCAGTTTTGGTTCTGTTCTGTACTTCAACCAATCTAATTTCCCTTGTTCTTAGTGTACAAAGATTAGAATTTGGTTATGAATTTCAAAATTCGACCTTTCTGTAGCAATCTTCGATTCCTTGTGCACTAAAAAAAAAATCCAAATTCCAGTTTTTTGGTGTAGAAAAAATCCATTCTGTTTTTTGTTCTGTTCTGTTCTTAATCGTCCAATTTCCATTGTTCTTAGTGTTCGAAAGATTAGAGTTCGGTTGGAAAATACAAAAAATCAATGTTTTTGTAGTGGTCTTCAATTGGTTTTGTACTTAAAATCAATCCAAAATTCCAATTTTTCTTGTTGCAGAAAAAACCCCTTTTTGTTCTTGATCTGTTTTTGTTGTATTCTGTACTTGAATTAACCCAAATTCCATTGTTCTTAGTGTAGAAAGACTGGAATTTGATTTGGATTTACAGAAATTGACGTTTATACAGTGCAGTCTTCAATTCACTTGGTGCTTAAAATCAATCTAAATTTCATTCTTTCATGTTGCAGAAAAAATCCAATTTGTGATTTGTTTTTTAATCTGTTCTATTCTTGAACTAATTCAGTTTCCATTGTTCTTAGTGTATAAAGACTAATTCATTCTGAAATGATGTATTTTCTACTTCTAATTAATCCGATTTCAGTCATTTCTTAGTGTAGAAAGACTATAACTTGGTCCCGACTGTCTGAAACCGTCCATCTTAATGTCTGATGTTTTCCATTGTGATCTTCCATTCATTTACGAAAACTAATCTTTTCTTTTTTTTTTCTTTTTTTCATGATATAGAAAGACTAGAATTTGGTTGGGAACATTCGAGACAGCCGAGGATGCAGCTAGAGCCTACGACGAAGCGGCGCGGCTTATGTGTGGGCCACACGCCCGGACTAACTTCCCATTCGACCCCAGCATGTCAAATTCTTCGAAGATTTTGTCTGCAGCACTCACGGCGAAGTTGCAAAGGTGTTGTATGGGGCCCATTCATGAACCAAAGACTACGATAAAGAGCGACGGGCCAGGGACAGAAGAGGAGATGTTGCATGTGGAAGATGATGAGTACATTGAAGAGATGATTGAGGAGCTTATCTATAATGGGTCAATGGAAATTTCATTTTCTACTTCTTCATCTTCATCATCATCATCATCTTCTTCTTCTTCTTCAATGTGAGTTGGGATTTGGGATTCTTCTAGTAAGTATATAGGAGTTGCATATAAGACTGCAATGTACATAAAAAACTCGGGAAGGTGAGGTGTTTGGGAGAGTTTTTCTTGAATGTTTTGAAATGTAGGACCCAGTAAGGAATCAGGGGTAATATTGTAATTTTGGGCCTTTCTTAGATTCTACGATTTCTAATATAAGAATAATATTTATATTTTTGTTTTTAGAATTTTGGGCATGTTTGGACTAATTCAAAGGTTTTCATTTGCTTTTCTGCATGAAGAGAAGAACTTTAATACTCTGCAGGACTGTGGTTGATGATACACAGGCACTTGGAAATTACTTTTGAATTGCATTTGTGGCATATGAGTGTTTCTAACTAATCTGTCTAAATTATGCTTATTTGATTATCTGACTATTGAATTGGTGGACATTTCTTGGACAGTTAATTTTATTTTATTTTATTTTAATCAAAACAAAAAGCGTCCACTAATTAGTGGTTAGGATTGCCCAACCTATCTGATTTGGGACCATACTCAGCACAGTGAGTTCCACAATTTAGCAGGTTTCATTTTACTTAATGCATGCCACGTGTACAATTTCTGAATGAATGAGTATCAAGCCTTGTACTCTCCCAGAATATTAAATAACTCTCCATGTATGAATACCACGGAATTCATCACGTACATTTGAATGTGATGCCAGTATCATGCACCATAAAGAGGGTGTCTCATGTGTATCTGTTGGAAGGGATGTCCTGCCTTCGTTTCAATTCTACCAAGTGATATCCGTGGATGAGATCTAAACCGTTCATTTGGTTACTTTAATTGTGAATGGGCTTTGATTTGAAAAATTAAAAATTATAAAACATTATTTTTGGATGATGATGTCGTCCTTTTAATTGGATACACACATCAACATTAAAATACAAGAGTTGCCGTATGTATTAGAGCTCCATGTATACTGCAATTGTTAGAGATCTAGGCCATTCATCAAGTAGGGTACACTGTAGACGTGCCATGGTCGGTTCACTTGCCAGGCAGCTCTAGCTTAGGTCCTTGGTGGTAGACGTACAAGAGTTCCGATAAGAGGTAAAACCCACCTATTGTAATGAAATTCCGAGTAATAAATAATAAAAGACTTGACGCAGGATAATTAACCACTTGCTCTAAAAGTTCAAATTGTTAAAGAATAGCGAAGTAATTCCTTTTATCTCATAGCTAAGGCGCACATTATATGAGTTAGGACATCAGTCGAACTCCCCTTGTAGGCCCCAAATTACATGGATACCACCTCACATAAGTCACCCACCTCATACGGATAAAGCCCGCATCACACGAGCTGCTCACCGTGAGTGTTTCCCTGCACCCCATAGTCTACCCCACTCAAGCCTGATATGAAAATGCCCCTGCATTAGGGCTTGTCCAAGTTTGCAATGGGGTTAACGTTCAATAAGAAAAGGCTTACTTGTTATGAAGTTAAGATGGTTATAGTCCAATGAAAGAAATGTTCAGTCATAAGCCAATCAAGGAAGTATCCTACAGGATGAATGGTGTGGGTCATCGGACGCATGTGATGAATGATAGCTAATACCTACCTATCAATTTATTCGGACACACAAGCTTAAGTAGGTGGCATTACCTAATTTAAATTACCTAAATGCTTTTACTTTTTGTTTAAAATCCTTCCATATCCAATTACATGTAAATTTTTGTCCCTAGCTGCTTCTCTTTTCCACAAAATTTCTCCACAAATTGCATTTTCTCGATCTCTACCTTTTACGACCAAAAATTACATTACCACGGTCCTTTATTTTCTTTTCTTTACAACAGTGGAGAATTAAGAATTGTGGGGCCATGTGATATGCGTCTCATATCCAACTAGTCTGACAGATGCACACCAACACCATTATTAGACCAACTAAAAATGTGACGAACCCAATCATAAGCCATAAGCCGGAAAAATCCCTTAAAAAGTAATATACATTGTTCAAAATATCCTAACTCTAGCATAGCCCTTTATGTTATAACCACATTAGGGCACATATATTGGATGGGTTAGATGTTATACACATATCATATGGGCCTCACAAGTCTCGACTTACCAGCCTGATGTTTTGTTCGTGTTATCACCACAATAGGATATATATGTTGGATGAATTGGATGTCATACACATACCATGTGGGCCCCACAAGTCTCAACTCATCAAAATATATAAAAGAAAAAGGAGAAAAAAAAAAAGAAGTTAAATTATAACATATTTATAACTTCATCCCTGGAAAAAGCACTTCCATATCATTTTTAATTATGAAGGCGTTACTTGGTAAAATATAGATTCCCCATGAATTTTATAGTAATTTTTTCATTTTTTCTCTTCCGACTCATCCCAACTTGGCTTGAGTCGCGTCAGGGACTCACCTGAATCTGACCATGGTATTATTATGACTTATTCATGACTAAGACCGAGTCGACTCGCTAAATAAGATCCATGTAACCAAAAGTAGAAAGGATGGGTGTGTTTATCAATCCATTGGGTACCAATAGCAATTCCATAGTCTTTGAGCTGAGTGTCTCAGAATTTTACCATGCACATGGTTACATTTGGACTACTTTACATCCATAGCACCTATCTGGACCGTCCATTAGTTCCAGTCCACTCTTCCAAGTAGCCTTGCAAAAATAACACTGATCAGATTATCCAAACCACCCAACCACTTGTTTGCAAAGATCAACAGACAAGATTGATCATTGAAGATAGGTCCTGTAAGAAATGCTTTAAACCATCTGATTGGTGTGGTTTTTGCACAATACTGAAAGAAGATTAGACCAGATGTAATGAACTGACCAATAATAAGAGATGTGAATTAAAACAAGTCCAGATGCAACTTTGTGCATGGCAAGGTTTCTCTACACATGGACCACTAGATGGTTTCTCTTTAAACAATTAAGTCCAGTTATGGGGTGAAGCCATCAAACATGGGGTATTGAATTTTCAAATACACAAGCACAAAAGAGAAACATGGTTTCACATGTCAATCCCTATATATATTTTTATATATGAGAAATGGTAGTATGAGGTCCACCTAATGAGAATTTTAATCATGTTGAACTATATGGAACCCACCATGATCTATTTCGGCCATCCATAGCATGCATTTGGTGGGCACCGTCTAGATTATGGGATATCCCAAAAATTATCCATATTTGAAACTCAACTGGGCCATACCATCTAAAACTATATAAAATTGGGCAAAAAAAACCACTTGGTGAAGCCCACCTGAGTTTTTGATACAGCTGAAACTTATTAAGACCCCTGATCCAAGTGGGACATGGACTAGAGATGGCTGGATTTCTGAAACACATTTCAGTGAGCCTTGTAAATAATCATGAAGGTTTCAATGGGTGAATATCTACTCTCACCTATTATTTGTGGTGTGGCCCACCTAAGTCATTGATTGGCCTTATCACCCATCATGGAAGGATGCATCTGATTCATGGGTGGATGTCCCACATAAATCACAGTGGGGCTCTCTCTCTCTCTCTCTCTCTCTCTCTCTCTCTCTCTGTATTGAAATGGTTCTTCCCATGAGGTCAAGCTGCGTGGCCCCACCTTGATGCGTGTCCAACATCTACCCCATCAGTCAGATGCACCATTCCATGGTAGATCTCGGGCTTAAAAATCAATTCAATCCATGACTTGGGTGGGCCACACCACATAAATGTTGAGAGGGGTTACTCTCCCATTAAAACATTCATAATCATTTGTTGGGCTTAATGAGATGTGTTTCACCAATCCAGCCCATCCATTGTGTGTACCCCACTTGGATGAGATTCATACTAAGTTTCAGCCGCATACAAATTTCATCTAGGCCACACCAAGTGCTTTTATATGTTTTAGTCATGTCTTCACGTAATTTTAGATGGTATGGCCCACCTGGGTACTGTATACGGATGATTTTTGGGATATCCCATAATCTAAAGGGAACCCATAAAATTCATGGTGCTGATGTTCGATACACATCATGGTGGGGCCCACATAGCTCCACCTCATAGGGCCATATATATATATATATATATATATATATATATATATATATATATATATATATCAAAAAAATGACAGAAGCCATTTTGATATTTTTTTGGAGGGAATCATGGAAATGATAGGGCAACTCAAATAACTGTGATTGCACCCACTTTTCTTTGATTGAACTCTTGATATTATTTAAATTACATTAGCAATCTTTTCTTTTCTGGTTTTTTTAATTGGGAATTAGAAAAAAGGAAGTCAAAAGACTCAGGCCAATCATGAAAGGGATCAAAATTATTGGCTGAGATTATCAGGGCGCAATGATATTTTTGCATGCACGATGTACAGTTGATTGATGGGAATGGCTCCATACGCTTCCGACCCATGTGAGAAACCATACGTTCGAGCTGTGTGGGGCCCACCGTGATGTGTCTATGCCCATCCAAGCCATCCATCCATCAGATGGGCCACTACGTTTTAGGCGTAGAGCCAAAAAAAGCTTGATCCAAAACTCAGGTGAGCCACACCAAAGGAAGCAATGGACAGCAATGCAGAGGGGATGCCCACCGTAGAGATTTTCAGATTGTGCATGGAGCCCAACTTGCTGTTCATACACCATATCGTTATACCGAAATGAAGGGACGTCCAGAAACCATGCAATACCAGAACTGAGGTGGGCCACACCACCTAAATTTAGAGGTTTTAGGAGTGATTGTACACCGTTCCCTGTGGTGCGGCCAACCTGAGTTTTGGGTCGGCCTGATCTCTGGGATATTCGGTGAACAGGAGGGGAAGCGGATTAATATCTCAACGGCCCCTGTTGTCGGAAGCTGTGTGGTGCCCATAGAGATGCCCATGACAAATCCACTCCGTCCATCCGTTTTGCAAGACTACAATGGGACAGGAATCTAAAAATCAGGAAGATCAAAAACTCATGTGGGCCATACCACACGAAACAGCAAGGATTGAACGGCCACCATTGGAAAATTTGTGGGGGCCACGGAAGTTGTGTCAGGATGATATTTGTGGCTACAGTTTATCTGAGTGGTAATAATGCTATGAACGGTTTGGTTGGCATATAAACATCATGAACAGCTCTAGGAAGATTTCAACGGTGGACATTTCCATTCCCACTCCCTCGCTTGGCGTGGCCCACATTAATTTTGGATCTTCCTAATTTTTATATTCTTGTCCTATTGTGGCCTTGCAAAACTGATGGACGGGGTGGATTTGTCACGGTAATCTCCGTGGGCCCCACACAGCTTCCGACAACAGGGAGCACAGGTAATCCACTTCCAACAGGAGGTGGGCCACCAGATGACAGTTGAAATCCAACACATTATAGTGGACCCCACAGAAGATCCAACGTATGGGAAATTTCAAAGGAATGTGATCACTTCTCTTGATTGATCAGAAATTCTGAACAAATACTAATTACTACTGCCCATACGTGCCCTACATGTGTAATGAGGTATACATGTGCGAGAGATCTGCGCCGTTCATCCAATTAGCCCCACAGTGACCATTCCTTGGCACAAAAAGGGGGACCAGTGTACATTCCAAGTGGGACAACACGTTCAATGGCCTGGATCTTGCACATGTGGGCCCTAGTACTGGGCTTCTCGCAGACTGGCACTTACTAACACCACTCATTCCAAATCATGTTGTAACCACCTCCTTTTTGTCATTTAGACATTGAATTCAATCCTATTTTCATCATGCGAACTCTCCTTTTTATATATACTAGTGCAGAATGAGGTGCACGCTCTGCCTGTATAGTTAGTTTACCACCGTTTAATATATATAGGTGACTTTTCAACTGTACACATTTAATAGTTCCGTGGTAATCCTGACCGTCCAAACCGCTAACCTGTGGATGGAATGTGACCCAAAACTACGCAGAGATAATATTACCATTTTGATTTATTTTTTCCATGAATTTGAACCACGCATAATACTACATTCAACCATTCAATTGATAGCCACTAAAAATGAATGGTTAGGATTGCTTGATAAGTATGATTTTAAACATATTCTCCATTTATGATTGGACCCACAGTTTCAATGGACTTCAAAGCTGTATTATGTATATTAGAACCATATGGAGGAGATGAGCTACCACCATTTAAAAGAGTCTAGCCCTGTTCACAGCATGCCTGCACGCGAATACGAGACAACTCATGTACTCGCAAAAAAAAGGGTTTACATCTTAAATATCATAAAAATAAAATCCCATATGCAATAGAATCTAGCACGTTAGCTTGTTTGATTATCCCATACTAAAACAAACCAACGGATGAGAGCGTATTTATCAGAATTCTCCGCAACATGCATGTCCATCCCCTCCATTTCTGGCCCACAACATGCTTGAAAGTGCGATCCACTGGATGTACGCTTCAGATCATGCATAGATAGAGATCGAGGGCACACAGATCAAGAACCCTATGCGAGAGTGTACTCTCAGGACATGAATGCCATTTCAGAAAAAGTACAAACACGTATATTCATCAAACACTTTAAACTGCAACATTCATGATTTTGTTTGGCACCAAATCCACTAAAAATCCAAACATCATCAACATACGAACTATAGCTTTCATTCACTCTCTGCAATTACTCTCAAAAATACGGATTTATATGTATTTCTACATGTACGGATATACGTACATGCATGCATACATACAAGTTAGGTGGTAGATATGAGGACTGTAAGCACTAGTAACTACTTACTAGCTTGTATCAAGGCCTAAATCATTGGTGAGACTCGGTGAGTCCCACATGAGTCAACTCGGGAGTCGGCTGCATCTGGGGTTACTGGTGGTGCCGAGCGAGATCAGATGCAACTGAGACCGAGTCGGAGTCGGCAATCCATAGACCGAAGGCCTCAACGCAAGAGCCTGAGTCGGCTAAGGTTGTGTTTGGGTGTGTTTCTAGATTTGAATTGAGCTGGCCTGTCTTTGGCTATAGGACTGTTTGGGAGCTTTTGAATTTTTGATTGAGCAAACTCCTCACTAGCTGAAAATAGCCATTGTGATCTGTTAAAACAAAGTGGGCCATTTGCCATTTCAGGACTATTTTAGAGGGTGTTTGATTTTTTGCTAAATAGAGGTAAATAGGTGCAAAATCTTAATAACGACTATTAACAAGTGTTTGAAATAGAGGGAAATAAAGGAATAAGTTCACCTCGATTTTCGTGATCGTATGCAATGAATTTGGCGTTCTTATGTACTGTGTAAAAACTGAGGATTCCACCATGATGATGTCTTATTTGGCATTCTTTTGTACTGTGTAAAAACTGAGGATTCCACCATGATGGTGTCTTTATTGAAGCCGGCCATACATTTTACCAGCTTATTTTAGGGCATCAACCTAAAAATGAGGCAGATCCAAAAGTCAGGTGGACCACACCACAGGAAACAATGGTCCTTCTGACATCTACTGTTAAAAGCTGAAACCTTTGTAGAACCCACTGTGATGTTTCTTTCCCATCCAACCTGTTCATAAGGTCATACAGGAACACAAATATCAGTTTGATCCAAAATTCTTGTGAGCTCGAGAAGTTTTTGCATTCAATCCCCAATGTTTCCTGTGGTGTAGTGCACTTGAGCTTTGTATCAGTCTATTTTTGGGCTCGTACCTTAAAATAAGCAGGCAAAACAGACATACATCATGGTGGGCCCCACAGTTTTTGTATAGGGAAAGTTTTTTCTGCCTCAGTTTTAGAGTTGGAAAACGTCCGTACAGGGTAGCTATCAACATCGACCGGAGGATGGATGCCATAATTTCAATGGTACATAATTATTATTTGTTTACAATGAATTACCATAGTAATTTAAAAACCAGAGGCCCGTAAAATGGATTTTTCACATTCCCCTGTATGCAGAAGACCTCTCCACGCTTCCCAACTGGCACTGCATAAACACCATTTGCGTCAATTACCTCAGAACCTAATATATACACAGAATCAATACAAGCATCTCGATTCTACTTCTGGATAAATCGAGCTATTGCATCAGCTGAGTTTTCTTGGATACTGGATCAACGGTGCACGGCATGCAGAACATATTCTCAGAAGTCCAATATCAACCTGAACTGAATTTTACAGAAAAAGAAAACCACGGAATGTTTTTGAGAACTCTCAAGCCACGAAAAATCCCCAATCTTGTGAAAGATCAATAGATCTTGAAATGGTACATCACTTGCCAATGTGGAACTCACTTAAATATTTTGCCTGATTACGTCAGGAGAGGAGGGGAAAAAAACAACTGTAACTTCAAAAAGACCTGACTGAGAATTTTGTTCCTCCTAAATAGTGTACAATGATCAGTACAACACAAGCTACAAAAGACCCATCACTTGCCCCTTCCGCGAACTCTCCTGTAATACCCTCCTGCCTTCTTTCCCCGCTTCACAGCACTCAGTGTCTGTTGAGGTTGGATCCCAAGCTGCTTATCAGGCTCTCCACTAGCAGCATCTTGTAATCCATCCGCGACATGATTCGTTCCATCCGTCTCCGGGATGTCCACATATACCTCGCTCAAAAGCTCACAAGTTTCCATTGGGTCACCAGTTGCCAACTTGCCATCACTTGGGCTGATTGAATTCGAGCCTGTCCTGTTAGACGGTCTCAGACCTGGATCTTCATTCTTCAATCCTGAAGACAAACTGAACAAGACAAATGCTTGCAGGTAAGCACCACCATCTAGATGACCAGGCCCAAAAGAAAGTGTAAAATCACCACTTGCTCTAAAAGTTCGAGCCTTAAGAAGATGGTGTATCAATATATATCAAGGCACTTTAACAGAACACTTATCACTCCTCAATGGGCAACATTCACAGGGAAATTTCTGGGTCTGTCTAGGGAGGGGATCCCATTTATCCTGATTTTGGTAGGCCCCACGCCCTCCCTGTCTTGCCGCATTAAAGTGGTGCTTTTCTATAGGGAAAAAAAAAAAACTTTAAAACACCACTGCATTTATGAAGAGGAAAGTGCCATTTAGCATGGTAAATCTGACATGGAGGGCATAGGACCCGCCAAAATCAGGATTACTGAATTATGCTAGATCCCCTACTCAAACAGACCCTAAACCATCAATTTTTTGATGCGCACCCCACCTAATGACTAGACCAGCCTAATTATTTGTATAGATGAACCGCTTGTACAATGTATATGGACTGTTGCAGTCCTTTTAAAACCATCCATTGTTTCCACCCATGTGTACCCCACCTGATGAGACCAAGTTTCGAGACCACTTGATCACGGCTTCAGTTATTCAAAAATATCAAGTTGGCAAAAGTGACATCATGCAGAGGCCTTCTAAAGAGGGTGCTCAAAAGGTTACCTGGACTCAGAAGAGAGAGAACCATTTGCATCAATCCCGCTTCCCAATCCATTTTCTTTTTTCTGCATCTGATTTTGTCCACCCTGGAATCTTGAATCTGCAAATTCATAGGGAGGCTTGATGAGCTCTAGATCCTCTGAAATTGACGGGATACGATAATGCCATTGCTGGTGAAGAATATGAACAGAAAAATAGAAAAAAAAAAAGAAAGATTCCATTTGTTACAAGAACCCTGTTGGGATAAACACAGACTGTTTCAGAAAACAGAGATGCGAAGCAATGGCAGCAGTGTTATTTATTACCCAAATTGTGCACTGGAGTGAATTCAATGGAAGCACAAAAGCCGTGTCATGGAAAGAGCAGACCAAGCAACCATGTACATATGAGAGAGGAAAGAGAACGTGGAGCAAAGGCAAAATAGTAGATGGTATGGATTCACAGAAACATGTGTGGGAGTGAGAGTGAACCAACACATGCTCATCCACACGGAACTTGAAACTTCCCTTGGTGAAAAAATCTAACAAAGGGTTTAGTCTCTAGAGGCGCCCCATCATATGGAAAGAGCAGACCAAGCAACCATGTACATATAAGAGAGGAAAGAGAACGTGGAGCAAATGCAAAATTGTAGATGGTGTGGATTCACACAAAAATGTGGAAGTGAGAATGACCAACACATGCTCATCTGCACAGATAACTCCCTTAGTGAAAATACACCTAACAAAGGGTTTAAAGGGTCCAGATCCTTGGGCCATGATATAATCTCTAGAGGCACCCCATCAGAATAACTGGACCCAATTGTAGGGTCATCAGGATAATGGTTCCCACTATAGATGGACTATAATGGATAAATTTTCCCAACAAAACAAAAACCTGCCACATAACAATACAAAGAACCAGGCAGAAAGTAAAATTGAGGATCTGCAAATACCGAGGGTAGGATGCGTTTCTTTGAGACCGGATAGCTGATGTGGCTGTGAAGAGTTAGGCTGGGAACTCATTTGCATGCTAGAATCATGAGCATCATTGGGTTTGACGACACCATCACCATCACTGAGACAATGGAGCCAAATGAAGAACTTTTTACTCATAACAAATTTAGAATTGAACTTGCAACAAGCAGACTAAAAGAAAAACAAAATTAAAGAAAATAAACTGCCAACCCAAGCAAGAGCAAATTTCCATATGAGAAATCATATTATTGGAGCAGCAGTGAACAGAGAAACATAGTAGAATTTCATTACATATCATAATCAGATACATGAAGGCGACCATTTACGATAAAATTGAATGAACCCTGGTATTAACTCAAGCCCAGAAACAATTGGCATGAGCTTCATTGTCAGTAAAGCTGCTTGTTAAGAAGTGATGAAGCGAATCTCACCAACAATTCTCATCATACTTGCATTGCCAACAGAAACATCCACAATTCTCATTTTCTCACACATTCTAAGTCCTTAACAAAGAACTAATATATTTTCAAGGTTTTAGATGAGGAGTAATGTGATCATTGCATGGGGATTAGAATGTTCATTTGAAGAAAGCATGGCTACATGTAAGTTCTCCTAACAACCACCATGGTGGTGAACTATGTTGAAGTTCACCACAGTGTATGTGCTCGACCATCTAGACCATTAAATACATGGGACAACTCTTGGATGGTAATAGCCCAAAATTCTCGCTGAATGGATGACCTAAGCACCTGATCAGTTCCCTACTGTTTTGGTTATCAAAATCCATTAAGATTTTCTACAGATTTAGCAATTATGATAATCATATTCATCTTTTTTGGAGTGTGGCCCATCCATGAGGTGGGACATCTGTTGAATGGTCCGGATTGATGAGGACATGTATAGATTGTGCCATATTGATGGCACACAACATACACTTTGGCAGTGCAGCCATCATGTTGTGCGTGTGTGTGGTCCAATTGATAGGCCGCCTCTTAAACATATCATAGCCCAATGAAAAAATGCTCTCTAAAAACCAACAGAATCATTGTTGGATTCCAATCATTACGAATAACAGGAAAAATCATTTAATTTTTATTCTTTCCTCTTGATTAAATTGAGCATTTACAGTTCGTTGCACTTGTGCATCCAGAAAGCAGTCATAGCATTTCCTATACTAGCTTCTTCCTTGAATTTTATTCTTTTTATTTCACTTCAAATGAAGTTCTTGTTATTGATTAAGAAATAAAGGATGATGGAGGCAAGAAAATTAGCAAAATTAACCTTGGGAATGCATAGAGAAAATGTAATCATAATCGCTTTATTAAAGCAAAATCATAGTAGCTTTCAATTTCCAAGAATAAACTAACCTTGGGAATGCTAACTTGACTTCTTTGAATGGCAAGACTTTCAGTTCAGAATTCAACAACTGTGTCGAGGGATCTCCTTCACCTAAAATTCGAGGTTCATAACTAACGGGGGGGAAAAAATACACCTACTACCATAAATATAGGCCTTGAAAAAAAATTAAGACCCTAAGTTCACAAAAAAGAAATCTGATACACTTACAGAGTAATAATATTACCATTATGCTCCCCTGGCACCAAATCTGGAGTGAGAGATTCATGAGAAACAATACCACTACCTACTTGTTCCTTCATCCATTGAGCCACTTCCAAATCCTTCATATACATAAGATGGGGATGAGAAGTTTCCAATTTCAGCAAATCATAAAATCCTATATTCTCTCTAAATTAATAATAACTGTCAACAACAAAAATCAACTCATTTTAAAAAGAAAAAAGAACCACATGGAACAAATTGTGAAATTCCACATTCTATAAAGCAATTGAAAGTGAAGTAGCTGATGTTCAAGTAGCTGAAAGCCAAAACATTATTTCTTGGTCCAGAATGTACAGTTTTGGAAAGTGAAGTAGCTGATGTTGGGATTCCATGCTGCGGATCGTCTGCATTAATAGTTTCTTCAGACTCTGAAATAATTTTAGCAGGGATCAGCTCGTATGTGCCATTATCAGCAGTGCTAGTCACTGGAGGGTTTCCTTCAACGGCCTTTTCTGAGCAAGGAACCAGATCTTGACCAACACCGTCCACAGCTAATTCTGCAGGTAAGTTCTTAGATGCATCAACTGATATTACAGCCGGTAAAGAATTTGAATCATGTGTCACGCCAACCACTTCTCTTTTGTCGACTTCTGATGAGGTTTGCCTAGCTTCATGTTTTAATGTTCTTGCAAATGAATCAATTTGGTTGAACACAAGAGGATCTAGTCTATCATCTGTCGGCTTAAGCCGAACTTTTCGAGCTTCTTCAATGTTACCCCATGATCCAATGGCAGTAGAGTTCCTTTTCAGCACCTGTAGATAAGTTTTAGAAGAACTATAAGGAACAGAGTGACATAAACATAATGGGGAAGCTGTTTTTTTTTTTCTGAAAAGCAACATAACTGAAAAGCATAACTACAGATATCTTCATTAGAACACCTTACACAGAGCGTCAACCATTCTAGAAGACGCAAAGTATATTGTGCAACTTATTCTGTTTTGTTTTTTTTTTTTTAAAGTGTTATAGTGCAGCTTACTATTTATTACAAACCAACAAGAACATTAACATGGGATGCAAATGCAAAGGGATGGAACATAACCTAAGTCAAACTACAAGTATTGGAAAATTAAAGAGCATAACTTCAATATTGATATTTCACCCTAAGAAAAAACAGACAAGGCAGAACTGAACAAGAATCGCAAGAAAGAGAACCGCATCTCCATAAAAGATTTTTTTAAAATAAAAAACAAAAAGAAAAAAGAAAAGAGAAAGAAACTAGATCAAATACAAGAGTAGGTACAGAACAAACACGAAATACTGCATAGAATGATAAACAAGTGAAAGGTTTACCTCTCAAAAGAAGAAGAAGAAGAAGAAGAAAAGAAAAGAAAAGAAACAAAAAGAAAAGAAATGAACGAAAGAAAGAAAAAAAAAAAAAAAAAGAAGGTGATATTTGAACATTGTTATGATTACGTTGACTGCAGACTAGCTTAAGAAAGTTTTTTCTTTTTCTTTTTTTTAT
The DNA here is from genome assembly GCA_037074715.1 of Magnolia kwangsiensis. Taxonomy (NCBI): domain Eukaryota; kingdom Viridiplantae; phylum Streptophyta; class Magnoliopsida; order Magnoliales; family Magnoliaceae; genus Magnolia; species Magnolia kwangsiensis. The sequence continues at coordinate 5,732,770 of CM073582.1, forward strand.
GAATACCCAGCTCAAGAAAGACTAGGCTACAAGACATGCATCAATAAACACTTTGTACAAATACAAAACTTTCAGAAACTACCCTAGGAATGGACATGTAATTAAACAACACTTCTACTTTGATTTGCTCTCACACTGGAATTGCATTATTCCAAGAGGCTTACAGATCTAAATAGTTCACCTTGTATTTCCCTCATCTGCTGCTGCTCCTGCCACTAATGGTAAGCAAGAGTAGGACCGTACTCTGGTATATGCATGTTTGTCTCTAGCTATACTCTGGTACAACCGTACAAGCTCTTCATACCTTACTCATCATTATCATCTTCACCTTCTCCCAGCAATTTGGGTTTGGCTTTTAAATGGTAGATTGTCAGAAGTTCTATGATCAGCAACCACCACACAACAAACTTATGTTGTCTGGGGGCTCTAGAAACACCCTTGGCAGAGGCTCAAAAATTCTTCCGCACCTTAACACCTTATGAATTTATTATATGTGGCGTACATGTTTCTGTCAATTGTTTAAAAAGAAAAGATGAAACAGAATACATAGCCTAGCTTGAGACAAATATCGCTTGTTGAGAAAGAAAAGACGCAATGAATTTTATTTTTTTAAAAAAAGTCAGAAGAAAACAATAAGTCATACCCTAGAAAACAATAAGTCAAAAAAGGACAAGATTGAGTTCTTGAGAGGTACCTTGGATGAGGGCAAAGAATAACCACCCATAGCATATGGTGTTTCATCCTTGAATAGATGCATTCCTATAGGTGGTGGCGTTTTGAATCCAATGTTGGTCAAAGATGGAGAAGCCCACGGCGGCCGTGCGCGCATATATGATTTCGCCATATCCACTGGTGAAGCCACTCCATCTTCGGTAACCTGCAGTGAACGTCTAACACTAACTAAAGCTAGAAGCAGAACATAGTGCCAGAAATGGATCGGGAAGGATACTATTTTTATTTTATTTTTTAATGAAAGAACTTTATAATGTCAAATTATTGGATAAGTAAATAAAGATCATTTTCAGCAATGAATCCTTGAAGTCGCAGTTCAAGCACGAAACGGTTAAGAACATTAAGAAATCACACAAAAGCACTAACATGTGGCAGCACAGCAGTGTTCAGAGTGCAGGGTCCATGGTCTAGTGCTGAATTTGAACTTGATTCCAACTTCTTCTCCTCAATCCATTTCTTCGCCTCCATAATGGCAGCATTGTGAAGATCGAGCCCGTGTGATTGGAGGGCAAAGGCTCCAGGAGAAAGAGCACTCAAACTACCGGCCGAATAAGGAAATGCTACAGACGATTTTCTTATCTCTGATAATGAAAGCCAGGCTTGTGGAGATGCGATGCCACCACCAACAGGTCTCTCATGCAGCTCTTTTCGTGTTTTTGCAACCTCACCCACTTTCATGGTAGGACAATCTACAACTCGCGATTGAATTATCTTCACTAGTCTAGTGCATTCTTCCCTGGTGAAGCCATATAACAAATCCAATTAAGAACTTGCAAGCTAATCATTATATAAGCAGGGAATGTAAAGTAGATATTCTTCTTTCTTCTTTTTTTTTCTTCTTTTTTTTTGTGCAGAAAGCACTCCATGATCTGCTAGACAAACAGCAAAGAAATTTATGGAAAGTGATTTTAATAGATAGCAATGCGAAATGGAAAACCATTGAAGGGCCCCCAAGGCCCCACTATACAAGAAACACTTTTAGCTAAAAGTCTAACAAGTTACTGCTGGATAGGACTGCTTCCTACTATACATTAATGGACTTCTAAAGGTCCCACACACTTAATCAGGCTCTCAGGGGTACTTCCTTTTGAGGCTCACATACTGGGTAGAAGACATTAGGGAGCTGTGCGGCAACCATCTTTTTTTTTTCTCACATATTCCTAGGGAGGGGATGTTCGGCAGCAGATAATTTAGCCGGGGAGGGGATACAAAGTTCTTGGCCTTTGAGAACAACCTCTAATTGTTGTATACTTAGTCAATAATTTACCAGCAGGATATCATGCACTTTGAAGGAGTATGCAGAATTTTTCAAAAATAGACATTACCCATTCCAGCATCTGATATATTTAATTGCACATGAAACATGGGAACTACAATGGGGATTGGAATTAACACTGAAATGAGCATATATATAAGAAGAATAAAAAACAGATACAGAGAATGCTCAGATTCTCAATTACCTCGAAAATGTCTCCTGCAGAAGTAATTTTTCAATCGCAAGTTTGGCTTCACTCGTTTGAGAAATTTGTTGAGTAACAATTGCGTGGTCATTATTTGACACTGGTGTCATCCCATCCTGCTAATGGGCCAGAAAGTCAGTGGGCGGTATTGAAACTATCCTTGCAATTATGCTGTGAAATGTAATGTGCATTCAACAGAATACTGCAAAGTCAATAGTATCAGCAAGTTTGCATGTCACGCCTATATCAAAGAATCAAGCTAAAGACACATCTGACAACTCTGACCACAACAATGCAGCTACAAGTTTACGGCAGCATTATTACTGAAAGCAGCAAGTGCATCCTTGCCTGATTTAATTCCTCGACCTCATTAGAATGAATAGTATTGTCATCATTGCTATCATCTTCATCCTCATCATCGTCGTCGTCATCTGCAGAAATAGCCCACATCTCTAGGGTCAATTGTGTCAAGAGTTCGATAATGAAGGGACCGTTTGGAGTGAAATCCAGTTTCAACTTTCAAACCGGTTTGCTGTGTTTCAAAACATGCGGGCCAGGTAGACGGCAACTCAGCAATTGAGTTGTTGTTTCATTATGCCCTCTCGTAAAATGTGAAAGGAGCAAGAATACAGCCAATTCCCCAATATTAAGAAATTCCTTCTTTTCTTTGTTTAGTTCCATTTTGCATGGGAGCTAGACTACAACGCAATTGCTAAACCGTTGTCTAGTGGGCCTAAATGTTTTCCAAAGCAATAAAACACAACTCCAAAATCTTCTCATCCAAACAGCCATAAAGTTAGCAATTATGTTCAAAGAAAAAGGGGAAAAAAAAAAAAATCAATCAACTATTTAAAACCGGAACTGGACCCTGAGCCATTTTTTAGTCAGTGTTCAGCTCAAAGCAGTCCAACTGCTGGTTCAACCTGCTATGTTCATGTGCATACGAATATGTACATCATGAAGCACCCCCGGTGGAGTGTAAGGGTGTTGTCTCCTAATAGGAGGTTACAGGTTCAACCCTACTTAATGAAGCCTGTATTGGTAACAAAGGGTGTGTGTGTGTGTGTGTGCATTTTTTTTTTTTTTTTTGGTGGGGGGGGACATTCCTGATTTGGGGAGGATATATGGTTCAGATAGCTATTCTCAGGAAGGAAGCCTATTTAGAAAGGAGATTCTTCATCATAATGGGGATGGGTCTGATTTTGGGAGAATGTTTGATGCAGAAATAGACCTCTTACCCTTGTCTTTCAAATATTTGCTCAGGTGACATGGGAGAAAGAGGTTTTGGTATCTCAATGTTTTACCATTGCAGTGAATCAAGTTTGTAGTTACCCCTACTCTGCAAGAATTTGAGGCTAAGACGATATCAAAGATTTTGTTACCCTTATGGACCAGTAGCAGTGCTGGAGTCCTTTGCTTTGCCCAAAGAGAGGAGCTGAGATCATATTAGGGGTCCTCCAAGGGTGATTGGCATTGCAGTCAGTTGGCTGGTGGGGAAGGCTAAGGTGCGTACAATCGATCATTTGAGAAACTGCCAAATTATCATTCCAAATGTTTGCATTTACACCTTCAGGGTGCATAGTCAGCAGATAACCTATCCATTTATGCAAATTGTACGAAGGCCAAAGCCAAGAAAAGCAAGTGCAAAATACAAGGGCAAGCATAACACAAAAGTGAGGAGAACATGATGACTAGGTGATGAGGACATCATACCCTTTAAAGTTTATCAAAGACGAAGGTGGCCAACGAATACATCTTTATGACTCGATGATGGTTTGTGGCACAACCAAGGAGGATTTTGAAGACCTTACACCTATCCCTAGATTAATTGAAGGCCCCACATTAGGACACGTGTAAGATGAGTTTGTTTTTGTTTTTTGGTTATAGGGGTAGTTTAGTCATTTTTTTATCCGAATCTTATAAATAGGGTGTTTTCTATCCTAAACCAGGATGATGTTTTGTTATGAAAGCTTGGTGCCTCCTTCTCATTTCTCTTTGTGATAATTTCTTCTCTTTCCATAATCTCCTCTTTTTCTAAATTCTGTTTTTAACCCTCCAACCCTCTTCTTCTCTTTCTATACCTAGTATTCTTTGATTGCTACTGTTTATAATTAAATTCTTTGAAGTCCCCTTATCCTGAAAATCTGAGAATTGATCACAACCCTCTCTGAGATTTTCCAGTCGTCCCTATTCCAGAAATCATTTGATTTCCTGGACTAGAGAAGTTGCATTGACTATTGGATTGAAACCATGCAAGATCGGGAGGTCCCATCCCTCACCACCTTTGTTATTATCTTTACTATAATGTGGAATATTGAATATTTCAATTGATTTGCTTAGTTTATTTCATTGGATAATTTCTGTGCTCACACATGCATTCTAGTTTAGTCCTGCATCAAATTTGGTATCAGAGATTTAGATTTTGCATGGTTTTTATTAGATCGAGTTATCTGAACTTAGGATCATTTGTTTTCTCATCTACGATTGTCTAAATAATTCCAGATCTACATCCCACAGAAATTGTGAACTTGATTTTTTAGATTCACAATCCTGTGAGAAATAAATCCGAATTTCCAGATTTGTGTTTTTATTCTAGTTAAATCTGAAAATTTGCAGCATTCGTACATCATATAGAAATAGGATCATACATCCATATTGAGGTTTTGTCAAAACTTAGAGTCAAGTTCGGAAAAATCGAGTTCGAGCTTTTAGAGTATGCCCACTAGAAGAGGTAAGGGTTTTGGCCGACACCCCATCATGAGCAACGAAAAAGTAACCGATCACCTCGCTCAATTATTCCAAAAGATAACTACCATCGATCCAACAAAAATATCGAGCGAAAACTGACTGCCACCTAATGCAAGGGCAATTTCACATCGAGCTCGAGGGGGGTCGCTTGTAGAATGCAGGGGCACACTCGGGGTGGATGATTCATGTGATTTAGGGCCCACGGGAGAGGTCTCGTGTTCAAGACTCATTACTGGGGGTGATTAATGCGCATTTCACACCGAACTCAAGTGGGGTAGCCTGTGGGATGCAGGGACACACTCAGGGTGGGCAACCCATGTGACTTGGGGCCCATGAAGGAGGTTCGGCCGAGGTACTAACCCATGAGATGTGGGGCCTGGGCTATGAGATAAAGGGATTAATTCGCCATAATCTAACAGTTCAAGCTTTTAGAGCAAGTGGTTGATTGTCCTGCATCAAATTGGTATCAGAGCGAGAAGTCTCGTGATCAAGACCCCTAACCGGGGGGGATTAATGCAGGGGCGTTTTCACACCGGGATCGAGTGGGGTCGCCTGAAGGATGCAAGGGCACACTTGAGGTGGGTGACCAGTGTGATTTGAGGCCCACAGGAGACGTCACGTGTTCGAGACTCCTCACCAGGGGTGATTAATGCACATTTCACACCGGGTTCGAGTGGGGTAGCCTGTGGGATGCGAGGACACACTCGGGGTGGGCAGCCCATGTGATTTGGGGCCTACGAAGGGGGTTCGGCCGAGATCCTAACCCATGAGATGTGGAACATAGGCTATGAGATAAAGGGATTAATTCGTCATACTCTAATAGTTCGAGCTTTTAGAGCAAGTGGTTAATTGTCCTGCATCACAACCGAAGTTAGACTTGAGCGATTAGAGGCATCCTAAAAGGAGAACCCTATTGTTGGGGGAGATATACAGTCGCAGGTAGGTGGTGTTGGTAAGGAGCCAGCCCTTAGACAAACCCCCACCAATGGCGGGCATGTGGGTAGAGAACGGGCATATCAGGACCGCTTTGATCCTGACGAGAGGGAAATGAAGAATGTCAGGATTGATGCACCGAGCTTTGATGGTCGCTTTGACCCCAAGGCATTCCTTGATTGGTTAGCTGACATGGACCACTATTTTGAGTGGCATGAGATATCAAAGAACCGACAAGTGCAATTTGCCAAAATGAAGCTTGTGAGGCAAGTGAAGATGTATTGGACCAATACAAAGCATAGGATTGAACGGGTGGGAGGAGCTCCGGTTACCCAATGGAGCGATATGAAAGCTATGCTAAGAGAGAAGTACATCCTTCTCTCTTATCGCCGGAAGCTCTGTAACAATGGCAATCTTTACGTCAATGATCCATGCCTGTCACAGAATACATCGCAAAATTTGAGGAATTTTTTTTTTTTTAAAGTCACATATTATAATAGAAAACGAAAGGGAGTACAAAAACAGTAGACTGCACCGCCGAGGGAGCTACACAGACTACTATGAGCCTAGAAACAGCAAATTACAATCCTTTAAAATTAGAACATTAACTGCCCATTCAACAACTAGAAATCTAGCTTTGGAAGCAACAAAATCTGCTGATTTGGAAATCCCGCTAAAACACCTGCCATTTCTTTCTTCCCGAACAGCCCACCAAACAGCGAGAAGCGACATTCTCCAAAGAGACAACTTGTTCTTCTCGAAATAGATGCCATGCCAAGCCTTTAAGAAACTACCTGCCAAAGAAGGGGTTACCCAATTCATATCAAACCGAGAGAGGATGTCCTTCCAAATATGGCTAATAAAGGGGCAACGAATGAATAAATGATTCACCGTTTCCTCATTTGACATACAGCAAAGACAGAGATTAGTGAGAATCATCCCTCTTTTTCTCAAGTTGTCAATCGTGAGGACTCTATTCTTGCCCACTAACCAAGTGAACCCAACTATCTTAGGAGGAGCTTTGTACTTCCAGATCTTGTTGGTGAAGGACTCTTTTTCCTTATCCACTCTTGTCAAGACACCTGTAAAACGATTTAACCAAGAACTTTCCTGATTTGTGTTTTTTCCAAATTTATTTGTCTTCGCATGCCGCATTTATCTTGACCTTCTGAATATAATTTAACAGCGCCACATACTCTTCAACCTCATTGTCGCGAAGATTCCTTTTGCATTCCACATTCCAAACTACCACACCCCCAATAACAGAAAAACTATCAGCTACTGTAGTGTCCTGATTTGCCACTATACGAAAAATGCACGGGAACCTTACTTTTAACAGTCCATCCCCTACCTATGAATCTGACCAGAAGGTGGTCTTGTCTCCTCTCCCTATCGAGAAGCTGATTTGCTTCAAAACTTCCTTCTTAGTTGATAGGACCCCTTTCCACACGGCTGAAGATCTGAAGATAAATGAAGATTTAGTCCACCAGCCCCCTATCGAACAACCATACTTACTCTTTATTAATGAATTCCACAAGTAACCATCCTCAGAACCCAATCTCCAAATCCACTTTCCTAGGAGAGCCCTATTCATATTTTAAGATCTTTTATTCCCGCCCCTCCATCTTCAATATGCTTACACACTTCTTTCCAATTCAAGAGATGAAACTTCTTTTTTTCTTCTTTTCCATGCCATAAGAAATTTCTTCTAAGCTTTTCCAATTTTTGTAAGATCACACCCAGGCACAAGAACAAGGACATAAAGTATAGGGGGAGGTTTGAGAGGGCTGCCTTAATAACAGTGATTCTTCCACCTAAAGAGAGGTATCTGCATTTCCATCTAGCAGGGTATGAGTCAAATTTGGATATTACCTTTTCCCACATGAGAAGCGGAGGTTTACCATAACAGAGTGGAAGGCCCACAAATGTGGTCGGGAGGGAGCCCATAGCACAATCAAAAGAATCTGCAAATTTCAGGACCTCTTCTTCTTCCATATTTATACCAAACATCTTTGATTTAGCTATATTTACTTCGAGACCCAAAACCACCTCAAAACAACGGATAATCGTACGAAGATTGAGAAATTTTTCTTCCTCTGCTTTTCTAAATAGAAGAATATCGTTGGCAAACTGTACATGTGAAATGGGCTTGGTCATGCCTTCAATCTTGATACCGCCAATAATACCTTGATCTTGACCATTCTCCAACATTTTTTTGAGCGCTTCCACCACTATCAAGAACAGGAAAGGGGACAACGGGTCCCCCTGTCTCAGGCCCCTTGAGCTTTTAAAGAATCCTTTAGGGGAGCCATTTATGAGAATAGAGAAGAAGGCCGAACCAACGCATTCCCCCATCCATCTCCTCCACCTATCAATAAATCCCATCCACTGAAGCATGTACTATAAGAAACCCCAATCAACATGGTCGTAAGCCTTTTCGATATCCACTTTACATAGGATACCCTTACACTTGGACCTATGACTTGAGTCTACACATTCTAAAGCAATTAGAGCGCTATCAATAATCTGCCTTCCCGAGATGAATGCACTTTGGTTATCCGAAATAATCTTCCCTAGCACCCCTTTCAATCTTGAAGCTAGAACTTTTGCCAGAATTTTGTATGGGATGCCAATTAGGCTGATAGGCCTAAAGTCTTTTAACGATTCTGCTCCTAAAGACTTTGGGAAAAGAGTAATAAAGGAAGCACCTAACTCTTTCGACATCCGACTTCTAACCGAAAATGCTAGCATATATTCCATGAAGTCTCCCTTTAGGATTTCCCAAAATGATTGGAAAAACGCTATCGGAAACCCATCTAGCCCGGGAGCCTTATCACCTCCAAGATCATCAATAGCCCCCTCCACTTCTTCTATTAAAAAAGGAGATTCCAGCCCTCTTGCATCATCCACAGAAATTCTATCAAACTGTAACAAATCCAAGCGCAGTCTCTTCCAATTTTCACCCCTAAGGAGGTCGCTGAAATAATGGATTGCTTCTTCGGATATGATTTGTTGATCGTCAATTCGTTGCCCATTCACCAACAAACTGCTGATTTTATTTCTTCTGGCCTTTGCACTTGCTATAGAGTGAAAGAAATGAGTATTTTTGTCACCTTCTTTGATCCACCTAACTCTTGATTTCTGTCTCCATGATATTTCATCCTCCAAAACTCTAGCTGAATGCTTTTGAATAAGCTGCATTTTTTTATTAGACATCTCTATTGTCATTTGGTTGATTTCCCCTTCCTTATCCAATGCTAGAATGTTAGATAATATCTCATCTGTCTCTGTTTCCCTTTTTCGAAGCACAGTGTTCTTCCCTTTAGCAATTTCAACTTTTGAGAAAGTCTGTACCCTGTGGGAACGCATTTGTCCATTCATTCGATACGAGTAAACGATCAAGTCTAGACATGGTTGGGATCAATCTCTCATTTGACCATGTGAACTTAGCACCAAGCAAGGGCAAATCTACCAGTTCCTAATCTTCAATCCAGCTAGAAAAAGCTGACATGCCTGAGGAGTTTTTCTTGCCGATGGATTTCTCAAAAGCATAACGAACTATGTTAAAGTCTCCCCCTATGCACCAAGGACCTAGAAATTTTTTCCTGCTTTCAGACAGTTCCTCCCAAAAATCCGATCTCTTGCCTTCTTCGTTTGGGCCGTAGACTGACGAGATTAAACATGAGAAATCAGAAGTAGGATCCTTCAAAATAACCGATATTGAATACACTCCTTTCCAAGAGTCCATTCCAAAGACTTCCAGGTGACCAAAATTCCTCCTGCACTACCAACAGCATCCAGCTTCTCCCATTTAACATCTGAAGCTTTCCATAAAGACCCTATCAATTTGTTGTTGATCTTCCGCACCTTTGTTTCCTGGAGACAAATAATGTCCGCTTTACATCTACCGCAAACATCCTTAATTATTCTTGTCTTTTTCTTGGACCCCACTCCTCTCACATTCCAAGACAAGATCTTCATATGGAAACCACACTTCCCCGATCTCACTTTAGCCCGATTAACTCGGAGGTCCCTCCTGACCTTTTAATGTGAGACTTGTGTTTCTGCACTTTCTTTCTCCTGTATTCTTTACTGTTCTTTGACGAAGGAGAAGAATTTGCCATAATAGGTCTACCTCAGCTCTCAACACAGAAGAATAACGCGATGAAATCTTCAGGCTGATCTCCGAATGACAGCCCAATCGATCTTCCCACGTGACTCATGGCATCTCTGATCCATTTCTTCTTCTGGATAACTCCTACAATTTTTGCACTCTGTTCCTCGGCCTCTACGTTCTCCCCCTGTTGATTTCTCATCCTAACCTGTAGAGGATCTGCTGTGATAATCGAATTGCCCATGTCTTCTTGGAATAGGCCTGATAAGTCTTTGACCGAGTCTGAGTCTCGGCAAAAGGATGAACGAGGAGACAGACTATCAGGAGATTCTGCACAATCTGAATACCACGGGAGGAGATCTGTATCTAGCGCGAAGAAGGCTTCTTCATCATCAGAGAGGACTGAGACCTCAACAAACATTTTTGCGCCAACCACAACCATCAGACTGTGGAAGTTTTTTGCGCACTCGGTTGAGCTGCTATTTTTTGCATGTGTGAAGGGGATAGAAGCCATCGTGCGTCGCGTGATCTTATTTCCTTAGATCATTTACTGCCTATAGAAGATCGGGTTCAGATCTGGAGGGGTGATTGGGTTTGAGACACTTACAAAATCTATATCTCGCTTCGGATCTGAGGTTCGGTCCAGGTCTGAGACGAGCATCGGGTCTGAAAATCACATCGGGTCTGCAAGAGCTCGCTCCTCTAGGTCTGGAATGTGCTCCGGAAGCCTCGTCGGTCCTGGAGGACTCGACGAGTCTGACTGGATCCTCGGAATCGGGTCTGTATAAGTGACCCGATACGTGTTGCTATTAATAGGCAAGTGGCCACATGTCTATAGAGGTTGCATATGGAATACGCCTTTTGCATTTTGATTTCGAGAACTTTCTCCCTTCCTCCACGTGGACAGCGTAGATACAGACTGCGGGGCTCGAGAGAGAAGTGTGATTTCGTTGAAGGATCTCATGCCATGTGTCGATCCACTATTGTGGTAGCGTGCTGTATCATTTTGAGTAGACTCCTGGCATACGTCTCTGTCTGCGTATGGTGCTCCTGCACCATATGGAAATGGAACTCCTTCCCTCCCTGTTACAGTTGCCTTAGCAGCTTCAGGAACTCCAATTTCTCTAACCCTCCACAGATCTCCCCATCGAGGAGTGATAGAATCAGCACTCTCCTTTTACACAGGTAGATATAGAATTATATCCTCTACGAGGACCTGAATGTGGGCCGGGATCTCGTCTCCTTTTCTTCTTCTCATTCTCACCCTAACCACCCCCATTTCGTCACCAAGCTTTGTTTTGGGGTCCAATTCTATAAACGTCCCTAGACATGAAGCTGTCGATATGAAGAACTCTTCATACCAAAGCTCCAGGGGGAATGACCATATAAGCATCCAGGGTTCTTCCATTCCGAACATCGAGAAGTCGGTCCAACTGATTATTCTCTTGATCGGGCCTTCTCTGTGTAACGTTCCCACTATGATCAACATTTCAAGATTGATATCTGGACTGGTTTTGATCCAAAGCTCGTTATAGCCGATTGGCTTAATTGTATATTGATACCTCGTTATCCTGCAACAGTCATTTATCCATTCTTTCACTTGGTTAATCGAAGCACCATCTTTTGTAATCACCACCACCGATGCTTGTAGATCCCTTGCTTGCTTGTCAAAGGAATCCTTTTTAATGTGCACCAGAACTTCCTTCCCTTCCTTTACCTCTTTTCCTCCTTTCATTAAGTCTTCCTTGATCCCAATCCGAACTGGAGGTTGTGGAAGTTTGTCTCCCTTTGTTTGAAGGAGCGCTTCCTTATAGGAATGAGAGTCACCAGTTCGAGGTCGAGGTATATTGTACTAATGGACCGCCTCTCTTGGAATGGAGCTTTTACTTTTGGCTTGTACTCCTCTGGTGTTAAGCTTTGAATCCGAACAGAATCTCGCCCTCTACACAAGAAGTTTTACTCCACCGAAGCTTTCCTCGTGTAGCATATTTACCGCTCTCGATAGTTCTTCTTCAGAACTCATCCTGACGAGGGCGAAACCCCTCTGCTTTCCAGTATTCTTCTCTTTTGGAATCACAACATCCATTACTACCCCAGCTCTACCAAACACCCTTGAGAAATTAACCGGTGCCCATCCTTCTGGGAAACCCTTTACGAAAAGGGTCGAGAATAGAGATCTATTCCGAGTATTGCTATCATATTTTTCTGAAACCTTCTTCCTCGATTTAGTTTGTTGCCATCCAGCTTCTCGATCTTGCCGGTCTTTCGTCATGCCATCCATCTCTTCATCTTTGCAGGTCTTTCGTCATGCCATCCATCTCAGAACTCATCCTTGCTGGGCTTTCGTCATGCCATCCAGAAACTCCATTGACGCCAGTCACTTTAGCTTCAGCAGAAATTTGAGGAATTCATGATGCGGTATGACATTGAGGAAGACTCTCTAGTAACGCTCACGTGTTTCAAGATGGGCCTTCGATCGGATCTTCAATGTGAGCTTTGGGCTCGTCCCGTGACAGATTTGGACGAGATGTACCAAGTGGTGCACGAATTAGAGCAATATTTGAAGACTCGTGTCACAAAACGGTTCAACTCCCGAGACTCTAATATTATGACTAGTTCTCAGGGAACTACACCCAACATTGGTAATCAACCTAGGGTGCAGGCGAATGTTCCACCTAGGCTTAAGGATGACAAGGAAAAGGGCGTCCTTAGTGCTGGTCCAGGTGGAGGATAGAATGTGCGATGCTACGAATGTGAGAGTATTGGCCATTTTGCAAATCAGTGTCCCACTAAGAGCAAAGGAAAAGCCTTAGTCATAGGCGATTCCCAAGATAGCGAGTATGATCGGGGTAACTCTGAAGTTGAAGAATATCAGGTCGTAGGATCATTGAGTGATGAGGATGATGTGGGTGATGATGCCACACTAGCAGTTGTCAGGTGTGTGCTAGCCCAGACTAGTAGTGTTGACTGGTGTCGCAACACTATCTTCAACACAATCGCCAAGTGTGGCGAGAAAATTTGTAAGGTAATAGTGGACAATGAGAGTTGTCAGAATGTAATTTTCACTAGCACTAGCACCTTAGGCCGTCTAAAGTTAGAAGTCACCCATCATCCTGACCCATACAAAGTCTCATGGGTAGATAAGACTTCCCTTCCTGTCACCCATCAATGTCTTGTACCCATCGAGTTCAGATCTTATAAGGAGTCCCTATGGTGTGATGTGTTGCCCATGGATGTAGGTCACATCATCTTGGGCAGACGGTGGCTATTCAATAATGACATCACGATATATGACCGTTCTAATGCATGTACCTTCATGCATAACGATAAGAAGATCAAAATTAATCATATGCCACCACAAAACACTGCAAAGAAGAAATGTGAAAAAGCTAGTGAGCCTAAAGAAGTGAGGAAATCCACGCCCAGGTCTCTCCACATCATCACAGCTAAAGAGTTTGAAAGAGAGGCTGAGAAGGATTCAACGATGTATGCCTTAGTGGCTAGAGAGGCTACACCAGATTACCAGTAGGGTTACCCTACGAGGTAGCCTCGATCTTAGAGGAGTACAGAGATGTATTCCCTGAGGATTTGTCAGATAAGTTGCAACCCATGAGGGACATCCAGTATGTCATTGATCTTGTCCCTGAGTCGACTCTACCAAACCTTCCTCACTATAGGATGAACCCTACAGAGCATGCAGAGTTGAAGAAGCAGGTAGATGAACTCCTACAAAAGGGTTTCATCCAGGAGAGCATAAGCCCGTGTGTCGTACCCGCTTTACTGACACCTAAGAAAGACAACAGTTGGCACATGTGTGTGGACGGTAGAGCCATCAACAAAATCACAGTCAAGTATAGGTTTCTTATACCTAAGCTTGATGACACATTAGACATGATGGCTATGTCCAACATTTTCTCTAAAATAGATCTCAATAGTGGATATAACTAAATCCGCATACGCCCCAGTGGTGAATAGAAGACAACCTTCAAGACGAATGATGGGCTATATGAATGGTTGGTCATGTCTTTTAGCTTGACTAACGCACCCAGCACTTTCATGCGGGTGATGACCCAAGTCTTGAGACCGTTCATGGGGAAATTCTTACTGGTGTACTTCAACGATATCCTGATCAATAGCACCACTAGAGAATCACACATTAAACATTTGACGTTGCTCTGTAGCATCATTAGAGCGAAGAAATTATACGCTAACCTTAAGAAGTGTTCGTTCATGTCCAATCAGGTTGTGTTCTTAGGGTTTATAGTGTCAGTAGAAGGGATGCATGCAGACCCAAAGAAAGTCAAGGCCATAGTTGATTGGCTTGAACCGAAGAACATCCATGAGGTGAGAAGCTTCCATGTCTTAGCCACATTCTATCGTCGGTTCATTAGTAGTTTTAGCACGTTTATGGCTCCCATTACAGATTGTATGAAGAAGGGAGAATTCGTGTGGTCGAAAGCCGCAGCTAAGGCTTTCAAAGAAATTAAGGGCAAGATGGTCGAAGCTCCAGTCGTGCGCCTTCCTGACTTTTCTAAAGTCTTTGAAGTTGTGTGTGATGCGTCTGGTGTTGGTATAGGTGGAGTCATGAGTCAAGAGGGTCATCTTATTGCCTATTTCAGTGAGAAACTAAATGGGGCAAAACAATGATATTCTACTATGACAAGGAATTCTATGTGGTAGTGCAGTCTTTGAGACATTGGCGTCACTACCTCCTACCGCAGGAATGTCTTATTCTCTGATCATGAGGCCTTACGTTATCTTCACTCCCAGGAAAAACTTAACCCAAGGCATGCTAGGTGGGTTACATTCCTTCAAGAGTATTCGTTTGTCTTGAAACACAAGGTCGGAGTAGAGAATAAACTAGTCAATGCCCTTAGCCGTAAAGTGGCGTTGTTCAATTCTTTGAGTGTAGGAGTTCTCGGCTTTGAGCAACTAAGAGACGAGTACCCCACATGCCTAGATTTTGGGGGTACCTATACATCACTCTCAAGTGATCAGCAAAGTGTGGGGGATTTCGTATTGAGAGATAGATTCCTTTTTAAAGGAAATCGTTTATGTATTCCTCGTACGTCCCTTCGTGAATTCCTGGTCTGGGAGCTTCATTCAGGGGGATAGCTGGCCACTTTGACCATGATAAGACTATTGCCCTTGTAGAGGATCGTTTCTACTAGCCAAGTCTCAAGCGAGATGTCGCCAGAATTTTAGGGCAATGTTGAACGTGTC
Organism: Magnolia kwangsiensis; assembly: GCA_037074715.1. Classification (NCBI taxonomy): domain Eukaryota; kingdom Viridiplantae; phylum Streptophyta; class Magnoliopsida; order Magnoliales; family Magnoliaceae; genus Magnolia; species Magnolia kwangsiensis. The sequence goes on from CM073582.1 coordinate 5,747,980, forward strand.
AGATGGCAAAGCAGCAAAAGAAAAATTCTAGATTATATACGCCATTACCTGTGCCACATGCTCCGTGGCAAGACATTAGCATGGATTTCATTCTTGGACTTTCCAAGACGATTAAAAAACACGATTCCATTTTTGTTTTTGTGGACCGCTTATCTAAGATGGCGCATTTCATCCCATGTTCTAAATCTTCTGATGCATCTAATATTGCTAAGGTCTTTTTCGATGGCGTGGTCCATCTCCATGGTTTACCTAAGACCATAGTGTCTGACCGTGATGTCGGATTTACCAACTATTTTTGGAAGACACTATGGCACATGATGGGAACACATTTGCAGTTTTCTACTGCATACTACTCCCAAACTAATGGCCAAACTGAGGTGGCTAATCACAGCCTTGGAAACCTCTTACGATGCTTAATGGGTGAATATGTGAAAACTTGGGATTTGATTCTACCTATAGCTGAGTTCCCCTACAACAGTTCAGTCAATAGATCTACAGGGTTAAGTCCATTTGAAATTGTTAGTGGGTACAAACCTAGGATGCCCATAGACTTGTTACCCATGTCAGTTACCCAAAGATCTTTTGAGTCAGCCTATGCATTTGCATAACACATTCATGACTTGCATGCACATGTTCGACAACGCATAAATGTGAGTAATAATAATTAAAAATGTTCAGCTCACCAACATCGTACGTGGACAGAATTTAATGAAGGGGATTATGTAATGGTTAGAATTAGACCAGAGCAGTTTCTACAGGGTTCCGCTAAGAAATTACAAGCTCGCAGTACTGGACCATTCAAAGTATTGCATAAAACAGACAAAAACCAAAACCGCTTCTCTCTCTCTCTCTCTCTCTCTCTCTCTACAATTGGAGAATCGCAGCACCGGCCACCACAAGCAACCACAGGTCTTAGGGTTTTTTTTTCCAAAGCTCTACATGGTTCACCCATTTTTTCGATTAGAAGAGAAAAAGAAGGTACTGTGGCTCTGCAATGGTAAGATAAATGACGCACATGCACGGATTGCAGGGTCCACTGTGCTTTGTTTAGGCCATCCAATCCATCCATATTCTTGGGAGACAATTTTAGGCCAATATCAAAATCTAGTGGGCCACACCAACAATCTGGATAGTTTTAATAGTGTGTGTACCTTTCGCAATTGGTCCTTGTGATGTGGCCCAGGTTAGTATTGTAATGGCCTGAATTTTTCCATGCCAATCATCTTGATCACTTAAATCATCTAACATGATTAGTTGACATGTACAGTTCATGGTGGGCCCCACAAATAATCATAGTTTTTTAATGGTGAGCATTCCTAGTCCAACTATTACTTGTGGCATGACCCACCTGGTCCTTCGAATGGCCTTTTTTTAAGAGTCCAATGAGTCCAGCCTCTTGTCAGATCCATAATCTGATTGAATTAGATAACATATATGGTCCACTATGGGCCCCCAAATAAGCATAATTTTTTTAATAGTCCCAGATCATCCACCCCAGCACCGTCTTGAAGTATATCGTTAATGGGCGAGGATAATTGGACAGACCTCAAGCACAATAGGCCAAAGTTTACCTCTCCTACCTTTTACACCTAATTGCACCTGAATTTTTAGAATTAGCTCTCATTTCCTTCAAGAAGCTCCAACTCCAGGGAAGTCTATGCATGGTGGTGAAATGAGGGTGTCAAAATGGCTCTACTAGTGACAATTCACTAGTCGATACTTGGGAAATTGATGTTGTTGATTGTGGCATTGCCATCATCAAAGGTGGGTGGTGGTAATAACCAGTGTGGGAATAATCTCCTGGCCTATCCTAATTCTTGTTGCTGAAAAAGCTTGTCTTGTCTTGAATCTCGAGACCTGCAAAACCACCATAGAGATGAGAAAGAAAATGGTTGGGGGAGTAGGCCTATTTACCCTTCATTGTTTCTTTGTTTTTTTGTTTTTTTTTTTTTTACCTCAAGTTATTGCTTCACATTAGAGATATTTTGAATGTGGACCCACTTTTATGGTCCACCAAATGATTGGTTTAGCCTAAGAATCGGTTCAACTATTCATCTAGATGGGCTTAATAAAATGGCATATTTTTACCAACCTTTCTTATATGTCAATTAGATTTTGGAACGATTCCCCACTCCAAGCTCTGCTTGATGTAAATATAAAGCTTCTTACCGGTAAGTAACTGACTTACATATTACCCAAACACAAAAACCAACTTACCTATAAGTGACTTTCAGCTTACCTCCAAACAGGATTACCTGTAAGTGATTTCACCCATAAGTGACTTACCTCTAAGTCACTTACAACTTAAATAACTTACAAGCATCCAAACAGGCCCTAACATGAATATCAGACTGATTTCATCACCTACAAGAGACTGACTTTCATCATTTCCATTGAAGCAATTTTAGTAACAAGACTCTTAGGTGTGAGATTTTACACAGCAAATCAATAAAAAAGACAGAAATGGCCTCAACTTCAAACAAGCCTACTTCACCATCATCGTATAAATTTCTTAAACCTCAAGAAACTTGAAACACATACAATTCCAAACCCTAAAAATTTAAGGCAGCAGTTGGCTCATCCCCATTTAGCAAGCGCACAAGAAAGTTTCATGATTCTGCAATTTACACTTTTCTACTCTTAGCAGGATTCGCAAGAACCATAAAATGTATTTCTTTAGTGTTGTGTCGGAAAGGAAGATCTCTTCCGTACCGAAACGAGTATCATTTCATGAATATCAGGAAATTTTACAACGAAATTGGAATCTCCAGAACCGAGAATTTCTAATCCCAAAGTGAGAGCCAAACGCAACCTAACAAAGGACAACGCGTGAAAATTTTAGGAAAAAAAAACGATGGAAAGGAAGAGAAGAAGACTCACCAGAGGAGGAGCTAGAACTGCTGCGGCGGAAGACAGATGAGAGAAGCTTGCCAGCGCCTGAGGCGAAAAGACCGAAGATCGAGCTGGAGGTTGGGGAAGGGGATCGAGGGCGGCGAGGGGGGCTCGGCCGGTGGTAGGGAGAGGTTGCAGGCGCCCGCCTCCTACGAAGGATTTTTCCACCCGATCTGGGCTCGACCGTTCGGTTTGCCCTAGAAATGGAGGCCATGGCCAGAAGAGGGGGGGATTTTGGAGAGAAGCAGAGAAAATGGCCTCGGTTTTTTGCAGACAGTGGAATTTTTTTCGGAATCTTTCTTTAGTGAGTCCTCGCTGGTGGTGGGAAATATAATCTGTTTTCTGGTATAATAAATACTCGCGGGATCCAGGCCGTTCGTAAGTCGATGGCCCCGACGTTTTTTGGTCCCCTGGTCCAAAAAACGTACTGGGACTCGAAGTTGCGTTCCTAACCTCTCCCTTTCTTCAACACATGAAGCTTAGTCGGCGATAGAGAAAAAAATTTATACTCTGGCAAAGTGTGATGGATGATACTCATGTACATAGAGATTATTTCGAATTTGCATACCTGAAACACAATAAATTCAAATTAAATTGAAACTATGGTCCCAGTTTGAGTTCACTGTGGATTAAAATTTACGTTTATTTGATTATTTAACTTTAGGATTGATGAGCTCCTATAAAATGGTCCCCACCATATATCTTGTTATATCTTGTTATATCCATTTTGCTAGCTCATTTTATGATAGGAGCTCAAACACAAGAGATGCATAAAACGTATGTGTGCCGTGTGAAAATCCTATCAATGAAACTATTTTAAAGCCCACCATATATTTAAATGCCATCCACACATTCATAAAGTTGATTTTTAACTGGACAAAGGATAAACTCAAATGTCAGAATGATTGAAAATTTTTGTTACCCACAAAAAGTTTTAAATAATGAGTACCAGGTCCCTATCATTTCTTATAATGTGATGGTTGTTATTCAATCGAACACAAGGCTATATTTATTAATTAACAATATATATTCAATCAAATGTGTACAATTAGAATAGTGTAGGTGTACTAAAGTTGTACTCGACTTGAGTTTAATTAAACACTTGTGACCTTGGACACTAAATCAATAGCAAGATTAAACATATGAAAATTAATCTATCACTAATGTTACAATGATTATGATATTTAGAAGGCAATGATTGGTTATAGATAAAAACTTTTTATGTTGAGCAAAGAACTTTTTCAGTCAACGGCGATTGTGGGCCTTAAGTTTCTAAGTGATACAATAATATATATATATATATATATATATATATATTAAAAACTAAATAAGTTAAAATGTCAATTTTATTGATTTATAATTGAAGTTCAATACAATCAGCGATAAAATAAAATAAGTAGATAGATAAAGATAAATACATGTGATTACCTATACAGACAAACAATTGAAAAGAATGGTCAGCAAAATATGAACAAGGTGCGACGTTCAAAGTAAAAACTTGGTTAATTGGGAATTAAATGACAACACGTCATGAATATATTTTTTATTCCTAAGCATACAACATTGCGTTGGACAATAACAATCCAAGCTACCTAAACTCCGAATGTTCTATTACAAGGGCTAGAAAGAAATGAAGATATCTAAAACTAAAACTATGATAAGAAGGATTGTGTTGTGTAGAGAGATTATATGTCATTGTAACAGCAAGCTCTTTATCACGTGTTGTTTATATAGCTTGGAAGGTGGCAACCCTAATTGGGTTTTCTTGCTTATCCTCAAAAGTTATGAGATCAAAGCATGTTTAGATTTCCTTGCTAGCTTGACTATAAATGTGGATTCGGATTCCTAGTCACATTTTGATTTCCTTTCATTTTAGGAGGAATCGACTTCTCAAACATTTATAATCTCCATAAAATTATGGATCATCTTTAGAGAAGTGTCTATTTTAATAGAATTGTATGATACACCTTGCCAAATATATCTAGATTACAATAAGTTTTCTATTGATGTGTGTCGTCATAAACGTGTCAAGTTCATTGCTTCAACCGCATATTCCAATAAGAGCCATGTGCCCTTCACTGCAATGTATCGTTTGCAATCGTTTTGTTTTTGACAAGTGATTTGTCGCCGAATGATATGAAGCGAAGTATACACTCAAGGTGTAAATAAGATTTCGTTTGTTATTAAAATCACGTGAATTTGTGGGAGCTTTCTCATTGATTCATGTGGACGCACCTGTACATGTGTAAACAGTGACCTGGTTGAGTTTTTTTTCTCTCTCATGGTTATATTTATGAGGCTGTTTGGATAGAAATAAATGAAGGAATATGAATGAGATTAAGACTAAATGGAGATACATGGTATTTGTAGAGTAGGATGAGTTGGCATTGGATGGGTGGAGTAGATATATAAGAACGTCCCGAGGCCACAAAAGTTGAGGAGGCCTGGATTCACTTGAAAAATAACTTCCATTCCAACTAGTCATGAATCTGCAAAATCCAAGCCATCCACTTGGTAGGTCCACCAACGAGATCACCTTATACAAGAAACAGCGTCATCTACTGATCAAGTGTCCCATGATTGTATTATGTTATTCATCACTGACCGTATATTGTTTTTAGACTTTGTGGACCACCTGATGAGTTTACAGGGTTGATTTTACAGTAGGGGATCTCAGTGGTGGTTCCAAACTGTCAGAAGGATTCAATGTCGCACGGCATGCACATGAGACGCGGCAAGTTGTCCGCTTAATGGTACGGTCCAACCGGTTGGACTGGAGAAGTGAGACATCCAACCGTCCGATTTCATCAGTAAGTGCCCACGTATGCCACGTGTCAAGTGTCCGACGAAAACGGGGACGCGGATTTCCTGCGAAAGCCTTTCGCAGGAAGTTCTGCGCAAGGATGCTACGTGGAGCCAACCACATGTTTTTGATAAATCCACTCTGATCATCCGTTTTTCGAGATCATTTAAAGACTTTTGATAAAAAATTAGGTGTATCTAGAACTCAAGTGGGACACACGAAAGGAAACAGTGATCATTCAGTGAGCACCGTTGAAGCATTCTTATGCTCAAAAAATTATTGTATCAGTCTATATATTTTTTTTCACTTCATCCCATTGACAATGACCTTATAAACGGTTTGAATAACCTATAAACATCGAGGTAGAGCCTGAAAATATTTCAACGGTAAAAATTTCTTTTCCTAATTTTTCCTCTCGCGTGACCACTTGAGTTTTTTATCCACCTCTATTTTTGTCACACTCTCTAAAATGAGGTCTTAAAATGGATGGACAGAATTAATTTCTCACATACACTGTAATGAGCCCCACTCTGATCGTTGCGCAGGAACTTCATGCTATTTCCTGCAAAAGCCTTTCTCTAGAAGATCCTGTGCTTGTAAATTAGGTGGAGCCTACCATGACGTTTGTGAGAAATCCTCACCGTCCATCCGTTTTGTGGACTAATTTTAGGAGAGTAGGCTAAAATTGAACAGAATCCTAGGCTCAAGTGGGTCGTACTAAAAGAAAAAATAGTTAGGAAAATTCCTACCGTTGAAACTTTCCTAGGTTCGAGAATAATATTTATATGTTATCCATACCGTTAATAACGTCATTCCTAATGGGATGAACTGAAAACATAGACATAAGCATGATTCAAAACTTCTGTGGCCCCACAAATATTTCAAATGTGAAAGCTTAATTATCACAATTTTAGCCCACTTGAGCATTGTATACGTGTTATTTTTGGCCTCATGTCCTAAAATGAACCCACAAAATGAATGGACGGTGAGGATTTCTAACAAACATCACAGTGGGCTCCGCCTGCGTTCCCAGCGCAGGAACTTCCTGCGGGAGCCTTTCGTGGAAAATCCGCGTCCACGGACTGCACGTGACCTGGGCATAGAGATATACCCCTTTCGCAGGAAATCCGCGTCGAACGGACTGCACGTAGCCTGGGCATAGAGATATACCTGTGCCAGGGACGTGTGGGGCCCACAGAGATGTCCCCGAGAAGTCCACTCCATCCGTCTGTTTTTAAAGACCACAGTAATATAGGAATCTAAAAATCAGGTATATTTAAAACTCATGTGGGACATACCACATGAAACGGTGGAGATTGAACGCTTGGGGTGACAAAAGTTTTGTATCAGGGTGATATTGGTTCCTACAGTTTATCTGAGTGGTAATAATCATATGAACGGTTTAGATAGCATATAAACATCATGTTCAGCTCCAGGAATGTTTCAACCGTTCCCACTGTTTCGCTCGCGGTAGCCCACCTGAGTTTTGGATCTCCCTGATATTTAGAATCCTATTCGTCTTTAAAAGCAGCTGGATGAAGTGAATTGGCTACAGGTATATCTGTGTGCGGGGGCACATGCAATCCGCTGTCATGTCTGACCACCTGGGTCGAACGTAGCAGAAGAATCAAATAATTGTCCCAAGATTCTAGCAGGACTGCTAGCAGGGGTGTCAATGGGCCGAAAAATGGGTGTTCAATCACCAACATTTTCTTGCAATGTGGTCTACTTAGATTTGGATCTGTCTTGTGTTTTGATATCATGCCTAAATAATATGAAAAAATAAATAGTGAATATATCATATTATGGTAGGGCAAAAAAATAAATGGATGACGTGGATAAACACATATCATTGTGAGGCGTCACAGCACTGCCATACTGGCAAATTAGCAGGTAATCTGTGCCCCAGCACCAAACTCTATATGAACCCTGTGTTATCCATGTCTAGAGTTGTACACGAGTCGAACCAAGTCGAGGTTTGCACAGCTCCCAGCTTGAACTCGGCTCGACTCAGCTCCGCTACTAGCTAACTCAGCTTGAACTCGGATCGGCTCAGTCCTCGAGCTTGACAGGCTAACTCGGCTCGGCTTAATCAGCAACTTGGGCTAGTTCAAGCTAAGTTAGAGCCGAGATCGAGCCTGTGCAGTATTTTCTCAAACACATAGAGTGCACCTTCAATTGCTCACAGTATGTAAAGCAGCATCAGCAATTTATATGTATTTCATCAAATACTAGCATGCAACATCAAAATTAAAATACAATGGTTCATATTCATACCTTCCTTGCCACCAGTTGATACTTAGTTGAGTCATTTCATCAAACACTTAGTGAGCACATCAATATTAAAATAACCAAGCCGCCAAACTGGTTCAATTTGAGTTGGGGTTTGATCCAAGTCGATTCAAGCTTGGATAAGCTCAAACTTAACTTGAAATCTTTTCAAGCTCCAAAAATCAGCTCAACTCGGCTCAAACTCACTTTCAAACCGAGCCGAATTGAGTGAGTTAACCAAGCTAACTCGGTTCGTGTACAGCTCCCGTTGAGGAACTACTGTTAACAACTTCCAAGGGTCAACTATTATATTTATATTCCATACAACCGGATGTTTAAGCCACCAACACATGGATGAAGGGAAAACCAAATATCAACTCATCCAAAACTTTTGTGGCCAGAAATAAAGTTTAAACTGTGTGCATTCAATCTCAACTTATTCCTCTACTCCCGGTCACCTCATATTTGTATCTACTTCATACTTGTTCTCATGCTCTTGCTCCAACCCATACGTGGCGAGAAAGCAAAATAAATGAACAGTTGGGATAGAAAGCATACTGGCAAATATCGTTGGAGAAGGCTATTGTTTTTAATTTTTTATATTATAAAGGAGAGTTATTTGATACACTGGCTGCATCCAAGGCTTGATATGCATGCACTCAGATATTGTACGCATGGGAGCAAATTAACTCAATTAAACCAAGTAAGATTTTGTCTCTGAATCCATGTCCCAGAATCAGATTCGTTGAAAACTCTCCGCTTTTGATTCGCGGACACTTGTTTGCTGAAAAATAGGATCATTAGATACTTTTGACTATTAGCCGTCCACTAAGGGAGAGGATTCGGTGGATCCCTGTGGAGCCCACCGTGATGTATGTGCCTCACATCCACTCCATCCATCCATTTTGACAGCTCCCCTTAGAGCATGATACCAAAAATGAACCAGATCCAAATGGTCCACCACAGGAAAAGAGTGCCACAAGTTTTCGATCAAGCTGATATTTGTGTACACCTCCAAATTCACATGGTGGACGCAGGATGGTTGGATCAGCACCATTTTTCAGAATCACGCAAAAAAATTAAATTAAAAAAAAAAAAACCTAGCCATCTATTTTTCATTTTTTACCATCCATTCAAGGTTAGTGTTGGCATGGGTGAGATTGCTCCTTCAGTGTGATTTTCATTTGTCAAGAGCCTTTCACAGATTGAAACCACTTGATGGACTGTCTAGCTCACCATCCCAATTCATAGTATTCGGCAATGACAGGGCTTTCCCAATCAAGCTTGCATATGGCAATACCCCAGAAACCATCATGATCATGGTGAGAATCGTGTTTATGGCCAGGGCCATGCAAAATCAAATTTTCAATTGGGTACAGCCCACAAATAATAATAATAATAATAATAATAATAAAAAATCACATACTTTTATGATCCTCAACACGAGGTTGTGCATTGTATATTCAATCTTTCAATCTGTACAGGTGAGGCCCATGGTTCGATGGTGTATAATTGATCTGATGGCCCAACCACGGATGGACTCCAAAAGTGCCCCTGATGGGGCAGTCTTAAATCCTAACTGTCCAATTGGTGGTCTACATGGTTAATAAAAATAAATAAATAATTACATAAATTATTTGGATCAAGAATGCATGGGCCCTATTATACAAAATGATTATGCAATTCTTCTTTCATAAGATCCATCCCAACTTCTGGAGAAACCATGATCCAGGTGACGCAGGCACCAGCGCACACACACAAGAACTGCCCATTTCGTTGACCCATATTCTAAGAGTTCTTAGCTCAAGTGTTACCTATTCATCCAATTCCTACCTGAATACAGTTTTAAGAGTTCTTGCACTTTCCATTACTGCACAACCTGCATTCAAAAATTCACAAAATTAGATGCCGCATCGCCATTTCAGGGAGAGGGAACAAAAAAGAAAAGGAAAACTAGATTTGATAATACGGAAAGGTGAAGTGGGTACATGGCGGGCGTCATGAGGCACACTTGAGGCAAACAGGTTCAAGTAGGGAAATTTTATTAAATTTGAAGTTTGGAAGGTATCTTCACAATTTCTATACTGAGTAGTTGTTAGTAGCTAGTTAGGGAGTTGTAAAGTTTGTTAGAGTTAGTTTTGGGTTATTGGGGTTAATTGTGATTAGCAGCTGATCCCCATGAGTAGGTAATGTTAATCATAATTAGTCTGTAGTTGGGAGTTTTTTTTAAAAGTTGGTTAGGGGTGGTTGTAGGAGATCTATCCTTCAATCTCCCCACATGATGATAAACTGCTCGCTTCAAGCGGCCTGAATGGTTGCGTCCATCATCCGCAACTGTTGACATAGAGTTTGGCACTCTTATCAAACGGGTAGTTTGTGGGGACCCCAAATTGCATTCCATTTTCCTTATATTCTCAAATATTCTTTTCTTCATTCTTTCTTTTCTAGCTAAAAAGCAAGACTCCTTTTAGAACCTGCTGAAGCAAGCGTTGCGGGTTACCGGAAAAAAGTAGCAGCCACTGAATTCGTCAAAATCAAATCAAATTGGGCATCATCAAAGGGAGCTAAGCTATCGAGATTGTCACTCATTTTTTTGACCGAATGGATACTTTAGGATCTAGGTTAATAATCTCATTTTGTCAACCGAGGAAAGAATTTAATGAGATGCCAACAACCTAAGCAAAGAATGGTTGGTTTGGGAGATACATTTTCCCTTCCATGATGTACTTGAATATATTTCAATTTAATAAAGATTGATTTGGAAATGACCACAGTCAGGATAGCCCCACTACCTTCATAATGAGAGGCTAGCCCCTAAATAGCAAACTATGTTCAAACACATGGCATGGCATTCTTGGGTGGCCCATCACTATGAATTTTAAATGGCCCCACCTCCACTTTAGTCATTCCTCTATTTAACTGACTTTCCAATTTGGTATAGAATCCAAACATGCTCTAAAAGGTACATTAATTGTTGATAAAATTAATCAAAATGAAGAGCTCCTTACAGAGATAGTGTTGATTTTCCCGAAGGTCAATGCAAGAGAAGTTAGGTTTGGGTCATCCTTGTGCTTGTCCCAAGCTGCTGCGAAACGTGAGCCCTTGCATCTTGGAGACAGCAAAAGACAATACTAATCAGATCAAAAGACAACGGCAGATTTGGTAAACCCATATAGGAATATAATAATTTGATGAGCAAAGTATGCAATGTAAAAACAAGGATGCTTATTTTTTCTTGGAAAACTAAATGTATTCCTTACTGCTGCAATGAGAGCAATATCTGAAGAACTCGCGAACGGATTGCTTCACGACCCTTTCTCATTGCTGATTCCTTATATATAAGGATAAGCTCATCTACTAATCTGATGCAAATCAAGTAAGAAATAGATTCACTAATTAAAATAGAACAGATGGCAAGCAGAAATGCCACAAAATAGTACTCTGGATACTTCAGGGAGTGTTTCCTTCACTGTCAAATTAAATAGCAACAATTAGTGGAATAAAGTGGAAATGACAACAGTATAATTACCTTCCTAAGCATTCCTATTTGAGGCTGGGGGCTCCAAATTACAAATACATTACATTACTTTCAAGTTAGATTAGATTGTAATGTCATCGCCATCAGTCATCATAGTCTTGTCCAAACTACCTAAGGTGGCTTGTGCCAATCAATCCTAAGGACCTATCCTTGGTGCAAGCCTCATATCCCTTCTCACCACCTCAATCTAGGCCCTTTAAGGGCTGTTTGGATGCACTACCGCAAAAGGGGTTTTGATGAAACTGGTTCTTGCAGCTGCTTTTGCAGTCAACTCGACGAAAACCTCGACAAAATCCAATCTGATTGGTTTTCATTGAGTCAGTTTTCTAACACCTACTTTGCCAAGCGGGGTATGAGATGAGGTTTGCAAAAGTGGATCCACATAGATGACACAAATTGGGGTTTGGCTCAAAATGCCATCTTGGCATCACAAATACCTTTTGAGGGTGCATCCAAACAGGTCCTGAAGATCTTCATGTCATCCACTTCTTTTGGCCCTTCAAGGGTTCAACCTCCACAATTCAATCCAGTTTGTGCATCTAAATGCAACCTTAACTAATTTTGTCTTGGTTAAGCAAACCCCCAATCAATTGGATCCAAGAAGACAAACACCATGATCACAAAACCAACCGCAGGAATGGACCTATCTATTTCACTAAACAAACAATTGTTTGATGAGAATAGGAGTGAAGCAAGCTCTAGATAATGATTGCATAATATAAAAGGACAAATGCTGATTATGCTGATTATTTGAGCTCACCTGTCAATATATGGTGTGTTCCTGATCCATGTTAACTTTACAATTGTGTGGACAAGATCGAGGACCTGCAAGATAAGAAAAGTGTTCACCCTTCTTCATATAACAAATTCCAAGATTCAATCAAACACCATTAAATCAGTTTGTTTTTCATTTGTTCTTTATAGCATGGTCTGCAAACAGGCAAATGATGAATGATGTAGCAACCATGACTTACTAGAGTATCCACCGAATCATAAAAATGTAATTCGAAACAAGGAATCCAGCTATCACATTTGATGCTTGTAAACGGATCTAATGGTCAAGAGGGACCTTGAATTGGCAAGAACCTTGAGTTGCCCATCAACCAAACACAATAACTCATAGAGCAAGCACCAATCGGACCCAATAGTAAAAGACTAATGACAGAAAGTTCTGAATAAGTTGCAAAAACCGTTGAACACAAACATGTAACCAACTCATAGTGGCAACACAAATGCATTAAATAATTCATAGGCATGTGCACCATATAAATATTAGTATCTGAGCACATCAATTGACTCCAAAACCAATACATCATCATCTAAGCCTTGTCCCAACTAAATGAGGTCAGCTACACGAACCCTGTTCTGCCATTCCATTCTTTAGAAACGTCATATTATCAAGATTCATGATGAAAGTTATAGCAAAAGTTTCACGCTGACTGACAACCCGATGCAACCCTCCTTTATATGGGCTGACGAGAGCACAAAGCTCCAACAGGTGTTATGTAATGGTGTGTTACATAGGTTGATTAAATCAACGAGATCTCCAAAACCAACACATGATACATAAATATCAAATTATTCACTCCCTACTCTGTATGTCCTTTTTTTTAAAGATTGCTAAAATATTATTAAGAATGCCAATAGGCCTAAGACAACAAAACAGAGAAAAACAAGAAAACAAGAAAATTAAAATATGGAAAGAAACAAAAACAACAACAAAACAAAAGCAAAAGGAACCAAAACAACTATACAACTTGAGTTGGGAGCAGGGGCCCAAACAGAAACCTAGAAAGAAGGAATAACACTGTGATCTGAGATCAGAAGAATAGATGACCAGTCCACAACATCTTTAGAGGTCAGACATGAGAGGAATGAGAGGAAAAAAATTAGAAACACCAGTAATTCCTCTCCAGATAGCCCAAAGAAGTGCCAAGATAAAAAGGCGCCAAATCACTTTAACATCTTTGCCTGCTCCTCCTCCATGCTAAGCAAACAGAAGGCCCCGAGTTGCACAGGGCATGACCCAGGATTCAGGAAGTGTGGAAGCGATCGAGAATAGAGGACCAAATCCCCTAAGTGAAAGAGCAACAAACGAACAGATGATCAATGGATTCTGCCTCCTTCACACATAACTAACAAATGTTTGAAAGAACTATTCCCCTTCTCTAAAGCAAATGTCCGATGAGTCGTCGTAAATTTTGATCACTTACATTGCAGTATCAGCAGTGTAGTATGAGGAGATATGATATGCCTATGATGATTTTTAAACCATGTCGTCGCCGTCACCATCATCGTCAACTAATCCCAATTAATTAAGGTTGGCTACATGAATCTTGTTCCGTCATTCCACTCTATCAAGGGCCATACCTTCAATTAGACCATAGGTCATCAAGTCTTTTCTTACTACCTCTAGTCATCCTTTTACGCCTTGCCCTTGCCCTTTTAGGGCCTCCAATTTGTACCAACTTGCTTCTAACTGGCACAATTCTTGGTCTTCGTTGCACATGACCAAACCATCTAAGTGTACTTCCCCTCATCTTATTACCTAAGTGCCCCCAAATGCATTCATTTCTAATTCTATCATTCCTTGTCTTGTCACTCATCCATCTAAACATCCTCATTTCAGCTACAGATCCTATGAGCATGGCGTCCTTAACTGCTCAACATTTTTGTCCCATAAAGATGATTAGTCTTATAGCTATCCAGTAAAGTTCCCTTTGGTTTGAATGGTACATGACAATAACATAAAACTCCATAGGCGCATTTCCATTACTTCCACCCAGTTTGAATTCTATGAGCAACATTTTTTACTACTACATTCCTCTCTGCTAAATTCTACCTTTGAAGCCAAAAAAAAAACCTCCTCAGATCTCCCATCACTTGCAAAACCCACATCACAATCTATCCATTGAAGCTTTGTTTCCCGGCAATATTACTCCTTCGATTGTCCCTATGGTTCTGTTGAAGAAGAACCGCGAGAGAAGCATAGACCTCCTAGGAAATCCATTCACGATCCTGAAACTCTTAAATACCCTAGAAATAGCAAAAACTGTAACTTACTAAAAATACTAAATTTTTAACTTAAAACTCAAAATTAACCCCTAAAACAACCTATTTTTTAGAAACATTCAGGGCTAAACAGCCTTTGGCATTTGCCAACATGTAGAGCTCTTTGATAGATTTCCAACAATATATTATACACACGATATGGATAACCAGACTCAGAAATTATAGTCCTTGGAAGCTACAGTGCCCGCTAGACCCTTGGATCAAACTTTCCAGCCCGATTTCTTTTGATCCTGGCTATCCATGAGGTTTTCCTTGACTTATCCTACATCAAATTGCTTCCATGTGCATCCACATGTCCTTCTTGCAATCAAGTTGGGTAAACGTCTTGAGTTGGCATTGTCTCTTGGAGCCGTTTGTTGAGAGATGGGCTTCTTCTTCGGCAGGATGTATTAGGATTAACTTTGATGAATGTTCTTCTAGTAAATCAGAAGAAGCGGGAGTTGGTAATATCATGCATGACATAATGGGATGGCATTAGCTATCTTCCCTGTCTCAGTTGGGATACGTGGCTCCACATCAGCAGAGGTAATGGCACTCTTATGGGCACTCAGGGTAGCAATTACGTTGAATTTCTTTCCAATTGCAATGAAGGGGATTCTTGAAACACTATATCTATATTCCTCCGGAGAGTGGCTTGTTTGGAAAAAGTATTAACTTAGTGAGATTCACTCATACCCTACATCTTGAGAGGAGTGAGGAAGTGGACACTACCAAACAGGGGTGTTGTGAATCCTCATTTCCAGATTGAAGACGGAAAGTGTTAACCAGCCTTGGTTTTGTTTTTTCTGGGCTTCTTATTGTCTGTGATCTGGGTATTTGTATTGCCCTCCATGAATTTAGTTGTTTTTCTCTTTTCTAATAAATTTTGGGCTCAAGACGACACCCCCCCCCCCCCCCGGGGTGCCCAAAAACACTGTTTCTGTTTTAGAGTGTGAATGCAGCACTACAGGTTAGCGGAGCTTTAATTTAAACAAGATACATACATATCATTGACCATACTGAAAAATTCATATGCCCATTGACAGATTAAATCCATATTTATTATAGTGGGAGATGAAGTTGCACCTTACCAGTAGAACAGTTTCATCATCATCGACATGCATCCACTTAAAGAAAAGAGGAAAAATGCGTCTGAAATGGGCCAATAGAACAAGTCCCATGGCATTGAAAAGTGGCTCAATCAGTTGAAGCCATGAAATACGCCGTTGCTTATTCTTTGGTTGGCGCTCCAAGTGGCCTAGCATCTCACTTAGCATCCTCTCAAACCTATAAAAAGCAAAGATTACCAATCATTTATAATAATTTAAAAAAAAAGGCTCATACGCATTTAAAAACCTAACTATAAAAATTCCGTGAATGTGTGTGTGTGCATTTGTGCAAGGCAGCATGCATCAAAGCCCACAAGCTAAGCAGAAAAAATGTAGAAAATCAACATTGATGCATCCAGGTCACCCATACACCGTGTGTATAAGAGAAGTTGAAAAGGGGAACCACATGTCGGGTGATCCCCAAATCAATCAAAAGGGGCATCCATTGTTCCTGGAGATGGAATTATATACATGGCCCAATTCGTCTGGGATCCACAAGAACAATCGGATGCCCTGCTACATGGTTTGATTGGTATTGTGGGACCCATGACCAAATGGTTGCATTTAATCTCCAAGCATGGGGCCCACTTTTGTCTTTTCAACACGTGGTTTAGATTTTAATCCGTAGTGTAGCATATTATCTCCGATTAGTGGATATTTCCTACCTTTTTCTAGAACTTGTATGAAAGTGTATATCCTAGGCCATACATTATGGTATGGAGACATGATTATTTTGATTAAGTTGTAGTTTCCCTTCGAGATTTTCCTTTGGTTTACTTTTGGAGAGATTCCTCTCGTTTAGTTCCGGTAGAAAATATATGAATGTGTTTCAGTGGAAGCTAAGGATTTGCATCAAGGTTATTAAATGTGCCAAGAAATAAATGTAATAAAAGGTACATGAATTAATAATTATTGAGCAAAAATTTCAATGAACCAAGACAGATCGCAGCATGGGCATGACCAACCTAA
Source organism: Magnolia kwangsiensis (assembly GCA_037074715.1). Lineage (NCBI taxonomy): Eukaryota > Viridiplantae > Streptophyta > Magnoliopsida > Magnoliales > Magnoliaceae > Magnolia > Magnolia kwangsiensis. The sequence continues at coordinate 5,764,613 of CM073582.1, forward strand.
TGAGTGCACCAGCCTGATCAGTGGAGAAAAAAGAAAAAGGAAAGAAAAGAGTTGGTTCAGCCTGATATTTGGATCAGGGCATCTATGCGAAAGGGCAGGCAAGAATAGTTGCTAAGATCTTGCACACATGGCACATGTGTGGCTCCCCTGGAAGGTGCACAGGAAAAGGTGCATGTGGAATAAGTAAAAAACTCTTAGCTAGTCTTAGCATTGGTGTTTTTATATTTCTATTAAATCAGTATGAAAAATGCGAAGAATGGCAGCTAACAAAATCAACATATTTCATAGTCCATATGTGAAAACAATATTATGGAAAATACTAGTATGTGTACCTCAGTGCATGCATGGGCACCTAATTGTCCAGAGACAATTAGAAAAATCCACATCATACAGAAGTGCTTAAAGCATGTTAATTGAACATGGGCAACACATACCAAAGACTACGAGGGTTCCGCCTTTGAATACAAGTCACCAAAAGCACAGACATCTCAACCACATGATGCCACAGCTCATCACTAGAAGCAATATTCCGACAGCATGCATCGAGAACTACATCTTCATACCAACCTAGCTCAGCTGCATTCACATTCTTTGCTATATGTATCAAGCTCACCATACCCTGGCCCTGAATTCAGGAAAAATGAAACAAGGAAATGAAGTCATTGCACTTTAGTTATAAATTAGTTACAAGCTACCATCACCATCTTAGATTTCTAAACTCAAGCTATAAAGGAGCTGGGCATGATTGTGTTGGTAAGTGACTGGCATCCAGTAAACATGTATCGGTCTGCCCCTCGCTATTCCTTGCGGTCAACTACTTGAGCATCGCTTTTCCACCTTTGGTCCAATGGAGTACATTTGTGTGTCACAGTGTCAACTTCCCTAGGTTATTGCCTAGTAAAAGGGAACGGATCTGCAAATACTTATTTGCCTTTTGCTCTCTTTGCTAAGGGTGCCATGAGGTGGACCTTGGAGTAGCTGCCATGCATCCATGAGTTGCTTGGTTGACCATTGCTGTTGATCATAGGCCTACACGTGTTTAAGAAATCGAGGATGCTGTAAGTTGGGCTCCAGCCCATTGCTTTTTTTAATATAATTAACACAATTCATTAAAAAGGCAAAAGAGGAAACTCCATTGAGACAGTGGACAAATATCAATGATAGACAAAGAATCGGACTCAAAACTCCTTTGGCCAAAACATCTGCCTAGACGTTGGCATCTCTCATAATTAAACCGAAGTAAACTAACCAATGTTGTCAAATGGCATAAGTGATCATGTGCGATTGCTTATGCCTGATCACTTATGCGATCGCACAATCGCATAAGCGATTGCACAACTTTTTTTTTTTGAAAAAAAAATAAAATAGAAAGTATATGATCACATGTACCATTACGGGATCGCATAATCGCATATGCGATCGTATACTATCCATATGGCATATGCGGCCATTGCACATGCCATATGGATGACATTATGCGATTATGTGATTTCATGATCGATTATGTGATCGCTTTTAACAACATTGAAACTAATGACATAAATATCGATCATTTTAACTTCATTTACAATAAATTTCAACTTCCAAAAGGACAGACTTGCCCCGAACACCCAAGAAATAGCATTCTTGAGGTCATCCTCAATCATGAGCCAGTTCAAAAATCCTATGATCCCTATAACAAACTCGATCCAAATTTTCTCAGTTCCAATTCTGCTCTACTAGGGTTCCCATCCCCACAAGAGCACAAAAAGACTAGCTTGATCAAGATCCGATCATCCCTAACAAACCTCCAAACTCCTGAATAACCTGGATTCCCCATTGAATTTCCATCAAGATTGAACTTCCACCAGCCCCTTATAGGAGACCAAGAAATCTTCAATTTTGGCTTGGTGAGATTATTTAATACATCACTTTTTCTTTTTGAGAAGCAAGAACGTCCTTGAAACCTTTCATTCCCCAGCCCCTTTTCCATTCCAAGAGAAGACTTCTAGTTTATTGATTCAGGCCATGAATAGGCAGTGGAGAATCTTTAAAAGTTCTATTGTTTCTCTCCTTCCAAACACTCCAAAAAATGGAATGAGGAAGCATCTGGCACAACTCTACCTCCCAGCCCAAAAGGATGGTTCCCCCACCCTCTGGAAAGATGTACCACATCTTGGCATAGCCCAACTAATCTCAAAAAGATTAAGAACAAATGCGAAATGGTGCCAGCAACTTCACAATGAACAAGAGGAAATCTGCTGGTCTTCATCCTTTCTACAGAGATGTATTTGGCAACACTTCCATCCTAGGAGCATCCAATACCCACACCATGAAGCAACTAGGCGTGTGCAAATTGCTTGGGCAAAAGGTCTTGAAAAAACCTTTGGAAGAAAAAGAAATGCATGATGAGGGGGCCCAGATTCATCTTTTGACATCATTCGCCAACAAGAATGTACCCTCAAACACAACCAACAGATCTTGAAACCTTGAGATTTCCATATCCTGCAAATTCCTTCTGAAGATCAGGCTGGCATCATACAACATTTCCTCCCAATATTGCATAGCAATCCTCAATTCTCACCGTTGTGTGTGCGTGTGTAAGAAAAAGAAAAAAAAAAATTCCTCAATTCTCACCAACTGGGAGGCACAAAGTATAAGCAAAGAGATTTTGGCACCGGCAATTGATCTCCCAACCATCCAACCTCAAAAAGTGAATTCTTTCCCTATTTTCCACCAAATATCGTATGCGCTCCTTGAAAACCCTTCCAACTCCATTCAAATTGTCTCAAAATGAGACAGCCCTTCCATATCTGCAAGCCTGTTTCATCTGGTCAGAAGATTTGCCCATTGTGAGAGGCTTTCATCTCTTCCCTTCTTTCAAATCTTCGCCCCTTGTTGGAGTGGCAATTGAGCCCATGTCATAAAGTGATAATAATTGGTATACGGCCAGCAGTCATACTCTGTTTTAAAGATTAATCCATGCATGTGCAAGTACGAACTAATTCCAACTATGAAGCTGAAAATGGCTTATTAAATCAATTAGTTTGTTCAATGGTAATTGTTTGCCATTACATGCTAAAGACCCTAATTGTCTGCAAATTTCCCTTTTCCAGATGATGCACAATGGCTCAGCTAAAGTGCATGTTGGGCATGTGAGTGTTTTTTGGCAAACATGCATGAGTCCTAGCTATTCATTGCAACTAACTACTTGGCCATGTCTGATCAACTTTTGGCTGATGGTGACACATGTGGTCCTTCACGCTAGTAGTTTGCCTCAACACATTTGTGGTCCTTCACGATAGTAGTTTGCCTAAAACTGCCCCTCCATGGCCATCCCTTTTTTGCTTGCCCTTTGGAGCATGCATGTAATAGTGGGGCTACTGGGGGTCAATACTTGGGGGGGACCATGTTGGCATGAGACAGATGTCAATGCGAGCCCCTGACATGGCCAGTTCCAAGAGCCTGGGTAAAAGAGGAAGGTTGATGTCTGGTGGACAGTGAACCACAAAAAATTTACCAATCTAACATGTTAAAGCTAACTCCAAATTGATGACAGAAAGCTAAAGATGATGATGATGATGACAACGACGATGGTAAAGTGACCATATTGAACCTTGGTAAGAAACATCATTTGTCGCGCTGCTGTCATCATGTAATTTCTCAATCCTCAAGAAAATGGAAATAGATACAAAACAAAACCCTAAACTTACAAGCCTCCATGCAAAAGAAATAGCCAAAGGCAGATATTAATCAAATGTTGAAAGCTCTAGCAATTCAAGTAAAAAAAACTTGAAAGAATTATATGGTTCCCTCACGAACAATATTGAATCATTTGCATATGTCCATATTACATATGCCACACAAATCAATCTTGATAATTCAATTCAAGGGTGCACAATGGATGAGGCATAATAAAAAGATATACACTGTTCGAACACACCTAGCCTTCCAATATTGCCCTTTGAATTTCAACCACTGCCACAACTTCTCTTTGGAATATTCCATTTGATGGCCATGAGTTTGAAGGTCCAGATCATCCAATCAGTGTGGCTATGGGTTTCTGTGTGACAATTGTATGCCACAAATCAATGGTGGATGAGTTCAACCTTGAGACACCATATTCTGCCAAAGTATCATATGATTCCTGTAAAACTACAACTCCAAGAGTAGCCAACTTGTTTTGATGACATCAGCAATGATCTAACAAAGCACATACCTTCAAATGTTAATGCATTTCTTCAGTTCAACTTGAAAGAAACAACGCATAAAAAACAAAGACTATAAATAAGACATAATTATGGGAACTGATACAATGCCTCTGGAACATGTACCATAGACGTGCCTCCGTGTGATGCTCCAAACAAGGAGTCCTGCGGGCTCCAACACTACTGAGTACTGACCATTAACCAAAACTTGCTTCAATTGAACCATTCTAACCGTCCAATAAATGAACCTTTCCCCCCAAAATGTGAGCCGTTGCCATTTTGGGCTTCAAGTGTCTGTTTGTATGCTACCAATTAAAGGGTTGGGATCATCCAAATAGTGTGATCTTTTGGACTGTGGGCCATGCACATTGGACCTACCGAATGAATGGTTTTAATAGCATCCATGCATGCCACATGTGCAGCAATGAGGAAGCATGGTACCTTCCATGCATCTAGAGGCACTGGATCCACTCCAGTTAGTTATTTACCTTCACTTCCGGTGACCAGTGATCCAAAGCTGTCAATGCGCAAGGAAGCACTAAATTGCATACTTTCCCCAAATATGGGTAATTGACCTGAATCACACATTCATAATCATCAACATCAAAAGATTCATATCACAAAGCAAGTAATTTACAATGCTCAATCTGAATTAATGGTGTTTCCATTCAATAAATACCAGTGGGCCCATCTTTCATCGGTCCAGACTGTCCATGAGGGGCAGCACCACCCCAAACTGACAAAGGACTGAAAACATCCTCCGTCAGACAATCCCAACCATCCAATCTGTGGAGGCCATTTTCTGTTGCCTGCTGACCATTATAAATTGATAGAAGAAGGAAAGTGCAATGTCGAGGAAGAAGTACACGTTATGTGGAATGAGATGGTTGAGTGCATCAGGAAAGTGGCAAGAGATGTTTTAGGAATATCTAGAGGGAAAAGCCAGTCATAAAAGGAAACTAGATGGTGGAATGGTGATGTATAAAAAGCTACTAATGAGAAATGTCCATGTTCAAAGTCTGGCAAGGGACTAGAAACAAAGAAAATTTGAAGAATATATAAATGCCAAAAAGATTGCAAAAAAAGTTGTGAGAGAGGCTAAACTTAAGGCTTATGATGAACTTTATAATAGACTAGGAACAAGAGAAGGTGAGAAAGATGCCCTTTTTTCTTTTCCTTTTTTTTATAAAGGTAACGATACCAAGGATTGAACCCTGGATCAGTCACACACACTACAGTGTGTGAGAAAGATGTCTTCAACTTGCAAAAATGTGAGAGGGGAACAGTAGGGCCTCGATCATGTTAGATACATTAAGAGCGATGACCGGAGGGTACTAGTCAAGGATAATGAAATCAATGAAATGTAGAGAAGAGATTTTCAAAACTTGCTAAATGACAATCACTCTGAGAGCATAGAGATAAAAGAAACCATAAACTCAAACAAAGTTGGAGTTTATAGATACTTTTATAAGATTAGGATATCTTAAGTGAAAAAAGCTCTGAGAAAGATGAAACAAGAAAGGTCCTTGGACCAATTGGTATATCAATAGAGGTTTGGAAGTATATGGGAGATACTAAGTTACGTTAGTTGACAAAGTAAAGTGTTTCAACAAGATTGTAAGATCAAATAAAATGCTAGACAAATGGAGGGAAAGTATCATGTTATCTATTTATAAGAATAAAGAAGACATACAAAGCTGCACAAACTATCGTGAGATTAAACTTATGAGCCATACTACTAAATTGTGGTAAAGAGTAATTGAGCAAAGACTAAGGCATGATACGAATGTATCAGAAAACATTTTGGTTCCATGCCAAGGAGGTTTGTCACTAAAGCTATTTTCCTACTCAGATGATTGATGGAGAAATATAGGGAGAGGAGGAAGGATCTCACATGGTCTCTATTTACTTGGAGAAAGCTTAAGATAGGGTCCTTAGAGAGATAATCTGGTGGATATTGAGAGAGAAAGGAGTTTCAATAGGACGGACTAACATGATTGAGGATATGTATGAGGGAGCAATCACAAATGTGAGGACCACTAATGGAGAGACAAGTGAGTTTCCAATCATTGTAGGCTTGCATCACGGATCGGCATTGAGCTCATACCTTATCGCATTGGTTATAGACGAGTTAATGAAACATTTGGAGGAAGAGATCCCACGGTGAATGTGGTTTGCAAATGACATATTTTGATTGACAAGACAAGGGAGTGCGTAAAGACAATGCTCGATTTATAGAGAAGTTCTTTGAAATATAAAAGATTTAAAGTTTGTCAAACTAAAACAAAGTATATGGAGTGAAATTGTAGTAACAATAGGAGTGGGAATGAGGAATTAGTAAAGATTGATAACTGAGAAGTTTCCCAAACTGACCACTTTCAATATCTTGGGTTCAAAAAAAATTTTCATTGGAGTGGAGAGATTGAGAAGGATGTTGCCCATAGAATTCAAGGGGAGTGGAAGAAATTGAGATGTGCCTTTGGAGTTTTATGTGATCGTCATGTACAACTCGAACTGAAAGGGAAATTTTATAAGGACAGAATGTCGGGTAGTTAAGAAACAACACGTCCATAAGATGAGTTTAGCTTAAATGAGAGCGTTGAGATGGATGAGTGGCAAGACAATGATAGAATTAGAAACAAATGCATTCAAGGGGATTTAGGAGTAGACCAATGGGTAACAAGATGAAGGAAAGTCGACTTAGATGGTGTTGTGCAAATGCCTTGCATTCTGCAGGGTTCACAGTTGACCGTGAGAATCCTTGGTCATTCGTGACTCTCTGTGACGTTCACTGACTTGTGTGATATTCACGGTCGACCATGGTGCGACCATCAAGTTTCGCAATTTTGCACAAAACAGGATGTTTAAGTGCAATTTTTCATTAGGGCTTAAAGATTACAAACGTTTTCTCTTAAGAAGCTAGGATTTTGCTAGGGGAGAGGTTTTTTCAACATTTGTAGGGGCTTAGAAAGGGTTTTTCGAGGGTTGCGCATTGCAAGGGGAGATCAGGCGATTCTGTAATCGAAGAAGGTGAGTCTGTATAACTCTAAGGTTTTGATTACAGTAGATCTTTGTCACTTTGTGTTGTAGTTGTTTCCCGCAAGGGTTTTCCATGTAAAATATCATGTGTTTGTTAATTGTTTGCTTTTGGTTTGGTTATCCTGCATTATTATATTGTTTTATCTTCATTTATCGTGCTTCCACAAAGCGCACAAATCGGTGATGGTGTTAGATCCGAATTTCTAACACCTAGGGTTTAATCTAGGCTTGTTGTTGGCTCGGGTTTACATCGTTGTGGTGTAATATAGAGCTTGTTCACTCACAACAAATGATTTGGTCATGCGCAATGGAAAACCAACAATTGTGCTAGTTAGGAGTGAGTGCATCCAAGTCGAGGGCTCTAAAGGGCAAGTGGAAGGCTCAAAAAGACATGGATGGAGGTAGTAAGAAAAGACTTGATGACCTTTGGTCTAATTGAAGTTATGGCACTTGATAGAATGGAATGGCAGGAAAGGATTCACATAGCCGATCCCAATTAGTTGGGATATGGCTTAAATGATGATGGTGGTGCAAGTCAATCACCAGGTGCCCATGATATCCAACAGAAGCAGTCCATTCCATCACAACATATATGTGGTGGGGTGCACAATGCAAATGGTCAGGATTGCCAAAAGAAGGGACCCAACAGTATAGAATTCAATTCGAGCATCAACCGAGCATCGTAGAATTCACTCTTTAGAAACTGCCAACACAAACCTGTGTGACGAACCATCGGAACTGGTGTGCGGCAACGATCGCTTCTGCGACCGGGGCCCGCGCAGAAGCAGCAGCAATCTCATCATCATCCTCGGAGCCGAATGAGCTCTCCTTAATCACCCCCATAAGCAACGGTAACACGTCCGGCATCAGCTCCCCGACCAATCTGCTCCACTTCGGAGCCAAAGAGAAATGCGCATCAGAATCTCCGGCTCCAATCAATCCATCCCCATCCGAACCGCTGTAAACAGCTTCCGAGAGCTCTGCCACAGCGGAATTCGCTGCGGCAGACAGAGGTCTGGGAATCCAAGAGATCGGACCGCTGTCCACGCTAGCGGCAGAAGCCAAAGCCGCGCAGCAGAGGCAGAAGTCTCGGATTTCGACTCGAATGCTTTCTCTAGGGTTTGGGGGAAGGAGAGATAGGAGATTGGATTTGATGGAGATGTTGGGGCCATCTGGTGGAGTGTACGGCGTGATTACTAGGGTTTCTTGGATGGGTCCAGATAATCTGACGGCGACGATTGAAAGAGAGAGAGTGTGAGGATTGAGATTTGAAGAGAGAGAGAGATGATTGAGATTTGAAGAGAGAGAGAGAGAGAGAGAGAGAGAGAGCTTACCTGATGAGAACTTGAGAGATGGATGATGAACTCGCCATGGAATCTACCATGGACGTGGAGCTCGGGCGCGACTCGTGCGATGGAGGGTTCTTAGTGGAAGCGGATTGCGTGCTGACTTAAGCTTACCGAGTAAACTCTGTGGGGTCCACCATAGTTTACATATTTTATCCACTCCGTCCATCCATTTTAAAAGATAATTTGAGATTCTATACCAAAAACGAAGTATATAAAAATCTTAAGTAGACCTCACCATGGAAACAGTGTGAATTGAAATTATACGGTTTGTTGCAGGGTTTTTTGGGACGGTTTCCCTTCGCGACGGACCCTCCTTCACCTGCACAAAAACAATGTCAAGGGAACCCTGGCTAGGGCCGGGGAACCTCCGATGCTTAAGTCAGTAATCTCGTCTCTGGCTCAGGGCTTTTCTCAGTTAGCGTTTGCGTACCTTTTACTGTTTCAAGCTTGGAGATTTATACCAGCCGTCAATCCTTATCTTTGGAGGATTCTTCTCCTGGGATCGCTCAGGATCCCGAGAATCTCGGGATTCGCAATCAACATCCCTGGATTTCCGTAGATCTGCATCTATTCTCGCTCCACCATTCCCTGTCTCGGTTGAATATCGGCCGACACCGGGAGAGTCTCGGCCAAGGCATGACCGACACGGGAGGAGTCTCGGTCGATGCAGGAGGTCGGGTCCTGAGCCGTGCCCGACAGAATTAACTCCCTGAAGGGATCTTTACTCTATCGGTTTAATGGCTTTCACACGGCCGACCTTCAATGGGGTGAGGCAGGCGAAGTTATCATACTGACAGAGCGACTTTACTCGTCTTTGCTTACACCTGACGGCCCGCCATCTGCACCGTCAGCGTTGTCTCGGTTTCTTCACGCAGTGTCGGAAAAGTCGATTCGGGACTTTACCCGAGGCCGACACATTTTTCCCCAACAGTGAGCCCCCCTGCTTCTGGTGCCGTTTATGGCAGCAAGGAGAACAACTCTATCGGTCGGTTGGCGCTAGCATCCGAGACAATCATGAGGCATTTAATGTTCTTTGAGTCTTTCGTAGCGTGCGTCGTTGCGCCTTCCAAAGTCACACGTGCGGCCAGCCGTCAACTCGCTCCGTCCGCGTATAGGAGGCGGACGCGTGGCTACGATTTCAGCGCAATCAATCAACAGTCGTCACGCGTCGGAAGGGGGAGCCGAGGCGACCGTCGTTTCGCTTCCACCATAATGACCCGCCTACGTGGCACGGCTATAAATAGCCCGGGCGGGAGGACGGTTCGAACTTTGTTTTCGTCCTCCTTCCTCCCGTCCGTATCTAAATTTTCGCTCTCTTCTTCCTCTCCTCCGCTGTCGCGTTTTTCCTCGTCAGCCCTTCCTTGCATTCACCGTCAATCCTTTTGGTGAGTCTTTAGTCTTCCCCTTCTCCTTTAATTAGCTTTAATGGCCGCACAAGGCTCTCAAAGCCCTCGGGAGGAAATGTCAGTGGACGAGGGCGTGTCCCAACACCTCTGGGATATTACGGACCCACCATCTCTGTTGACGGAGTTCGCCGCCGGAGCTGACGCCGCATTTCGGCTTGTCAGAGAAACCGGCAGCCCTTCGGCTGAGCATCCCGCCCAGACAGGTCCATCAAGTGGCGGGACGTCTCTGGTGACTCGTCCAGGGAGACCTAACCCGTGGGCGGACCAGATGGAGGACGATGAGGGAGAGGGAGAAGAAGATTTGGTCACAGGTGAGGGAATGGTCGTCCCATACCCTGTGACGCGAACTGCGGAGGCTTCTGGATCGTCTTCGAAAGGAGAAGGAGACGAGCCCAGCGGTCTCGTAGCTTCTACCCTCACCGAGTCCGATTTAAACCGAATCAGGGCTGGTTACCATGTGCCTGATTCGGTCATCCTTCATCTGCCTCGTCCGGGTGACCTTCCCGACCATCCCCCCGCAGGGATGGTCGCAATTTTCCAAGTATCGATGCAGTGCGGCCTGCGCCTGCCACTGCAGCCCATCGCCCGTGACTTCCTCTCTCGAGTCAAAATAGCCCCCGGCCAAATCGTCCCAAACGCGTGGAGGAACTTGTTCGGGTGTGCCGTGCTTTGGTCCGAGCTAGAACAACCTTCTCTCACGGTAGACGAGTTCCTCTACTTGTATCAAGTCCGACCAAACCCCAACTTCCCTAGCTTATACTTCCTCAGTGCGTGGAGAGGCAAGGGGGGATCTCTAATAACCGACCCACCTACCTCGAACAAGTTCTGGAAGGAGAGGTGGTTTTGGGCGTGCGGTCGGTGGGAGTCGGCCGACTCGTGGCCGTACGAGCCTAAAGTACCCCGCACGTTCCGTAGAGCAGGTGACTCGGCGCCTCGGCTCGCCCTTTTTCTTATCCTCCTTTTACATATTATCTTCCTCTGATCTGGATTGTTCCGTGTCTTGCAGATATCTTAAAGAGCAGGGGAAAGCTCGAGTCCGGGGCTTTGACTCGGATAAGAGAGTTGAAGAAACTGAGCGCGGCGGAGCGATCGTGGAAGTTGCTCCTGCAACCCGAGCGTCTCCACCTTGCCGGTCTTGACTCGTTCGTTTCAGGTAATTCACTCTTCCTTACGCTTATCTCCTTGGTTTTTGGTTCGCTTGCTTAACTTTTACATTCGTCGTTGCAGATCTCCCCGAAGCTCGCCCAATTTTAAGACCTACCCCAGAGAGCATGGCCGAGCCCCGACCTTCTCTCAAGCCTGTTTCCAAGGTGAAGGCTCCCCCACGATCGACTCTGCTGTCTGGGTCTCGACCCTCAAAGCAGCAGAAGGTCGCGGGCAAGGGGAAGGACACGGTCGCTCCACCTGCTGCCGTGCCCGCCGTTCCCCAGGTGGTCGTCCTCTCTGACCCTGATGAGAGGGCCGAGGAGATGGGGCCTATCCAGCAAGTCACCCAGGCGGCACCTGAGTCGGGGCCCGCTGCAGGGGAGGTCTCAGGGCCGAGGGAGGCCCTTCGCGAAGAGTCCCCGAGAAGGGAGATGACTCAGGCCGAGTCCCCCTTTTCGAAGATTATTGCGGGGATGGTGCCTTGGGCGCTTGCCCACGGGAGTGAGAGAGAGTTTGCCAACTACTACAGCGCCCCGACGGCCCAGACCCTCGGGCATGCGGCAAGGCTGCTTTTTGAGGTAAAGCCTTCTTTCTTCTCGTGTTGCTTTCCGTCTGGGTTTTCTGAGGTGACTAACTGTCTCCGTATTGTAGCTGGCGCCTTGCCTCGTTAAGGCAAGCTCGGAGCTGGTCGCCTCCCAGAAACTTGCGTCCGAGGCAGAGTCTGCGAAGAGGATCGCGGCCGAGGCTGAGGGCCGCAGGGAGATCGCCGAGGGCCGAATCGGCATCATGACAGGCGATCTTTCTATCGCCCGGAAGATGGCCGTTGACGCCCGCGCGGCTCTCGAAGGCGTGAAGGCCGACAATGCTCGCCTTACTCTGCTCCTTCAAGAGGCCGAGGAGAGGGAGCGGCTTCTTCGCCAAGTTCATAGCGAGTGCGACGGCGCCCTCGCTCGCGCGAAGGCCGAGGCTGGCGAGCTCGTTCGGGAGGCCCAGGGGGAGACGCGTCGAGCCCAGGAGGAGCGAGACCGAGCTGTAGAGACCTTCCTCGAGTCTACCGAATTTGAGGAAGAAAGGGACCACCTTTACCAAGGCGGCTACAAGGCCTGCGTTATCGAAATGAGGGCGGCCTTCCCTGAGCTCGATCTCTCTGCTTTCGAGGTTGACAGTCCTCCCGCCGAGGCTGCCGAGGGTGACGCCGCTGAAGGAGACGCCGCTGTTGCTGCTGCCGACGAAGTCGGTCCCTCGGGCGCCTCTTGAGATTGTACTTTTTTTTTTGTTCATTTTTTTTTTTGTAACCGATACTTTTGTAACTCACTTTCTGTAACTGGCCCGACATTGGGTACTTGAATGAAATAGAGCTTTTATTCAGTCATCTTCTATTGCAGTAAGAGTGATTGTATCTTACGGATAATAAACTTTAAGATTCTCGGCGTTCCAAGGATGAGGCAGCGGCTGCCCGTTCAGGTCTCTCAGTTGGTAGGTTCCAGGTCGGATGATGCCTGAAACGACATAGGGGCCTTCCCAGTTTGGGCCTAACGTACCCGACCCAATTTCCTTAGTGTTTGGGAAGGTCCTTCGGAGGACCATGTCCCCGGTTCGGAATCGTCGGACTTTTACTCGGCGATTGTAAAACCGAGAGACCTGTCTCTGTCGAGCCATTACTTTCAGTCGCGCATTTTCTCTTCTTTCTTCTAGGGAATCTAGTGCAAAAGAGAGGAGTTCACCGTTCTCTCGTTCATCATATAAGTTGACTCGGGCTGAACCGATGCCGATCTCGACCGGTGCGACCGCTTCCGCGCCATAACATAGAGAGAAGGGGGTTTCTCCCGTCGCGGTTCGTGCCGTGGTTCGATAAGCCCACAGTATATTCGGAAGTTCTTCGGCCCACGCTCCCTTTGCCTCGTCGAGTCTGGTCCGGAGATGCTGCTTTATGATTTTGTTGACCGCCTCGACTTGTCCATTCGTCTGAGGGTGATGAGGTGAGGCGTATACGTTACGAATACCGAGGTTGCCGCACATCTCCCGGAATTGTCTGTTATCGAACTGCCTGCCATTGTCTGTTACTATCGTCCGGGGTATTCCGAACCGACATATGATATTTTTCCATAGGAAACTCGTGACCTTTTGCTCGGTAATTTTCGCCAACGGTTCTGCTTCGGCCCACTTTGTGAAGTAGTCCACCGCCACCACGGCAAACTTAGTTTGGCCCTTCCGCAATGGAAAGGGCCCGATTATGTCTATTCCCCACTGCGCGAAAGGCCAGGGTCCCGACATTGGAGTCAGCTCCTCGGGGGGTTGTCTCGGGATCGCTGCGAACCGCTGACACTTGTCACACCTTTGTACGAATCGTTTGGAGTCATGTTGTATGGTCGGCCAATAATATCCCTGCCGCAGCACTTTGTTGGCGAGCGAGCGTCCTCCCGAATGGTTTCCGCATATTCCGTCGTGTATCTCCCGTAAGACATAGTCGGCTTCTTGGGAGTCGACGCACCTTAGTAGAGGAGTATGAAAGCCTTTTTTATACAGAATCCCATTGAGAACAGTGTAGCGCGAGGCTCGGGTTTTTAACCGCCGTGCCTCGGCGCGATCTTCTGGCAGTTCACCATTGTTAAGGTACCGGACGAGCGGGTCGAACCAAGCGGCCGCCGGATCGATTGGAAACAGGACCGAGACGGTCGGCTCGTTCACACTGGGTTCAGGGACATGTTCAATTGGAACTGACCGAGGTATGTCTTTCTCGTCTGCTGAGGCCAGCCTTGCTAATAGGTCGGCTTTGGCGTTGTCGGTTCTGGGTATTCGAACTATTTCACACTTCTGGAATCCGCTGATCAATTCTTTAGCCTTCTCCATGTACGCCTTTAACTGTTCTTTCCGAGTCTGGTAGACGCCGGAAACTTGGTTAACAACCAATTGTGAGTCGCTGAAAACGCTCAAATGGGTCGCGCCCAGGCTCGCGGCTAGTCTGAGGCCTAGTAATAAAGCTTCATATTCTGCTGTGTTGTTGGAGGCTTGAAAGTCGAGTCGCAAGGCATACTGCATACAGGTTTGATCGGGAGTTTCTAACACTACCCCTGCCCCGCTTGCCTTCGAGTTGGACGAGCCGTCGACAAATAGCTTCCAAGGTGTAGGCCTGAGAGAAGAGGGACCCTCGGGTACATTAACTCCCTCTGGTTCGGGCGGACTATTGGGATTAAGAACCACTTCGACAAGGAAATCGGCGACGGCCTGTCCTTTTAAAGCAGCCCTAGGCCGGTATTGTATGTCAAACTCGCTTAGTTCGACTGCCCACTTTGTAAGTCAACCAGAGGCTTCCGGCTTTTGGAGAACCTGGCGGAGTGGTAGGTCGGTCACAACGGCGATGGTGTGGGCCCGAAAATATGGCCGAAGGCGTCGTGACGAAACTACTAGGGTGAAGGCTACTTTCTCAAGCTGAGGATACCTTGTCTCGGCGGGCAACAAGGCTTTGCTAACGTAGTAGACCGGCAGTTGCTTCCCTTGACTCTCGCGTATTAACGCTGAGCTTACCGCAGCTTCAGACACGGCCAAGTATAACAATAACACTTCACCAGGTTCGGGCTTAGATAATAGCGGTGGAGATCCGAGGTAAACCTTCAATTCTCGAAACGCTCTCTCACATTCATCCGTCCACATCATAGTCTGTCGTCCCTTCAATTGCTTGAAGAACGGGAGACACTTGTCTGTGGCTCGGGAAAGGAAGCGATTGAGCGCGGCCACTCTTCCAGTTAACCGTTGAACGTCTTTGATAGTTCTGAGAGACTCCATTTCGAGTAAGGCTTTGATCTTCTCAGGGTTTGCTTCGATTCCCCGCTGACTAATAAGGAAACTGAGGAACTTTCCCGAGCTAACACCGAACGCACATTTGCTAGGGTTTAGCTTCATTTTGTACTTACGCAGAATTGAAAACATTTCTTCCAAATCTTTCTCATGGTCGGATGCCTGTTTACTCTTGACGAGCATATCATCAATATAAACTTCCATCGTTCGGCCAATTTGTTTGGAGAACATTTTGTTCACCAACCGCTGATAAGTTGCGCCGGCATTCTTTAATCCAAATGGCATTACTCGGTAACAATAAAGGCCTTTGTCGGTGACAAAGGCAGTTTTTGATTTGTCATTTTCATGCATTACAATTTGATTATAGCCTGAATAGGCGTCCATAAAACTGAGTAATTCATGACCCGCCGTACTATCAACCAACTGGTCGATACGAGGAAAAGGGAAGCTATCCTTGGGGCAGGCTTTGTTCAGATCCGTATAGTCTATACAGACTCGCCACTTCCCATTAGCTTTCTTCACTAGCACGACATTAGCTACCCATTCCGGATAGTACACCTCTTCGATAAACTTAGCTTTAAGGAGCTTGCCGACCTCCTCTCCTATGATAGTGTATCTCTCCGGGCCGAGAGGTCGACGCTTCTGCCGGATGGGCCTGTAGGTCGGGTCGATGTTAAGCCGGTGCGTCATGACTGAGGAATCAATCCCAGGCATGTCTTCGTGACTCCAAACGAAGACATCGGCGTACCTCCGAAGCAAAGTAATTATTTGTTCCCTAAGAGGCAGGCTCAAGGATGAGCCGATTCGGACTACTTTCGAAACGTCCGTCTCGGTTAACGGCACCGAGATGAGCTCTTCCAGCGGTTCTCCTCGCTCCTGCAATCCGATGCGCGGGTCCAGTGATTCGATCATCGAAATTTCTGCCGGGGCTTTTACTGCGGTGGCGTAGCACTTCCTAGACTCTTGCTGGTCTCCTTTCACTACCCCTACTCCCGACTCAGTCGGGAATTTTATGGAGAGGTGGTAGGTAGACACTATGGCCTGAAGGAGGCTGAGAGACGGTCGGCCGAGGATGGCGTTGTACACTGAAGGTTGGTCCACGACCAGGAAGTCGACCATCCCGGTCCTCTGGTGGGGCGCAGTTCCCGCTGTGAGCGGCAACGAGACGATTCCTTCCGGGAGTACCTGCCCGCCCGAGAAACCGATGAGCGGCGTCCGGACAGGCCGTAGTACCGACCGACCTATGTCCATTCTGTCGAACGCTGTGGTGAATAGGACGTCCGCTGATGACCCTGTATCCACCAGTATCCGGAACACCTTTCTGTTTGCGATGGTGAGGGTGACCACTAGCGCATCATCGTGGGGATGATGGATGCCTCGAGCATCTTCTTCAGTAAACGAGACGCAATACTTTTCTCGTTTTTTCTCTTTGGGAGGCCGAGATAGCAGGAGAACCTCGGACTCGGGGCGGTCGAGGCTTCTGGCGTGGTTTTTTCGGGCGTTATGCGAATCCCCGCCTCCTCGATGACCCCCGACAATCGTTCGAATTTCTTCCTGGGGCCGGTCTACACTCGGTCCCGCGACGGCGTCGGTCCCGGCCGTGTGTTCTCTTAGCCGGCCTTCTTTGATCAGCCGCTCGATCTCGTCCTTCAGATGATAACAGTCACTCGTGTTGTGACCGTGATCGCGATGGTAGTGGCAATACTTGTCCTTGTTCCGACGACCAGGATTTCCTCGCATTTTTCGAGGCCAGTTGACGAAACCCTCGGTTTTGATCTCCATCAGTACTTGTTCAGGAGATTTATTCAGCGGGGTATATGCAGAGAATTTCCTGTCGGGTCTTTTCCCTGACCTGCTGTCGTCTCGGTCCCGGTCGTCTTTTCGCTTCTTCCCTCCGGCCGAGTCGGCTCCCTTTTTGGCCGACTCTTTTGCCGAAGGCTTCATGGTCTGGTTTTTCTCTCTTAGGAGTCGCGTTTCCTCCGCGTCGGCGTACTTGTCCGACCGAACCATAAACTCGCCCAAGGTATCTGGCGGGTTTTTATCCAGCGATGCCAGAAAAGGCTTGTCTCTGACTCCCTGCATGAGAGCGTTGAGCGCCGTTTCCTCAGAATGTTTTCGAACCTGGAGAGACTCGAAATTGAAGCGTTTAATATAGTCCTTGAGTAATTCTCCTTCCCTCTGAACTATGTTGTTCAGATGCGCGGGAGGTTTCAGTTTCTTCTTTCCGCCAATGAAATTGCTGAGGAAGGCGTCGCTGAGTTCGGCGAACGACTTTATTGACCCGGGTTTCAGTTGCTTAAACCAAAGTCGAGCGACGTCCGTAAAGGTCAGAGAAAACGCTCGGCACATAACAGCATCCGAAGCGTCGTACAATTCCATGTAAGTCCTGAAGCATTCAAGATGCTCTGTAGGATCGGCCTTCCCAGAAAATGGGGTAATCTGGGGTAAGCGGAACCTTTCCGGCAAGCGGGCCCGCATTACCTCGTCTACGAATGGAGAGGCTTTTTCTTCGTGTTTGGGTCGGATCTGAGTTCCGACCATGTTTTATATCTGCCATTTCCTTTGCCATCTTCTCTCGGACTTCGTTTTTGAAGTCCTGCATGTCGGCCTTCCAGGGTTCGGCGCTCTCTGCCGTTTCTTCAGCGTCCGCCGGTAGCCGACTACGCCTCCTCTGATCTATTCTATGCCTCAGGTCAGAGGGAGGCAGAACTGCTGTTGCCGAACGAGCGGGTGCCGGGTGACTTGGTTCTCGTGGCTGACTCGGTCGTCTAGGAGACGGTGGCGCGGGCGGCTGCGCTATCGATGCGGGTGGATGAGCTGGTGTCGACTCTTGTCGCTGCATCTGCTGGTTGCACAGTTGTTCCAGCATGTGTTTCATGGTGGCCATCTCGGAACGCATTTCCTGAACCTCACGATCCAGGTATGCGTTCTCGTGGTTGGGCTGGCTTGCAGTCGCAGGCGGCACTGCCGGGGGAGCTCCCTGAGCGACGCTGGCGGTGGCCTCCCTCACTTCATCTGGGTCCGTCCTTCTTGTTCTTGCCATTTGTATGGTTGGAGAAAACGGCTTTTTGTCCGTTTCCCACAGACGGCGCCAAACTGTTGCAGGGTTTTTTGGGACGGTTTCCCTTCGCGACGGACCCTCCTTCACCTGCACAAAAACAATGTCAAGGGAACCCTGGCTAGGGCCGGGGAACCTCCGATGCTTAAGTCAGTAATCTCGTCTCTGGCTCAGGGCTTTTCTCAGTTAGCGTTTGCGTACCTTTTACTGTTTCAAGCTTGGAGATTTATACCAGCCGTCAATCCTTATCTTTGGAGGATTCTTCTCCTGGGATCGCTCAGGATCCCGAGAATCTCGGGATTCGCAATCAACATCCCTGGATTTCCGTAGATCTGCATCTATTCTCGCTCCACCATTCCCTGTCTCGGTTGAATATCGGCCGACACCGGGAGAGTCTCGGCCAAGGCATGACCGACACGGGGGGAGTCTCGGTCGATGCAGGAGGTCGGGTCCTGAGCCGTACCCGACAGAATTAACTCCCTGAAGGGATCTTTACTCTATCGGTTTAATGGCTTTCACACGGCCGACCTTCAATGGGGTGAGGCAGGCGAAGTTATCATACTGACAGAGCGACTTTACTCGTCTTTGCTTACACCTGACGGCCCGCCATCTGCACCGTCAGCGTTGTCTCGGTTTCTTCACGCAGTGTCGGCAAAGTCGATTCGGGACTTTACCCGAGGCCGACACACGGTTGAAAATTTCTCAGGAGCCACAAGAGTTTTGAATCAATCCGTCATTTGTGTTTTCCTTTCATGTGATCTTATGAACAGGTTGGTACAAATAAACATCGCTAGGGGCCTACCAAGGTTTCAACGGTGGAAGTCATTATTCTCACTGTTTTCTGTGGTGTGGTCCACTTGAGCTTTGGGCATGCTTCAATTTTCAGTTCAACCACTAAAATCAGTTGGAAATACGGATGAACAGCCTGGATAATCCACACACATTCAGGGTAGGCCCAACTTAGTTTACTTATTAAGATAAAAGTGTACTAAGTAACTCAGTACGCAATCCGATATCGATTGAAGGGGCGATCCGAGGCGCACGTGCTTACAAGGTAAGCGTGTGATGGATCAAAGCCGCTTGCTTGATGCCATACGGCACTTGCCCTGGCCCAACCAGGGCATCCAATCCTTCCATCATGTTCGCCCCCTTGAGGTGCCCTCGCTGTCCAAAAATCAGTCCAATCCATAAGCCAGGTGGGCCCTGCCATAGTAGGATTTCACCACATATGGCTACTTGAGCCCTTGACCTCGTGTTGAAACTCTTGTTAGTTCACTGCGTTATATATTCATCCTGTGCGGTTTTCATATCTCATTTTAGTCCATAATACTAATAAATGAAGCATACCTAAGTCTTAAATAGATCACCCCATAAGATATGAAATGTTGGTTATATCTCATTTTATTCCACGATACCAATAAATGAAGCTTACCTAAATCTTAAATGGACCACCTCATAAGAAATGAAATGATGGTCAATGAATGCCCACCCTCGCGAAATTCCTAGAACCCACCGTAATGTTCATTTGCCATCCAAACCATGGTAAAGCAGCTAGGGTATGGACGGAAGGAAAACACAGCTCTAAGTCTAACTTGAGATTTGACATTTAATGTCCATTGTTTCCTGTGGTGTGGTCCACTTTAGATTTGGACCTGCTTTTGTTCAGGACCATGCCTTATAGTGAGCTGGGAAAACGGATGCACGGAGTGGATATACAACATATACATCAAGGTGGGCCCCTATTCAGGGACTCACCAACAAGTAAACGACCTGTTTATCCCGGACTCGCCTAATCTGCGCCCAACCTTAGCAGAGAGTTTGATTCATGGATAGTCGATACTGGACCCACTTAGAGAATGGATCTGGCCATCCACTCATCAGATACAGTCCAGATGTGATGAACGGAGTGATCTGACAAATTGGGCCAGATCGCATGGATAGCTGAGGCTGGACCCACTTAGAGAATGGCTCAGATCTCGAGCTGCATTCGCGTGTATGCAGCACTCATCAGGTGGGAACGTTGTTTTCTATACGGGCCTAAAATTTGGTCATAGGCATACATTGGAAGGGATCATTCATCTCTGACCGTTCATTTTCTCGGACGCGGGTGGGCCATCTGACATGTGGATCGACCTGTTACACCATTTTCTGAGAAAGAGCCCACCTGATGAACGGCCTGGATATTGCACAAGGGCAATACCAATTGCTCACTTGACATTTCCTCTTGATCGAGTCTTCAGCGGAGATGAATATTGTGGCTGTGGCATTGATTTGAGGGCTATCTATGCATATTCCAGATGGGTCAGAGAGTGACGAACAAACATCATCGTACGTGTGTTGCTGATGTTCGGTACTCTGTGGGCCCTATCATGATGTATATATTTCATCCATGCTGTTCATCTATTTTTACATATCATTTTAGAGCTTGATACCAAAATTGAGAGGGATATAAATCTCAGTGGACCACACCACAGAAAACAATAGTGATTGGATATCCATCATAAAATCCTCTTATGGCTCACTGTACTGTTCATTTGACATTCAATCTGTTTATTAGGTCATACAGACCCAGATGAAGGTTAAAAAAATGAAGATCATCTTGGTCCAAAACTTTTATGCCCCCACAAAGTTTTTAATGGTTGACCTTCAATCAATATTGTTCCTATAATGTGGTCCACTTGAGATTGGTATATACCTGATTTTAATCCCATTCTATAAAATGATTTAGAAAAATAGATAGGCGGCAGGATAAAACACATACATCATGGTGGGCCCACAGAGCACCCAACACCAGCCATTGGCTAACCTAATAGAATGCTCCGGACTAAAGCTTTTACACCCGTTTTCAACGTGAGTTGGTGGTGACCCGTCCGCCTAGAGGCAGATAAATTACTGGACGGTGATCCGTGAGTCCCACCACAATACTTGTGTTTCATCCCTGCAGTTCGTTCACTTTTATTTTTATTTTCAAATTATTTTTGTATATTAGCCTCAAAATGAAGCATTCAAATCTCATATAAACCCCACCACACCACACCACAAGAAATAATAATAATCAAAGGTCAGTTATAAATTTCTCAAGGTGTCCAAAGTTTTTGAAGAAGCTGATATTTATGTTTTCTCCTTGTGGAGATTTGTGTGACTTAATCTACAAGCTAATGGCAAATAAATATAATAGTGAGCCATAAGAAGTTTTTAAATGTGGGTGTTTAAGCGCCGCTAATTTCTTGCAGTGCGGTTTACTTGGGACTTGGATATATCTTATTTTCAACCTCATGCCTTAAAATAATTAAATTATATAAATTGTTGATGCCAAAAACTTTCAACCTCATGCCTTGAAATAATTAAATTATATAAATTGTTGATGCCAAAAACTGGTCAGCCCTCCCTCCACGTCGTCCACCACGGGTAGCCCCTAAAACCTACACCGGGAAGACAAGCAAAGGTAACCCTGGCTAAGCCGGGGGACCCTCCGATGCCTAAGTCAGGACAAGGAAATCTGAGTCTAGTAGAGAGTAGAGGAAAGCTCGATCTCGCGTACCTGTAGACATGGTGATGCATCCTATTTATACATGCCTGAGAGACAATCTGAGTCCGATAATCTCGGCACGATCAGAGGGATTCTAGGATCATGGATATATTATCCGCAATTTACTGATTGCGCAGCGCATCTGGTGAATCGTGCGTATCTGCAGGCGGAGTTACCGGTCACGTCTCGATGTGGTAGTTTCCATATCGAGCGAGTGGGGTATGCGTCTCTGATCATCGCCTCGGCTCGTCCAGTCCGGCTGGAGTCTCAGCATCCGACCCTCCCGCAAGTCCGAATTCATGTGGCCGATCGGGAGTATATCTTGGTCCGATTGGATGTGACTCTTCTCCGAGCTGAACTCTGCCTTAAGACTCGCGTGGTGTTGACGCTGAGTCCAGTTTGAACGGATCGCGCCTTAATCAGAACGGTGCTAAGTCGGCTCGGAATAGTAGGCTCGGATCTTCCCATAACAGAAGTCCCCTACTCTTCGAGCTTGCCTGCGGGCTCGGAAAGTACTTACACAGGAAGTTTTTCGCCCTTGTCGCAATGATGGAAGGCTTCGAATTGCGCGTGCTCGTCGCTTCGGCTAACGCGTGGCGACGGTTACGATCCCCGATATTCTCCCAGCCTATGAGAAGCTGCCACGCGGGCTCAAGGCGGCATATTTATGATGTCTCCGACTGCTGAGGCATCTTTTCGTGTATCGAGGGGCATTACCCGATGTCAGAGCCGTACCGACGGTTCGGTACGCATCCAATGCGGCGTCGCCACGTGTGCTCGAAGGTCGGCTCGTGCCGATTCGGCTGCTGCCATTAAAGCTTGCCATTAATGCAAGAATCATTTGCTGCCTATATAAGGCGCTCTAGACATTCGTTAGTTATTTTATGTCCTGATTTACGAGAGCACACCGGAGAGGCGATTTCCGACGAGAGGCGATTCCGGCCAAATTCAAGGTCTCCGGCAGAAAGGCGATTTTCGGCCATCATTCGGTGAGTCTCGCTCACCTTCATCCTTGTTTCTGCAATGTCTTCCAATTTGGAGATAGTTCGCGAATACGGCGATGACTCCGAGCCGGGGAGTACCGAGAGCGGGAGCGGGTCTTGGAAGCAAAAGACGCTGGGTTCTAAGACTAAGCAACTCAGCAAGAAGACTGCCTCCCGAGCCCGCCGAGTCGAGACTCCTACCGCCACCGAAATGCCTACGAGCGTACGGACCGCAGAGGTTGTCCATGGGGGTTCTGTCATGTCAGAATCCCAGATGGAGTGGATTCGGACGGAGTTCCAGGTCCCAGACTCCGTTCAGATAAGGGCTCCTGGTCCTTTGGACGTTGTTGGCGCTCCAGTTAAGGGAGAAGTGGCTATCTTCCTCTACGCGCTGCAATACGGGGTCCGACTCCCTTTACATCCCTTCATCAAGAAGGTGGCGGCACACCTCGGATTGGCCCCCGGGCAGTTTACCCCGAACACCTGGAGGGTGATGATCTCTGCCTACATCATCTAGAGGTAAGTCGACAACTCCGAGCTGACCCCGGAGGAGCTACTGAGCCTATACTTGGTCAAGCATGACAACAACGATCCCTGGTATTATTTCGCGACTCGGGGGAGCAAGGGATTAGCCTTAGTGATGCACCTGTCGTCCTCCAACAAGGATTGGAAGAACAAGTGGTTCTGGGCGGCAGGTGACTGGGAGGCTCCAGCGGCTGAGCTTAGGGCTTCAACGGCTCGTATCCGGACCCACTTTAAGAAATCAGGTCGGATTTCATCTAGCGTCCGGGTTGTTGTCTTGGTTTTCACACGTTCTCGTAAAAGTGACATCTCTTCTTTTTGTTTCGTAGCTTTCGCAAAGAGACTGCCGCTCCTAGACTTGGATCAGAAGAATCAGATCGCAAAGGCCAGAGCGCAGTCGGAGTCGCTTCGCTCCTGGGCCGATCTGATAACTGCGGCCAACCTTCACTAGTCCGGGCTCTATAAATTTCAGCCTCTGCCCACATCTCTGAGTAAGCTGTCCCGACCTCTTCAATGATCTTTCCTTCGCTTATTTAGTAGCTGACAGTCTTCCTTCGTAGGCATGGCTGAGGCGTCCGAGGCGCGGAAGAGGAAGGCAGCTTCGAGCCCAACGGAGCTACTTAAAGAAGCCCCCCGAGTGAAGATCACTCGGAAGAAGCCGACTCCTCCTCGCATGGAAGAATCTTCTGCTGCACTAACTCCATCAGCCTCGGCACCAAGGGAACCTTCTGCTACACCAACTCCATCAAGCCCGGCATCGAGGAAACTTTCTGTTGCACCAACTCTATCAAGCCCGGCACCGAGGCCCGCCGGCACTCCCTCCCCGCTGCCGACTCCAAAGCCCCCTAGCTCAGCCACGGCTCCTCCGGTAGTGCTTCGCCCAGTGGTACGTCATCATTCGGGAGTCGTCCGAGTGACCGATGCTGATCCCCAGCCATGCCGAGCTCTGTCGCTCGAGCTCCCACCGTCGTCGTTCCTCCCGCCGCAGGTCCTGCCCAGCCTCCGAGCCCCCGATCGTTGTTCTCTCATCCTCCGAACAGGATGGGGCCAATAAAGTGGCTGATAATATACTTCCTCCCCCCCCCCCCCCCCCCGAGGTCGAGGGTCAAAACTTAGCTGGCAGCAGGGTAGGGGCCGAGGAGGCTGAGGCCTCGGCCCAAGCGGGCACGAGCGGAGGGAGGTTTGAGCCCGGATATCACATGGCTTGCTTGGTTCCGTGGGCCGCCAAGCATGCCAAGGAGGAGGACATCGCTCGGAACCTCGAGCGGTCGGAGTGCGGCTTCTTGAACGATTTTGCCTCCATGTGATACATGGTATGCTTTCGAGAAGATTCTTTTTTCCTATTTCAGGTCGTTATACACAGTAGATTCTGATCTTTGCTTTCTGTTCAGGCCGTCCCGGTACTCTTCTCTATTCGGCAGAGAGCGCGAGAGCACAAGAA
This sequence comes from Magnolia kwangsiensis, assembly GCA_037074715.1. NCBI lineage: Eukaryota > Viridiplantae > Streptophyta > Magnoliopsida > Magnoliales > Magnoliaceae > Magnolia > Magnolia kwangsiensis. Next base: position 5,789,068 of record CM073582.1, read on the forward strand.
GAGGGAGGCAGAGTTGGAGGCTCTCCAGGTCGAGGCGGCGGCCTTAAAGTCTGAGCAGACTAGCCTGCGCCAACAGCTCGCGGGCGAGAGGGCCAGGGTTGGGCGACTGCAGGGAGTCGTCATTGGCTTGGAGGTCAGGGAGCTGCATCTGCAGGACAAAGCAAATAACTTTAAGAAGACTGGCGATGCAGCGACCGCTGAGATGATCCGCGCCAGGGCTCATGCAGATTCTCTAGCTATGGAGACCGCTCGGCTTGATGAAGCTCTGAATCGTGCCAAGGCCGAGGTGACCGAAGAACAGACACGAGCAGTGAGCCAGGCCGTGGAAGCCCAACAGGTTAAGGACGAGGCTTCTTTGGCCGCAGCGATTACTGCTGCAGTAGAAAGCTTCAAGACTTCCAAGGAGAGAGGCGCTAAGGCTGCAACATTCTACAATCGCAGCTTCGACGCGTGCCTTGAGGCAGTTCTAGGTTTATACCCAGACCTCGACCTTGATTCTCTCCTGTCCGACGACTCTGAAGAAGCTCCGTCGAAGTCATATGCTCGGATCAGACTCCTGACGCTCAAGCTCTCGACGCTCAGGCTCCTCCGACATGAAAACTATCATTTTCTTTTTCTTTTTGAACTATCAATGTACTTAACCATGTACTTTTATCCCTCCGAGGGAATTTAATGAAAAATATTCTTTTCATATTGTCGATTTGCTTGAGATGTTAAACTATTTTCTTTATGGGTTTAGTCCGCTGTCATTTAGTTCTTAGGGTCGATTATCCGAACCTCCTTGGCCCAAGCCCTAGTTGGGTCCGACCCCTTAAGATACTCGGCTTGTTACCTTTGTTTTGTTGTATACCGAACTGAACACTTAATCGGGGGGGATCATTATTAGGCTTTTTCCCTTGAAGGGATGCCCCGTCGATCTTTCGTGAGGTTAGGTTCTGATCCCTTAAAGGGTCAGACCGTTTAACTCGTGCCTGCGCGAATAGGACAGTTGGACGCATTCAAAAGTAGAATTGGTCTTTTATTAGGAGCCTTAAAGGCTAGCCGCTCGGAGGCGTACATTTTATTATAAGCCTTATAGGCTAGTTCCTCACGGGGAGTAGATCTTCAAGTGCTCGGCGTTCCAAGAATGAGGGAGAGGCCTTCGAGGTCTTGCAGGTGGTACGAGCCCAGTTTGACAGATCTGACCACACGATATGGGCCTTCCCAATTGGGTCTGAGCATTCCTGCTCCTGGCTCTGCAGTGTTCTGAAAGACTCGTCGAAGGACAAGTCCTCTGGTCGAAAGCGCCTGACTCTAACCTTGGAATTGTAGAAACGCGCTACCTGCTGGTGCCGAGCCGCTGCTCGGAGCTTAGAAACTTCTCTAAGTTCCTCGAGTAAATTCAGATTAGTCGCTATCTGCTTGGAGTTTCGACTTTCTTCGAAGTCCTTGACCCGTGCTGTGGGGAGTCCGACTTCTACTAGCACCATTGCCTCCGACCCATAGGATAACGAAAATGGAGTTTCACTCGTCGAAGTCTGGCTTGTAGTCCTGTAAGCCCAGAGGACGAAGGGGAGCTCCTTGGCCCAATTTTCTTTTGCTTTTTCTAGCTTCGTCTTAAGATGATGCTTGATGATCTTGTTGACCGCCTCTACCTTTCCGTTCGACTGCGAGTGCTGAGGCGATGAGTAGGCGTTCGCAATGCCAAGCCCTTGACACATACTGTGAAACTTGACATTGTCAAATTGACGGCCGTTATCAGAAACGATAGTTCTCGGAATCCCGAACCAGCAGATGATATTTTTCCATACAAAGTCGATTACTTTCTACTCGGTGATCTTTGCAATTGATTCGGCCTCTGCCCACTTCGTGAAGTAGTCGACTGCGACTATAACGAACTTGACCTGTCCCTTCCCATTGGGCAAGGGACCGATGATGTCGATCCCCCATTAGGCGAAGGGTCATGACCCACTCATGGGGGTCATTTTTTCTGCCGGTTGCCTCGGCACGGCAGCAAAACGCTGACACTTGTCACACTTCCAAACAAAATTCTTAGAGTCTTGCTTGAGAGTTGGCCAGAAATACCCTTGACAAAGTATCTTCATGGCCAAGGCACGGCTGCCTGAATGATTTTCACAGATTCCCTCGTGAATCTCCTGAATCATGTAATCGGCCTCGTCCGGTCGGAGACACCTAAGGTAAGGTTGAGAATGTCCCTTCTTATACAGTACCCCGTCCAATATGGCGTAATGTGCCGCTCAGATTTTAAGTCGTCTCGCCTTTAGCTTATTCGAGGGGGTTTCGCCAGTCGATAGGTAATTGAAGATCGGGTCCATCCAACTAGGAATGGACTGGATGGGATTGACTTTCTCTGACTGGTCGATACTCGGGTGCTCAACGAACTCGACCGGAACGAAACGCGGAATCTTCCCCTCGGAGGCCGAGGTGAGTCTGGCTAAGGCATCAGCCCATGAGTTGTCGGCTCTGGGGATCTGCTGGATGGTGCAACTCCAAAATTTCTAGATCAATTTCCTTGCCTCCTCAAGGTAGGCAATCATTCTAACTTTTTTGGCTTCATACTCCGAGAAGATATGGTTCACTACCAACCGTGAGTCACTGCGGACTTGTAGGGTCTAAACGCCCAGGCTCGCTACCAGCCTGAGTCTAGCTAACAGCGCTTCGTATTCGGCCTCATTATTTGAAGCTTTGAACCCGAGCCTGATGGCGTATTGAATCGTTGTTGAATCAGGTGCAACCAGGATGACACCGGCTCCTGCTACTTTAATGTTGGAAGATCCATCAACATAAAGGACCCACCCCGGATCTGACGCGAACTCTTGATTACTCAGCGAGATGGGCGGTGTCATTTCGACTTCCTTCCTGACTTGCTCCTCATCCGAAGTTGTGAACTTGGCGATGAAGTCGGCCACGGCTTGTCCCTTGAGTGCCGTCCTGGGCCAGAACTGAATGTCAAACTCTTCGAGCTCTACAACCCATTTGGTCATCCGACCTGACACTTTTGGTCTCTGGGGGATCTGCCTCAGAGGAGAGTCTGTTAGTATGACTATGGTATGGGCTTGGAAATATGGCCGGAGTCTTCTGACCGAGACGACGAGGCAGAATGCCATCTTCTCTAAGGACCGGTACCTCGTCTCGGCCGGTACCATGGCTTTACTTACATAGTACACGGGGTACTGCTTGGTTCCGACTTCTCTGATCAGAGCCGATCTGACAGCTGAAGTCGAAACGACGAGGTAGAGGAACAAGAGCTCTCCTTCTTCTGGCTTGGACAAGAGAGGCGGCAATCCCAAGTACTATTTCAACTGCTGGAAGGCTTGCTCGCAATCCGGCGTCCACTTCGCCCTCTTGTGGCCCTTCATCTGCTGGAAGAAAGGAAGGCATTTGTCTGTAGCCCCAGATATGAAGCATCTGAGGGCGGCAACTCTTCCCGTGAGACACTGTATCTCCTTTAAAGTCCGAGGCGAATTCATGTCGAGGAGAGCCTTAATTTTGTCTGGATTGGCCTCAATCCCTCGCTGGCTGACCTGGAAGCCTAAGAACTTCCCTGACTCAACTCCGAACACACACTTAGCGGGGTTAAGCTTCATCTGAAATTCACGGAGGACGTTGAATGTTTCTTCGAGATCAGCGAGGTGGTCGGAGGCTTTAACACTTTTCACCAGCATGTCGTCCACATATACCTTCATGCTGTGTCCGATCTGTTTGGCGAACATCTGATTCACCAACCTCTGATATGTTGTCCCAGCGTTTTTCAGGCCGAACGGCATAACCCGGTAACAGTAGAGTCCTCTGTCCGCGACAAAGGTCGTCTTCTGCCTGTCTGGGGGATACATTGCGATCTGGCTGTATCCGGAATAAGCGTCCAGGAACGAGAGTAGCTCATGCCCGGCTGTGCTGTCCACCAGTTGATCGATCCGAGGTAGTGGGAAGCTGTCTTTAGGACATACCTTATTCAGATCGGAGTAGTCTACACAGACCCGCCACTTCCCGTTGGACTTCCTGACGAGCACAACATTTGCTATCCAATCAGGATAGTACACTTCTTTTATGAAACCTGCATCGAGCATGACTGAGACCTCCTCGGCAGTGGCTTCATATCGTTCGGCATCGAACGGTCTTCTTTTTTGCTTCACTGGCCGGTGGTCTGGGTCCACGTTCAGTCTATGGACTAGCACGTCGGGCGAGATCCCCGGCATATTTGCGTGCGACCATGCGAAGATATCTCAGTGTTGCCTCAAGAAGGTCAGTAACTTGTCTCTCCGCTCGGGATTCAGGGATGCTCCGAGCTGAACAGTTTTGCTTGGGTCTGATTCATCGAGCGGTATTCTTGCCTGATCTTTGACGGAGGAGCTCTCCATCGCTCCGCGAGGGTCCAAGGCGTCGACTACGAGCGTTTGTTTAGCGGCCCATTTTCTCACGGCTATCGCATAACATCTCCGGGCCTCGCGTTGATCGCCTCGGAGATAACCAATCCCGCCTTCAACTGGGAACTTCATCATCAGATGATAAGTTGAGACAACCGCCCTCATTGCATTGAGGGAGGGTCAGCCCAGGATCACGTTGTGGACTGATGGAACATTGACAACTAAAAAGTCAATTAGGAGTGTGACTTGATGTTGCCCTTATCCCGCTGTTACTGGAAGGGAGATGGCCCCTTTGGAGATGACTCTCTCTCCGGCAAAGCCGTGCAAGGGAGTCTTCACAGGTCAGAGTTTAGACCGTGGAATTTCAATCTTTTCGAACACCTTGGAATACATGACGTCAGCCGAACTTCCAGTGTCGACTAAGATGCGGTACACTTTGTGATTGGCTATGGTCATGGTGACCACTAGCGCGTCATCGTGCAGATGCTAAATCCCGCGCGCATCCTCTTCCGTGAAGGTCAGGCTGCACGGAGCGACTCGAAATTCCTTGCTGGGACGTTCTACTAGGTGGATATGGTGTTCCGACTCGGACTTCCGGGAATGGGCTTTTCGAGCCCTGTTTGAGTCCCCTCCCCCAATTGATCCTCCGCAGATGGTACGAATTTTGATGGGTTCCTCTGGGGGGTTGTTCGGCTGCTCCCGCGGTCGCTCCTCTCTCCGATCAGACTTCTCCTTTTTGGTATAACGGTGCAAATGTCCTTTGCGGATGAGGGACTCGATCTCGTCCTTTAGATCTACGCAATCGTCCGTGTTATGACCGTGGTCCCGGTGGAAACGACAGTATTTTCGTTTGTCCCGGTGCTCTGGATCGGCTCTTATACAAACCGGCCAATTGATCAGTCTGTCTCCTCGGATATCCAACAGAATTTGTTCGGCCGATGTGTTGAGCGGGGTATAGGAACGAAATTTCCCCTCCGGCCTGCGGCTCGGTCTGGTCGATTGGGAGTCTTCGTTCCGAGGCCTCTTCCCTTTATTCGTCGAGTCGGACACTTGCATACCCTTGCGGGAGTTAGTGAACTCCTCGGCGTTGGTATACTTTTGAGCTTTCGCCATGAAGTCCGCTAACGTCTTCGGCGGATTCTTTTCGATGGAGAAGGCGAACTTTTCTTCCTTCAGTCCGCTCAAGATGGCTGCGAGGGCCATTTTATCATCGTAGTCCTCGACATGTAACGCTTCTTCATTGAAGCGAGCGACGTAATCCTTCAGTGATTCTTTCGGTACCTGCTTAATGGTAAGCAGGTAGGTGTTGAGCTTCCGACTTCTCTTACCGCTTATAAACTGCGTAAGAAATAGTCGACTCAGTTATGCGAATGAACCTACGGAATTAGGTTTCAGTTGGCGATACCAGATCCTAGCGGACCCTGTGAGGGTGATAGAGAACCCCCTACACATCATTGCATCCGTTGCTGTCTATATCTACATCCACGATCGGTAGGACTCCAAGTGTTCGGATGGATCCCTCGATCCTGAAAACTTGATGACGGGAGGCATCCGAAACCTCTGCGGCATCACCTCAGCCATGATGGCTGGAGTGAAGGGAGACTCGGCCTCTTCCATCATCGCCTAATCGTGGCCGGAACCGTCGATTGCTCCTACTTTTTCTCAAACGTCAGGAACTTATCTTTCAACTCCGTAAACTGTGCTTCCCATGGATCTTTATTCTCCACGACGACCTCTGGAGCATGTTCGACCTCCGGTGTTCTCCTTTCCCTCCTTCGTTCTAACTGATGACGGAGGTCCATGGGTGGCAGAGCAGATGTGGCCGAGTGAACGGTTGTCGGAGCCCGAGCTGGCTCGTTTCGTGCGGATGCCTCGCCGCAGAAAGATTTTGACCCGAATGCGGTACCACCGAACATTCGGGTCTCACACTCTTCGGTACGGAGCTAGTTTTCACAAACAGCCCCACCGGCTCGAGAACGGGTTGTTCTTGAGCAGGGCGTAGCTCTAGCTCTCTCTATTGTTTCATTCGGTTTATCTCGTCGCGCAGGGCTTGGATCTCGCTTTGCATGGCGCGATACTTGCTCGACTGACTGTGCATCGCTGGGAAGGCCCCGGTGCGAACTCGGCATGAAGCGGTGACGACGACCGAGTCTGCTTATCAGGTTGCGGTTGTACCACTGCAGCTTTCTTCTTCTTTATCATTGCTTGGGTAAATGAGAACCTAACTTCTAGTTTCAGGTTCCCACAGACGGTGTCAAAAAATGTTGATGCCAAAAACTGGTCAGCCCTCCCTCCACGTCGTCCACCACGGGTAGCCCCTGGAACCTGCACCAGGAAGACAAGTAAAGGTGACCCTGGCTAAGCCGGGAGACCATCCGATGCCTAAGTCAGGACAAGGGAATCTGAGTCTAGTAGAGAGTAGAGGAGAGCTCGATCTCGTGTACCTGTAGACATGGTGATGCATCCTATTTATACCTGCCTGAGAGGCGGTATGAGTCCGATAATTTCGGCACGATCAGAGGGATTCTAGGATCATGGAGATATTGTCCGCGATTTACTGATTGCGCAGCGCATCTGGTGGATCGTGCGTATCTGCGGGCGGAGTTACCGGCCACGTCTCGATGTGACAGTTCCCATATCGAGCGAGTGGGGTATGCATCTCTGATCATCGCCTCGGCTCGTCCAGTCCGACTGGAGTCTCAGCATCCGACCCTCCTGCAAGTCCGAATTCATGTGGCCGATCGAGGGTATATCTTGGTCCGATCGGATGTGACTCTTCTCCGAGCTGAACTCTGCTTTAAGACTCGCGTGGTGTTGACGCTGAGTCCAGTTTGAACGGATCGCGCCTTAATTAGAACGGTGCTAAGTCGGCGCAAAATATTAGACTCGGATCTTCCCATAACATAAATAAAACACATAAATCATACTATGACCATACCTTAAAATGATATGGAAAAATAAACAAATGATACAATAAAACATATATATGATAGTGGGGCCCACAAAAGCATTGCTAGTACCACCAACGTCAATAGGCAATGCATATCCCATCACCAAGCTCTATCAAACCGACTATAATGGATGTGTATTATCCATGTCATTCATCCATTTTGCAAGCTTATTTACCTAAAAATGAGGCAATCTAGATCTTAGGTAAACCCACTTCGAAAACACTGCTATTAAAAACTTCCCAAGCTCAACTGTAATAATTGTCTTCCATCCAACTTAGTAATTAAGCCACCTAATCTTGGGTGAAGGGAAAATGCAAATATAAACTCATCCAAAACTTTTGTAGTCTCTAATAAATTTTTATTATTGCGAATTTAATCTCCATTTGCTCTTCTACTGGGATTCACTTGAGATTTGGATCTACTTCATTTTTTTTCACATACAAGAGCTTAGGTGGTAGACTAGACTCACGGGAGTTTCAACACTAGATAAAGGACTACCATTTCTAGAGAGAATTCTCAGGCCCATTAAGATCTTTGGGTTTTCATTTAGTTCAAGTAGGACACATGGATCAGTGATAAACCGTTCATTTAATGGGACCCACTAACAACGGCCGTGCCCAAAAATTGTATGAGATGAAAGCCGCCATGGGCGAGGGAACGACTTTACATGCATGAAATCCATTCATCCATTTAACATAACACTACATCTTGGCCCACCTCACATGCAATTATACCTAATCTTATAAATTTGCGTGTTATGGTTAGGCCCGAGTTTCAGAACAACCTGCTTTTTAGGGAATGGATGGGACCATTAGATTAATGGATAGGATTAAATATCGAAATCATGGTGGCCCCTGCACTAACGACGACTGGCGTCCCACCAGCTGCTTCGTATTGCTTAGCTACATTATTTTTATTTTTATTTTATTTTATCATCGTAGTAATTCCCTGGGTTTTAGGGTGAAAGAGAGGCGGCATGCCTGATGAACGGTTTGGATCTAATGAAAGTTCCACCACATTAACTCTACCAGTGCTGACGTCGCTACTGATAGGTGACCTGTGGCCCACCGTCTCTTATGTGTTTTATCCACACGGTTCATCTCTTGCATGCAATAGCTAATGAGAGCATTACTTCTTTTTTATCCTCCCCAAGGTAGGAAGTTCCTGCTGTTGGAATCAAGGTGTTGTTCACTATCATGTTTGTGAGAAATCTATTTTGTTTATTCATTTGTTTTAAAGCTCCTGACCCTAAAAAACATAAGGTAGATTTAACATTTAAATGGACCACACAAAAAAAAAAATAGTGAGATAAAAACACTCAAGGCCCACATAAGTTTGGATTAAGCTAATACTTTTTTATGTTTTCCAACGGAATGAAACTTATAAATAGTTTGGGTGGCATGTAAACATCATGATGGATTAAAAAAGATCTTGGCAATAGATATTTCTTTCCCCACGTTTTTCTTACTGTGTGGCTTACCTAAGTATCTGATCAACCTATTTTAGGACCATGTTTTAATATGAGCGAGTAAAATGAACCTAAATTTCTGATCAGCCTATTTTCAGGACCACGTTTTAATATGAGAGAGTAAAGTGGATGGACTGGGTGAATTTCTAACAAACATCACAATCGCCTCAACTAACTCTCAACTACGGAAACTTTCCAATGTTGTTGCATGCAATCTCCTTCTAAAATGAACGGACAAGGTGAATTTATAGCAAATATTGCAATCGCTCCTACCCAACTCCCATCTGCAAAAACATTCCACTGTTGTCAATCTCCTTCTAAATTGGACGAAGTGAATTTATAACAAGTATCACAATCGCTTCCACCCATCTCCCAGCTGCAGAAACTTTCCACTGTTGTTGCAGGCAATCTCCTGCTATAATTTCCTTGGAGTCGAAGTGATGATAGGAAACTCAATTTAACGTGGCTAAGAAACCAATATTAGAGGATGGGGTCACACAAATCATGCTAAAGTTGTGGAATGAATTAATTGAGTTCTATAAAGCCTCAAGATAGCAAGATTTCAATAGATTATGTGACATTCATAGAGACAAACCTGTATGAAGCATGTTTGAAAGTGCTTCCGTTGCAGGTTGCACCAATGCGAGCTTTAAGTAGGCTTCATCAAACTCATATTTCTCTTAAAAAGTGATATGATTGAGTAGGCACATGCTCAGCACCAGGATACTAATCAAATGTTATCATGTCAAGTGCTGATAGGAAACTCAATTCAGCAAAGCTAAGAAACTAATATTGGAGGATGGGGTCATGCAAAGAATGCTAAAGTGTTGGAATGGATTAACTAAATTCCATAAAGCCTCAGTAGCAAGATTTGAATAGATTATGTGTCATTCATAGAGACAGAGCTATGTAAAGTATATTTGAAAGTGGTTCGGTTGAATTCATATAGGTTGCACTAATGCAAGCTCTGAACAGGCCTCACCAAACTCGACATTTCTCTAAAAAAGTGATATGATTGAGTAGGCAGATGCTTGGCACCCAAGACACTAATCAAATGTCATCACATCAAGTGCTGATAGGAAACTCAATTTAGCGAAGTTAATAAACTAATATTAGAGGATGAGGCCATGCAAAGCATGCTAAAGTGGCGGAATGGATTAATTGAGTTCGATAAAGCCTCAGGGTGGCAAAATTTGAATAGATTATGTGTCATTCATACAAATGGATTGTATAAACCCTGTTTGGAAGTGGTTTGGTTGAATTCATTAGGTATGCACCACCTATGCAAGCTTTTAATAGGCTTCATCAAACTCATTGTCTCTCAAAAAGTGATGTGCCGCAAATGCTTGGCTCATAGGACACTAATCAAATATCATCACGTAAAATTCCCACCAAACTTAGTGTCAGGGTCCCTTGAAAACACTGACTGCACTTTAAAAGTGCACTCGCTACAGGAACAAAGATGTTAAGCACGTGTGTGAGATCCAATCAACCCGTGGAGAATTCTATCCCCATCTATAGATACAAAATTATCGGTTGAGATGAAATTTGTTAATGGTTAGATATTTATAAAGGGAAATTGGAGGTATTCACTAGATAAGATTAGATGCCATGATTTATAAAACATGGTCTATTGATCATTGGATAGATGGCTGTGATCACTTCCATTTATATTCCAAAAAGATGAATCTACTATATTTTGGCTCGTTCAAAAAGTGCATTGACCGTGACGTTGGGTAAGAGATATTCCTGTGCCCAGGGCGATGTAAGGCCCTTAGAGATGCTGTGACAAATCCACTCTATTCATTTGGAGATACGGTGACAAATCCACTCTATTCATTAGAAAGACTGATATTTATTCCTATAGTTTATTTGAGTGGAATAGCCTTATGAATGGTTTTGATTTCCTATAAATATCATGGTCAACTTCGAAAAGCTTTTAACCATCGCTGTTTTGTCCCTAATGTTTCATTTTGTGTGGTCCACTTATGTTTTTTGTCTGCTGATTAAAGTCTTGACTGATTACTATCTTTCAAAATAGACGAACGGAGTGTCCTTGCAACACCAGGGTCCACACAGCCCCAGCCCTAGCATTTATATCTATAAATATATAAATATATACACACCATATCGGCGCGCATGCACGCACTTCCACCACCACCTTATATTTTACGGACGGCATACTCTGGACCTTTTAAATTGAGTACGAACATGCCACGTTTCGGATGGCTGCGTATCATACATCACACACAGGCCGAGCATAAATAACTTTTCCTTTGCCAGAATTAGCCCATGGGACACTTCACACCGATGAATCAATCATAACCATTTAATCATTAGCCTTCGAATGGATGGTCAAAAGTATAGTAGCGAATGGTCCAAAATGGAAGGTTAAGATCAACTCGTTAGTTTCATCTCATCGGTTCATTTTTTGGTTATTTAGATACATAAATGGGTTCCGAGATTTAGACGGTTCAGATCGCCGTATAACTATACCATAGATTTTCAAAGTCACTGACCATCACACGATTCCGGCCCCCTAAGATAATACATAGTGGGAAAACAGCTCGCCCCATCGTTTATCTCGGTGGGGCCCACGTAAGCCAACTGAAACGGTGATCCGGTGGACCACCGAAAGCGGACCCTTTGTTCATCCGACACCAGCATGTGCGCCACTAGAACGCTCACGTGAGGCCGCTGGAATGCGGCGGAACGCTGCAATAGGATGGGCAGTGACTGTAGCCATTAGACTGGGATCTTTTCAGAGATTGTTACCGTTCATGTGATGGGAATCATCGTGGATCGACGGTAAATATAAAATCTACTAGAAATAAATTTTCTAATTATCTAAGTACTTAAACGCTGAAGACACCGTTCATATTCAACAGAAAAGAATAAGGTAATCAAAGGGTTGAAATAATCAAATAAAACAGTTTTTCCTTTTCAGCTGTTCTCATCCAAGGCGTGTCCCATTACGTAGACGGTTTGGATCATCTAAAGATAATAATATCTAACGGCCAAAGTCCCACTTACGCTATCGCAGATGCGTCCGGTCGCATTGTTCCAAACCTGGATTGGGTGCCACCCACCATCTCGGTGGTGAAATGACGTTGCAGAATTTGGTTGGTTGGGCGTACACTGCTGTATGCCTTCCTAGCTTCGTGGCCTCACCATGATGGATTTCTTTTATCAATGCCGTCCATCCATTTTTCCATCTTATTTTAACCGATGAAATAAAAAATACGGCAACTCTAAGTATAAGGTCGACCACGATGGGAAATAGCAGTGATTTAGCGCGGGACATTAAATTCTTTTTGGGCCACAAAAGTTTTGGATTAAGCTGATAAAAATTACAATGAAAGTTAGGAAATTCTAACGGTGGAGGTTCAATCACCACTGTTTCCTGTGGCATTGTCCACATAAAATTTTGGAGCTGGAAAGACAGATGGACGGCATGGATGAAACATGAACATTAAGTTGAGCTCATTTAGCTTTTCTGTACGTCGATGGTGGAGGGTCACTACCGAATTCGTATTCTACTGGAGGGTCGAATTTCGGCGGAATACATACAACCAATCAAATCTCGACAGTTCATTTCACGACCTACGGAGTCGCGTCCAACCGCCACGTTTGCCACATCCCGTCGTACTGATGCTGGACATGTCCGTATTTTAGCCTTTGGATGCAGGGTCGTCTTTCAATAATCCAGACCGTTCCTTTGACGGGGTACAGAGACCTGAACATTTCTACCCTTTGCTCATTTAATGATATTCCTTCGAACATTTATAACCTTTGCTCATTTCAATACGAGTTTTTTTTTTTTTTTTTTTTTTGCATTTTCTTCTATCCACCTTGGGCTCCACCATATACACGGTTTGGATCTTTCAGAAAGATGAAATTTAACGGATAAAGCATGGACGTATCTACTGCTATACATCGCGGCGTACTCTAACAAGTTTAACAAGGCACAAAACTGCGATCATAGATATTTCTGGCAACAAGCAAGGGCCGTGTCCCTCGCACCTTCTGGCGCGCGCGCGCTCGGTCTCTATTCACTAAGATAACTTTGTATAATACGACAGCAGCTAGATCACTGGGTCTCCCAACCGTTCACATTGTACGAACCCCGAATCCAAACCGACCAAATAGTAGATCCAAAGGCAGATTGATTATTTATCCAAAATCACTTGATTGGAGGATCTTGATTGATTATATGTCCAAAATCACTTGATTGGAGTCTTGATCTCTGATCAACAGACATCCATTCGTTAAACACCATCCATCACACACTGAAATGGCTTGTGATGGTCTTATTCTTAGTATGAATTTTGGGTTGCAATCTATCTACAACGGGTCCCACTGTTTGAGATGTTTGGACCTGATGTACATTCCATGTGGACAGCTTGGAAGCTCCCCCGCTCGGTGGCGAGGCCAGCACCACATCATTTCGCCGCTTTCCATTTCCATCTCGGCCACGCGCGAGTAAAAGTCAAATAGAATCCGGCTCACACGTGCGTACACTCCGACATAGAATACACAGCTAGTCATGTCGTTCGCGACGACAATAATCGTTACAGGAGTTGGGATTCATGATCCGAGCCGTTGATCTAATTACACATACAGCTTATGGTGCCTGATTTGAAAATCTTCAGGACTGGAGGACTCTAAAATTTCCATCGATGAACCACAGAAGGAATGGTTAAGAAATCAAAATCGTACAAGATATAGGCCCAGGTGACGACTAAAACTTCCAATTTGCAGGCGAAGCCAAACCCACGACGTGGCCACCCTAAACGAACGGCCGAGATCTCGAACTAGCATGCGACGCTGGCACATGTGGCAGACTTACTCGCGCAAAAGCACCCTCTGCGTTTCTTCACCGTTTTTACGTCGGTTCGATTGTGGCTAACCCCAAAGGCCCTTGCCCTCCACTCGCTCTCGCCCTCGCTCGCTCGCTCGTTCTCTCTCTCTCTCTCTCTCACCAAACCATCAAAAGACTGCCCTGTTTTCATTTCACAGCACCAGAAATCTCTCTCTCTCTCTCCAAAAAGCTCTTACAAGAAATCAAAAAAAAAAGAAAAAGGAAAAAAAAGAAGAGAAAAGAAACCTTTCCTATATCCATTTCTTCCAATTTCTTCTCCTTCTCCTTCTCCTTCTCCTTCTCCTTCTTCCTGTATTCGATTTCTGTTTTTTTCATCTTCTGCGTTTTTTCTTTTGGAATTTTGGTATTGATGGGTTGAAGGAAAAGCAAGCAGAAAAAGAAAGAAAAGTCATGGAGTGGGACAGCGATTCAGAAGCAAGCGGCTCGGAAGAGGGCTTTCTCCTCAACGATGGGGGCCCGCTCTCTTTCACCGTTGGGAGTCTGCTCCATTCAGCGCCGTGCGGGTTCGTCGTCACCGATGCGTTGGAGCCCGACCACCCGATCATATACGTCAACACCAGCTTTGAGCTCGTCACGGGGTACCGCGCTGAGGAAGTTCTCGGTCGGAACTGGTATGTTGAAATCCTTTATTCCTTGACTTGTACGTTCTTAGGTTTTTGCTAATTTTTGTTTATTTCTAAATTGGGTGTTTCGATATTCCATAGCTGTATTTTATTTGGTTTCTTGCAAATTGTTGGATTTTTTTCTAATCATGATATTGATTGGGGGAAGATATGATTTCTCTAGCTTTAGGGTCTTTTTCATCTTTTCTGTAATAGTAATTAGGTGCACGTTTGGATGCTCAATCGAACTGAATTGTATCAATTCAGCTCCATATAGAAGAGAACCGTAGGGGTCGTCTCAGCTTCTTATAGTGATGAACAAAACCTTTAATCTTGGCTTGCAATTGACCCTGGAATTTAATTGCGATTTGGGGTTCCATCTTCATTAAGAATGGAGCGGCACTTCTAGGCTTTTATCATTTCCACTTTAGTCAGTTGAGGTATTGCAATTCGAGTCAATGGTGCGTCTAAATATGGCCTAATGCGTTTTTCAAAAAATGCTTGACTCACACTCATTTCGATACCAATTAGAAAAAAAGCCTGTTCGGCTACACCTGAATTTAGATGGGTTTTTGAGTGGGTGGGAAATTCTTTATTAATTGAGGGTTTTGGGCAATGGCTCGATTCCAAAATGGTTTAAGAACCCGTGAACTTCTGTATATTCTTCTGCTGGATCACATGTTTTGAATATGTTTCGTTCTAATTTGGTTCTTCAGTTATGTCCTGATGATTATGGGTGGGTTTGGATGTACGATTGAGCTAGATTATGATAACGAAGTTGCCAAAAAGTGGATTTGAGTGACTAGTGAACGGTGTCTTTCCAGTTAGAAATGTTGGCCCTCTGGATGTTATTGCAATTGTTTTCATTTCAAATCCAATTTGAAATGACCATAATCACAATCTGGGTCTTAACACTCACTCCCAAAAACAGGAATAACCAAATTCTGAATATTACAGTTCACTGCATCTGGAGTCAGTTTTACATCCAAATGTAGCCTAACACTTTGTTATATGAAACAAATGCTGAAGCGGCAACCTGAACTCCTGAATGTTGGGGAGGTCTTAACGACCATCGTAAAACTAAGAGTTTATGAGTTTCATATTTAGTTCAATTATGAGGTCTCTTCTGGTGCATATGAAAATTGGAACATAGTCAAGCACACTCACTGTGTTTTAGCTTGTTTTCCATGCGAGGACCCAATCTTGCTTCTAGATTACATCACCTAATCAAATGAAGCTAGAGCAGGATATTTGAGGCTTGTCAGAGGACACTCGATAATGTTGATGTTGTGTATGGTTTTGTTATGGAGAGATGATGACATGCTTGGTGCTACTTTTTATCAAGAGATGTTAGATATGAGTGTTTGAAATCTGTTAGGGGCTTAAGGGGGCATTAAGAGAAGTTTGTCTGTTACGTTTTGAGTGTATGCTAACGAATAGTTCTTGGATAGAACATAGAAGATCTGGCTCCAATTATCACATGGACTGGACGGGGTTGCGAGTGTCAGATTTCATGTGTTAAACTATCTCATTGTTTGGAAACTTAGCTGTGTAACCTATTTATTAATTCCTTAAACTAACTTTGTTGTAGTTCTTCCATGTGAGAACAATGCCTTGCTAATAGAGTCATCCTTAGATGGCTATCACCTGGTTATGGATGAGTTAGCAAGGCATTTATAGGAAGAGGTCCCATAGTGTGTCTTATTTGCAAATGAAATATTTTGATTGACGGGGCGAAGGAGGGGGTAAATGCAACTTGTGGTGTAAGTTGTTTGCAGATGACACAATTTTGATTGACGAGAGGATGAAGGGGGTAAAGGCAAAGCTCGTATGGAGTGATGCTTCATAATCCAAATGCTTTGAAATCAGTTTGATTAAAATGGAAGGCTCAGTGGTAGATACTATGTATTTCTACTCTGAGGTCATGGGTTCGAGAACCCGTGTGTTGTGTGTGTGTATTCATCTTTCAAAAAAAAGAAAGGAGGAGTATGTTGAATGCAATTTTGTAATGTTTGAATTGGAAATGATGCAAACGAGGAATTAGTTAAGATTGTGTTTTAATAATTGAACTAGTTAATATTGTTGAGTCTTTGACCAATAAATACCCCAAAATGACCATTTTTTGATATCTTAGCTCCATAATTCATGGGAGTGGAGAGATTGAGAAGATGTTGCTCATAGAATTAGAGCTGGGTGGATAAAGTGGAGATGTGCCTCTAGAGCAATGTTGTCAAAATTGTTATTGTATCATAAAACATAATAAGGATGAATTGTATCGATTGCAAATCTTATCGCAAGTTGTAATATTTTTATGGTTTTATTAAAAATTGAAAAAATCTGAAAACACACACACACACACACACACACACACACACACACACACACACATATATATATATATATATATATATATATATATATAAACTGACCAATCATCCATTTCCCATCAATATCCAACAAGCATTACCATATCGTGATAGCTAGAGGATTCTTGTCTTTTTTTTTTTTTTTGGATAGATGAAATAGGAAAACAAAAATAAGAACAAATGAAGAAAACAACAAACAACACAAAAACAAACACTACCCTACAATTAGGATTTTTATTTTTATTTTTATTTTTATTTTTTTTATTTTTTTATTTTATTATTATTATTATTATTATTTTTTAAATAGAAGCAACAGAAATTCCATAAAAAGAAGAGAAGAGAAACAACAGAAAGGGAGAGAAACAAAAGAAAGAACAACAAAGCAGGAAAGAGAAGGCCTACACTGCTGAGATAGTAGACGACCCCTAAAAGCCTAGGGAGCTAAAATCGAAAAACCTTAATTCCTTAACGTTAGAAGCCCATTCAATCACCAACTTTTTGGCCCTAGATCCTACCACCTTAGCGGGCAAGGAAACGTCATTAAAACAACGGTCGTTTCTTTCCTCCCAGACGGCCCACCAAATCGCTATAATGGCCATATGCCAAATGGTAGACTTGACCTTCCCTAGTTTGAACCCATTCCAAGAAGAGAGCAGGCTGACCGCTGATTTAGGAACACACCAACTCGCTGAAAATATCTGACAGAACTCGGCCCAAATTTTGGACGTGAACGAACAATGAACTAGCAGATGGTTAACCGATTCAGCTTCACACATACAGCATAAGCAAATATTAACAATGTGCATACCTCTCTTGACTAGATTATCCACCGTAAGAATTCTGTTGCGACCAACTAGCCAAGAAAAACAGATAAACTTAGGGGGGACCGGATAGTTCTAGATGAACGGAGACGCATCTTGAACGTGAAGAATCGCTGGGCAGGAGGTGGCGTAGAGAGACTTAATGGAAAATAGGCTCGACTTCTCTAACAGCCAAACAAGGCTATTAGGCTGATTGCTGCGGGGAACAGACCTAAGAATGCACTCCATGAGGGCCTCAAACTCCGTAGCTTCACTTTCATCAAGGTTTCTGGTACTTCTGATGTCCCAAACAGTTTGGCCTGACGTGATGGAGTAGCATTTGATAATGGGGATGTCTTTCTTCGGTGATAGCCGATATATTTGTGGAAATTGGAATTGGAGAGGTCTCTCCCCTATCCAGAGGTCTTCCCAAAACCGAATAGAAGAACCATCGCCCAGCTCGAAACTGCTGTTCTGGATAACTGGATTTTTCACTTTTAGGATCCCTTTCCAAATGTGGGATGCCTTTTAGAACGACGAATCTTTAGGCCACCAATCCCCATGAGATGAGCCATACTTTCCTTTAATGATTAACGCCCACAGAGCCTCCTTTTCAGTAGCGAGGCTCCAAACCCTTTCCCTAACAACGCAGAATTCATTGTTTTCAGTTTCCTGACATTAGCCCCACCTTCCTTGAACACCTTATAGACCTCGCTCTAGTCTAGCAAGTGAAACTTCCTCTGATTTTCTTTTCCAAACCGCAAAAAATCTTATCTAATTTTATTAATTACCTTAAGCACCTGCCCAGGACACCTGAATAGCAACATGAAGTAGAGAGGAAGGCTAGATAGAGCCGCATTAATAAGGGTCAGGCGACCGCCCATGGACAGGTAACAACATTTCGAGGAGGCCAGGAACTTGTGGAACTTGCTAATGATCTTATCCCACATAGAAATCGGCGGCCGACTCACAAAGAGAGGAAGACCAACAAAAGAGGTTGGAAACGAGTCCACCTGACAGCTGAGAGTATCTGTGTAGGCTTGAAGCATGAGAGAGGGAACATTGATACCGAGAATCTTTGATTTGGACATGTTAATCCTCAAACCCGAGACCGCTTCAAAGCAGCGCAGAGCAATGAGGAGATTATCGATGCAATCAACCGAGGCTTCCGAGAAGATGAGTGTCGTCCGCGAACTGGATATGAGTAAGGGGAGTGGAAAGCCCGGGTATTGCAATTCCACTCAGTAAGCCTTGCTCCTGCCCTCTAGACAGCATACTAGATAGTGCCTCAACAACAATTAGGAAAAGAAAAGGAGAAAGGTGGTCCTCCTGACGCATGCCTCTCGAACTTTTAAAAAATCCTTTGGGAGATCCATTGAGAATAATCCAAAAATGAGCCGAACTGATGCAGGCAGCTATCCACCTTCTCCACTTAGCCCCGAACCCCATCCGGAAAAGCATATAGAGCAGAAAATCCCAGTCAACATGATCGTAAGCCTTAGCAATATCTAGCTTACAAAAAATTCCTTTCAATTTAGACTTATGACAGGAATGGAGGACTTCATTCGCAATCAACGCTCCATTTGTAATTTGTCTACCTTTTATAAAAGCATTCTGATTGCGCGAGATCAGATTGCCAACGACTTTCGAGAGTTGAGAGGATAGAATTTTAGCTAGAATTTTATAGGGGCTCTTAATCAGACTAATAGGTCTGAACTCAGAGAAATAATTGGCTCCAGCCACCTTGGGAATGAGGGAGATAAAGGACGCTCTGAGCCCCTTCGATAATCTACCGCGGCTATGAAATTCCTGGACGAAAAGGAGGAGGCCGTGGCGGACCGAATCCTAGAAAATCTGAAAGAAGCTAATCGGGAAACCATCAGGGCCTGGTGACTTGTCCCCTCCCAAAGCATCAACAACAGCTTTAACCTCCTCCTCCGTGAATTGAACTTCCAGCAACTCGCCGTCTGCAGAGTTGGAAATGGCATGTTGTCCAAGCGCGGTCTCACCCAATTCTCAGCCGATAGAAGATGATTGAAGTGGGCAATGGCGAGGTCTTCGATCTCCTTTTTGTCCTCAATTCTGTTCCCGTTATTGAAAATGCTTAGGCTGGCCTTCGAATGAGCGTGCATATTAGCCATATTATGGAAGAATTTCGTGTTTTTGTCGCCCTCAGCGATCCATCTCGCTCTGGACTTGATTCTCCATGAAGCTTCTTCTTCAAGGGCTCTGTTGGAAAGGATTTGAATTATAGAGATGCGTCTGGATAGAAAGTCGGGCGACAAATGACTATCTTCAGCCGCAGAATCAATCTTCTGGAGTTCCAACAACAGAGCTTCGACTTCAGCCTCCCTCTTCGTAACCTCCTACTGGCGCCACTCCTTAATTTTGGCTTTAAGAAGTCTGAGCTTGCACAAAATTTTGTGGCCGGCAAAGCCCACCACTTGGAAACCAGACCACCACTCAATAATCTTTTGCCAGGCCGTTAGACTGAAGCCACGAGGAATTGAATTTGAAAGTTTTCGGACCCTAGTTGTTGTCGTCCACCGAAAGGAAGTTCGGACAATGGTCTGAGGTGGTTCTTGGCAGAGCAGTTTGCTGAACAGATGGAAAAACCTCGACCCATTCGGGAGAAACAAGAAATCTATCCAAACCGGATAGAATAGGAGTTGCCCGGCTATTGGTCCAGGTGTACCTAGCTCCTGAAAGCGGCAGATCAATGAGTTGTTGAAGTTGGATCCACTCATAGAACTGCACCATTGCGGGAGACGGTCTTCTACTTTTGGAGTGGTCTTCCGCATAACAAGTGGCATTGAAATCTCCAACCACGCATGATGGCCCTGAAAAGGAAAGCCTAGCCTGGGTTAACTCCTCCCAGAATAGAGGTCTGGCAGGGTCATTGTTAGGCCCATAAATTACTGAGAGAAGACATTGGAAAGGAGGGAACTTATGTTGGAGTTTAACTGTCACCGAATGATTCCCACTGGATGCAAAAAGGAGATCCCAGAAGGACGATTTCCAAGCGACCAGGATCCCTCCCGAGGACCCAACAACGTCCAAGGAGATCCATTTGGCATCCTTCGCTCCCCACAACATGGCTAACAAGCTATCTTTAAAAAGAGAGACCTTTGTCTCCTGGAAACACACGACATCAGGGTTTTTCCTAGATATAGTAGCTTTAATCAAGCTCCTTTTATGCTTGGAGCCAACCCCCCTAACATTCCAGGAGACAATCTTCATTGGATAACCATGCTTCCCTGGTTGCCCTGCCTTCTGGATGAGGCTTTTGAAGCTGAAATGAACCCTGGACTAGCTTCAAGACGCCGAAGCTCATAGTTGCTGGATATTTTGGATAAATGTTTAACTGGTGATCTGCACCTTTCTATAGGTCTACCTCTGTTCTCTATGAACTAGAATAAAGCTGCATAATGACTAATCCCTGAAGGACAGACCTAGCGACCTCCCAACCTTCCCGATGGCTTCTCTAATCCAGCGTTTGTTCTGAAGCTTGGATATTAAGTCCACTTTGTTCCTTTTTGAGGGCGTGGACTCGAGCTGAGGATCGGCTATCATCTGGAGAGTTTCCGCCATTAGAACTTCACTTGAAAAGTTTTCATTGAACAGCTTGATCGGACCTAACTCCATGGCATCAACACCGCGAGAACAAGAGATGGGTGATGACGGGCGAGACTGATAATCAGATAGGATGCAGTTAGACGATTCTCTACCTCCCGAATCGTCCTCAGGGTCGGAGAAAGGATAAGGATTGGAAGAGAGCAAGGGAGAGAGAATAAGGTTGGGGGTTTTCCAAATAGGAGCGGGAGTCGGAGTGTTGGTGAGGGGCAGGGATGGTATGGTGGGAGATGCTGGGGGTAAGGGCGGGAAGAGATGAGGAAAAGGCTGTAGGCTGGGGGTCAGATTAACTGTCGAAATGATTCGAGTAGGAGTCGGGTCCAGACCCGAAGTGGCAACATCACACATAGGGCTGTACACGAGTCAAGCTAGCTCGAAAAGCTCGCTCGACTCGGCTCGACTCAGCTCAGATTGACTTGGCTTGAAAGGCCGACTCAAGGTGAGTCAAGCTTGTTTACTGAGTTTAAGCCAAGTTCGACCATGGTGTATTTCAACTCGACTCAACTTGAAGCTCAAGCTCGAGCTCGACTCGGCTCGAGTTATATATTTTAATAATATATATTATATTAATATTAAATATATATAATATTAAATATATATTATATTAATATTAAATATATAATATATATATTTAAGTTTAAAAAAGAAGTTAAAACTTAAAAGTTTTTACTAAAAACCCCTACCCGACCCTACCCGTCCCCATTCCCTCCTTTTCTTTCCCTTACCCTACCGAGGTAATCTTGACTCGACTTGAGATAAGCTCGACTCGACTCGAATCACTAGCTCGACTCGAACTCAACTCGAAAGCTTTGGCAAACAAGCCAAGCTTCAATGTTGAGCTCAAGCTTGAACTTGAGTATAGCATGGACGAGTCAAGCCGAGCTTGGCCCACCTCGACTTGACTTGGTTCGATGCATAGCCCTAATCACACATATATTGAGATGGAGAGGTGGAGCTCTATGGCGTTGCCATGTGTCCCGCGTCAGGCTCCTGACGTCCAGCGAGGGGCGACATGCATCCGACGTTGTGTGAGGGAGAGAGAGAGGGCGACGGATGCAAAAAGGCCTCGGACGAAGAACCGCGAAAAGCCGCTCGAATCGAAGGGCTTGCCAACTTATACCCTGGATAAATGACTCTCTAGCTGTACTTTGACCCCGAGGTCCCTGCCCGCTCGCCACGCGTCCCTGACGTCTCTGATCTTTCCAGTGCACGCAGCGCTCGAGACGAAGTGCCTGCAGGAGAAGACGACTGAGACGACGCAAGCTCCACGTGTCTCAGAACCAACGAGATTGCAGGCCTGGCGATGACTCCGACTGCGGCATTGTCAGACTCGCGCAAAGCTACTACCCTGGAGTATTGGGCTTGAACTCTCACATCTAAGGAAGATGGGTGAATCTTCGACGGTGCCGGCGTAGGGCCTTCTCTAGTACGCTAAAGGTCGCCCCACCATGGAAATCCCCCCCAACAAAAAAAAAAAAAAAAAACAGGAAAAAAGAAGAAGAGGGAATTCCTAACATTATGAAAGCGATAGCTAACATTGTAGCCCTTCATTTCGGGATCCTTAATGAGCCTCCCCCTTGGAAGTGCCAAGTTCGATACAAAGAGCCTATCGAACGAGGCATCACCTAATAGACATTGGCCGATTGAAGAATGCCCGACAGAACTATTATGGAGAAAGAGGAGTGGATGAACAAGTGGTTGAGGTAGGACAATTAACCACTTTCCCTAAAAGCTCGAACTGATAGAGCATGGCGAATTAATCCTTTTGTCTCATAGCCTAGGCCCCAAATCACATGGGTTAGGACCTCAGCTGAACCTCCCTCGTGAGCCCCACGTTACATGGGTTCCGCTTCACACGGGCCACCCACCCCGAGTGTGCTCCTGTATCCCACAGGCAATCCCACTCGAGCCCGGTATGAAAATGTCCCTGCATTAATCACCCTCGGTGAAGAGTCTTGAATATGAGACCTCCCATTTTGATACCACTTTGATGTAAGACAATTAACCACTTGCTCTAAAAGCTCGAACTGATAGAGCATGGTGAATTAATCCCTTTATCTCATAGCCCAGGCCCCACATCACATGGGTTAGGACTTTGCTCGAACCCCCTCGTGGGCCCCACTTCACATGGGTTCTGCTTCACATGAATCACCCGCTTTACACGGTGAGGCCCACCTCACATGAGCCACCTGCCTCACACGGGCCACCCACCCTGAGTGTGCCCCCGCATCACATAGGCAGCCTCACTCAAGCCCGGTGTGAAAATGCCTCTGCATTAGTGGTCCACTGACTTCTCTGCTCTTAAACAAGGGGGCGAGCATTTGGAATATAGAGGCCTCTTTTTTGGAGGTTGTCGATAGTCAAGATTCGGTTTCTCCCAACCAGCTAGCCACACAAATGTTGCAACTTTTGGGGGGAGCCCTGTTGAACCATAACTTCGCCATGTGGGATCCATCTCCTTAGAGGATTCTTGTCATTCCTTTATTTTTTCTCTTTCACGAAATTTACCTTAAGAAAGATAACATAATCCTTTAATAATTTATATTCTTTTTGCCTTTCTTGAGTGTAAATCACGTTGGAAAAAAGGGCATATGATTTTGTAGACTGATGAAAAAAGGGTACTTTGATTTTTAACCATCATTGCCTTTTAATTTTTTTTTTAAACCATCAATACCACACTACATGTAGGTCATCGTGATCACAACCATCTGTAAAAAACATTCCAGATTATTCATACATCAATTTGCTGTTTCGACCAGTTAAGAAGAAGTAAGAAATCATAAGAAAATGCAACACAATTTAACATTGAAGAATATCTATCATTTAATCTCTTATTAAGAGTGAAATGAAATGAATGACCTCTTCTAAACGATTCTTAAAACCCACACCAATGTAAAAACATAAAATGAAAGCTAAGTAAGGCTTAAATTAGAAGAGAACAAGTATAATTTCAATTGTAAATTGTAGGATTCAAATCATAGAATCATAGGATTCATCTAAAAGGGGATTCAAGCTGGGATTCAAATTGTTTTGCTTAAGATCCAACTGAAATCATAAATCATAGGATTTTAACAACTTCCATCTAGAGTTATTATTATTATTATTATTTTAAAATTGCCACACCTACCAAAGTGAAGGGGGATTTTATAGGATGGCTATAATACCAACCATATGTTATGGGGCAAATGGTTGGGCAATCAATGAACATGTTTGTATGATGTGTTGCTGAAATGAGTATGTTGAGATGGGTGAGTGGCAAGATGAGGAAGGTGGAATTAGAAATGAATGCATTTAAGGGGACATTAAGTATAACACCAACATGTTAGATGCCTGGGAAATGAGGAAACCAGCAGCCGCCTCTTTCTTCATTGCTGCTATGCTTGTGTTGTTCAGTCATTATTTCTCTCCAATTTTCACATTCCTCGTGTGACACCCTGCTTGATTCCTAGCTTGCTCTTTGCTCGGCATGATTGCAGAGTAAGGATCTCATTATAGTTTGCTGTTTGGTTGCAATGGCTACTTTGCAGGGGATTTGGAAAGAAAGGAATAGCCACACCTTATGCAACATCTCCTCTTCCTCTTCTGGAGTTGTAGGCTTGGTTTTTCGGGACGTTAAGGCATCGGCTTCTTCTCTTAGTTATGTTGATAGTTTGTTGATTTCTCATATGTTGGTCTAGTTTGGCTGTTGCCTCTCCATTTGGCTTGGAGCCTCTGCTTCTGTTCTACTTTTAGTCTCTTTCGAAGTCCCTATTTGGGTTGTATAGTTGGTTTCTAGGTTTTTTTTTTTGGCTAATCGTTTTGTTTTCTGTTTTTGTTTTGGGCGGTCTTTCTCTGTTTTTGTCTTGTTTTGTTTATTGGGTTGCTGTTGATCCCTTCATAAATTTAATCTACAAAAAAGAAAAAAAGATGAAAAAAGGTAAGATGGTGAGGGAATAATAAGATGAGGGAAAGTAGACTTAAATGTTTTGACCATGTGCTGTGGAGACTAAGAATTGTAGTGGTGAGAAGTGAGTTGTTTCAAGTTGAGGGCTTTAAAAGGCCAAGGGGAAGGCCCAAAGGATATGGATGGAGCTAGTAAGAAAGATTTGATGACCTATGGTTTAATCGAGGATATGATTGTTGATAGTGGAATGGTAGAATAGGATTCGTGTAGCCAACCCCAACTAGTTAGGATAAGGCTTGGATGATGTTGATGATCTTCTTAGGCGTTTTGTGGAAGTTTCTGATCACCTGAGTTTGAGATTTTGACCAAGACCTCACCGGTTGATCCTTGGATTGAGGGGCAGTTGAAAATGTTATCTCTTGAGTTGATATAAGGTAAGATCGCCATGGAGCTTATGCTATAGGTTTGCAGAAATTTCTTGAACAATTAAGGAGTTTGAAGTGCTTTCTAGAGTTTGGGCCTTTGGTTATCGAAGAAAGGCACAACCTAAGGCTTATGAGTTGGTTCGCTTGGGATCCAATCATCCAATCTACACTTTTTGCGTATTGGTATGTTCTCCCATTCACACTCTGAGTTTGAAACTAGTGGTACAGGTTTCTCGTTTTGTTTGCACTATTTTCTCTTTAACATATCCTACTTGCCTTTGAAAAAGAACCAATACATTAACTATGTTGTTGTTGGTATGTACTTCATAAGGATATTACTTGAGGATTGGTTTCTAGTTATAGGGAGCTTGATAGATGTTCATTGTGTGTGAGCTTCATAAGTTCTTACTTTTGTAACTATAAGTGATTAAAAGTATATATGCATAGGCAGATGCACGAGGCAAGTTGAAAGAGGAAAAAGTTTCAACTTTTGAGAGATCAAATAATGAAAAATTTGGTTCCATCGAAGAGTGGAAGAGATGACGTTAATGGTCATTGAAGAGTGGAAGAGAGCATGGCCTATTGCTTGATTGGAGGCTGGAGGGACTAGGTAAAATTTTATAGAAAAGTGGAGCATGGTTGTTTTTGGGTGGGCAACATCAACTAATCAAGGAATGGTGTGAAGGTTTTCAGGTGGAGGGTTTCGCGGGATTCAGACTTTGCCACAAATTGAGACTCCTAAAAAATAAAATCAAATTAAGGAAGTTGACGTAGCTCGGTAAAATGGAGCTAGAGACGAACTCCATCCTAGCAGAGTTACAGTCAATCATCGCACAAGGGGAGGAAGGTTCTCTCTCAATAGAATATTTGTGCAGAAGAGTGCAATTGATCCAAAAGTACTCTGCAAGGGTGTTGGAAGATGAAATTAAATGGAGGCAAAGATCGTGGAGTATGTGGATCAAAGGAGACAAAAACACGAAATTCTTTCATAATTTAGTAAGCGCACAAGCAATTATCAACAAAATCACAAGCATTTTGGTGAATGGAACTCGAATTGAAGATAAACAAGGCATCTCGGAAGAGGTTATCCGGTTTTTTAGCAATCTTGTCTAGGGAGAATGATGGAATAGGCCTAATCTAGATCACTTGCAGTTTGAGAGGCTCTCCAATGAGGAAGAACACACCATTGAGGCCCCTTTTCTGTGGAAGAAGTGAAAAGTGCGGTGGATGCCTTAGGAGGAGATAAAGCCCTTGATCTAGATGGATTCCCAATAGCTTCTTCCAAACTTTCCGGGATATGAGGGATGATATAATGGAGTTTATGAATGAATTCTACGAAAGAGGGCAGCTCTCAAAGGAACTCGTCGCTTCCTTTGTGGCTTTAATTCCTAAGATCTCAGGAGCGAAGTTTCTGAAGGATTTCAGGCCGATTAGTTTAATTGGTGGCCCGTATAAGATTTTGGTTAAAGTTTTAGCTTCTCACCTGAAGGGGGTCCTTGGTAAAATTATATTTGAAAATCAAAGCACTTTCATCCCAGGAAGGCAAATTATCGATAGCACCCTCATCGCCCATGAATGTTTGGATTCAAAGCATAGATTGAGGTCTAAAGGTATTGTTTGCAAGTTGGATTTAGAAAAGGCTTATGATCATGTCGATTGGTGGTTTTTTTTTTTTAAATTATTTTTTTATTTTTACAGTATATGCTTCAGTGGCTTGGGTTTGGAGAAAAGTAGAGGTGGATGGTGGAATGTGTGGGCTGGATGCATTTCTTGATTTTACTCAACGGATCTCCAAAAGGTTTCTTCAACAGTTTTAGGGGGTTGCGGCAAGGAGATCCATCATCTCCCATTCTCTTCTTAATCATCGAGGAAAGCCTTGTCAAGAATGTTGAGTAAAGACTAAGCTGAAGGTATTATTGACTGTTTCAAGTTGGAAGGAATGGAATCTCCAATATCCCATATTTAGTTCGCGGATGATGCGCTTTTGTTTTGCGACGCCGATCCAGAAAAAGTTAGTAATTTGAGAACTATAGTTTGGTGTTTCGAACTTGTCTCGGGACTCGGGGTGAATATGGCAAAGAGCAAGATGTTCGGGGTGAATATGGAGGAGGAAGAATTAGGGGAGCTTGCCAGGTCTTTTGGTTGTGCAGCGGGAGCTCTTCTGACTTCCTTCGTGGGCCTTCCCCTTCGCATAGGAAAGCCCTTGAAGTAGATGCGGGACAAGGTGATAGATAGGTTTGAGATGTACATAGCTAGATGGAAGTGTAGATACTTATCTTTTGGTGGGCGCATTACTCTTATAAAGGCAACCCTCGAATCTTCCTCTTTTCTTTATGCCAGTCTTCAAATATCTGGTTTCGATACTGGCAAGACTAGAGATCTGGTTCCGATACTGGCAAGACTAGAGAAGTTGAGACGTGATTTTCTTTGGCATGAGATGGAAGATAAGACGAAATTCCACCTGTTGGAATGGAGGGAGGTTTGCAAGCACTATGAAGAGGGAGGGGCTGACATAAAAGACCTCAAGAACATGAACTGGGCATTATTAGGAAAATGGATTTGGAGACTTGGGACTGAGAATGAGGATCTCTAGAACAAAATTATCAAAAGTTCGAAAAAATCGGAGGGAGGCTGGTGGACTAGAGACTCTTCCTTCTATAGATCCCTGGCACTTTGGAAAGGCATGATATCCATCAAGGCTGAAGTTTTGGAAGGAGTATGTTTCTCAATTGGCAACTGTGAGAGTACCTGATTTTGGGAAAATAATTGGGTGGGAGAAGCTCCATTGAAAGACGAGTTTCTGCGAGTTTTCCGACATGCTCCTAATCTGTTCATTGTGGTAGCTGACTCTTTCTCTTTGATAGGCGGAGAGGTTGTGTGGAATCCTTCTTGCAGAAGATATTTACGGGATGAGGAGGTCGAAGAATTTGCGGCCCTTCTTAATTGGACTCATCTTTGTCGGCCAGATCCAAGTTCTTTGGACAACTTAGTCTAGATGCATCACAATTCTAGTGTTTTCGCGGTAAGGTCCTTCTACGATCTCCTTGGCAATGATCATACGTCAAGATAAGAGACAACGGTAGGACATGTGTGGGAATACATAACTCCGCCCTAGATCGTAACTTTTGGATGGCTGGTAGGCAAGAAGAAAGTTTTAACGGTGGGCAACTTGTAAAAAAGGGGAATGATCATACCGAATGTCTGCCTCTGTTGTATGGTATGTGAGGAATCGGTGGATCACCTATTTGTCCAGTGCAATTTCATTAGGTTGATTTGGTTAGATATCTTATCGAGATTCAATGTAGTTTGGTCCTTTCCTTCATCAGCGGGCGATCTTCTGAAGGCTTGGGCATGGAGTCAAATTCAGCAAACATATGACCAGTTTATGGAGAATGTCCCTACTAGCTGTTTGGTGGTCAGTGTAAGAAACAAACGATAGATGTTTTCGTGGAGAAAGTAAAGTGGTAGAGACCACATCTCAAAGGGCGAGGTTATTAACAATTGAATGGGCCTGCAATGTTGAATATTTTGAAGGATGTAATTTTCTTTTTCAAGGTGCTTAAATGGATTGCTATCTCAACGGTTCAGTCTTTTCCCTTGTAATTTTCTGTTTTGTTTAATTTTATTTAGTTATCTTTCCAAGAAAAAAAAAAAAAAACATCGGATAATAATAGTTCTAGTGTACTCCTTAACAGTAGGATTATTATGCTGCAAATCGAAGAGCTTGAACATTCTGGATTGATAACTTGATGACAAAAATCTTTGCTTCATCTTAGCCTTCATCTCAAGTTGCTCCAGCACTTAACAATTTGATTTGCCCTGTAATTTCAATGCTCCAAATCTTACTTGATTTCCTCTGCCAATTGAAACCACTCAAAATAGTTTTCCATCAACTCCAACCGATTATGAAAAATGTTAGGGTCTACGCTACCACTATAGTCTATTATCTTTGCCTTCACACACCTAATTGGATCTTTTGCTTGATGATGATGGTGGCCTCAACATAATCCAAATACTCATGACAAGGCTGTAGGTGCCCAGGTCCCTTGCTGATGATATCAGAGCTGCTGATATCTCGGGTAGGTTTCGGCTTATATCAGTGATTCATGCCATCTTTACCTGGTGTCGGAAACCTGGGTTGCTTTGGGTACCGATTGCCTAGTTCCACAAATTCTTCTAGATCAGCATTAACCCAAGGTTTGGCAACGTTTCCTCCTGTTTTCTTCCAACATGGGCATGTGGCTTTTTAAATCCTTTATGCGATCTCTCAATTGTTGGATGACTTTTACAACACTTTAACCGTCACCCGTCACCTTGGAACTAAAGGAACTCCACTTCTTGTGGGCATGAGCTATTCAGTAGTGTTTGAAATATTGATGTCGCATTATGTATCACATCCTTGGGATATAGACACGTATCGGTTATCGTACAGGATATATTGTTTGTATTGGGTAATTTATCACACTTTTTAGGAAACATTGGAAAAATGGTTGAATTTTTCAATGAAACTTCAAGGATTGTTAAAAAAAACCTTAATACACACTTTTAAATCATAACATCTAAAAAATGAAGTATACATAATAGGTCCTTTGTATAGGGTCCTAAGCTATGCGCTGTCTGACTGAACTAATGCAACCACCATATTCAAATTGAACACATAATGTTTAGAGTGTATGTGATGATCATTTCATTTAATACTAATAAATACTTTGAAATTAGTCTCAATGGACAACTGGTTGAAGGGAAATTTCAAAAAAATTAATATTTTAACAATTTTTAATTAAAAAATGATTTTGTTTTTTGAAAATTGATAAGGCCTTAACAATCAGTAGATCAGCCCTCATACATACTTGATTTAATGTTTAGAGTGCAACATTGCAAGCAATTTGGGAGAAATTGGGAAAATTTTGAATTTTCCCTAATTGGGCCACCTACACTCAAAGTTTGAAATTAGAGTTTATGTGATGATCATTTCATCAAATACTCCTAAGTACTTCGAAATTAATCTCAATTGATAGCCGGTTGAAGGGAGTGTTAAAAAAGAAAGAAGAAGAGAACATGAAGAACTAAGGGATATCAAAATCAAAGCTCTAACTCCGTGATTTTTCATACAAAACATGAAAAACCAATGGATTTGTAACCATTTGACATTGATTTAACATAATTTGAACAAAAAAAGGGATCAGAAATTGAAATGCTCACCAGGTCGAACATGTGTGATATATCGGCACTACCTGTGCGTTTCGTATCGCCCAGGTGGGATACAAGATATATCGTGGGATATATCGGCAGATATCATCGATATTTAAAACATTGCTATTCAGAATATTTGACTTGAATAGGGAAGATCTTTAAGTGAAGAAGAATTTTCTGGAATCACAAGATGATGGGCAGAATCTGTTTTTTTTTTTTTTTTTGGGTACTAAAGTCTGAATTTAGATTAAAATAAGGCTGCTGTGGGATGTTATAAGCCTAATTTGGATTGAAATTGGGCCGGCAGAGAGGGAACAAATTTGAAGACAGTTTTGGCACAATTGATGGGTTTAAAAGGGCTGTCACAACTACGAAGGCTGGTTTTTGGTTGTGGACAGGTTTGAAGAACTGTTTTGGGAACGTAATTTGTTTTTGGGAACTGTTTTGGGATGGTTTTGAATACGAAGTGGGGTCTCTTTTGGTTAGTGGTTCACTGCAGATAAGGTAGACCAAGGACAGGGCTTGGGTTTGGATTTGGGGCTGTATTAGGTGCAGATAGCGTGGAATAGGGTTGGATTTATGTTTTTTTAGGGATCAATCTCCACGTGTGATTAAGTGTGGTCTGTCCGACTGCTTGTGCACATGTTTGGAACGAGCATATGTTGGGTAGGGTGTGATTGCATCTCTGTGAGATTCCCAGACTTTTTAAGAATCCACCTCCTTGCATACCTCCCCCAAGTTATCATCTTCAAACCCTCTAGCTGCTCTGTGGGATCCAGAAATTGCTCCATTTCCACATTGCTCAAACCCCTACAGAACACTGGCTCCCACATCGCCTAGTTGTAACATTAGGACACAGTAATCTCTCTCCCTGCCACTTGGTGTGGCCCCGGGTAGGCTTGATTGAGAAGACTATTATTGCACTGTGTGTCAATGTCTTGGTGAAGCAATCCCCATCACTTCATACTCGCGCAAAATTATTTTCTACCATAAATTACCTATTTAGCTGCAAACTTTCACAACCATTTTCCAAACAATGCACTATTCATTGCTTTTAAAGATATTTCAATTTGTTCTCCCCCTGATTTTTAGCTCACACAACCTTTCCCTGCAAGTGTATCATTGATTTTCTTTTGAAAGATTGGAATTTATGATAATGATGACTCACCATTCCTCTCAAAGGTAGTCTTTTTGGATTCTTTCTAACGTATGAATCACAATTGTTGGACATTCGAAGAAGCATGGGGCATATGGACATATTAGGCAAGCGTGATTCGGCCCCTAAGAGACTGATAAGTGCCTTTCCACACTGATAACTTCCAATCCTTTCAACTATGGGCTGAATCAATGTTACATTAAATAAAGTTTTTTGAGAAACTGATAGTGCTTTGAGTATGATCATAAGCAAAGATTGAGATTTAGAGCTGGATGGATTCTTTGTGGCTTGTTGTCTAGTTTTTTTTTTTTTTTTTTTTTGTGGGTTTTCTGTTGTTTCTGTTTTGTTTTGTTTTGGGCTGCTTTGGCTCCCTTCTTTAATGAATATATTCAATCTTTTAAAAAAAGAAAAAAAGAAAGGGACTATTTATTTATATATTTTTTGTGAAGCTTCGTTAGAAGATTGGGCGATTTGCTGTGATGGTTGTGCTATGATATTGAGTCAACGTGGTGGTGCAAGAGTAACCATTGATTTTGGTCTGGCACTCATGCTATATACACCATTTGTTTGCAAATCCCCCTTTATAGGTGCCGTAGTTGTGCTGCGTGGGATTGGACTGTGTTGGCATGCAAGTTATGTTAGTGATGTATTTGTTGGTTCCAGGCTATTTTGTGCAGCCAACTACTCAACCATGACCTTTCATATGTATAGGTGCTTTGTGCTTTTAACAGTTTGTTGGTCAATTGCTCCTCCATGGAGCATGATCCTTCTTTGCTTGCTCGCCCTTTGGGACATGCATGTGATAGTTGGGTTGGGGGTTAGTTCTTGGTGTTATTGTGTTGGCATGCGGGTGGTGCCATATAATTGCCACTCCACTTAAAAGCCAACACAAATATTTGGACAAGCTTCTTCCAATTCGGGAGGAACTTCTTCTTTGTCATCTTCTTCCAATTTGAGTGAAAGGCGAAGATGATGATAAGAATGATGATCTCTAAAGATTTGATGATATTTCTTCGTCTTCTTCTTCTTCTTCTTCTTATTCCAATTTGGGAGAAAAGGCTAAGACTTCTTTTTTCCATTTTGGGAAAAAGTCTTAGATGATGGTGGGGATGATGATCTGTAAAGATTCGATGATATGTATGGAGTTCCATGATCTTGATCTTCTTCCTCTTTTCTTGGGCCTGGCATATTATGAGGGTTGGTAGGGTGTAAGTAATTTTGCAGAATTTAAGGGTGGTAAAGGGGTTGGATTGCAAGGGCCAAAAGGAAACTACGTTAGGATAGATGTGATGTGGTAGAGATATTGTTGTAGAATAAGGGTGGTAAAGGGGTTGGATTGGAAGGGCATATATATGGTTAGGATGGGAAAAGAGGAAATGGCATTAGAATAGACATGACATGGTAGAGTTGTGGAAGATACCGGGTGATGGGAAAAAACAAGAAATGGTGTTAGGATTGATGGGATGTGGTAGACATGTGGAAGATACCGAGTGAAATCAAGTTAGTCAACTAGTCTTTTGAACAAAGTTTCCTAAACAAAGTGTTAGATGGGTGGAGCGAAGCATCGTGATATCTATTTGCAAGGAGATAAAAGAAGTTGCACTGTTGCAGTATAAAACCTTATGAGTCATACCGTGAAGCTCTGGTAGAGGGTGGTGGAGCAAAGATTGAATGAAGGAACACTGGTATTTGAGAACTGGTTTGGCATTGTGCAAGGAAGATCTACCATGAGGCTCTTTTAGTACTGATAATTGATGGGAGAGTGTTGATAGAAGAGGAAGGTTCTAATGCTTTAGATATGGAGATTGCATAGAATCGAATGCCTAGAAAGTTTATGTGGTGGGTGTGGGCATCAAGGAGGAAAGGGTTCCACAAAATGCATCGATATTACCATATATATTTATGAGGATGTTGCCAATAGAGTGAGAACATGTTGTGAGACGAAGGAGTTCCTTGTATCATTGGGTCTTCAGGGTCATCGTTAGGTCTATACATTTCTGTACTTGTGATAGATGAATTAACCACTAGTATCCAAGAAGAGGTATCACGGTCCATAGTATGCGAATGTTGTTCTGCTTGTTGATGAGACTAACAAGTTTAGAGGAAAGCCCTAAAGTATCGACGTTTAAAAACTAGCAAAACCTAGATTATGCGAATGCAACTCTAGTAGGAATAGTAATACAAGTGAGGCTTTAGTTCAAAACAAAGGCCAAGAGATTCCTTTAGGTGACTTGTTTCTTTTAACTTCATCTATTGTTGAAAAGACGGAGTGATCAATGAGGGTGTTTCCATTAATGTTGGGTGGATGAAGTGGAGGTTTGTCTGTGGAGTGTCGTGTGTTCACTGATGGCAATGAACTTAAGGGAAAAATTGTATGAGGTAGCTATTTGACTGGCTATGCCGTTTGGATAGTCTTTGGCAAATTGGATGCAAAATAAGCCAATGATGAGCATTACCAAGATGGGGATTTTGAGATGGATGCATCGAACACGAATTTGAACATCCAAAGCAGTGTAAGAGTAAGCTTCAATTGCTGATAAAATGATGGAGAGCCAATTCAAATAGTTCATCCACTAGATGTGGAAGTCAGAGGTTCCCTAATAAGGTGAACTTTGATTAGTGCTGAAGGGGCCTGGAAAGGGGTTGAGTGGAGGATTAAAAGGGACTTTGATCATGGTTTAAAATATTGATATCAGTGTGTGCATTGGCAAGTTATAGACCAAGTTATATTGATGATACTGATATGACTTGTTTGACATGTGGTGAGTAAAAAGAAAAACCCCAAAAATATTTTGAAAAATTAGGAAAGTAGAAGAACTAAAGAAACTAGAAAATGATTAAAGATGTTCTTTTGTATCTTTTCTCTCTTGTGGTTGTTTGTCTTCTTCTTCTCTCTCCCACGTCAATTCTCTCTCTCTCTCTCTCTCTCTCTCTCTCTCTCTCTCTCTCCCACATCAACTCTCTCTTGGTCACTTTCACAAGTCAGTTTTCTCTTCCTCTCAGTCACACACCATTTCAACTCTCTCTCTCTCTCTCTCTCCATAAATACAACACCTTAGTGAAAAGACTCCCCATAATTCATAAACACACCATCCCCTCATGACACAATATTTTAGGCAACAAAGACTCTCCCCCATCTCTTAGTCACTTTCACTAGTCAAATTTCTCTTCCTCTCAGTCACTTCACATCATTTCAACTCTCTCTCTCTCTCTCTCTCTCTCTCTCTCTCTCCATAAATACAACACCTTAGTGAAAAGACTCCCCATAATTCATAAACACACCATCCCCTCATGACACAATATTTTAAGCAACAAAGACTCTCCCCCATCTCTTAGTCACTTTCACTAGTCAAATTTCTCTTCCTCTCAGTCACTTCACATCATTTCAACTCTCTCTCTCCCTCTCTCCCTCTCCATAATTCATAAATGCACCATCCTCTCATGACATTCCTTTTTAGTCAATGACACAATATTTTAGGCAGCAAAGACTCTCCCCCATCTCTTCGTCACTTTCACTAGTCAAATTTCTCTTCCTCTCAGTCACTTCACATCATTTCAACTCTCTCTCTCTCTCTCTCTCTCTCTCCATAAATACAACACCTTAGTGAAAAGTCTTCCCATAATTCATAAACACACCATCCCCTCATGACACAATATTTTAAGCAACAAAGACTCTCCCCCATCTCTTAGTCACTTTCACTAGTCAAATTTCTCTTCCTCTCAGTCACTTCACATCATTTCAACTCTCTCTCTCTCTCTCTCTCTCTCTCTCTCTCTCTCCATAATTCATAAATGCACCATCCTCTCATGACATTCCTTTTTAGTCAATGCTCTCAGTCACTTCACATCATTTCAACTCTCTCTCTCTCTCTCTCTCTCTCTCTCCATAATTCATAAATGCACCATCCTCTCATGACATTCCTTTTTAGTCAATGACTTGCCTTGACTTGTCTGAGTTGACACCAAATCAGGGCGAGTCATCCCATTTATGTGTAGAGGAGGTTTGTTTTAGAGGTGCTATTTACTAATGGTTTGACAACATTAGTTGATTAAAGGTTTTAGGAGGGTTTTGGATGTCTCACCTATAGTTTGTTGATGGTTTTTGTTGTATTGTTACCTTCTAATCACTTTATTAATTTTTTTTGTCAGATTATTTTGTAGTTTGTTGTTCAATAGCAAATGTACCGAAGCAGTTTCAAGGGGGGACTGTAGAAGCATGGAGGGAAACAACAACAGATTCGGTTGGGAGTGCAGGAAAGTGTTTGTTTCAAAATGTTGATGGATAAACAGCTAGGAGCTTCACATGGGTAGAAGGTTCATGAACCTTTAAGAGTGCTGCTAGAGTTTAGTTCGATTGCATCTCTGAATGTGATCTTCTGAGTAATATTCTGATGTAGGACATGAAATTTAAATATGATATGCAAGATTTCAGGCTTAGATCATACAAATTCAGAATAATCACATAATAATTCCACATCCCACACAAAAGCGTAAACATTCAGGTAAAGGAGAATCTGCATGGGTCTAGGCCTACACAGGTTAGGACTGGATCAATAAAATTATGGACCAAACAATGCTCAAAGGGAGATAGAATTTAGCCACATATGCACAACAATCAGTCCCTAATCCAAGGGATTCCCCAATTTCAATTCAAGGAACCCTAGGGTGAGAAAATGGGCAAATAAGTTAGGGATAATGCAATCTAGGGTTAGGGTTATGAAAACATGTATGAAAAGGGAAAAAATAAGGAGGAAACCTAAACTTGGGATATTCCGCGTGTACGGACAGCTGGCCAGGGCCTTGCGCACGTGCGTGGGAGACTGGCCACAGGTGCGAGCGTGGCCTGATTCCTCGAACCGACTCCTAAGGTCTGGTCGGCCAGGGGAGGACTCCAAAACCCTTGATTTTCAGCTCGATCTGAGACGTGGTCTGTACGTAGTGTTCCGTTGAAGTTTCAGCCCTCCTGTAGGGCCAGATTCTGGAAATTGGCTGTAGGGAGAAGAACTATTGTAAAAACTGGTGGATTCGAAGCGAGGATGATTGTAGAAGGGGGGAAATATGGATGATAGAGGGTAGGGGCAGATGGGAATAGATGTGACTTCGCACCACGGTAGTTAGCCATTCGAAAAGGGAGGGCTTTGCACCCACTTGAAACTTTTCACAACTCAGAAACTCAGAGAGTAGAAAAAAACTTGCGAAATTTTTTTTATTAAACTTCAATGCCTCAAAAAAACTACAAGGGGTGCCTGTTTATAAGAAAATCCTATCCCCTAAAACTCACGCCATGTGCGCAACCTATTACTTGGCGATGAAGTAAATCAAAATAAAAATCAATCAAAGAAATCTAAAGCGTTCATGATGTTTTAACTAACATAAATAAGCAAAACATAAAATATGAACTTAATTTGACTAGTGGGCCTCGATCATGAGATCCCATGATTGGTTTTACTTACTATCGGTCTCACTTCAATGAACCAAACTCCGTCTTCTAACTAGGAGGCCCTCCCTGGACGTTATCATCGATCCAGATCGATGGTGGGGCCCTCCTTTTGGCGTACGTGCGTAGGGAGAGGCGTGTGTGTGCGTGTGCGCGTGATGTCCCATCAATTCTCCCCCGGCTAAGAAGATTTCGCCACTGGCGAAATAAAACTCCTGAACCGCTCCAGGATGTCAAGATCAAGTCTCTGAAGCTCCTGCTCAGTGAGCCACCTGCTGTCTGAAGCTGGGCGTGACTTCCATTTAATCAGGTACGATTAAAACCCGCCGTCTGACGTTGAAACTATCTGATGGTCCAAGATATCCTCTATTTCCTCTCTGGGTGTGTGAAGGTTAGGTATGAGAGGTAAAGAAAGGTCGGGAAGAGTAGGTATGAGAGGAGAGGATGAGAAAATGGGCCGGGACGGGTACGTGTGAGACGTAGAGGCTGGGAAAATGGGTCGAGAATGATAGGTATGAGACGTAGAAGCTGGGAAGAAGGGTTGGGAGGGAGCCATGGATCAATGAAAGGTTTAGGAAATCAAGATGGTTAGACGAAAGGCTAGACAATGCATCAATGGCCCTTTGAAATGCAACTAGATCATATTGAATGTGGAATTAATTCTCATGGAGGGTGGAAGATTTGCCACATATGCATTGAGATTGTTTTGTTTTATAATTTTGAAGGGTCCAGCGCTATGCGCGTGTAACTTACGAACGGCCCTTGTAGGATACCACTCGGGCCTGATGCGGACCATCACAGGGTCCCTTATATTGAATTCCTTAAAACATTTATGCTGGTCTGCAAAAAATTTGTAATGTTCATTACTTGTAGTGATTTTCTGTATGATTTCTTGATTCCATGAATGAATGTGATGCGCAAAAGACTCTACAGGCTCTGACGGCCTATGGGACAGTGACATAGGGACAAGATCAATAGGTGTCTCAGGTTTATAACTAGTAACGACTTCATAAGGACCGAGACTTGTGGACCTATCGACAAACTATTAAACGCAAACTCGGCTGTAGGTATTACGGTGTCCCATGTTCTGGTGTGCTCTATATCCCTCCTAGGGGGAGACTTATCCGGTAGATTATTAAGACAAACATCACAAAACTCATCCACTACCGGAATGGTCTCAGTGGGTAACTCTACACTAGCCTCTGGTGTACTCTCTTCAGCCATAAGGCCGCACATGTTGTATCCCTCAAAATAGTGGTCTTGATGTCCCTCATGAGGTGGGTGCATAGGTGCACGCTCATAACTGATTCCTTGGCCAACTTCATTCATTGGTCTATCCTCCTGGCCACCTGCTTGAGATTGGACATCCACCACAATGGTGGGGTTTGTTCCGGCGGAGGCCTTTAGTTGGGTAATGCGCACCTTAAATTGATTAAAGCGTTGGTCTAAATGTTGTTTCCAGCGCTTACCCAGAGCCTTGATCTGCTTGGACAGTTTGTTTAATGATTCTAGCAGTTGCTCCATGTTTAGTGTTGGGTGTAAGCCAAAACCATGACCTGTACGTGTGGGCATGCACTTTCTAACTCCACCTAAGGACTTTCTATGACGATTATATGCAACTAAATAGGACTAAATGATCCTATGAGACTTTATATGAGGGAAACTGCGCAGTGCTACTAAAATCTAGCGACATAGTTGTCAAAATACTGAGAATAACAGAAAGTTACAGTAATGCGAATTGCTAACTTCCTGCTAACAGAAATTTCAGCAACTAATATCAGGGACTACGGTCTTCTAACAACTATATGTGATGAACTAGATGTATGAAGGACTTAAACAAACTAACCCTGAACATGTAATGTATTCCCCTATAAGAACCATAAGCTCTGATACCAAATTTGATGCAGGACATGAAATTTAAATATGATATGTAAGATTTCAGGCTTAAGATCATACTAATATAAATATGATATGTAAGATTTCAAGAATAACAGAAAGTTACAACAATATGAATTGCTAACTTCCTGCTAACAGAAATTTCAGCAACTAATATCAGGGACTACGGTCTTCTAACAACTATATGTGATGAACTGGATGCATGAAGGACTTAAACAAACTAACCCTGAACATGTAATGTATTCCCCTATAAGAACCATAAGCTCTGATACCAAATTTGATGCAGGACATGAAATTTAAATATGATATGTAAGATTTCAGGCTTAAGATTAGACTAATTTAGAACAATCACATAATAATTTCACATCCCACACAAAAGCTCAAACATTCAAGTAAAGAGGAATCTGCACGGGTCTAGGCCTACACAGGTTAGGACTAGATTAATAAAATTATGGACCAATCGATGCTCAAAGGGAAATAGAATTTAGT
Source organism: Magnolia kwangsiensis (assembly GCA_037074715.1). NCBI lineage: Eukaryota > Viridiplantae > Streptophyta > Magnoliopsida > Magnoliales > Magnoliaceae > Magnolia > Magnolia kwangsiensis. The sequence goes on from CM073582.1 coordinate 5,828,613, forward strand.
CACACATGTACAACAATCAGTCCCTAATCCAAGAGATTCCCCAATTTCAATTCAAGGAACCCCAGGGTGAGAAAATGGGCAAATAAGTTAGGGATAATGCAATCTAGGTTAAGAGTTAATGAAAAAAGGTATGAAAAAGGAAAAAATAAGGAGGAAACCTGAACCTGGAATAGTTCGCGCGTGCGGACAGCTGGCCAGGGCCTAGCGCACGTGCGCGGGAGCGTGACCGCACGTGCGAGTGTGACCCAATTCTCTGAACCAACTCCTAGGGTCTGGTCGGTCAGGGGAGGACTCCAAAGCCCTTGATTTTCAGCTCGATCTGAGACGCGGCCTGTGCGTGGTGCTCGGCCGAAGTTTCAGCCCTCCTGTAGGGCCAGATTCCTGAAACTGGCTGTAGGGAGAAGAACTGCTGCAAAAACTGACGGATTCAAAGCGAGGATGATTGTAGAAGGGGGGAATATGGATGATAGAGGGTAGAGGTGGATGAGGGTAGATGTGGCTTCGCACCACAGTAGTTAGCCCTTCGAAAAGGGAGGGCTTCACACCCATTTGAATTTTTTCACAACTCAGAAACTCAGAGAGTAGAAAAAAACTTGCAGGAATTTTTTATTAAACTTCAATGCCTCAAAAAAACTACAAGGGGTGCTTATTTATAAGAAAATCCTATATCCCAAAACTCGCGCCATGTGCGCAACGTATTACTTGGCGATGAAGTAAACCAAAATAAAAACTAATCAAAAAAATCTAAAGCATTCATGATGTTCTAAATAACATAAATAAGCAAAACCTAAAATATGAACTTAATCCGACTAGCGGGCCCCAATCATGAGATCCCTTGATGGGCTTTACTTGACTATCGGGCCCACTTCAATGAACTAAACTCCGTCTTCTAACTAGGAGGCCCTTCCTGAACGTCGTCATCGATCCAAATCGACGGTGGGGGCCCTCCTTCTGGCGTACATGTGCGTCTGCGCGTGATGTCCCCATCATATTCTTGACAATTGGGGCTTTCAATTTCCAAAAGATGCGGTTCTATGTTTTGTTGAAGAAGTGAAAATTGACCATCTTTTGATTTGTTGGTCATGCGTCAAAGGAGTGACAGTTTCTCTGTGGATTGTTTTAGGAAGGAGTTGGCAATGTTTTTTTTACTGTCTAAGAGTTTCTGAGTGCTGGTCACCATGCCCTTTATCATGGAAATGAGGCATCCTTTAGCGGGTTTGCTGCCCTGATATGCAAAATTTGAGTTTTTGTTGTAGTTTTAGGACATCTAGTGTTGATGTTGTGATTGATTATATTATGGGTGGAGGAGGAATGATAAGATTTGCATTTGTGTGTATAATCAAATGATTTTGAAGTGGAGGTGCAGGCATTTTTGGAGAGCATTTGAATGTTTCTTCCCTCTTTGCCCACTTATTGCTGAAGAGGTTTCTTCAAATATTGCAAGAAGGGAAATTGAGTTACATTCTCCTTGAATACAAAAAAAATAAAAAATCCTGAGATGTTCTAAAGCAATGCCAGGCAGAAGCTCAAACCAAAAAAAGGGAGAACTCTAGGAGGAAATTGTGCGTTTCCAGAGGCAGCAGATGCTGCCCATTCTTTTCCTCGTATTCCGGGGGGGTGGGTTGGGACTAGATGTCACAATTTCTGCTACTGGGGTCTTCAATTGGGTTTTGTTGTATAGTAGGGACTAGGTCTCTTGAGGGTCCTTTTTTTTTTTTTTTTGGTTGGGACTGGACAGTCAGGGGGCTGCTTTGTTATTTTTTTTTTGTTATTGTTTTCCTTCTTTGCTGTTTTCTTCTGCCCTGGCCTAAATAAATTGCTTCATCTTACAAAAAAAGAAAAAGAAAAAGAAAAAAAAGAAGGTTAAAGCTTTTTAATGCACTCAGAAGTTGTTGAAGTACAGTTGCTTTGAATTTTCGTTGCTTTGCATTTTCGCCTTTGTAAGGACAATGGCTTGACACAACTGGCATGGAAAAATAACTTGATGTAACAACTGGTTGAGAGGCAGTTTACTAGTGGCTTTGTTTTCTCTCTTCGAATTTTTTTTCCCCGTTGATTTCTCAGCCAGTCTTTACACCCCAACTTCTTGATTTATGCATTGTTTTCCCCCCATTTGGTCTGTTATTTAATCCTCTGGCTGCGTATGATGCATTGATGCTTGATATTCAGGCACTTAGAAATGGCACTCATGGCGTATGGTAACCCAAATTAAACTGGCTAAATTGTGGAACCCACTGTAACTAAGTTACAGTATAAAAATCAGTTTGGTTGAGCAGCTCTAACCTCTTATAAGTGGAGTATGTGGACACCCTCTTATTATTATTTTTTTTTTAAATTTTTAATTTTTTGAAATAAGACCATTGGATAACTGTCCAATAAATGTTCAGCAATCTAAAATATTTGTGATCAAATAAGTGCAATCTTTTGTTCATGATACATCTAAACTGGTGCCCATACTTTGGATGGTTTAGTTTGAATTATTTGCATGCCACGTAAGCAATTTTGGAGTGATTACTAACTGCCTGTTTATCAACCATCGCACTCTGCGAGAGTTCTTTAAAAAAAAAATAAAAAAAAATAATATATCGATGTTAGAATAATCTATATTTTGTACATACTAGGAGGCTAGGACTAATAGTAGAAAAATGGATGGAAATTTACTGAAAATAGAGGGTGTAAGTATCAATTCTTTGTCATTTTGTTTATAAAATAGTGGTTTTTGTGGTGAATTTCTTTGCTGGTTACATAGAAGAAAGCATGCTTTAGGTTTTTGGAAAAATTATTATGTTCTTGAAGTTTCTAGAAATTATATATTGATCAAACACATACTGAGGCTGTGGGGGCTTTTTCCAGCCGGTTCTTGCAATGCAGAGGGCCGTTTGCTCAAAGAAGGCATCCGTTGGTTGACTCTGCAGTAGTTTCTGAAATACGGAGGTGTCTTGAGGATGGTGTCGAGTTCCAAGGTGATTTGTTGAATTTTAGGAAAGATGGGTCTCCATTGATGAACAGCTTGCGGCTAACCCCAATATATGGGGATGATGATATAATTACTCATGTTATTGGCATCCAGTTCTTCAAGGAGGCAAATGTCGATTTGGGCCCGTTGCCTGGTTCTGTGGTGAAGGAATCTGCAAGGTCCTCTGATCGCTTTCTTTCTGATCTTACCTTCTACCGCCCCATTTCAGTGAGCCATGGAAATATTGGTCGTGAATATTGTGGCATGATGCAACTGAGCGATGAGGTGCTGTCTCAGAAGATCTTCTCAAGGCTGACACCGAGAGATATTGCATCTGTTGGATCTGTGTGCAAGAGACTATATCAAATAACGAAGAACGAGGACCTCTGGCGAATGGTTTGTCAAAATGCATGGGGCACTGAAACGACTCGTGTGTTGGAGACAGTGCCAGGGGCAAAAAGATTGGGGTGGGGCCGGCTGGCTAGGGAACTAACCACTCTTGAAGCTGCAGCATGGAGGAAGCTAACTGTTGGTGGTGCTGTGGAGCCATCTCGTTGCAATTTCAGTGCCTGTGCTGTTGGGAATCGGGTTGTGCTCTTCGGCGGGGAAGGGGTCAATATGCAGCCGATGAACGACACATTTGTATTAGATCTGAGTGCCAGTAATCCCGAGTGGCGGCATGTCAAAGTCAGCTCTCCCCCTCCTGGTCGGTGGGGCCACACATTGTCCTGCTTGAATGGGTCTTGGCTGGTCGTCTTTGGAGGTTGTGGAAGGCAGGGCTTACTAAATGATGTTTTCATACTGGATTTGGATGCTCAGCATCCTGCATGGCGTGAAATCTCTGGGTTGGCCCCGCCGCTCCCCAGATCATGGCACAGCTCTTGTACTCTTGATGGCACAAAACTGGTTGTTTCTGGTGGCTGTGCGGATTCCGGAGTACTTCTCAGTGACACCTTCCTGTTGGATGTCACGATGGAAAAGCCTGTTTGGAGGGAGATACCGGTAACATGGACCCCGCCTTCTAGGTTGGGGCACACTCTCTCTGTCTATGGTGGCCGGAAGATACTGATGTTTGGTGGTCTTGCAAAGAGTGGGCCTCTTCGGCTGCGTTCGAGTGACGTGTTCACGATGGATCTAAGCGAAGATGAGCCCTGTTGGAGGTGCATCACTGGGAGTGGAATGCCTGGTGCTGGAAATCCCGCTGGAATAGCTCCGCCTCCTCGGCTTGATCACGTGGCTGTAAGTCTCCCAGGCGGCAGAATTCTGATATTTGGCGGGTCTGTGGCCGGCCTTCACTCTGCATCCCAGCTCTATCTCTTGGACCCGACGGAGGAAAAGCCAACATGGCGGATATTAAATGTACCTGGTCGGCCCCCAAGGTTTGCTTGGGGACACAGCACCTGTGTTGTGGGAGGAACAAGAGCCATAGTTCTTGGGGGGCAGACCGGGGAGGAGTGGATGCTGAGCGAACTGCATGAGTTGTCACTTGCAAGCTCCGTCATATGATACAAGCTCGGTCTTATGATACAGAACAGAAAGCAAGCTGGTGTCCGTCGACTGTCTCTTATCTAGCGGTGAAACATTGAATGCTTGATAAGCTTGAGTAGTCATGAAGTGGTTGTCTGTTAGATTATCAGTGCTGCTCCGTGGTATTGTTTGCTAGGTTTCCATTAACAGATTGCTGTAGATGGGTTGATCTCTTTATGGTGGTCGTGGGTTCCGTTTATCTGACAACGGATGGTTATGACTGGGACCGATCTGTTTGTGAGTAACAGAGACTGATGGTCTGTATTTGCCAGGCATAGGTGAATTCTCCCTCCCTACCTCCTCCTGTCTCTCTCTCTCTCTGTCTTTATATATATATATATATATATATATATATAATACACACATACATGGAGATGCATACATATATATTAGTATGTGCTATGCTGTGGAATCATTATTAGGTCAGTAGCATTTAGGGGTAATGTTATTTACATGGCAGAGTTTTTTAACTGTTAATTCCTTCTTAGCTTTATTGCGTTCGTTCTTGTTTGTATTTTCAAAGGAATGAAGGGTGCCTGTATATATTAGTGAGTATTTTACAGCACACTGTGAGCTTTATATGGTTAGCTGACCTCTTCCTTTTTTTTTCTTTTGTATCTTTTGTTGGTTGTGGTCTGCATCAAGTAGAACTGAACTGTGCGTTTGATCTTCTTTGGTAGTTTCTGTTTTTGGACTTGCTCAGGCACAGCCGATTCAAAGAAAATATTACATGGGTAAGATTTTAATCCTTGTTTGGATGGATGGTTTTAAATGTTTATGCTGCAAGATATGGTTAGGTCCTATGATGTTTCTTGTGACATTGGATGCGTGTACAATGGTAAATGCTTTTCGAGTCGCTGGCCTTATTTGGGTCTTCTTGCATGAATTTGGGTTTGGTGCCGTTTGATGGATCGCTTTTGCCAGTGTTTGGGATGCCATAGGAACTGGAAATCCAATTAGCTTTTGATTTTGATTTTTTTCGCTCGCTCTTGAATTCTAATTTCATTGAAAGGGAACCCTTCTGTTGGGATCTCATTGTGTTTCCTGTTTTAAAATGCTAATATCTTTTGCCGCTATAATGTGGTTGGGTAGAACCCACTAGTTTTCCCCCATCCTGTGCTCCGTGCATCGAATGGGGATTTGGTTGACATCATCTGTTTAAACAGAAAGTCCAGTGTTTTTCCTAAAAATCCAGAACATGTGCACGGGCTGGGCACACTGATGAGCGGCTTCAATCCCGCATTCTTGCTTGGAGATCTGCATGAGAGGAATGCAGAACCCAAACGAGTCAGGCAGCAAGTAGGTTAATCACTGGGCATGCGGAAAATGCAGATGCAACAATTTCATAGTTGCTTGTATTGTCATCTGCTCCTATGTATTGGCTAAAATCACAATTCTCCCACAATGCTTGTGGATCCCAACCCAACAGAATCACGTGTCAAGATCCGACTCTTCAATCAGTTTGGCCAACACCGAGTAGATCTTATTCCTCCAAATCAGGCCCACTACAGTCTCACCTACCTTCAGCAGGTACTTCAGTCACTAGGTTGGGTTGCAGCGATGCTCAGAGAATATAGATACAGCAAACGTTCACATGTGTTGGGCTCCACCAAATGAGTGGCCCAAATCCCTGACTCTTCAATGCCTATCCTGCGGTTGGAGAGTAACCCATTTTGAAGAGCAACGCATCTGACTAACCTTTCATGCAATTAGTCATCACTTAAAAATTCTATTACAATCTAAGAACACAATAAATCTCCCAAACCAAATTGGGATTCCAAGAAAGTATTAAAAAACCCATTTCTATGAAACTATAAAAAAGTTATTACTGAGTCATCCGAGTTGTGACTTGACTCACGACCAAAAGACTCGGTAAAACCTTGGCTTGAACAGACAAGAGCCTTATGATTATTTTACTGCCCTTCAAATGAGCTAAGCCATTTCTATTCCATACTTCCTCATGAGGGGTGTGGTATATTTGCAATCAATCTCCCCCGTCGAATTTGTATCGCTTTCTGTCCACGCAGAGACGGCCTCTTTGGAAGGCATCAGATGTTGGAACGGGTTTGGTGGAGCGATGATCTCCATTTCCCCTTCCAACATCTTCACCACACTGCTCATAGGAGGCCTCATCTCTGGCTTATACTGAACACACCACAAAGCAATCACAGCCATTCGCTTGGCTATCAGTCTATCCTTCTCCTCGATCCCGTAAAGCTCCATTGCTCCCACCAAATCTCCATTTTCAAACTTATCCCACACCCACCTTGGAAACCACTTCTGGTTCTCCGTTGCCTCATCGTCGAAGTTCCGCTTTCTCCCGACAATCTCAAACAAGAACATCCCGAAACTGTACACATCACATTTATATGTGATTGGATAAGGGGCCCACATCTCCGGTGCTGCATAACCACGTGTCCCCTTTAATCCGATATTCGTCAACTGCGATCGGTTCCAGCTACATAGCTTCGCCAAGCCAAAATCTGCTACCTTGGGAGTGAAATTCTCATCGAGGAGAACATTCTCGGGCTTAATGTCGTAATGAATTATCCTCGGATTGCAACCCTCGTGAATGTACGCGATCCCCTTTGCCGTCCCTACGGCGATCTTATGCAACACATCTAACCCGATTGGACGGTCCTTGTTGAACAATAACTTGTCGACCGATCCCTTCCCCATGTACTCATAAACAAGTGCTATCTTTGCCACATCGAAGCAGAATCCATGGAGGTTGACTAGATTGATGTGGTGGGTCCTACCGATTGTTCCCACTTCTGCCATGAACTGCTCTTCTACTACTTCATTCAACCGCCCATTGAGGACCTTAACGGCGATTTGAACCCCGTTTGGGAATGCTCCTTTGTAGACTACTCCATAGCCGCCCGAGCCCAACCTTGTGGTGTAATTACGTGTGAAATTCGCGAGCTGGTGGGGTGAGAAGCGGATCAACTGCTCCCTTGCTATGCCATCGATGAATTTCTCCATCATGGGCATCTCGAGCTTCGAGTCTGGGATCACCTGCTTGGCGACTCGCATCTGTGGCGCCCGAGTATAGTAGCGGGTCGGTAAGAGTTGCATCGGTGGCGCCCGAGTATTGTTAGGGGTCGGTGCGTTGTGGTTTATCGATATTGGCTTCCCTACCTTTCTCAGGAACCTGACGATCAGCGCCACTAGACCGAGTATAGAAGAAACTGCAAAAATCGTGAGAAGGTCAGAAAACAAAAGAATGAGAGCACGTTTGGATGCTCAGTTCAACTGAATCGCAATCCTGTCCAGGAGAGAGAGACAATTCCATTCAAGCCGGATCCAATTTTGGGGATCAAGACGTCCATATTAAAGGCCACATCTTGGATTGGGGTTGCCCTGAAAGTCAATAACACCACATCTTGAAATGGTGTGATTGAACTCCCACAATTGGAATAGAGGAGCTAAAAAATAGGAGTGCCCTGCCATGATGTTTATGAGAAATTCATCCTGACCACTATTTTTGTCCGCTCATTTTAAGTTGTGGGCCTAAATATAAGGCAGATCCATCTCTCAAGTGGACCACAATACTTGAAACAGTGGTATTAAACCTCTACCATTGAAATAGTTATGAGGCCTACGAAAATCAATCGAAATATCCGCCTGTTTACTGGTCTTTATATGATCTTATGGGGGTGGGAATGACTTATGAAAGGTTTTGGATGGTATATAATCAGCACAGTGGGCATGGAGAAGATTTCAATGGTAGTCATTCAATCCCCATTGTTTCTTTCAATATGGCCGACTTAAACTTTGATTCTACTTCAATTTGGGGCCTACCTCCTAACATATCTGGTAAAAATGGATGAAGTGGGTAGATTTCTAGGAAACATCACGTTGGCCTCAGTTACCAGGCTTTGGGTTCACGCTGCAGTACGAGGGGAGCAGATTCCGTGGCTGTAGGCCCACCTTGATGTATGTGTTGTATATCCATGCCGGATGAAGTGGGTAGATTTCTTGGAAACATCACGTTGGCCTCAGGTACCAGGCTTTGGGTTCACGCTGCAGTACTAGGGGAGCAGATTCCGTGGCTGTGGGCCCACCTTGATGTATGTGTTGTATATCCATGCCATCCATCTGCTTTTCCAGCTCATTTTAGGGAATGAGCCTAAAACTGAAGCAGTTCCAAATCTCAGGTGGACCACACCATAGGAAAAATGGTGATTGAACGCCCACCATTAAAAAATACTTGGGGACCACAAAAGTTTTAGATCAAGCTGAAATTTGTGTTTTCCCTTCATCCTGGTTTATATGACATTATCAATAGGTTGGATGGCAAATAAACATTACGGTGGGTCCTAGGAAGTTTTTAATGGTGGGTGTTCAGTTACAACTGCTTCGTGTGGTGTGGTCCACCTAGGATTTAGATTGTTGAGGTCAAAATCTGGTCGGCTCTCCCTTCGGTTTCTCGAATTGTGGACCACTTCAATGCCTTGGCCCTGCACAACACGAACAAACAAAGGAGACCCTGGCTAAGCCAGGTGACTCTCCGATGCCTAAGTCAGGGCAAGGGAATCTACGTCTAAGTGGGGAGTAGAGGGGAGTGCAAGATGCCCGCAATCTGCTGATCATGCAGCATATCAAGCGTGTAATGCGTATCTGTGAGTGAAGTTATCGGCTACGTTTCGTTATGACAGTTTTCACATTTGGCAGACAGAACACACATCCTCATGCATCTGCTCGGCTCGGCACGGCTCATCCAACCGCTGCCTACCCTTGTAATTATTTGGTTGAATAAGGACGGTCTCCGTGCTAAACTCTGGGTCCAAGCTGACCTTACAGGTCCGTCCCGAAGTGGTAGATTCGTCTGTTCTCCAAGACCTTCCTTGCCCCGGACCCCAGGGCGGAGTATCAGATTGGCCTCACCGAATCGGAGCTATTGTGACGAGTGTTGATTGGCGGACGTCACACGCGGGAGACGTTAAGTATGCAGCTTCCAGTGTCAGTCGGAGCGTAGGAACTGTTTCGATCTTCCCTTCCGACCCGTCCTCCTGTAATGAAGGTGCTTCCACACCACTCATTTTTTTTAGTTTGATGTCTCGCTCTCGGATCTCACATTGGCTCGGATCTTTCCATAACAGAAGCCCCCTACTCTTTGAGTTTAGTTGTGGGCTCGGAGAGTAAGTATGTAAAAGATCTCTTACTCATATCGAGTATTAATGGTTTTCAGTTTCGAAATGTCACGTCTTGAGATCTTGCGCATGCGGGCTATTTTTGGGCGGACGCGTGGCGACGGTTACGATTCCAGATCATTACCAGCCTATGGGAGATTGCCACGTTAGTCCGAGGAAAAGCGTACATGATGGCTTTCTCTGCTCGGGCGTCTTTTCAGGTATTGAGGCGCGCTGTTCAATGTCAGAAAAGTACCATCCAGTAGGGGCTTGTCCAACGAGGGAGATCCACGTGTATTTGGGAAGCGGCTCGCGACGATTCGGCTGTGGCCATTATGGTTTGTCATTAATGCGGAGACTCCTCGTAGCTTAAATAAACCGCCTTGAAGTCATTTTCGATACCTCTATTGCGAATTTGAGTGAATACTGGAGAAAGTGATTTCCAGCGAAGGCGATTCCGATTGACTTGAAGTTTCCGATGGGCGATTCCGACCAATCAGTCCTTTCCGGAAGAAAGCGATTTTCGGTGGCTGTCTGGTGAGTTTTTTCCATTGATCCTCAACTTCCTTCTCAAAATATCTTCTGATCTCGAGTCTATGCAGGAGTTCAACGAGGACTCCGAGCCAGGGAGTTTTGAAGACCGAAAAGGGGCTTCCAAAGGCCCCTTCGGGGCCGTACCATTATACCCCCCGCCTCGGAGACAAAAGGGGACGGGTGCTCAGACTTAGCGACCTGAAAAAATGAAGGCCACTCGAGCCCGCCAAGTTACCGTCGCCGAGGCCACTGAAATGCCTGCTAGTGGGCGTGCCTCGGTGGTAGTCCCAGAAGGCTCCGTTTTGTCAGAGTCTCAGATGGATTGGATCCGTTCGAAATTTCACATTCCGAACTCCGTTCAGATAAGGGTCCCGGGGCCTCTGGACACCGCTGGTGTCCCTGCTAAGGGGAAAGTCGCAATCTTTCTCTGCGCATTACAGTGCGGGCTTCGGCTTCCCCTCCACCCCTTCATTCGGAAGATTGCTGCTTACCTCGGGCTAGCCTCGGGGCAATTTACGCCCAACGCCTGGAGGGTGTTGATCTCCGCATTCATCATCTAACAACGAGTCGGGAACCCGGAGCTGACCCTGGAGGAGCTGATGAGTTTGTACCTGGTCAAGCTTGATAGCAACAAACCATGGTACTACTTCACGACCCGAGATAGCAAGGGGTCGGGGCTGGTGATAAACCTTTCATCCTCCAACAAGGATTGAAAAAATAAATGGTTCTGGGTGGCAGGCGAGTGAGAGTCGCCAACGGGAGAGCTCGAAACTTTGTCGGCACGGGTTCCGACCCAATTTACAAAACCAGGTCAGATTTTAACAAGTTTTTGTACCTTTTGTCTTTGCTTTCATTTATTTCAATCGAAATGAAGTTCTTCGTTTCCTTTCGTAGGTTTTCAGAAGGGACTGCCACTCCTCGACCCGGCTCAAAAGAACCGCATCGCGAAGGCTAGGGCAAGATCGGAGGGGCTTCGTTCCTGGACAGACCTGATCACAACGGCCAACTTCCATTGGCCCGGGCTCTGCAAATCACAGCCCTTACCTGTATCTTTCAATAAATCGTCTCAATCCCTCCGATGAGCCTGATTTTGCTCGCTCAGTTATTGACATTATTATTTCTCTTGTTGGCATGACTGAGGCGTCTGGTTCTTTGAAGAGGAAGGAGGCTCCGACAGCGGCAGAGATGTTGAGGGACACACCCCGGTTGAAGATCACTTGGAAGAAGCAGGTTCCCCCTCGTGGGGGAGAACCTGCTGCCACACCAGCCATTACAGCCACAACTCCGAGGCTCGCTGACACAACGCTTGTGGTGCTTGCCCCTTCGTGGGCGTCGGAGGCAGCGCCTGCTTCGGTGCTTCCTAGTGCGATCGCGGCCCCACTGACAACTCCACTTTCGGTGCTTTCCAATATGACCGTGGTCCCTGTGGCAGCTCTTTTCCCGGTGCTTGTCCATCCGACCATGGCCGGTGCCCCGGTAGTCGTGACTTCTCTCCCTCCTACCACCGTTCCCCCCACCGCGGAGGCTCCTCCTGCAGCCCTCGAGCCCTGCATTGTTGTTCCTTCTTCTTTGAAATGGGAGGCCATTAGGATGGCCTACGATATGCTTTTCCCTCCTGAGGCTGGGGATGACTTCCCCTTCGAGGATCAAACCTCGGCTGGTAGAAGGATTGGGGCTGAGGAGGTTGTAACCTCGGCCCAGGTGGGGACGAGCGGCGAGAGATTTGAGTCGGGCTACCATCTGGCTTGTCTAGTGCCGTGGGCTGCCAAGCATGCCCCCGAGGAAGACATAACTCGCCTCCTCGGCAAGTCGAATAGATTTTTTTTGAATGATTTGGCTTCCGTGTTTTACTCGGTAGGTTTTTGAAAGGATCCCTCCCCTCTGCATTTTTCTTGCCCCCCCTTTTTTGGTACTAATGATCATTTCCTGTTCAGTCTGTTTCGAAATTACTTTCGACGCGGGAGAAAGTGTGGGAGCATAAGAGGAGGGAGGTCAAGCTCGAGGCTCTTAAGGTTGAGATGATGGCCTTACAAAATGAGTCCGCTCTTTTGAGAGCCGAGCAGGGCGAGTTGCGCAAACAACTTTCGGACGAAAGGGCCAGAGGAAGTCAACTGCAGGGGGTTATAATTGACCTGGAGGCTAGGGAGTTACTGCTGCATGAGCAGGCAGACAATTTTAAAGCCCACAGTGATACTACGACCGCTGAGATGACCCGCACTAGAGCTCACGCAGATTCACTGGCTGAGGAGATCACTCGGCTGGATGAAGCTTTGGAACGGGCTAAGGCCGAGGTTGCTGAAGAGCGGAGTCAAGCAATTGCCTAGGCAGTGGAGGCTCAGTGAGCCGAGGACGAGGCCTCACTGGCAGCGACCATTGCCGCCGCAATCGATGACTTTAAGACCTCCAAGGAGAGAGACATCGAGGCTGCGAAATATTACGACCGTGGTTTCGATGCTTATATCGAAGCAGTCTTAGGTTTATACCTAGACCTCGACCTTGATCCTCTACTGCCTGAAGATCGTGAAGACGCTCCTGCCGAAGTCGCCCTCTTGGATCAAGCCCCCGACTCTCAGGCACCTCTGCCCGCGTGAAGATTTATCTTCCCCTCCCCCCCCCCCTTTTTTTTTAAACAGCTGATGTATGTATTTTTTGTCATTTCGAGGAGGATAAATGAATGAAGAACACTTTCGATGATGGTTGCTGTTCAACTAGGTTAATTTGTTGTCATGTTGATTTATTCCGAGATATGGCTGAGCTAACCTCTTAATGGGTTAGCTCCTTCCATTATCGTTTACTTGGCTCTCCGAGCCTCCTTGGCTCGAGTTATAGTCGAGTCCGATCTCTTAGAGGATTTAGCTCGTCGCTCGATTGGTGAGGACCTTCCATTCCATCAGTGGTATGATGAGCCGAGTTCTCCATTGGAGAGTCGGGTCATTGTTGGGCTTTCTCCCTGATTGAGGGAATGCCTTGTCGAACCTTTGTGGGATTAGGTTCCGACCCCTTCTTTAAGGGATTGGACCATCAAATTCGTGCCCGTATCAATGAGACAATTTAGTAGATACTCGTATAGAAGTGGAATTGAGAATTTTATTGCAAGCCTTAAAGGCTGGTCGCTCGGAGGTGTTACATTTTATTGAAGGTCCTTGAGGCCAATCTATTACTGGTAGTAGATCTTTAGGTGCTCAGCGTTTCATGGATGAGAGAGCTACCGACCCTCGAGGTCTTCTAGATGGTAGGACCTTAGTTTAGTAGATCGAACCACGCGATACGGTCCTTCCCAATTAGGCCCGAGTGCTCTTGCTCCCGGTTTGGCTGTGTTCTGGAGGACTTGACGGAGGACGAAGTCCCTAGGGAGAAAACGCCTGACCTTGACCTTGGAATTGTAGAAACGTGCTACTTGTTGATGCCGAGCTGCTACTCGAAGCTTGAAGATATCTCAGACTTCCTCAAGTAAATCTAGCGATCTGCTCGGAGTTTTGATTCTCTTGGTAGTTCCCTACTTGCGTCGTATGGAGGCTGATTTCGACTGGCACTATTACTTCCGAGCCGTAAGATAACAAAAACGGAGTTTCCCCCTTTGAGGACTGGAGTGTAGTCCAGTAAGCCTAAAGAATAAATGGGAGCTCCTCGGCCCAGTTACCCTTTGCCTTTTCCAGCTTCATTTTGAGATGGTGCTTGATGATTTTGTTGACTGCTTTCACCTGTCCATTTAACTGCGGGTGCCGAGGTGATGAATAAGCAATCATGATGCCAAGTCCCTGATACATACCATGAAACTTGTCATTATCGAACTGTTGACCGTTGTCAGATACGATGGTTCGTGGGATTCTGAACCAGCAGATAATATTTTTCTACACGAAATCAATCACTTTCTGCTCGTTGATCTTTGCAGCAGGTTCAGCCTCGGCCTACTTGGTGAAGTAGTCGACTGCAACTATGGCGAACTTGACTTGCCCCTTCCCCGTGGGTAGAGGACCAATGATGTCGATCCCCCATTGGGCGAACGGCCACGACCTGCTCATGGGAGTCATCTCTTCTGCCGGTCATCTTGTTACTAGTGCGTGACGTTGACATTTTTCGCACTTTCGGACGTAATCCCTTGAATCTTGTTTGAGAGTTGGCCAGAAGTATCCTTAACGGAGTATCTTCAGGGCCAAGGCTTGGCTGCTGGAATGGTTTCCGCAGATCTCTTTATGAATTTCATGAATCACGTACTCGGCTTCGTCTGGCCAGAGGCATCTGAGGTAAGGCTGAGAATGTCTCATCTTATACAGCACTCCATTCAGTATGACATATCGAGCTGCTTTGACTCTAAGTCGTTTGGCCTCCAGTTTGTCCGAGGGGATCTCGCCGGATGAGAGGTAATTGAAGATTGGGTCCATCTAGCTCGGAATAGCTTGAACAGGTTTGACCTCCTCCACTTGGCCAATACTTGGATGCTCAATGAATTCGACAGGAATAAACTGCGGGATCGTTCCTTCGGAGGCCGAGGCGAGTCTTGCTAGGGCGTCAACCCATGCATTTTCTGTTCTAGGGATCTGCCGGATGATACAACTCCAGAATTTCATAATAAGTTTCCCTGCCTCTTTGAGGTAGGCGATCATTCTGGCTTCCTTGGCTTCATATTTCGAGAAAATATGATTTACCACCAGTTGCAAGTTGCATCGAACCTGAAGAGCCTGAATACCTAGGCTTGCAGCTAACTTGAGTCTGGCTAACAGCGCCTCGTATTCCGCTTCGTTATTTGAAGCTTTGAATCCGAGCCTGATCGCATACCGGATTGTTGTTGAATCGGGCGCAACCAGGATGACTCCGACTCCTGTTCCTTTAACGTTGGATGATCCATCAACGTAGAGAACCCATCCCGAGTCCGACTCTACCTCTTGGTTGTTTAGGGAGACAGATGGAGTCATCTCAACTTCCGTACTGATTTGTTCTGCACTCGGGGTTGTAAACTCAGCGATAAAGTCGCCTAGAGCTCGGCCCTTGATTGCTAATCTCGGGCGAAATTGGATGTCAAACTCTCCGAGCTTGATAGCCCATTTGGTCATCCGACCTGAAATCTCGAGTCTTTAAAGAACTTGTCTTAGAGGAGATTCGGTCAGTACAATGATGGAATGAGCTTGAAAGTACGGCCGTAACCTTCGAGCTGAAACAATGAGACTAAGTGCTAGCTTTTCCAAGGATGGATATCTTGTCTCTGCGGGTACCATAGCTTTGCTTACATAGTACATGGGGTATTGCTTGCTCCCGACTTCTCTGATTAAGGCCGAGCTGACGGCTGAGGCCAAGACTGCGAGGTAGAGGAGTAGGGGCTCTCCTTCTTCAGGCTTGGATAAGAGAGGAGGCGAGCCCAAATACTGCTTCAACTGCTGGAAAGCTTGCTCACATTCCGGCGTCCATTCTACCTTCTTATGACCCTTCAGCTGCTGAAAGATGGGGAGACATTTGTCTGTTGCTCTGGATATGAAGCGTCCGATCGCTGCAATTCTTCCTGTGAGGCACTGTATTTCCTTGACGGTCCGAGGCGAGTTCATGTTGATAAGTGCCTTGATCTTGTCCGGGTTGGCCTCGATACCTCGTTGGCTGACTTGAAATTCCAGGAACTTTCCTGATTCAACTCCAAATACACACTTGGTAGGGTTCAGCTTCATTCTGCATTCTCGGAGGATGTTGAATGTCTCTCCGAGATCTGTAAGATGATCAGATGCTTTGGTATTTTTCACTAACATGTCATCGACGTATACTTCCATAGTATGTCCGATCTGTTTGTCGAACATCTGGTTCACCACCTCTGATATGTCGCCCCAATATTTTTCAGGCCAAATGCCCTGACTTGGTAACAATAGAGCCCCTTCTCCGTGACAAAGGTAGTCTCTGCTTATCTAAGGGATGCATGACGATCTGATTATATCCGGAATAGACATCTAAAAATAAGAGCAACTCTTGTCCGACCGTGCTGTCCACCAATTGATCGATCCGAGGTAATGAGAAGCTATCCTTGGGACGTGCCTTATTCAGATCCAAGTAATCCACACAGACCCACCATTTTTCATTGAATTTCTTGACGAGCACGACATTCGCTATCCAATCGGGGTAGTACACTTCTTCTATGAAATCCACATCGAGCAAGACGGAGACCTCCTCAGCAATTGCTTCATACCACTCGACGTCAAATGACCTTCTTTTTTGTTTCACTGACTTGTGATCCGGGTTCGCATTTAGTCTATGAACCAACACATCAGGGGAGATCCCTAACATTTCTACATGCGACCATGCGAAGACGCCTCGGTGTTGCCTCAAGAAGTCTAACATTACGGTTCTTTGCTCAGAATTCAACGACGATCTGAGCTGAACAGTTTTGCTCGGGTCGAATTCATCGAGGGGCACCTTTTTCAGATCTTCTATTGATGAGCTTTTGGTTGATTCTCGGGGATCCAAGACATCCACCACGAGTGCCTGCTTGACGGCTCCTTTTCTAACCGCTATTGCATAACATCTTCGTGCCTCTCGTTGGTCGCCTCGAAGGTAGCCGATGCCGCCCTTGACTGAAAACTTCATCATCAGGTGGTAAGTTGATACGACTGCTCTCATCGCATTGAGGGAGGGTCGGCCGCCCAGGATAACATTGTGCACAGAGGGTACATTAACAACTAGGAAGTCCACTAGGAGTGTGACCTGATGTTGCCCCTCCCCCGCTGTTACCAGAAGGAAAATGGCTCCTTCGGAGATTATTCTTTCTCCGAAAAAGCCATGTAAGGGAGTCTTCACCGGTCGAAGTCGCGACTGTGAACTCCCATTTTGTTGAAGGCTTCTGAGTAGATCACATCGGCCGAACTTTCGGTGTCGACCAGAATGTGGTATACCTTATGGTTCGCTATGGTCATCGTGACCACTAGCGCATCATCGTGTGGATGCTGAATCCATTGTGCATCGTCTTCTGTAAAAGTTAGGCTACACGGATTAATTCGGAGCTCCTTGCTAGGGCACGTTGTCAGGTGGATATAGTGTTCTGACTCAGACTTTCGAGAATGGGCTTTTCGAGCCCTGTTTGAATCCCCTCCCCCGACTGAGCCTCCGAAAATGGTAAGAATCTCAGTAGGCTCTTCTGGGGGGTTATTTGGCTGCTCCTGTGGTCGCTCTTCTCTCCGAGCGGACTTCTCTTTTTTAGTATATCTTCGTAAGTGTCCCTTACGGATGAGTGACTCAATTTTATCTTTGAGGTCCATGCAATCATCTGTATTGTGGTCATGGTCTTGGTGAAAGCGATAGAACTTCCACCTGTCTCGGTGCTTCAGGTCGGCCTTCATGCAGACTGACCAGTTTAGTAGTTTGTCTCCTCGGATGTCCAGTAAGATTTACTCGACGGTTGTATTGAGAGGAGTATAGGAACGAAATTTTCCTTCCGACCTTCGACTCAGTCGGCGATCGCGGGAAGCGCGGTCGTCCACCCCTTTATCGGACGGTTGGGACTCTTTGTTCCTGGATCTTTTCCGTTTGTTGGCCAGGTCGGTCACTTGCACGTTCTTGCCAGAGTTAGTGAACTCCTCGGCGTTGGTGTACTTTTGGACTTTTGCTACGAATTTCGCAAATGTTTTCGGTGGATTCTTTTTGATAGAGAAAGTAAACCTCCCTTCCTTCAAACCACTAAGTATTACGGCGAGTGCCATCTTATCATCATAGTCCTCGACCTGCAAAGCTCCTCATTAAAGTGCGTGATGTAGTCCTTCAATGATTCTTTCGGACCTTGCTTAATAGTGAGCAGGTGAGTGTTGGGTTTCCGGCTTCTCTTACTACTGATAAAATGGGTAAGGAATAGCCAACTTAATTCCGTAAAGGAATTAATGGAGTTGGGTTTGAGCTGGAGGTACCAATTTTGAGCGGATCCTGTGAGGGTGATGAAAAATTTCCTATACATCATTGCGTCTGTGGCTGTCTGAATCTGCATCCACGATCGATAGGCTTCTAGATGTTCGGACGGATCTCCTGATTCTGAATACTGGATGACGGGAGGTATCCGGAACCTCTGTGGCGTCACCTCCTCCATGATGGTGGAGGTAAAGGGAGGTTCGGTCTCTTCCATCATGGTCTGAATTATGGCTAGGACCGTCGAAAATTGCTGCTGCTTCTCCAAGGTCAAGAATTTATTGTTAAGTTCTCCGAACCGTTCTTTCCAGGGATCTTTATTCTAAGCAACAATCTCTGGGGCATCTTCCACCTCTGGGGTCCTCCTTGCTCTTCTTCATTCCGGCCTATAGCGGAGATCGGAAGGGGCCAGGACTGAGGTAACTGAGTTATTCGTATGAGCCTGAGTGACAGTGTCCTGCGCGGAGACCCTGACTTGCGCCGGAGGAGGATTCAGACCTGAGAGCGACGCCTTGGAATGTTGGGGTACTTCAGGCCTCATGCTCCTCGGCGCAGAGTGGGTCTCTACGAACAGTCCTACCGGTTCAGGAATTGGGTTCCCCTGAATTGGGGGTAACTGTGAATCCCTTTGTTGCTTCATTCTGTTTATCTCATTGCGTAGGGCCTGAATTTCGTTCTGCATGACTCGATATTTATTCGACCGAGTGCGAGAACGCTGTGATGGCCCTGACGCGGATTCAGCATGAAACGGTGATGATGATCGAGTTTGCTCATTCGGCTCCATAGCTACAACCTTTTTCTTTCTTGCCATTGAGTCAAAAAAATAGGAACCTGACTTTTAGTATCAGATTCCCACAGACGGCGCCAAAAAAATGTTGAAGTCAAAATCTGGTCGGCTCTCCCTTCAGTTTCTCGAATCGTGGACCACTTCAACACCTTGGCCCTACACAATAAGAACAGATAAAGGAGACACTGGCTAAGCCGGGGGACCCTCCGATGCCGAAGTCAAGGCAAGGGAATCTGGGTCTAAGTGGAGAGTAGAGGAGAGTGCAAGATGTTGCATACTTATCGTCATGGCGTTGTGATATATTTATACTTGATTATAGGATGGTCCGGATCCGACAATCTCGGCATGATCAAGGGGATTTCTGGATCGTGAAGATACTGCCCGCAATCTGTTGATCATGCAGCGTATCAGGCGTGTAATGCGTATCTATGAGCGAAGTTATCGGCCACGTTTGGTTATGACAGTTTCCACATTTGGCAGACGGAACACACATCCTCATGTATCTGCTCGGCTTGGCACGGCTCGTCCAACCGCCGCCTACCCTTACAATTATTTGGTCGAATAAGGACGATCTCCGTGCTAAACTCCGAGTTCGAGTTGACCTTATAGGTCCGTCCTGAAGTGGTAGATTCGTCTGTTCTCTAAGACCTTCCTTGCCCCATACCCCAGGGCGGAGTATCAGATCGGCCTCACCGAGTCGGAGCTATTGTGACGAGTGTTGATTGTGGACGTCACACGCGAGAGACATTAAGTATGCAGCTTCCACTGTCAGTCGGAGCGTAGGAACTGTTCCGATCTTCCCTTCCGACCCGTCCTCCTGTAATGAAGGTGCTTCCACACCACTCATTCTTTTTAGTTTGGCGTCCCACTCTCGGATCTCACATTGGCTCAGATCTTCCCATAACATGGATCTAATTCATTTTTGGAGCAATATTCTAAAATGAGTTTAAAAAAAATGGGTGGACAGAGTAGATATAGAACACATATATCAAGGTGGGGCCCATGGCTGATGATGAGGTGTTTTAAAACCTCATATGGTGATTAAGTAAAAGTTAAGATAAGCTACTTGAAGCATAAGTAACTTATATAAATTAACACACCCTCCCGATAGGATTTTACTAAGATATGACAATTCAGTTGGATAACATCCTAACTTGGCATAAGAGTTTTTTTTTTTTTTTTTGAAAGGTAAGTTTAAAATTTATTACTTGAAGAGTCAAAATGCATAAAGAAAAAAAAACAAAACACAAATGACCTACTAACACTAAGAAAAAATAAGACAGCTTTCTCCTAGAACGTCAGGGAGCAAGAAAGAAAAAGCAAAAGCTCCATTATCTTATATCATGGAGAGGAGAATAACAATAAGAAATGTGACATAAGAGTTGCAAAGCAAGTTTTTAGAATCTCACTGATTAAGAATGTCAAGGCCTCTCCGGGCATCTTCTCGCAACCCAATTCGAATGGATGGGCAGAAACAACGGAGATTACCAAGAAGGAAAGAAGCTAATGAAGAGATGATTATGGTAAGTCGAAGTCATCTATGAAAGGAACCCTTGTGGCTGAAAATGGCGACGGTAAACCATTCCATACGGCAGGACACGTACCCGAAGGCGCTTAGAAACTTCGCTTTCTGGGTACAAGTTGGGATGTAACGTCCACCCTTGATTCGCACGGAGGGCCAACATGTTGTGCATGTAGAATCTAGTCCGTTCTGACCCTTCATCTGCTATGGATGAAAGGTCATCCAAAACTCCTGATGTTTTGAGGTGGGCCCTGTTCAAATGAAGCCTGGATGCCCTCTCCCTCATTGTTCCCTGTGTTGTGGTGTTGCTGAGTGCTGGATCAAGCTGATTTTTGGAAATTATTGGTAATATTAGGTGATGCACAGGACGGACAGTTTGGATGGACTTCAAACATCCCGCAGGCCCCACATCTTCCGGTACTAGAAACAGGTGGACAGTTGAGCCTACCCCAGTTATTTTTGGCCAGGAAATCTAAATAGTAATAAAGATGCACATGTGGCATCCAACCCATCCAATAGGTTGGCCCTACTATGAGGATCACCTTGTGGCAAAATCAGCTCATTTTACTCATTAGGTGAGCCACACCACAGAAAATAATGACAGCAGCTGACAAATAATGCTATCCAATCCATTCAGAAAATGCATCCAGAGATGAATGGATACCGTAAAATCAGACCATACGAAACTCAGGTGGATCCATACCACACGATTTTAGAGGTTTTATGCATGTGTGGGCCCACCTGAGTTTCGTATAATCCTGACTTTAATTTGGGTTCAAGAAGAACAAGAAGGGACTCGCATGATGGATGGATTGGATTTCATGCATGCAATCAGCCTTCCTGATCATATCACCAAGAAAGGATATCTGGATACCGGTTTGGGGTCCATCCAAACGGCTCCAGCCATTCGAATTCGAAGCATATATGATCCGATCAAAAGCATGGAGGAGAGAAAATGGCTAACAAAAGGTTAAAAAAGAGAAATATGCAAGGCTAAAAGATTTTTGATATTTGGACCCCACAGACCCTTTGCAAGGAAATGTCATCTCTTTTAAATTGCCACGTTGAAAAGTTTAACAAGATATTGGAATCCGCGCTGGATTTTTACGTGTACAGTCCCTCACTTTTGGGAACGGATGGGCTACTCCGCTTGCCACTGGTCAATGGCCAGTGGTCGGTGCTCTGTGGTCGCTACAGTGATGTATGTGTTTCATCCATTCCTTCTATCTATTTTTTTATATAAATTTATAATATGAGTCTGAATATGAGGTATATCCCAATCTCAACTGGACTACATTATAGAAAATAATGTTGATTGAACGTTGACCATTAAAAACATTTTGGAGACAAAAGTTTTGGATTAAGCTGATTCCCATCTAGGTCTGTAATCAACAAATTGAATTTTAAATAAAAAGTATAATGGGCCTTAGATGGATTTTAATGGTAGATATATATCCAATCACTATTGTTTTTCTGTAGTGTGGTCCACCTAAGATTTATATCCCTCTCGTTTTTTGTTCCAGGCCCTAAAATGATACGTAAAAAAGGAAAAAACGGCATGTATAAAAGACATGCCTCATGGTGGGGCCCACAGAGAACCAACCACTAGCCCGGTGGCTAGTGGCAAGGGGAGTAGCCAAACCGTTTCCCTCACTTCTTTACCCATGCTGCCACTCATTTAAAGTGGGTCCCACCTGATGGACGGATTGGATTATCCTGACGGTGTGGCGACATGGCCATTGAATAATCCAAATGGGAGGAGACCATGAGTTGAGACGTGTGCAAACAAAACTCGGCAATAACGAGGAAGGGAGCAAGGCGTACGACGCTTGACACGCAGTCACCTAGAAACTTCGCTGTCCGGGTACAATTTGGGAGGGAACGTCCACCCTCGATTCGCACGAAGGGCCACGCGTTGTGTATATACAATCTATGCTGTTTCTGACCCTTCATCTGGTATGGATGAAAGGTCAGCCAAAACTTTGGATGTTCTGAGGTGCGCCCTTGTTGCAATAAAGGGTAGGTGCCCTCTCTCGCAGTCGTTTCCTGTGTTGCAGTGCATCTGAGCGTTGAATCAGGCTGAGGTGGTGTGCTTGATAGGATCGCCTGATGGGTGAGACTTTTGGGGTATCCTTGAATCTACTACGTGGTGGGTCACCAACATATGAATGAGTTGAATCGTATAAAAGATAGCCTACATGTGTTGATTATTGGTCCCTTTAAAATGCATGATCAGACAATTGTAGATTTCCTCATTGTTGAATTAGATCCACTAGAACTCGTTTATGAGTAGGGATGAACGTTATGAGGTCGATCACCGTCTTCCTCAAGAGGGTAATTACTCTGAATTCATGGAGCTTCTCTGGACTCTCCACAGAGACTTCTCAAATCTATGAAAAAAAGTAAAAAAATAGAAATAAATTCTAATAAATTTAAAATTGATTAATTAATTCTAATAAACGAGTTCACAACCTTTTAAATAGAAATGCCAAGCAATGAGAGAGAAATCAGAAGCAAACTACAACTAAAACTCCTAGAATTCACGACTTACTATAAATAGTAAAATACTATTTATAAACGGTCGTTATGTCTACTAGTGCGCAAGGTTTTCGGTCAAAAATAGTAAGTTTCCTATCTGGCTTCACCAAACCGTTCTCCTAATTATTCTAAGGTCTTTTCATGCAACTCCTAAAGCCCGACGGATGAAAAGTTATAATCAAACTAAAACTTAGTATTTATAGTAACGACGAAATTAAAACAGGAAAATCACTGTCAATCCTTATTTTGCAAATCCGGCTTACGCAACACGGCTTAGAGGGGTTGGTTGGCTAAAGTAGCTTGTTCTATCCCAAAATCATATATTCTACACCCGATAACTCATTCTGGATTGTGAGATATGCCCGATCTAAGGTCCGACGGTTGAGATCACTTCTGTCATCGACTGACCCTTTTCTGATCCATCTTGGCCATGAAATTGTCCGCGACCCGCTCTACATCAGTTTAGGTACAAATTGATAGTAGATGTTGTAGTCTGAATGTCTTCAATTTGAATAGGAATAGGGGTATGATCGATTAATTAGACTGATCAATCAATCAAGTGAAACCCAAATTAAACAAATAGATCTCTAGACAGCTTTGGACAAGGCAGTCGATTGATCAACATAATTCGAAAAAATTAAGAAAACTCTTTGGATACTTTTGACCATGTTCAATTGATCGAATATAGGGGCTTGATTGATCGAGGACCTGCTCGATTGATTGATGTTTAGATCGACAACACATGTAGTTTTGTATAATTACGTGAATTGTTTCCTATTTCGGGTGTAACACCATTTATATATGAGTTTGTTTTAAAGAGAAGTTAGGATTTTTTAAAAGAATTTCGCATGTGTAAGTGCATCTAATTTCTTGTAATTCATTTTAATAGTGGGTTTGTTGGTCATTTTGTGCCGTGATTTTTTCCGTAAAGGTTTTCTCCATGTAAAATTGTGTATTCCTATGTATACTTTGTTACGTTTATCTTCTACCTTGTTACGTTTATCTTCAACTTGTTAGATTCAAATCAAAGATTTACTTTTGCAGCCTCTCAATAAATATCTTATATTCAGTTCAAGATCTTACAGAAAAAGATGGAGTTGGATGAATGGATCAATCCTCCACTAATTTTGACCAATCTTCAAAGATAGATTTAGTTTGCTCCTCCAATGATCTAGCAACATCAGAAAACTCGTCATTGGACGTGAGATCACTGGAGGGGAAGACTTCGATGATATCTCTGGATGGAGTGAGTTGAATCAGTTTCATTTATAAGGTTTCAGGCCGGGCCGGGTTACGTCAGGACCTTGACCAACTAAATTTCGGGCTTGGGCTGTGGGTCGGGTCTTAAGTGGGGCGTTGGGTGTACCCGGCCCGGTCAGACCCAGCTCATTGCCACCCTGGAGGTCAGAGATGTGGGCCAAAATAGATAAAATCATCATATGACTTGTTCATACGTCTACAAGTCAGTCTTATTGTATTAAATGTTATTCCTGAAATCTACCCTTTGTGTCAATTGCAACATCGTTGTCTTGAGCCGGTCCAGGAAGGGAAATTCCTTTTTGTTTATTACTCTGGCAACTTTTAAGAAACTTCATCCAAAAATGATTACGTTTAACTGATTGCACCATAAATTGTCCTCTACCTTGCAGATAACTTCCTACTAATCATGTGTTTGTGACATCCACTCCATCCAATAGGTTGGCCCCACCATGAGGATCATCTTGTGCCAAATTCAGCTCACTCCACTCATTAGGTGGACCACAACATCGAAAATAATATATAGCAGCTGATAAATAACAAAATACGGGTGTGGCCTGCCTGATGAGGGGACGGGTCTAATTTGGCTACTTGAGTTCATCCAAGAATCAAATCAAGCCAACAATTAGCTAAAATGTGTTTGCTCAAGCCACTAGCAAGTCAGAATTGTGCTGGGCTTAGGCCCAAAGCCCAGTTTAAAAACAATGTCGGTCCACCGTATTATTTACAGTGCATTATTTTATTACATTTGGTGCAACCAAACACAATGACTTGCTTAGTCTTTGATGGTAATTTACTTATGCCTCTAGCTTATCTTAGTTTCTACTCATTCAACAGGCATGTTTGATGACTGACATATTCATTAGCTTACAGGGTAGAAAATTATATTTGTTTTTCAGCGTCACATACGTATTTATCCCTCAAGTTTTATTCGGTTTATCCTTAATATCCATGGTTTATCATATAAGGCCCACCATTGAAATAAATTATTTATCATGTGTGGCTCACCTTCAATGTCTATCGCTCATCATGTAGAGTCCATCTTTGATGTTGACCATCCATTGTATGGGCCCCACCTTCAATGTGGGTCATCTATCATGTAGAGCCTGCTTTTGATGTGGGCAATTCATCATTAGGGGCTTACCTTTGATGTGGACAATCAATGGGTCGTCCATGAGATGTGGACTGCTCATCACGTGAGTCCTCTTTTAAACCATTCATCACATGGAGAGATAGGTTAAAAAAGAAGTTGAAATTTAAAAACAAAAATATAAAAACTTAAAGGAAAAGTGACTTCCATCATATAAGTTACTCTTTGTTGTGCTTATTAAATTAACTTAAAACGATAGCTTATTTACTTATGTAAGTTTTAAAAATTAATTGTTGGGATACCACCAAATAAGTTACTTTTTCTACTTATAACAGTAGATAACTAACTTCTCTAAGATGAGCAAATTGGCTTTAAGATAAATTATAGGTAACTTTTTTACTTAAAGTTAATCACTTTAGCTTAATAAGTAGAAACCAAGATAATTTACTTAAGGCATAAGTAGTGTTTACACCTATTTTTTATGCCATCCAATAGAAAACCACCATATAGTGACATTACATGTTTGGCACATACGGAAGACATACTCACATCTGAAGAGATGTTTGCTTGGTTAGCTCGCTCGACTTGACTTGAAAAAACTCGACTTGCCTCGGCTAGAAATTGGATTTAGCTAGAGTTGAGCTAGTTTTTGGAGCTTGAAAAAATTTTGAGCCGAGTTCGAGCTTGTCCAAGCTTGACTCAACTCGGATTGAACCTCAACTCGAATCGACTTAGATCGAATGAGTTCAGTGACTTGGTTGTTTTGATATTGATTTTGCTCGCCAAGTGTTTGATGAAATGACTCAACAAAATGTTGTTTCGGGTGCATATATTCTCCGCGGGATCAGCTAGTGGTGAGGAAGAAATGAATACGAAATTAATCATTACAAAAAAAAAAAAAAATCTTCATATTTTATGACTGCCCTCATATCTTGATTTTGATATAACTCGCCAAGTGTTTAATGAAATACTTATAAAGTGTCATTAATGTTTTGCATTCCATGAGAAATTGAAAATACGCTCTATGTGTTTGATAAAATGTTGAACAGGCTTAAACTCAGCTCGAACTAGCCTGAGTTGCTGAACGAATTGAGCTAAACTTCTAGAACTAACTTTTTGGCCAAATGGTCTAGTTAAACTTTCAGAACTAACTTTTTCGGTTCATCTCGCTCATCCTTATGGAATAAGGATCCTCCATCAAATTTGATGTCACGACTCATGATAATTTTTCATATAATCCGGTCATACAACCTATACCCTTTTACACAACCACCATAGCCAACAAAGATATAGTTTTTAGCCATTTGGTGTAGCTTATCTCTCTCAACTGATAGTACATTAGATTAAGCTTCACAACTAAACACATATAATCCCAAGCAGTCCATCTCCTGACCACTTTACACTTTCTTTGAAATGTTACAATTAATAATCATAGAAGGAGACTGATTCACCAAGTAACAAGTAATAACCTTTGTACACAATTCCTTACCTAACCTATGCTATTGTAAATAAAGGATGGCCAAAATTAGTTAGCAAATTCAATACGTAAGATTGGTAATTCTAAACAACATGACGGTTAAGGCCTATTGCTAATTTCCAAGTATTTTCATAGTGGTGATAGCTTGAATGTAAAAACAATCAATAATTAATTTGTTGCATTTTAAATTTCTTATACTTGAGAGGAAAATAGAAGAAGCAAAACATTACAATTTGCAATATTAAAAAATTGATTGCAATTGGTAAATATTTGAAACTTGTACTCTTTTTCCCCTTGTAAAAGGTTTCAATGTAGTTGCCCTGAAGTATAGCCAAAGCAATCCCAACCTACTGCTTTCTGTAGTGTGGTTTACCTGGGCTTTGGATCTACCTCATTTTTAGCCCATGCCTTAAAATGATCACGAAAAATTGGATGGATAGTGTGGATATAATATGTATCATGATGGAGCCTAAGGAGCTTGGTGACTCTGACACACCTTGGAGGCCAGTGGTGTGTGGCACACTGTGCAATCTCGCATAATTGCGTGATTTATTTTTTATTCCAATTGAGATAATATATATATTGGGTGTAATCGAAATTAGGGTGTGTTTAAGGTGTATCAGGGCTTTTTAAAAAGTTCATAAGGGTTCAAGGGCATAGCTAAGGTTTGAAGGAGATTCAAGGCTAGTTTGAATCGGTAAAATCATTTATCTCTTATAATTATACTTTTATAGTGCATTACTCGTCACTTTGTGCTATTGTTTTTTTTCACAAGTGTTTTTTCATATAAAAATCAGTTTGTTCTTGTTTGCGTTTGTTTTTGTGATTGTGTGTACTTTGCTTCTGCATTGCTTGATTCTATTTTGTCACGTGCTTCCGCAGCTCCCAAATGGTGCCTTTCCTTCTGCCCAGGTACACCCTTGTCCCGT
This sequence comes from Magnolia kwangsiensis, assembly GCA_037074715.1. Lineage (NCBI taxonomy): Eukaryota > Viridiplantae > Streptophyta > Magnoliopsida > Magnoliales > Magnoliaceae > Magnolia > Magnolia kwangsiensis. The sequence goes on from CM073582.1 coordinate 5,856,231, forward strand.
GTTTAAATATAACATTTCAACGTTCATTTAAGCACATGTCCAAGAATTAAAATTCAGGGAAAAAATACCAGTGGTAAATCCTACCCACACATCCAAATGGGTCCTTACTCCTAAATAAATAGAAAAAAAATAAATACATGACGTGATTCTGAATGGACCACTGTACAAAAACTAGACTAAGGAGATTGAATTATCCAAATTCTTCCCTCAAAATGTGGGCCATACCATGACGATCTCCTGGAACGAAAATTGGAGCAATCCACCCATCCATTGATGTTGATGATGTAGCCTGACCGATCGATTGGCCATCCTGGTTTTCGCCCTAGGTGAGCTATATCATGCGGCCCACCTTTGTAACGGGTTGGATGTTATATCAAAGAAACATGCTGGCGGGAAAGAAAACATTGCATATCAGTCAGGGTAAGGTCACCAGTTGAATCTCATACTTGCTCATGATTGGAATGGAAGAGCAGATATCAGCACTACTTGAATCTGCAACACTTGCAATTCCTTCTGTTGCTGTTTCCAAACTAGGATCCACTAGGATTGCAATTGTATCTGTCGCTGTTTGGAAACTTGAATCTACAGCAGTTGCATTTGTCTCAGTTTCCGTTGCATTACTTGAATCAGCTACACTTCCACTCCGATCAGATGAAATAAGATGCTGAAACGGATTCGGTGGCATGGGAATTTCTGCTCTCCCTTCCAACATCTTCACTACGTCGCTCATGACCGGTCTTGCCTCAGGCTGGCGTTGAACATGTTGTAAAATATTGATTTTAATAAAAAATATTTTAATAATAAAAAAGTTATTTTTTGAAAAACTTTTGGGGCTTTGGGAATAGTCCCACATGGGAAAGAGAAGAGAAAGAAAAGTGGTTTAAATGATAATAGTGGAGTACCATAATATTTGCCTACCTAGTCCGTGGACCATGGGACTTACGTGTTCCAGTGCGAACGCGCACGCGCACGCGCTCGCGCTCGCGCTCGCGCTCGGGCTCGGGCTCGGTCTCGGGCTCGGTCTCGGTCTCGGTGCGAGGGCGTGGGCATGTGAGGCAGTGTGGCTGTAGAGGCGCTAGTGGCGCACTTTGCACTTCGCACGTGCGCATCGTGTCGCAGAGGGTCGCTCCCTTCGCGAACCGCAGCGAGACGTGTGCGAGTCGCGGTGCGACTAGTGGCTAAGGCAGATGGTTGGTTGGACGAAAATCTAAAGGACTGAATGAGAGTCCCTTAGAATATATAGAGGGCTGAAAAAGAGCTGTTGCAGAAATTCTGTAACAGCTGTGCAATAAGTGCAGGGTCCAGCTGAAACTGCTGCATGGCTAGCCCCAACAGCTATAAAACGGCTAGCTGCTGTCTCACAACGGTCAGCATGCAGCAGCTTAATGGCCCATGCACAACGGTCAGAAAACGGCCATAAAACGGCTAGTTTTCTCAACAGCCAGAAAACGGTCATGGGATTTATTTCCCTGGACCATAACCCCCAGCCACCATAGCCTATAAAAGGAGGGCCTGGATAGGTTCCAAATCAATCTCAACTCACTCCATACGAATTCCAGAAAATAGCCTCACCACTCATATATTCTAAGTGTTATCCAGCAATACAGCAAGGTGTCAACCTTAGCTTGAAGAACAGACCAGCGGTGTGGTCTAGGACGGTTCAACCGAACCAGCAGGCTGAAGATTAGAACTTAATCGAGCAAACCACTTTTCTATTTTCTTCTTTTCTTATTTTTGGGATTTTCCTTTATATTGTAATACTGCCAGAAATAGTGAAATTGAGTTCCATTTGGTGGGCCTTCGTGTTAGCTGAACGCAGACCCACACCAGGCTCGTCGTATCCTAGAAGCAATTTGCCTGTAACCTATCAGCATACTCAATTTACTTGAGTTGGGGCAAATAACGCTTTAAGGACAGCGTTTTCAGACGTGCTTCAGCCTGTCCATATTATTTTCGGTTTCCATATTATACAGAAACTACATTAATCTGTATAAATTTCACAACAATCTTAAAGCGTTATTTCAAAAATGGAAGCCGATAGCGTTTCATCTATTAAATTGATGAATCAGGACTTGATACGTCTTGATCGGTTCGATGGAACCAATTTTACAAGATGGCAAGACAAGCTGAAATTTCTCCTGACGGCGCTGAAGATCTACTACATACTAGATCCAAATCTGCAAGCATTGCCTGAAGCAACCGACAAAGACACACCTGAGCAAGTGGCTGCCCGTGCTAAAAGAGCCGAAGACGAACTATTGTGTCGTGGACACATTCTGAACGCACTCTCCGACCGCCTGTACGATCTGTACCAACAGACATCATCAGCAAAGGAGATCTGGGCCGCACTGGAATTCAAGTACAAGGCTGAAGAAGAAGGGACCAACAAATTTCTCATCGCCAGGTATTTTGACTTCAGCATGGTAGATAATAAACCGCTGCTGCCCCAAATCCAAGAACTGCAGCTAATAGTAAACAAAATCAAAGCGATCAAAATCGATCTTCCTGAATCATTCCAAGTTGGGGCTATAATCGCTAAATTGCCACCAATGTGGAAAGACTATAGAAAGAAGTTGCTGCATAAAACCGAGGACTACACACTGGAACAAATCCAGAAACACCTAAGGATTGAGGAAGAATCCCGTAACCGCGATAAAAAGAATGATAACGGGAATGCCTCGTCCAAGGTACATGCAGTAGAAAACACCAATAACAAGAATCCCGAGAAAGATGATTCCCTAAAACCCAATAAAGGGAAATTCAAGAAAAACGCCCAAAAGAAGAACGGAAAGTTCAAAGGCCCATGCCATGTCTGTGGAAAAATCGGGCACTATGCTCGAGTATGCCGATATCGCAAATCTAAAAAAGAGGCAAGTGCAGTAGAAGAAGGCGATATCGTGGCTATGATCACTGAAGTGAATACCATCCAAGGCAAAGTTCCAGGCTGGTGGTATGATACTGCCGCTACAGTACATGTGTGCTACGACAAATCAGCCTTCAAAACCTATGAGGAATTGACCGATGGTCAAGAAGTCCAAATGGGTAATGAAGTCCGATCGAAGGTCGTCGGCAAAGGAACTGTCGAACTGATATTCACTTCTGGAAAGAAAGTGATTCTAACTAATGTACTGCACGTCCCAGACATGAGGCGAAACTTAGTTTCTGGGGATCTTCTGGGAAAACCAGGTATAAGGGTGGTATACGAGTCAGGAAAACTGATTCTATCCAAGAATGAGAATTTTGTTGGAAAGGGATATGCTTGTAACGGGATGGTTAAGTTTTCTCTGAATGAAAGTAGCACTTCTGCGTATATGGTTGAATCTGCTGGACTGTGGCATGATAGACTAGCCCATATAGGGTATAGTACTTTGAAGTTCATGGCTAAGAATGGTTTAATCTCATACACAGATAATGAAACTAGTAAATGTGAAGTGTGCATACAATCCAAAATGATGAAAAAACCTTTTCCAAGTGTTGAAAGATCGTCTCAAATTTTGGATCTTGTGCACAGTGATATCTGTGAGTTAAACGGCATTCTTACTCGTGGAGGTAAACGGTACTTCATAACCTTTATAGATGATTGCTCTAGATATGTGTATGTTTATCTATTAAAGAGCAAAGATGAAGCATTGAACATGTTTAAGATATATAAAGCAGAAGTAGAGAATCAACTAAGTAAGAAGATAAAAATTCTCCGTAGCGATCGAGGAGGAGAATACTTCTCGAATGAATTCGATTACTTCTGTGAAGAACATGGACTGGTACATCAATGTACAGCTCCATACACACCTCAACAAAACGGAATAGCTGAAAGGAAGAATAGAACATTAGTAGAAATGGTCAACTCAATGCTAATAAAAGCAAAGTTGCCACTAAATCTGTGGGGTGAGGCACTGCTTGCAGCATGCCATATAATAAACAGACTTCCGTCTAAAAAATATAAAGTATCTCCATATGAAACATGGAGAGGTAGAAAACCTAACCTAGGATATCTTAAAGTGTGGGGGTGTCTTGCATACTGCAGAACTCCTGACCCAAAAAGAACCAAGTTAGGACCAAGAGCTATTAAGTGCGCCTTCGTAGGGTATGCACAAAATAGTAAAGCTTATAGACTTCTAGACATGGAGTTTAATACAATTATAGAATCAAGAGACGTTGAATTCTTTGAGAACTCACTATCCTTGGAGTCAAAGGATAATGAAATTCAAACTCCTAATAGAGAACCAAATAGCACAGCTCCACATATAATGGAAGCTCCCACTGAACCTCGTAGGAGTCAAAGAACTAGAATAGAGAAGAGTTTTGGAGATGACTATATAGACTCACAACGCATCATTTTTCATCTGGTAGAAGCAGATAGAGAAAATGTTATAAGACGAATACCTATAGTAATGACTATAGAAGATGATCCTAAAACATATAAGGAAGCTGTATCCTCTAGAGACTCAGCTTTTTGGAAAGAAGCTATAAATGATGAAATGGAATCTATACTATCAAATCAAACATGGGAACTAGTAAACTTACCTCCAGGTTCTAGACCCATAGGTTGCAAATGGGTATTTAGGAAGAAATATCACACTGATGGGACTATCCAAACCTTTAAAGCTCGACTAGTAGCTAAGGGTTTTAGACAAAAAGAAGGGATAGACTACTTTGACACATACTCACCTGTAGCTAGGATAACATCCATTAGGATATTATTTGCGCTAGCTTCCATACATCATCTTCACATCCACCAAATGGATGTAAAAACTGCTTTCCTGAACGGTGACCTCAATGAGGAGGTATACATGGAACAACCTGAAGGTTTCGTTCTACCAGGAAATGAAAACAAAGTATGTAGATTAGTCAAATCGTTGTATGGATTAAAACAAGCACCTAAACAATGGCATGAGAAGTTTGATTCCAAAATACTATCTCATGGTTTCATGCATAATGTAGCTGATAAATGCATATATTCTAAAAAAGATGGTAGTCATATCATTATTATCTGTTTATATGTTGATGATATGTTAATAATAAGTAATAAAATGGAAGGTGTGACTGAAACAAAGAAGTTTCTTTCTTCCGTATTTAAAATGAAGGATCTTGGACAAGTTGATACCATCTTAGGTGTCAAAGTTAAAAAACATTGTGGGGGTTATGCTTTGTGTCAATCTCATTATATTGAGAAGATACTAAACAAGTTTAACCATCTAAATATAAAGGAAGCAAAAACCCCATTTGATCCAAGTATCAAACTAAAAGAAAATACTGGAAGAACAGTTGCACAATTAGAATATGCGAGTGCTATAGGAAGTCTTATGTATGCTATGCAATGCACTAGACCTGATATCGCATATGCTGTGAGTAAACTTAGTAGGTTTACTAGTAACCCCAGTAATGAACACTGGAATGCAATCAGTAGAGTCCTTGGTTACTTAAAAGCAACCAAAGACTTAGGACTATTTTATTCAGAGTTTCCTGCCGTATTGGAAGGATATACCGATGCGAGCTGGATATCGAGTGCAGGGGACAATAAGTCTACTACAGGGTGGGTATTCACCCTAGGAGGTGCTGCTGTATCTTGGGGATCCAAGAAACAGACTTGCATAACGCACTCGACTATGGAGTCTGAATTTATAGCCCTAGCTGCAACAGGCAAAGAGGCTGAGTGGCTAAGGGATCTTCTATTAGAAATTCCTTTTTGTGTAAAGCCTATATCGGCTGTATCACTACATTGTGATAGTGAAGCCACATTAGCTAGAGCCTATAGCGGTACTTATAATGGTAAGTCTAGACATATTAGTCTTCGACATGATTATGTCAGACAATTGATTCAAGATGGAATCATTGCTATTTCATATGTGAAATCAAGCAATAACCTGGCAGATCCTTTCACTAAACCTCTACCGAGAGAGGTAGTAAAGGCTACATCTAGAGGGATGGGGTTGAAACTCTTCAACCAAAGTTCCACCAGTGATGGTAACCCAACCTAAAATCAGAAAATCTCTAATCTTGGGTTTAATGGGTAAGAACAAGTCACTGATAAGTGGAAAGTTTTCAGCACTAAATTATATAACCTCATCCATAATAGATAAGTGCTGAGCGTTACGAAAGAGGGTTGAGTCTTAGAACTCTTAATGAATTCCAGTCTTTAGGACAAGTGTCTTATAGTAACGGAGACACTGGAAGGATTTCACCTATATGAACGTAGAGATGGTGCCGTCTCTCATGAGAGTTAAGAGTTTTCTCTCGGGATCGTTCACGAATTAGGATAAGCACATGGCCATTAATTGTGCTGAGCAAGATTGTGGGAACTCTAACAACACATAGCGAATATGTGTGTGGTTTCTCCAACTCTGTTATCTAGAAATAACTGGTTCAAAGCTGCGGCTACCAGTCATTTCGATAGAGTTTTGAGATACTTACACTAAGGGAAGATTAAAATCGAAAGATATCTTTCTTTATGCATATAAGCTAATTCTTCTGGCAGTATGTTTAACCGAGAAAATATTTTTATAAAAAATCAAGTGGGGGATTGTTGTAAAATATTGACTTTAATAAAAAATATTTTAATAATAAAAAAGTTATTTTTTGAAAAACTTTTGGGGCTTTGGGAATAGTCCCACATGGGAAAGAGAAGAGAAAGAAAAGTGGTTTAAATGATAATAGTGGAGTACCATAATATTTGCCTACCTAGTCCGTGGACCATGGGACTTGCGTGTTCCAGTGCGAAGCACTGGAACACCGCGCACGCGCACGCGCTCGCGCTCGCGCTCGGGCTCGGGCTCGGGCTCGGTCTCGGTCTCGGTCTCGGTCACGGTCACGGTCTCGGGCTCGGTGCGAGGGCGTGGGCATGTGAGGCAGTGTGGCTGTAGAGGCGCTAGTGGCGCACTTTGCACTTCGCACGTGCGCATCGTGTCGCAGAGGGTCGCTCCCTTCGCGAACCGCAGCGAGACGTGTGCGAGTCGCGGTGCGACTAGTGGCTAAGGCAGATGGTTGGTTGGACGAAAATCTAAAGGACTGAATGAGAGTCCCTTAGAATATATAGAGGGCTGAAAAAGAGCTGTTGCAGAAATTCTGTAACAGCTGTGCAATAAGTGCAGGGTCCAGCTGAAACTGCTGCATGGCTAGCCCCAACAGCTATAAAACGGCTAGCTGCTGTCTCACAACGGTCAGCATGCAGCAGCTTAATGGCCCATGCACAACGGTCAGAAAACGGCCATAAAACGGCTAGTTTTCTCAACAGCCAGAAAACGGTCATGGGATTTATTTCCCTGGACCATAACCCCCAGCCACCATAGCCTATAAAAGGAGGGCCTGGATAGGTTCCAAATCAATCTCAACTCACTCCATACGAATTCCAGAAAATAGCCTCACCACTCATATATTCTAAGTGTTATCCAGCAATACAGCAAGGTGTCAACCTTAGCTTGAAGAACAGACCAGCGGTGTGGTCTAGGACGGTTCAACCGAACCAGCAGGCTGAAGATTAGAACTTAATCGAGCAAACCACTTTTCTATTTTCTTCTTTTCTTATTTTTGGGATTTTCCTTTATATTGTAATACTGCCAGAAATAGTGAAATTGAGTTCCATTTGGTGGGCCTTCGTGTTAGCTGAACGCAGACCCACACCAGGCTCGTCGTATCCTAGAAGCAATTTGCCTGTAACCTATCAGCATACTCAATTTACTTGAGTTGGGGCAAATAACGCTTTAAGGACAGCGTTTTCAGACGTGCTTCAGCCTGTCCATATTATTTTCGGTTTCCATATTATACAGAAACTACATTAATCTGTATAAATTTCACAACAGAACACACCACAGAGCCACCATCACCATTTTTTCTGTTCTCTCTCCATCACCGCCGCTAATTCCACAAACACCAAACAACCCTGCCAATTCTCCATTCTCAAAACCCTTCCAAATCTGCACTGGAAACCACTCCTCATTTCCGCTCGGATCATCACCCGCGTGCCGCCGCCTCCCCACAATCTCAAACAATAAAATCCCAAAGCTATACACATCGCATTTATGGGTGATCGGATTCCGGCCCCAGATCTCTGGTGCTGCATAACCTGGTGTCCCCTTAAATTCGTTGTTGGTCACCAGCGATCGGTTCCCAGTGCATAGCTTCTTATCACCGTCATTCCGGTCCGTTTGAAACAAATGATGATCGTGAGGGCGATCGCAAGAATCACCAGTGAATTTAATATTGCTGCCCCTGTGTATTTACAAACGATAGATTATTGACACAGGGAAGGACGTGAGGTTCAGCACCTAACTGATCCGTGAACTTCTCTAAACCTCTCAGAGGGCTTGAATTCATGAGAAAAAAAGAAAATAGAAATAATTCTAAGAAATTCGAAATAATTTGATTCATGATGAAAAATGATATTAAGCTATGCGGGAAGCTTCGGAATTAAACTACAACTAAAACTCTTAAAATTTGCGATTTAATATAAATAGTAAACTTATTATTTATACTGTCGTGATTCCTACTAGTGTGCATGGTTTTCGGGCAAAAATAGTAAGTGTCCTAATTGCTGAATCATGACGTTCCCCTAATTATTCTAGGCACTTTTCATGTTGGACGCAACTCCTATAGCCCAATGGATGAAGAGTTATACAAAAACTAAAACTTACCATAAATAGTAAAAATGAAATAAAAACATGAATTTGATCATCAATCTAATGGTATTTCACAAATTTGACGTTGGAAACCTGGTGTAGTGAGGTTGTGTGGCTAAGGTAGTTCATCCTTCCCTAAAATCATATATGCTACGTTTGATAGCTCATTCCAGTTTGCGATAAATGTCCATTTTAAGTTCTGACGGTCCGGATCACTTCTGTTGTTGACCGGGTCTTTTTTGATCCATCTTGGCCATGAAACTATCCGCAACCTGCTCTATATCAATTATATGATACACACAAGAAAATGGTGAAAATTCCTTTTCTTGTGTGGAAATAATAATGATTCTTGATCGTGTTTGTTAAAGATTACTATTTATTTAATTTTTCAGTTCTATCAGAAGTCATTTGTTTCGATTCATAAGTAGTAGACAAACAAAGAAAGGGGTGGGAGTAACTTACTGAGCAAATAAAACTTCTTCAATGAACTTATTTTAACTGTGATGAGATAATTAATAAGGATTGGGATATGTGCAAAAATCCAAGATTTCATCTTTTCGCTCGGAGCATTAAGAGTCTTTTTTTTTTTTTTTTTTGCTTGAAATTTTCTTTTTTCTTTTGCTAGAGTAAGATTTTCCTTTTCTATATATGAGAATAAATGGTATACGATGATCTATGAGAATAAATGGCGTTCTTTTAATCGACCCAACAATGATGAAGATCGAGTTGATTCGACTTGACTTAATTAGGGTTGTACACGAACCAAGTTAGCTCGGTTAGCTCGCTTGACTCGACTCGAAAAAGCTTAATTCAACTCGGTTCGAAATTGAGTTCGAGCCAAGTCAAGTTGATTTTTTGAGCTAATAAAAAATTCGAACCGAGTTTGAGCTTACCCGAGCTCGACTCGATTCGGATCGAACCCTAACTCGAATCAAACTCGGATCGAACTAGTTTGGTGATTCAGTTACTTTGATATTGATGTTGCTCACCAAGTGTTTGATGAAATGACTCAATGAAGTGTCGATTGATGGCAATGAAGATACGTATATAAAATAAATACCCATTTTTCTTTATTTTAATGTTGTCCTACAAGGTGTTTGATGAAATACCTGTAAAACTGATGTTATTATTTTACATATAGTAAGAATTTGAAGGTGCAGTCCATGTGTTAGTGAAAATGCTGCACAGGTGAACTTGGCTTGATCTTAGCTTAAACTCGGCTCAAACTAGCCCGAGCTGCTGACCAAACCGAGCTGAGTCGAGTTGGAGCTGGGATCAGCTAGTGGCCGAGCCGAGTCGAGCCGTGCCAAGCTCGACTCAGTTCAACTCCTGTACACTCTACTCCACTTGAAGATTCGTACAAGTTTTTCTCAGTTTTTTTTTTTTTCAATATTATTTGATAGTTAAAAACTTGCAAATGGTATATAAATAGAGTTTCATCAATCTTTTTCTGAGTTTATTTTTTAGCGAGTTAAGATTTTCTCGAGCGACTGAGACTTCACCCGATTGAGTTTTTCTCTGAGTCTTGGTGAAATCTGGTCAAGTTGAGTCAACTTGATCGAGTCAAATTGGGTTTTTGGAGTTTTAAAACCTTAATTTGATTTAGTGGGGTCCACAGTGGGGCCGGCCGGCTGCACTCCCCATACCACCGCTATCAGATGATCCTAGCGTTTGGGATGAAAATGGACAATTATAACCAGTGGTCTGTATCTAGAGTTTAGCTAGCTCCTTCTGCAACATTCCAGCCGTTGATCACTTGGGTTGCCATGTAGATTATGGAAAAACATTCTTGGATCTACCCGGCTGTTGAATTTTCAGGTGGACCATACATTCATGGAAAACTGGATGGTTGGCATGTTGTTGTGCATATACATGTGTGTCCTAACTGATAATTCTCAAAAAGAGATCTAGACCGAGTGATCTACCGATTGTACTATCTGATACATGGCTTGGATGCTCAGTTGGACGGTTAGGATCATCTGATGGATGAGACTTTTGGGGGTATCCTTGAATCTACCATGAAGTGGGGTATCATATGAATGAATTGAATCGCTAAAAACGCAGCCCCACATGTATAGTTCATTGTGTCCCTTTAAAATGCATGATTAAACAATTATAGATTCCCTCATCACAGAATCAGATCCGCGAGAAACTCAGTCCCGCGTAGATCCACGGTGGATGTTGTGCATTCATCAGTTCGAGATCTTACCGACGGATGATTTGATCATTGTGTCTACTGATTTTGACCAATTTTCGAAGGGGTCGTTCTGAGATTGATGTCCAAAGATTCTGAGAATGTCTTCTGGGGGCTGTACACGCTTGCCGAATTGATCTTTAAATATTACTTTGGGGTTTCCATCGAATGATCCGCCAAGGTCAGAAAGCCCATTGTCTGACATGAGGTTACCGGAGGGAAAGACATTGATTGACATCTCTGGATGGAGTGAGTTGGAATCAGTTTCACCTACAAGGTTTGAAAAAATGGATCAGTGAAAAGAACTATTTAAGTAGGAAGCCGGATCTACTACAAAGCTTTGTAGGTAAAGCTACCGTATCATTTGTGGGTCCAGCATGATGTTTTCATGACATCCAACCCGTCCATCTTTAGCGTCCCCTCATACTTCCTTTAAGATCCAAAAATGGATTTTGACCATATTATCATTGAGGTACAGTAAAAATCTCTAAATGGATAGTAAGTTTCAAAAATTTCGAGGATAGCCATCTGACATACCTGTGAAACTTGGTTTTGTACTGAGCTTTTTTTCTTTTTCTTTTCTACTTAAAATTTAAATTTATCTAAATTTTGGGCTCATGTTATAAAATGATTTGATAAAATATGGATTTCTCACAAACACCTTAAGTGGACCTCATAGTATTTATCACAAACACCCGAGTCCATAGCTCAACTGGCAGACTGAGTGCATACTTTGTTTCAACACTTGAGGTCTTAGTATCAATCCCTAGCAGGGCTGGGTAACATGGACTGTTTGTACTAACAGGCAAACAAAAAAAATTAATAAATGGTAACATTCTACGCAAAAGAACCAGGGCTAATTTTGTCCCAATCTTTTTTTTTTTTTAAGTGTCAGGTGATTAGGTAAGACCTTATATAGGACATTTATTTAATCCTTCTTGTATACGAAGAATTTGGAAATACCATAATGCTTTTTTAGTCAAAATCCCGTTCAAAAATTATAATAAGAGTATTCAAATTTCCATTGACTTGTCTTTTATACTAGTGAAAGTCTTCGCTATAAGATTAGCTGTATGCATGCATCACATGGGAGCAGATAGGCTCTTACCCGGGTAACACTTTAGCGGGTGTTATCCTTACCATGTGGCCCCGCCTTGATGAATGTATTGTATATCCAGGCCACCCATCTGTTTTCACTATTCAAAAACTTAAGCCATTCCAAATCTCAGGCCCTAGGGGTTTTCTACCAAGCTGATATTTTGTATTTTTCTTTTATCCGGGTCTGTTTGACCTTATCATCGGTTTGGATGGAAAATAAATATTACAGATTTTCTTACAGTGGCCCCAATAAATTTCTTAAACATCTCAGATTTTCTTAAAGTGGCCCCGGTGAGTTTCACCACTGTTTCCTGTGGTGTGGTTTACTTGAGATTTAAAAACATCATGTAACTAGTTGAGAAAATGGATGGACAACAGGGATATACAATACATCCATCAACGTGGGCCCCACTCGGTGATGGTAATAATATTTGTTGAGGTTAAAATCTGGTCGGCCCTCTCTCCACGTCGCCCTTTACGTGCTGTCCCTGAAACCTACACTAAGAAAACGGACAAAGGTGACCCTGGCTAAGCCGGGGACCCTCCGATGCCTAAGTCAGGTCAAGGGAATCAGGGTCTAGGTAGAGAGTAGAGGAAGAGAGCTCGATATTGCGTACCTATAAATATGGCGTGATGTGCTATTTATACTTACCTGTGAGATGGTCCGGATCTGATAATCTAGGCACAATCAGGGAGATTTCCAGATCGTGGAGATACCGTCCGCAATCTATTGATCGTTTAATGTATCCGGCGAGTAGTGCGTATCTGCGAGCGAAGTTATCGGCCACGTTCGGTTGTGGCAGTTTCCATGTTTGACGAACGAGGTATGCGCCTCTGAATATCGGCTCGGCTCGGCTCATCCGACCACAGAGTAAAGGACTATTCGGCTCGGCCCATCCGACCACGGAGTAAAGAGTCCAGCATCTAGTACTGTCTGATCCGTTCTGTTAAGCCGGTCCCATCGTAGTCGGTCTGGCTGGTCGTGTCGAGCGGAGTGCGGTTACGGTATGGCAGGTCACCCGGTCAGAATATGAGGACTGTCCCGAGCTGCACCTCAGCCGTGTCGGTTGCTCGGACGGATTGCGTCTCGAAACAGGTCAGGACAGTCACGCCTCGGCTCTGCTTGTCGATCGGACCAGCGTTGTATCGTGAGCTCAAATTTTTCATAACAGAGGTCCCCTACTCTTCGAGTTTACTTGCAGGCTCGACGAGTACTTATGTAGGAAATCTTCTGCCCTTATTGCAATGATGACGAGTCTCGAATTGTGCGCGTGTTGGTCGCCTTAGTTAACGCGTGGCGACGGTTACGATCCCGAATCTCCTCTCAGCCTATGTGAGGTTGCCACGCAGGCCTAAGGAGGCGTGTACGTGACAACTCCGACTGCTGGGACGTCGCTTCGCATATCGAGGCACATTACCCGATGTCAGAGCCGTACTAACGGTTCAGTACTCCTCCAATGTGGTGCGGCCATGTGTGCTCGGAGATCGGCTCATGCCGATTCGACCGCTGCCATTAAGGCTCTCCATCAATGCAGAATTCCTTCGTCACCTATATAAGGCGCCCCGAACTTTCGTTCGTCACTTTACATTCTGAATCAGAAGAGCATACCGGAGGAGGTCATTTCCGACGAGGCGTGCGTGTCTGAATTTAAAATTTCTGGCGAGCGATTCCGATCGATCTCTCTTTTCCGGTAAAAGGAGATTTTCGGCAATCACCCGGTGAGTTTCCTTCATTATTCTTCATCTTTCTTTGCATTATGTCTTCCGACCTCGAGATGGTTCGTAAATATGGCGATGACTTCGAGCCGGGGAATTTTGAAAGTGGGAGTAGGGCCTTCGAAGGCCCTTTCGAGACCACTCTCCCATACGCCCTGCCTCGAAGGTAAAAGATGTTGGCCTCTAAAACCAAGCGGCTCAGCAAGAAGACGCCCACCCGAGCCTACTGAGTCGAAACCACTGCCACCACCGAAATGTCTGCGAATTTACGCGCTGCGGAGGTAGTCCTAGGAGATTCTGTTATGTCGAAATCTCAGATGGAGCGGGTTCGAACGGAATTCCAAATCCTTGACTCCGTTCAGATTAGGGCCCCTGGGCTTATGGACGCGGCTGGTGCTCTGGCCGAAGGGAAAGTTGCTATCTTCCTTTGTGCGCTGCAGTGCGGGGTCCGGCTCCCACTCCACCCCTTTATCAGGAAGGTTGTGGCTCACCTTAGACTGGCTCCAGGGCAATTTATTCCGAACGTCTGGAGGGTGATGATTTCCGCCTACATTATCTGGAGACAAGTTGGGAACTCCGAGCTGACCCCAGAGGAATTGTTGAGTCTGTACTTGGTTAAGCATGATAGCAATGATCCATGGTACTATTTTGCGACTCGAGGGAGCAAAGGGTAGGGACTGGTGATGAACTTGCCGACCTCCAATAAGGACTGAAAAAATAAGTGGTTCTGGGTGGCAGGCGAATGGGAGGCACCACCAGCCGAGCTAAGGACCTCAACGGCTCGTATTCCGACCCGTTTTACAACACCAGGTCGGACTTCATCTAATATCCGAGTTACATTACTGCCTTGGTTTTCACATGTTTTAATTGAAACATTTCCTTTTGCATCTTTCACAAACGTGTTGCCGCTCCTTGACTCGGATCAGAAGAACCGCATTGCGAAGGCCAGAGCACGGTCGGAGATGCTTCGCTCCTGGACTGATCTGATCACCACGGCTAACCTTCACTGGTCCGGGCTTTACAAGTCTCAGCTTTTGCTCACATCCCTCAGTAAGAAGTCCTAATCTTTTTGATGAACTTCGCTTTGGTGATTTAGTAGCTGATAGTCTTTTTCCTTCGCAGGCATGACCGAAGCGTCTGGCGCTTGGAAGAAGAAAGAAGCTCCGACAGCAGCGGAGTTGCTGAAGGAAGTCCCTTGAGTGAAAATCACTCTGAAGAAGCCAGTTTCCCCTCTCGTGGGGGAATCTTCCGCGGCGCCGACCTCAACAGTCCCATCTCCGAGACCAGTCGGCTCTGCCTCTGCGGTACCGACCCCAGCGCGCCCTATTACTGTCGCGGCTCCTTCGACAGTCTTGCGCCCAGTGATATCTCCCCCTCCGGGGCTCGTCCGAACGACCGTGGCCGACACTTCGGTCGTTCCGAGCACTGTTTCTTGTGCTCCTGTTGTCGTCGCTCCCCCCACCGCGGAGGCTCCTCCCGCAATCCCCGAGTCCCCCGTCGCTATCCTTTCTTCCTCCGAACGGGAGGAAGCCATTAGAATGGCCGACAATATTCTTTCCCTCCCTCCCTCCCCCCGAGGTCGGGGGAGATGTCCACGCTGAGGGTTAAAACTTGGCCAACAACAGGGTAGGGGTCGAGGGGGCTGCGGCCTCAGCCAAGGTGGGCACGAGCGGTGAGAGGTTCGAGCCGGGCTATCATATGGCGTGCTTGGCTCCGCGGGCTGTCAAGCATGCTAAGGAGGAGAATATTGCTCGGAACCTTGACCGGTCGGAAGGCGGCTTTCTGAACGACTTCTCCTCCGTGTGCTACACGGTATATCTACGAGAGGATTCTCCCTTTTATATCGTTATATTTATATTTTTTAGATTTTGACCTTTGTTTCGTGTTTAGGCTGTCCCGGTATTGCTTTCGATTCTGCAGATAGTGCGCGAGCATCGGAAGAGGGAGGCGGAGTTCAAGGCTCTCCAGGCTGAGACGGCGACTTTAAAGTCCGAGCAGATCGAGCTACGCCGGCAGCTTTAGGGCGAGATGGCTAGGGCGAGCCGATTGCAGGGAGTCATCATCGACCTGGAGGCCAGGGACCTGCACGTGCAGGAGAGGGAAGATAACCTTAAGGCAGGTGGCGAAGCAGCGACCACCGAGCTGACCCGCGTCAGATCCCACTCGAACTCCTTGGCCATGGAGGCTGCTCGACTGGGTGAAGCCTTGGAGCGTTCTAAGGCCGAGGTGGTTGAAGAACGGGCCCGAGCCATTGCCAAGTCTGTGGAGGCTCAGCGGGTTAAGGATGAGACTTCTTTAGCTGTGGCAGTTGCCGCTGCAGTTGAAGACTTCAAAACCTCCAAGGAGAGGGACGCCAAGGTAGTGACGTTTACAACCGCGGCTTCGACGCTTGTATCGAAGCGGTCTTGGGTTTATACCCAGACCTTGACCTTGATCCTCTTTTGCCTGAGGACCCTGAAGACGCCCCCGCCGAAGCCCCCCAGTCGGATCAAGCTCCTGATGCCCAAGCACCTCCTCCAGCGTGAAGGCCTTGTCTTCTTTTTTTTTTTAAATCTTTGGACTGTTGACATTAATTTTTTTATGTTGATGTACTTTTAACTCCTCCAGGGATTTAATGAGAAACATTCATTTGGACTTAGTTTATTTTTTACTGGCAATGTCGTTTTGTGACTGAGCTGACTTCTTTGCAGGTCTGTCCCTTTGATTATTGCTTAATCTGTTTTCGGCCCAAGTCTTAGTTGGGTCCGATCTTTTGGAGTGCTCGGTTCGTCGCTTATCTGGTGAGAGCTTTTCATTGTCGTATATCGAGCCGAATACTCCACTGGAGAGTCAGATTATGATTAGGCTTTTTCCTTCAAAGGGATGCCTTGTCGATCTTTGTAGGATTAGGTTCCGACCCCTTGGGGGTCGGACCATTAGGTCATGCTCGTACTAACAAGACAGTTGAGTAAACATCAGAGGCCGAATTGGAATTTTTATTAAGCCTTAAAGGTTAGTCGCTCGGAGGCATACACTTTATTATAAGTCTTAAAGGCTAATTCCTCATGGGTAGTAGATCTTCAGATGTTCAGCATTTCAGAGATGAGGGAGCTGGCGGCCTTCAAAGTCTTCCAGGTGGTACGAGCACGGTTTGACAGATCTGACCCACGATATGATCCTTCCTAGTTGGGTCCGAGTACTCCTGCTCTTGGCTCGGCCGTATTCTAGAAGACCCGTCGGAGGACTAAGTCCCCTGGGTGGAAGCGCCTGACTTTGACCTTAGAATTGTAGAAACATGCCACCTACTGATGCTGAGCCGCCGTTTGGATCTTGAAAACATCTCTGAGTTCTTCGAGCAAATCCAGATTAGCGGTGATCTGCTCGGAATTTTGATTTTCTTCAAATCTCCTTACCCGCGCCGTTGGGAGCCCGATTTCCACTGGCACCATTGCCTCCGAGCCATAGGATAACGAAAATGGGGTCTCACCCGTTGAAGTTTGTGCTATGGTCATGTAGGCCCAGAGGACGAGGGGGAGCTCCTTGGCCCAACTTCCCTTTGCTTTTTCGAGCTTTGTCTTGAGGTGATGCTTGATGATTTTATTGACTGCTTCAACCTTCCCGTTTTATTGCAGGTGCCGAGGCGATGAATAGGCGTTCACGATACCAAGTCTCCTGCACATACCGCAGAACTTGTCATTATCGAACTGACAGCCGTTGTCAGAAACGATGGTACGTGGGATTCCGAACCGACAGATGATATTTTTCCACACAAAGTCGATCACTTTCTACTCGGTGATCTTGGTGACTGGCTCGGCCTCAGCCCACTTAGTGAAATAGTCGGCTGCAACTATGACAAACTTGACCTGTCCCTTCCCTGTAAGCAAAGGACCGATGATGTCGATCCCCCATTGGGCGAACGGCTAGGGCCCGCTCATGGGAGTCATTTCTTCTGCCGGTTGCCTCGGCACAGCCGGAAGCGCTGACACTTGTCGTACTTCCGAACAAAGTCCTTCGAATCCTGCTTAAGAGTGGGCCAGAAATACCCTTGGCGAAGTATCTTTATGGTGAGGGCTCGGCTGCCAGAATGGTTCCCGCAAATTCCCTCGTGAGTCTCTCGAATCACGTAGTCGGCCTCGTCCGGTCGGAGGCATATAAGGTAAGGCTAAGAATACCCTTTCTTATACAGCACTCCGTCCAATATGATGTACCGAGCTGCCCTGACTCTGAGTCGCCTTGCCTCTAACTTGTCCGAGGAAATTTCGCCGAATGAAAACTAATTGAAGATCGGATCCATCCAACTAGGAATAGACTGGACGGGGTTGATCTTCTCCGTCTGACCGATAATCGGATGCTCAACAAACTCGACGGGAACAAAACGCGAGATTTTTCCTTCGGAGGCCGAGGCGAGTCTTGCTAGGGCATCAGCCCAAGAGTTCTTGACTCTAGGGATCTACCAGATAGTACAACTCCAAAACTTCTCGATTAATTTTCTCACTTTTTCGAGGTAAGCGATCATTCTGACCTCTTTAGCTTCGTACTCCAAAGAGATGTGGTTTACCACCAGTTGCGAGTCGCACCGGACTTACAGGGTCTGAACACCTAAGCTCGCTGCCAGCGTGAGCCCAGCTAACAACGCTTCATACTCGGCCTCATTGTTTGAAGCTTCGAATCCGAGTCTGACTTCGTATTGGATTGTCGTTGAATCATGGGCGACCAGGACAATCCCGGCTCCTGCCCCTTTAATGTTGGAAGACCCATCAACATAAAGGACCCATCCCGGATCCGACGCTGCCTCTTTGTCGCTCAACGGGACGGGTGGCGTCATCTCAACTTCCTCACTGATCTGTTCCTCACTCGGAGCCGTAAACTCGGCGATGAAATCGGCTACTGTTTGACCCTTGATTGCCACCCTAGGACGGAACTGAATGCCAAACTCTCCAAGCTCTAAAGCCCACTTGGTGATCCGACCCGAAATCTCGGGTCTCTAGAGGACTTGCCTCAGCGGAGAGTCGGTTAACACAATGATAGAATGGGCCTGGAAGTATAGCCGCAATCTTCTGGCCGAGACGACGAGGCAGAATGCCAGCTTTTCTAAGGACTAGTATCCCGTTTCTGCTAGTACCATGGCTTTACTTACATAGTACACGGGGTACTGTTTGCTTCCAACTTCTCCGATCAGAGCCGAGCTGACAGCTGAAGTCGAAACCACGAGGTAGAGGAATAAGGGGTCCCCTTCTTCAGGTTTGGATAAGAGAGGCGGCGATTCTAAGTACTTTTTCAACTGCTGGAAAGCTTGCTCGCACTCTGGCATCCACTCCGCCCTGTTTTGGCCCTTCAACTACTGGAAGAAGGGAATGCATTTATCTGTAGCCCTGGAAATGAAGCGTCCGAGGGTGGAAACTCTTCCTGTGAGACACTGTATCTCCTTTAAAGTCCGAGGCGAATTCATGTCGAGGAGGGCCTTGATTTTATTCGGGTTGGCCTCAATCCCTCGCTAGCTGACTTGAAAGCCAAGAAACTTCCCTGACTCAACTCCGAACGGACACTTGGCAGGGTTAAACTTCATCTGATACTCTCGGAGGACGTTGAACGTCTCTTCAAGATCAGCAAGATGGTCGGAGGCTTTGATACTTTTTATTAGCATGTTGTCCACATACACCTCCAAGGTGTGCCCGATCTGTTTGGCGAACATCTAATTCACCAGCCTCTGGTATGTTGCCCCAGCATTTTTCAGGCCAAATGGCATGACCTAGTAACAGTAGAGTCTTCTGTCCGTGACAAAGGTCGTCTTCTGTTTGTCTGGGGGATATATAACGAACTGGTTATACCTGGAATAAGCGTCCAGGAACGAGAGTAGATCATGTCCGGCTGTGCTGTCCACTAGTTGGTCGATCCGAGGCAAAGGGAAGCTATCTTTAGGGCACGCCTTATTCAGATCGAAGTAGTTTACACATACCTGTCACTTCTCATTGAATTTCCTGACGAGAACAACATTTGCTATCCAGTCAGGGTAATATACTTTTTCTATGAAACCCGCATCGAGCAGGACAGAGACCTCCTCGGCAATGGATTTATATCGTTCGACGTCAAACGGCCTTCTCTTTTGCTTAACCGACTTATGATCTGGGTCCACGTTCAACCTATGAACCAACACGTCAGGAGAGATCCTTGGCATATCCGCATGTGACCATGCGAAAATATCGCGAGCTGCCTCAAGAAGGCTAATAGTTCGTTCCTCCGCTCGAAATTCAATAATGACCCGAGCTGGACAGTCTTGCCCGGGTCTGATTCATCGAGAGGGACTTTTTATAGATCCTCGACAGATGAACTTTCTGCTGGTCGTCGGGGATCCAAGGCGTCCACGAAGAGAGCCTGTTTAGCGGCTCCTTTCTTAACCGCTATAATATAACATCTTCAGGCATCGCGTTGGTCGCCTCGGAGATAGTCGATCCCTCCTTCAGCTGGGAACTTCATCATCAGATGGTAAGTTGAGACGACCGCTCTCATTGCATTGATGGAGGGTCGGCCAAGGATTACATTGTGGACTGATGGAACATTGACAACTAAAAAGTCCACCAGAACTGTGACTTGATGTTGCCCTTCTCCCGCTGTTACTGAGAGGGAGATAGCTCATTCAGAGATTACTCTCTCCTGCAAAGTCGTGCAAGGGAGTCTTCACGGGTCGGAGCCGAGACCGTGAAATTTTTATCTTTTCGAACGCCTCGAAATACATAACATCAGTCGAACTCCTGGTGTCGACCAAGATGCGGAACACCTTGTGATTCGCTATGGTCGTAGTAACCATCAGCGCATCATCGTATGGGTGCTAGATCCCGTGTGTATCGTCTTCCGTGAAAGTCAGGCTGCACGGTGCGACTTGGAGTTCCTTGTTGGGATATTCGGCCAAATGGACGTGGTGCTCCGGCTCGGATCTCCGGGAATGGGCTTTTTGAGCCCTGTTTAAATTCCCTCCCCCCAGTTGAACCCCCAAAGATGGTACGAATTTCGGCTGATTTTTCTGGGGAGTTGTTCGGCTGTCCTCGCGGTCGATCTTCTCTTTGATCGGACTTCTCTTTCTTAGTGTAACGACACAGATGTCCTTTACGGATGAGGGACTCCATCTCGTCTTTCAGGACCACGCAGTCGTCCGTGTTATGCCCATGATTTTGGTGGAAGCGGCAGAATTTTCGCTTGTCCCGTTGCTCGGGGTCAGCCCTCATGCAGACTGGCCAATTAAGTAGCCTGTCTCCTCGGATATCTAGCAAAATCTGCTCGGCAGATGTGTTGAGAGGAGTATAAGAACGAAATTTCTCCTCTGGCCTACGAGTCAGTCAACAATCGCGGGGAGCGCGATCATCGGTTCCTTTGTCGTTCGGCTGGGAGTCTTCGTTCCTCGGCCTCTTCCCTTTATTTTCCGAGTCTGCGACTTGTATTCCTTTATGGGCGTTAGTGAACTCCTTGGCGTTGGTGTACTTTTGAGCCTTCGCCATGAAGTCCGCTAGCATTTTCGAGAGATTTTTGTTGATGGAGAAGGCGAACTTTCCTTCCTTCAATCCGCTCAGGATGTCAGCAAGAGTCATCTTATCATCATAGTCTTCGACATGCAACGCCTCTTCATTGAAACGGGCGATGTAGTCTTTTAACGACTCCTTCGAAGCATGCTTGATGGTAAGCAGGTGGGTGTTAGGTTTCCGACTTCTCTTACCACTTATAAATTGTGTAAGGAATAGTCGGCTTAGTTCTGCAAAGGAGCCTACGGAGTTTGGCTTGAGCTGGCGATACCAAATCCTAGCGGATCCTGTGAGGCTGATGAAAAACCCCCTACACATCATTGTGTCTGTTGCAGTCTAGATCTGCATCCATGATCGATAGGACTCCAGGTGTTCGGATGGATCCCCAAATCCTGAATACTGGATGACGGGACGCATCCGAAACCTCCGCGGCATCACTTTAGCCATGATGGCTGGGGTGAAGGGAGGCTCGGTCTCTTCCATCATCGCCTAGATCGTGGCTGGGACTATCGATTATCGCTGCTTCTTCTCTAATGTCAGGAACTTGTCCTTCAACTCCACAAATCGTGCCTCCCATGGGTCCCTATTTTTCGCGACGACCTCTGGGGTGTCATCGACCTCTGGTGTTCTCCCTTCTCTCCTCCGTTCTAACTGATGACAGAGGTCTGTGGGCGGCAGAGCAGATGTAGCAGAATGAATGGTTGTGAGAACCCGGGTAGCGGTATTCCGTGCGGATCCCTCTACATGCACCGCAGGAGGGTTTTGTCCTGAACACGGCACCCCTGAATACTGGGGGCTTCAAGTCTCACACTCCTTGGCGCAGAGCGGGTCTCCACGAACAGTCCCACCGGTTCGAGAACAGGCTGTTCCTGAACCGGACGTGACTCTGGTTCCCTCTGCTGCTTCATTCTGTTGATCTCGTCGCTCAGGGCCTGTATCTCGTTCTGCATGGCACTGTATTTATCCGACCGGTTACGAGAACGTTGAGAAGGTCCTGGTGCATACTCGGCATGAAGTGTTGATGATGACCGAGCCTGCTCTCTTGGTACCGGTTCCACAACTACAGCTTTCTTCTTCCTCGCCATTGCTTAGGTGAATGAGAACCTGACTTCTAGTTTCAGGTTCCCACAGACGGCGCCAAAAAATATTGAGGTTAAAATCTGGTCGGCCCTCTCTCCACGTCGCCCTCTACGTGCTGTCCCTGAAACTTGCACCAATAAAACGGGCAAAGGTGACCCTGGCTTAGCCGGGGGACCCTTCGATGCCTAAGTCAGGTCAAGGGAATCGGGATCTAGGTAGAGAGTAGAGGAAGAGAGCTCGATATTGCGTACCTGTAGATATGACGTGATGTGCTATTTATACTTGCCTGTGAGATGGTCCGGATCTGATAATCTCGGCACAATCAGGGGGATTCCCGGATCGTGGAGATACCGTCTGCAATCTATTGATCGTGTAGCGTATCCAGCGAGTAGTGCGTATCTGCGAGCGAAGTTATCGGCTACGTTTGGTTGTGGCAGTTTCCATGTTTGGCGAACGAGGTATGCGCCTCTGAATACCGACTCGGCTCAGCTCATCCAACCACAGAGTAAAGGACTATTTGGCTCGGCCCATCCGACCACAGAGTGAAGAGTCCAGCATCTAGTACTGTCTGATCCATCCTGTTAAGCCGGTCTCATCGTAGTCGGCCTGTCTGGTCGTGTCGAGCGGAGTACGGTTACGGTATGACAGGTCACCCGGTCGGAATATGAGGACTGTCCCGAGTTGCACCTCAGCCGTATCGGCTGCTCGGACGTGTTGCGTCTCGAAACAGGTCGGGATAGTCACGCCTCGGCTCCACCTGGCGATCGGGCCAGCGTTGGATCGTGAGCTCGGATTTCTCATAACAATATTCATTAAGGTCTTACCCAGGTAAGACCTAATCCGCGGGAATGGACCCGAGGGGCACCCGAAAAGTTCTGTGGGCCCCACCGTGTTTTTATCTGTGCCGTCCGTCCATTTTACCGGCTCATTTTAGGGCATGATCGAAAAAATAGGTAGATCGAAATCTTAGGTGGCCACATCATATGAAACAGTGGTGATTGAACGCTTCTGGGCCACAAAATTTCGGATCAAGCTGACACGTGTGTTTTCCTTTCATCCATGTGTCCGTGACCTCAGGTTAGATGACAAATAAACATTATAGTGGGCCCCAGGAAATTTTTAACGGTCGGCGTCAAACGACCAGTCTTTTTCTGTGGTGTGGTCCACCTGAGATTTGGACCTGCCTCATTTTTTAGGCTGTTGCGATAAAATGAGCTGGCAAGATGGATGGACAGTGTGGATAAAACACATACATCATGGTGAGACCCATAAAGCTTTCCAGTAGCACAATGCATCCACGTGGGTGATGTGTCCTACACTATACAATCAAAGTCTTCTGCAAATATCTCTTTGATTGGACGATCTTGACCTTTCAACACGTCACCTAGATATTCACCGTGAAGAGCACCAGTGAAACAACCGTCCACATTCAACTGAATAGGGCCCTAGATTAAATGGATGGTGGGTAGCCCTCTGGAACCATTGGATATTACCTAGATTTGGGCGAGGCTTAGACCTACTAGCTTGGCCTGTGGGCTGGGCTTGGGTTGGCATGGATGGCCTTATCAGGGTTCGGTCAGGTCTGAGCACAAACAATTTTTAGGCTTGGGCCTGTGTACAAGGTCCATGCAGGACTTGGGTTGAGACGGGGCATTGGGTGTTAACTGTTGAGCTGATCCGGCCCATTTCCACCCCCATAGTTCAGAGAAGTGGACCAAAATATATGAAATCATCATATGATGTCTTTAACGTGAAATCTACTCTTTATTTGATTTGAAACGTTGCTTTAAGAAATGAAAATTTCTCTTCGTTTATTATTCAGGAAATTTCATTGGGAAGTGCTCCTATCCAACTGGCTGCACCACAGGTTGCTATTCGCCCAGCAGATAATAACTTCTAACCAATCATGTGCATATGACATCCAACCCACCCAATAGGTTGGCCCCACCACGAGGATCATCTTGGGCAAAAATCAGCTCCCTCCAGTCATTAGGTGGGCCACACCATAGCAGCTGATAAATAACAAAATATAAGTGTGGACGGACATGGTGAGATTTGATCGGACCATGCGCCACAATTGATAAATACCAAAATATAAGTATGGTTGGATGTGAGGAGATTTGATTGGGCAATGTGCTGCAATTAATATAAATAAGAAAATATAGGTGTCGAGGTAGTGAGATTTGATTGAGCCACGAGCCACATGTAATAAATAACACAGTATAGGTGTGGGATTATCGGTCTTAATAGTCTAAGTTAATAGAAATAAGAATTTGATACATGGTGCATCTACGCTTATACCTATCTTCATCATCAATCTTTGAGTGATTTGTAATTTTAACGATCAGGATTGTGAGATGATCTGTGTATTCGATCCGGATGGACATCACGTGCACTTGTTTCAAACCGCACAACTTCATGGGATGTGATGCGTGCCCTTAAAATATTTCAGATTGTGTCTGGGTCCAACCCTGTCCTGTACATGCCATCCAATCCATTCAGAAAATGCATCCAAATTGCATGAATGGACATCACAAAAATCAGAACATACGAAACTGAGGTGGGCTACACCACACGATTTTATAGGTTATATGCATGTGTGGCCTACGAGAGTTTCGTATCATCCTAACTTTTGGGCTCAAGAAGAAGATGAAGGGATTCACATGATGGACGGGGTGGATGTCATGCATGAAACCAGCCTTCCTGATCATATCTCCAAGAAAGGATCTCTTATGGAGAGAGAGCAGAACAGATATCGATTTGGGGTGCATCCAAACGGCCCCCATCCATTTGAATTCAAAGCATAGGCAATATACGTAGTGCTGTACTGAATTATACCAGCTTACCTCAAGGAAAACTTCTCATCCGGCCATGGACATCTTTGTACGGAGGATATTGGATCCTAAAAAGGATAGGAGAGAGAAAATGGGCAGTGTTGATTCAAAAATCTGGTCGGCTCTCCCTTCGCGTCTTCAAGATCCTGCAGGTATGATAAGTATAATGCAAAGAAAGGAAATATGTAAGGCAATAGGTGTTTGAAATTTTCTTTATTAAATTGCCGTGTGGAAAAAGTCTAACAATTCAAGACGTATTTGGTGAATGTCATTAAAGTGGACTAGTGGGATAGACTTTTCAGAATCCGTGCAGAACTTGGAGTGTATTCCTTAAATACTTTATTTCATACTGATAGCCATTCAAAGCTAGATCGACGGTTTAGATTATCCTGATGGTGTGGCGACATGGGCTCATGAGTTGTGACATGTGCAAACGAAATTTTTTCATCCAGGTCTGTGTAATCTTATCAACATATTGGATGGAAAATAAATCGTTTCCATAGGCACTTACGGATGTTTTAACTATAAAAATTATTGTCTTACTGCTATTTATGGTGTGGTCCACTTGAGCTTTAGATATGACTCATTTTTGAGTTCATGTCATAAATTGATCTCTCCAAATAGAGGAGCGGTGTGGATGTAATAAATACATCATCTTGAGGCCACGCAACTTTGATCTCATTTGGACCGTTTGTGCAACTCGGAGACGGAGAGGAATGAGTAAAATCCAAAGCTCCAGCGGACCCCATCACAGAAAAGAGTGTGGATAGTGATGGCCACCGATTAAAACTTCTAAAGTCTACAAAAGTTTGATCAATATAATATTTGTGCTGTCCCATTATTCATGTCTATGCTAACTTATGTACTGGTTGGATTTCAAATAAACATCATGGTGGGCCTTAGGAAGGTTCCAACAGTGGGCATCACTCTTCTCATGGTTTTCTGCGGTGGGTCCACTACAAAATTGTATCTGCCTCATTTTTTGTTCATGCCCTGAAATGATATTTCCAAGTAGATGGACGGTTTGGATACAACACATACATTATAATGAGCCCAGAGAACTTAGTGACATCACTTCAGTAGCGTGTCTTGCTACTCAACGTGCCAGTTAGACTTGGGCATAATGGACCCGATCCGGTAGATCCGACCTGATTTGAACAAAATTGACAGCCTAGATCAAGCAAGTTCAATTAGGATCAGGCAGATCCGACTGTTAAACGGATTGGATTCGGGTCCATAGCAAATTTGGCCGGCCCGATCCGAAATCCGATCCGTTTAGAACCGACCTGATCAGATTTGAATAGAACCATAGTTAGTAACTAGAAAATTACAAATTTACCATATATATATATATATCTTCTGCATGTAAGGGGCACATATGCCACGAGCGTGACATGGGTGTGACCATGGAACCATTGATGTGGGTGAGGCCCTAACTGTAGGGCTAACTTTGATGTATGTATTTTAGTATCCACGTCGACGATCTATTTTTCGAACTTAGTTTAAGGCATGGTCCCAAAAAAGTAGCAGATAAAAAGTTTAGGTGGACCATAGCACAGGAACAAAAGTTATTGTTTTGTGGGACCCGAAAGTTTTTGATCAAGCTCATATTTGTTTTTCCCTTTCATCCATGTCTGTGTAACCCTATCAACAGGTTGGATGGTAAAAAAACTTTACGATAGACCCTAGGAATTTTTTAATGGTGGGCGTTCAACAGGCACTCTTTCCAGTGGTGTGGTCCACCTGAAATTTTCATTAGGTTCATTTTCTTTTTTGCATATTAAAATAATATGTAAAAACATATGGACGGCGTGGATATACACTGTGTAAATCGAAGTGGGCCCTACGGTCAAGGTCGCACCCACATCTCTCGTTCAGGTGCGCGGCCAAGTCACACTTAAACTTGAATAGGACTACCAACACGCTTATCGATAGACATGGTCATCATTCCCTTCTAATATGGTAAATGAAAACTAATCACGTACAAGCCGCGTAGCACAACTTACGGTACCATGACATCTTTCCAGCCAAAAAAGAAAGAATCACGAGGGATATCAGTGGATGGTAGGCCCCAACATAATGATAAACTTGCGCAAAAATCAGGCCCTTCCGATCATCAGGTGAGCCACACTATTGGAATCAATGTAATATCAATTGAGTGATTCAACATACTATTGTGGAGGCCTTTGCTAGTGGATTGGTCTGATTTTCGAGAACAAAGATATTTAGGGCGGGGCCAACTATTTCCACGACACTGATTTCCTGCACAAGTAGCCTGTTAGAGGGAAAGATGGTACGAAACATTGCCTGTACTGTCTCGTAGGATGTTTGCACAAACACTGAAGCGTGCATCCGTTTCGTGTACAACACACCATCTGTACAACTGTTGTACATACGTGTCATGCGAAGACAAGCTTAGCCGCGCCTCGAGCTCCGAGTTGTATGAACGGCTCAAATGAGATCAAAGTTAAATGGCCCATGATGATTAACTTATTATATCTATACCGTTTATTCATTTTTGGAGATCATTTTAGTGAATTAGAAAAAAATGAATTATATCAAAACCTCAATTAAACCACACCAAAAATAACAGTGAGGATAATGATTTTCACTGTTAAAAAACTCGATTTAAGTAGTGCCCGGCCCAATCCGACTCGGTTTCCTTGACCGATTTGGACTCGGTTCGGTTCAGGTTAGGCCAACCTTACATCGATTCGGTTTGAGTCAGAGGTCCTAGACTCAGTCCTGGATCTGATCGAGTCTGGATCACCCCATGTAGATTTCGGACAGAATCGGGTTGGATCCAATCCGATCCGACTCGGTCCGATGCCTAGCTCTAGTGCCAGTGGCTAACCTGTGTCTTGGAGAAATTTTCAACTGTAAATCTCATCTTTTACCCACTTTCTTTTCCAAGCGTTCCCAAACTAAACCATTCTATACGTATGAAAATGCTCTGCCAATTAGCACGGATATAGCTACGGATTATAACCGTAGCTATTACTAGCATAGGTTGTGATATCACTGGCTCTGCTATCAACAGCTACGGCTATAATCCGTAACTATAGGTCTACAACATTATGAATGCAAGGGTATTTTCGTCTGAACATAGAATGTCCATATAGAATAAGAGAATCTTATCTTAAGATTCTCTTTACTCACATCGATATGTAACAACAAGGGCAACACTCCCCCTTCGGGGGAGGGCGGGTTACCAGCTTCTGTTTACCTTCGGGATACTAGTTTAACAGTCGTTTTTTGAGTTTCAACATTATGTGGAACAAATAAATTGTTGAAAAGGAAGCGTAGGGCTTCCCCGAAAGAGAAGCCCGAGCACAGCGCCTAACAATCCAATATGCAAGCGAGCCATAGAAAGCACTAACCTGGTGGGCCTCCGGTTATAAAATAATCGCAGTTTGAGAAAGTAAAGTTTGGGAGGGTTTAGAAAAGACGATGAGTAAAAGGTACACAGTCGGAAATCTCTCCCCGTCTTCTCACGGCATGACACGTACACGAAGGCACTTAAAAGCTTCGCAGTTTGGGAGGGAACGTCCACCCTTGACTCGCACGGAAGGCCGACATGTTGCGCATGTAGAATCTATTCCGTTCTGACCCTTCATCTAGTATGGATGAAAGGTCATCCAAAACTCCCGATGTTTTGAGGTGGGTCCTGTTCAAATAAAGGGTGCATGCCCTCTCCTACATTGTTAAATGTGTTGTGGCGCTTCTGTGTGCCGGATCAAGCTGATTTTTGGAAACTATTCGTAATATTAGGTGACACACCGGACGGACAGTTTGGATGAACTTCAAACATCACGTGGGCCCCACATCTTCCTGTACTGGAAATGGGTGGACAGTTGAGCGTACCCAACTTATTTTTGGCCCAGGAAATCTAAATAGTAATAAACATGCACATGTGAAATCCAACCCATCCAATAGGTTGGCCCTACCATGAGGATCACCTTATGGAAAAATCAGCTCATTTTACTCATTAGGTGAGCCACACCATAGAAAATAATGATAACAGCTGACAAATAATGCCATCCAATCCATTCAGAAAATGCATCCAGATCGAGATGAATAGATACCGTAAAATCAGACCATACGAGACTCAGGTAGATTCATACCACATGATTTTAGACGTTTTATCGATGTGTGGGCCCACCTGAGTTTCGTATCACCCTGACTTTTGGTTTCAAGAAGAACAAGAAGGTACTCGCATGATGGATGGATTGGATTTCATGCATGCAACCAGCCTTCCTGATCATATGTTCAAGAAAGGATACCTGGATACCAATTTGGGGTGCGCTTCCAAACGGCTCCTAGCCATTCGAAATCAAAGCCTATATGGTCCAATCAAAAGCTTGGAAGAGAGAATATGGCCAACAAAAGGTTAAAAATGAGAAATATGTGAGGCTAAGAGATTTTTGATATTTGGACCCCACGGACACATTGCATCGAAATGTCATCTTTTCTAAATTGCCGCGTTGAAAAGCCAAACAAGATATTGGAATCCGCGTTGGACTTTTACATGTCCAGTCCCTCATTTCTTTTCCGGTACTGCCAGCCATTGAAAGTGGGGGCCCACCAGTTGGACGGTTTGGATTATCCTGACGGTGTGGCGACATGGCCATTGAATAATACAAATGGGACGAGACCATGAGGTGAGACGTGTGCAAACAAATCTGAGCAACAACGAGGAAGGGAGCAAGGCGTACGACGCTTGATACGCGGGCACTTTGAAACTTCGCTGTCCGGTACAATTTGGGAGGGAACGTCCACCCTTGATTCGCACGGAGGGCCACGTGTTGTGTATATAGAATCTAGGTACAATTTGGGAGGGAACGTCCGCCCTTGATTCGCACGGAGGGCCACGCGTTGTGTATATAGAATCTAGGCCGTTTCTGACCCTTCATCTGGTATGGATGAAAGGTCAGCCAAAACTCTGCATGTTTTGAGGTGCGCCCTTGTTCCAATAAAGGGCGGGTGCCCTCTCTCGCATTGTTTCCTGTGTTGCAGTGCATCTGAGTATTGGATGACGCAGGAATGAATGTGATAAGGCCGATCACCATCTTTCTCAAGGATAACTACTCCAAATTTATAGAGCTTCTCTGTACTTTTCATAGAGATTTTTCGAACCCACGAGGAAAGAAAGTAGGAAAATAGAAATAAATTCTAATAATATTCAAAATTAATTAACGAATCATTGATAATTGTCTAATGTGTCTCCTTACACCATTAATATAAAAAAATAAAATAAATTAAGATTCGTAATTATCAAAAATAACAAAATTTTAACTCTAATAAAAATTCTAATTCTAGTAAAACTCTTTTTAAGGTCTAATTTCTAAAAGTAAAAATTGCAAATAAACTTTCTCTATAAGAGTCCAAATATAACTAAAAGTTATTTTTAAAAAGAAAGAAAATTTAAAACTCTAAAAATATTAAAAAAATAAAATTATTAAAAATAGTAAAAAAAATTTAAAAATTTATTTTTAAGCTGAAAGCGCGCATTTTCTGATGAAACGTACAGATGTGACCCACTTCGGTTCACCTCGGATGATCCGTTTTAATAAAGATTGATAAGCCATATGCCCCATAACGATACCCGGATCAAAAGTTACGGCCAATTTACGACCCACCTTTTATTGGCCCAACTATGCTAGGAACGGATCTATGACACGTTCTACATCAGACCCCTCCACTTAAAAAAAACTCGTTCTCGAGTTACGCAAGAGACTTGACATATGACTCTGAGATAACTTCTGATGCCAATGTTCATTAGCCCTTTTTTTGTACTTGGCATTAAGCTCTTGAGATAACACAATACATATACTCATGCTTTCCTTGACTTGACTAATATTAATCAGTTCCTTTACATCTGTCTTCAAGATCTCATAATTTTTCTAATAATGTGGGCAATTAGGCAGACTTGCCCCTGAGACGGGATCAACGTGATTTTGTATATCTTGTATGGGAGACAATTTATTAAGGGGATTAATCGAGCACAATCTCTTTAAACTCCTGCAAAATTAGCTTCAAATCTTCTTGGATATTCACAGGCTCCATATATTCATTCTTTTCAACTACTGGATATATATCTCTTGTTTCCTCAGATTGTTTAAAAAAAGTCTGTTCAGTTGTGAAAAACTGTTCCTCAACTTTAGAAGTCTTGGGTTGGTTCTCCCTTCCCATAGGGGTGAGGATAATCTTTTTACCATCTTTAATAAAGATAAATAGGTTATCCCAATCCCTATGTGTATAATTAATATTATTTTGTCAGAGTTAACCAAGTAACATGTGGCAAGCTTTCATGTCGACCACATCATACATTACTCATCCTTATAATATTTAGCAATAAAAAAAGATATATGACATCGTTCAGTTACCTCTGTTTTGTTGACTTTCTTAATCCATCCAATCGTGTATAGAGATGAGTGTCTTTCTGTTTTCAGTTGTAGCTTTTCCACTATTATTTTCGACACAAAATTCTTATCGTTCCTGACATCGATGATCATATTGCAGACTTTTTTGTATGCAGTGCATCTTGTTCGAAAGATGTTGTCTGGCTGTAATTTTATTTCTACCTTTGGCATGTATAACGATTTCCTCATAATCGAAGTGGTAGCCTGTGATTTACCATCATCTGATGGTACTTTGTAGAAATTAGGGTTGTGTCGTACAACGGCCACAAGCGGTTGAGCATCACTTTGAGCTCGGGGCGGAATTAGCTCATCCGCAATACGGTTGAGGGTTGCCTGCAGCCCTAGTATAGTCAACTGACTCTCCCAGTGGAAAGCTTCCATTCTTTTCAAAAGATAACGAATCTTTGTATCACCGTCTACAGAATTTTGATTCATACCTTTGTTATTTGTCATCAGCCCGAGGGGAATCCTCGCTTTGATACCAAATTGACGCGGGGATGAACGTAATGAGGTCGATCACCATCTTCCTCAAGGATAACTACTCCGAATCCACGAAGCTTCTCTGGACTCCTCACAGAGACTTCTTGAATCCACGAGGAAAGATAGCAGGAAAATAGAAATAAATTCTAATAATATTCGAAATTAATTAATGAATCATTGATAATTGTCTAATGTGTCTCCTTACACTATTAATATAGAAAAATAAAATAAACTAAAATTCGTAATTACCAAAAATAGCAAAATTCTAACTCTAATAAAAATCCTAATTCTAGTAAAACTCTTTTAAAGTATAATTTCTAAAAATAAAAATTGCAAATAAAATTTTTCTATAAGAGTCCTAGTATAACTAAAAGTTATTTCTAAAAGAAAAGAAAATTTAAAACTCTAAAAATATTAAAAAATCTAAATTACTAAAAATAGTACAATTTTTTTTAAAAATTCATTTTTAAGATGAAAGCGCGCGTTTTCTGATGAAACGGACAGATGTGACCCACGTTGTGGGTCAGTTCACCTCGGATGGCCCGTTTCAATAAAGATTGATAGGTTGTACGCCCCGTAACAATGCCCGGATCAAAAGTTATGGCCAATTTACGGCTCACTTTCTTTTGGCCCAACTATGTTAGGAACGGATCTGTGACATGTTCTACATCATTGGATCATGCTGATTTTTTAGCACATGAGGTGATGTGCCTGTTAGGATCACCTGATGGGTGAGACTTTTGGGGTATCCTTGGATCTACTACGTGGTGGGTCACCAGCATATGAATGAATCGAATCGTATAAAAGATAGCCCTACATGTGTAGATTATTGGTCCCTTTAAAATGCATGATCAGACAATTGTAGATTCCCTCATTGTTGAATTAGATCAGCTAGAACTCGTTTAGGTGTAGATTGATAACACATGTTGTTGTCTGAATGTCTTCAATCCGAATAGGAATAGGAGTATGATCAATTAATTAGACTAATCAATCAATCAAGTGAAACCTAGATTAAGCAAGTAGATCTCTAGACAGTTTTGGGTAAGGTTGTCGATTTATCAACATAATTCAAAAAAACTAAGAAAACTCTTTGGATACTGTTGACCATGTTCGATTGGTCAAATATGGGGGGCTCGATTGATCGATGTTTAGATCGACAACACACATAATTTTGTATAATTACGTGAATTGTTTCCTATTTCAGGTGTAACACCATTTACATATGAGTTTGTTCTAAAGAGAAGTTAGGATTTTCTAAAGAATTTCACATGTGTAAGTTCATCTAATTTCTTGTAATTCATTTTAATAGTGAATTTGTTTGTCATTTTGTGCCGTGATTTTTTTCATAAAAGATTTTCTGTATAAAATTGTGTGTTCATGTGTATACTCTGTCACATTTATCTTCAACTGGTTAGATTCAAATTCAGGATTTACTTTTGCGGCTTCCCAATAAATATTCTATATACAGTTCAAGGTCTTACGGACAAAGATGGAGTTGGATGATTTGATCAATCCTCCACTAATTTTGATCAATCTTCAAAGGTAGATTTAGTTCGCTCCTCCAATGATCTAGCAACGTCAGAAAACTCATCATTGGACGTGAGATCACCGGAGGGGAAGACTTTGATTGACATCTCTGTATGGAGTGAGTTGAATCAGTTTCATTTATAAGGTTTCAGGCCGGGCCGGGTTAGGTCAGGACCCTGACCAACTAAATTTCGGGCTTGGGCTGTGGGTCGGGTCTTAAGTGGGGCGTTGGGTGTACCCGGCCCGGTCAGACCCAGCTCATTACCACCCTAGAGGTTAGAGAAGTGGGCCAAAATAGATAAATTCATCTTATGACTTGTTCATCCGTCTACAAGTCAGTCTTATTGAATTAAATGTCATTCCTGAAATCTACTGTGTCAGTAGCAACATCGTTGTCTTGAGCCGGTCCAGAAAGGGAAACTCCTTTTTGTTTATTACTCAGGGAACTTCCATGAAACTTCATCCAGAAATGCTTACGTTTAACTGAGTGCACCATAAGTTGTCATCTACCTAGCAGATAACTTCCTACTAATCATGTGTGTGTGACATCCACCCCATCCAATAGGTTGGCCCCACCATAATGATCATCTTGTGCAAAAATCAGCTCCTTCCACTGATTAGGTGGACCACAACATAGAAAATAATATATAGCAGCTGATAAATAACAAAATATGGGTGTGGCCTGCCTGATGAGGGGATGGGTCTAATTTTCCTACTTCAGTTCATCCAAGAATCAAACCAAGCCAACAATTATCTAACAGGTGTTGGCTCAAGCCAGTCGTAAGTCGGAATTGCGCTGGGCTTAGGCCCAAAGCCCAAGTTCAATAACAATGTAGGTCCACCGTATTATTTAACAGTGCATCATTTTATTACATTTGGTGCAACCAAATACAAGATTAGGTAGAATTGTACGACTTGCATAGTCTTCGGCTCTTAGGGGGGTTTTGGATGGTACTTTAATTATGCCTCTAGCTTATCTTAGTTTCCGAAAAAAAATAAAAATTTGCAGTAAGCCTAAAAAAAAAAAAAAAAAACGGCTTATCTTAGTTTCTACTCATTCAGAGAGTATGTTTGATAACTGACATATTTATTAGCTAGTGTATATGGTAGAAAGTTATATTTGTTTTTCAGCATCACATTAAGTAATTATCCCTTAAGCTTATTTTGTTCATCCTTAATACCCATGGTTTATCTTATACGGCTCACCATTGAAATAAATTATTTATCATGTGCGGCTTACCTTCAATGTCCATCGCTCATCGCTCATCATGTAGAGTCCATCTCTGATGTCGACCATCCATTGAGTGGGCCATACCTTCAACGTGGGTCATCCATCATGCAGAGTCAACTTTTGATGTGGGCAATTCATCATTAGGGGCCTACTTTTGATGTGGACAATCAATGGGTCATCCATAAGATGTGGAGTGCTCATCAGGTGAGTCATCTTTTAAACCATCCATCACATGGAGAGAGAGAAGTAAAAAACAGAAGCTGAAATTTTAAAAACAAAAAAAAATAAAAACTTACAGGAAAAGTGACTTCCATGGAATAAGTTACTCTTTGCCGTGCTTATCAAATTAACTTAAAAAGATAGCTTATTAACTCATGTAAGTTTTAAAAAGTACTTGTGATACCATCAAATAAGTTACTTTTTCTACTTACAGCAGTAGATAACTAACTCATCTAAGATGAGCAAAGTTGGGTTTAAGATAAATTATAAGTAAATTTTTTACTTAGAGTGAATGACTTTAGCTTAATAAGTAGAAATCAAAATAATCTACTTAAAGGCATTAATAGTGTTTACACCTATTTTTGATGTCGTCCAACAAAAAGCCACCACATAGTGACAGTACGTGTTTGACACATACGGAAGACATACTCACATCTGAAGAGATGTTCGCTTGGTTAGCTCACTTGACTTGACTCGAAAAAACTCAACTTACCTCCGCTTGAAATTAGATTTAGCTCAAGTCGAGCTGATTTTTGGAGCTTGAAAACATTTCGAGCCTTGAACATCAACTTGAATCGACTCAAATCAAATTAGTTCGATGACTTGATTGTTTTGATATTGATGGAGCTCGCCAAGTGTTTGATGAAATGACTCAACGGAATGTTGCCTTGGGTGCATACATTCTTGGCGGGATCAACTAACGGTGAGGAAGGAATGAATAAGAAATTGATGTAGAGCGGGTCGCGGACAATTTCATGGCCAAGATGGATTAGAAAAGGCACAGTCAGCGACAGAAGTTATTCGGACCATCAGACCTTAGATCGGACGTATCTCGCAATCCGGAATGAGTTATCCGACATAAAATATATGAATTTGGGGTAGAACGAGCTACTTTAGCCAACCAACTCGACTATGCCGGGTTGCGCAGCCCGGATTTGCAAGAAACTCCCTGATCAATGGTCGTTTCTCCATTTTAATTTCGTTTTTACTATAAATAGTAAGTTTTAGATTGCTTATAGCTCTTCATCCGTTGGGCTTTAGGAGTTCTGTCCATCATGAAAAGTGCTTAGGATAATTAGGAGAACGGTTTGGTGAAGCCAAATAGGACACTTACTATTTTTTGCCGAAAACCTTGCGCACTAGTAGACATCACGACCGTCTATAAATAGTAAGTTTACTATTTATAGTAAGTTGCGAATTTTAGGAGTTTTAGTTGTAGTTTGAGTCTGATTTCTTTCCTATTACTTGGTTCCCTTATTTAAAGGGGTGTAAACTCATTTTTAGTGATTCAGTAATCAATTTTGAATTTATTAGAGATTATTTTTATTTTCTGCTTTCTTTCCTCATAGATTCGAGAAGTCTCTGTGAGGAGTCCAGAGAAGTTCAGTGGATTCGGAATATTTATCATCTTGAGGAAGACGGTGCTCGACCTCACGTCCTTCCCTGTGTCAGTTTGGTATCAGAGCGAGGTTTCTCCTCGGATCGATGGCTTCTAACGACGGGTCAGGCAATAATCCCATGGGCGGTGCCTCAGGAAATTTACCTTTAACGGCGGCAGTTTTCGAAGCAACCATGCAAGAGAATCGGCAAGTCATGTAAGGGCTGCAGGCTTCTATGGACCGCATAGCGAATCTCTTGGTGGAAACCCTAGGGCAACTCCGTGTTCCTGGTGGTAATCTTCCACCGCCGATTGTTGAAACTCGCAATCGCCCTGATCGCAGGATAGTACCAGTGGTGCATCCACGGGTCATTCTTGAGGAAGGGGGCTCCAGTGAAGAGGAAATCGATGACATAATCTTTCAACACTCCAGACAATGCGGCGATCAAATAGATCGGACAAATCGAGAATTTAAGATGCGAGTTGATATTCCTAACTTCAATGGCCAACTACACATTGAGGAGGCCAACTACACATTGAGGATTTTCTCGATTGGCTTTCTGAAGTTGAGCGATTTTTTGACTATATGAATATCCCTGAAGCAAAGAAGGTTAAACTTGTGGCCTACAAGTTGAAGGGAGGAGCTTCAGCTTGGTGGGAGCAACTGCAACTCGCACGAACCAAACAGATGAAAGCACCAATTCGTACATGGCAGCGGATGAAGTATCTACTACGTGCCCGATTCCTCCCTAGCGATTATGATCAGGTATTATTCCAACAATACCAAAATTGTCGACAGGGTAATCGGTC
Source organism: Magnolia kwangsiensis (assembly GCA_037074715.1). Taxonomy (NCBI): domain Eukaryota; kingdom Viridiplantae; phylum Streptophyta; class Magnoliopsida; order Magnoliales; family Magnoliaceae; genus Magnolia; species Magnolia kwangsiensis. The sequence goes on from CM073582.1 coordinate 5,893,322, forward strand.
GGTGAGAGAATACGCGGAAGAATTTTACCGCTTGGCGGTGTGTAACGATTTAGTCGAGACTGAATCGCAGCAAGTCGCCTGATTCAACGGTGAACTGCATATGGCGATCCAGGATCGGGTCCAGATGCTGCCCGTCTGGACGATAAATGATGCAATCAAATTAGCTACTCGGGCAGAAACGTAACTTGAACATTCTACCACACGACCCTATTCTTCCGCAAGGATCACTGCAGTGGGTCCACCCCAAGGAGCTCCACAGTCTAAGGGGAAGGAACCCATAAGAGTACGAACTCAACCTCCTACGTCTGAGAGCCGAGATCAGGAAAGCGGACAAGCTAGACCCCAAAGGGGCGTATCGACTATTGCTGGTTAAAGTAGAATCCCGAACCCCTATACTCAGCCAAGGCCTGACAACTGCTATCGTTGTGGCCAACCGGGCCACCTATCAAACACTTATCCCCAGCGAAAAGTGGCAAACCTTGCCATCAATGATGGTAGTGCTGATAACGCTAATGAAGATCCAGATATTGAAGAATAGGAGCATGCTACCGAGGACGAGGCAGATGATTCAGGTTGGGTTCAACAAGATCACGGTGAGTCACTCGTCGTGAGGCGGCTATTATATGCGCCAAAAAAAGAAGTGCATCCCCAACAGTTCGCTAAGAGAACATATAATCCAAGAGCTACATGATGGTGGCTTTAGTGGACACCTTGGGCGAGATAAGATGCGAGCTCTTGTGGAAGAATAATATTACTGGCCGCAATTGGCACGTGATGTGGGAAGGGCAGTCCAGCGTTGTTATATTTTTCAGACCTCTAAGGGGCAATCTTATAATACGGGCCTCTATACCCCGTTGCCCATGCCTGATGGCCCTTGGGAGGATTTATCTATGGACTTCGTACTTGGTCTCCCACGAACACAACGCGGAATGGATTCGATGTTCGTGGTAGTAGATCGTTTCTCTAAGATGACGCACTTTATTCCATGCAAAAAGACTCTCGATGCAACACACATGGCAAATCTATTCTTCAAAGAAATTGTGCGGCTACACAGGGTTCCCAAGACTATTACTTCTGACCGTGACAAGAAGTTCATAAGCAACTTTTGGCGGACTTTATGGACTCGATTCGATACACGACTTCAGTTCAGCAGCGCCTACCACCCGTAGACTGACGGTCAAACTGAGGTTGTGAATCGCACTCTGGAAAATTTTCTTCGATGTATTTCAGGAGAAAAATCGAAGCAGTGGAATTTGGCCTTGTCTCAAGTGGAGTTTGCATTCAACAACATGGTGAACCGTTCGACAGGGAAATCCTCGTTCCATGTTATTTATGGACGAGTACCTCGCCACACACTAGACTTGGTCCCTCTGCCTAAGCTCTTAGGAATGAGCATTACAGCAGAACATATGGCAGACAGGATCATGGGTATTCATGCGGAGGTACAAACCAAGCTACATACGTCAAACGAAAAGTACAAGGAACAAGCGAATAAGCATCGTCAACAAAAGGTATTCGAGGTGGGCGACCAAGTAATGGTCCATCTGTGAAAAGAAAGATTTCTGACTGGGACGTACAACAACTTAAAAAAAAAGAAGATTATACCGGTACCGATCATCCGAAAGATCAATGACAACGCTTATGTTGTTGATCTTCCAGATGACATGGCGATCTCACGGACTTTCAACGTTGGGGACCTGACCGAGTACCATGAACCAGCGCAGGAGGAGAACTCGAGGACGAGTTCTTTTCAAGTAGAGGGGACTGATGTAGAGCGGGTCGAGGACAATTTCATGGCCAAGATGGATCAGAAAAGGCACAGTCAGCGACAGAAGTGATTCGGACCATTAGACCTTAGATCGGACGTATCTCACAATCCGGAATGAGTTATCCAACGTAAAATATATGAATTTGGGGTAGAATGAGCTACTTTAGCCAACCAACCCGACTATGCCAGGTTGCGCAGCTCGGATTTGCGAGAAACCCCCTGATCGACGGTCGTTTTCCTGTTTTAATTTCATTTTTACTATAAATAGTAAGTTTTAGTTTGCTTATAGCTCTTCATCTGTTGGGCTTTAGGAGTTCTGTCCAACATGAAAAGTGCTTAGGATAATTAGGAGAACGGTTTGGTGAAGCCAAATAGGACACTTACTATTTTTGGCCGAAAACCTTGTGCACTAGTAGACATCACGACCGTCTATAAATAGTAAGTTTACTATTTATAGTAAGTTGCGAATTTTAGGAGTTTTAGTTGTAGTTTGAGTCTGATTTCTTTCCTATTGCCTGGTTCCCTTATTTAAAGGGGTGTAAACTCATTTTTAGTGATTTAGTAATCAATTTCGAATTTATTAGAGATTATTTTTATTTTTTGCTTTCTTTCCTCGTGGATTTGAGAAGTCTCTGTGAGGAGTCCAGAGAAGTTCCGTGGATTCGAAATATTTATCATCTTGAGGAAGATGGTGCTCGACCTCACGTCCTTCCCTGCGTCAGAAATTAATCATTATTATATATATATATATATATATATATATATATATATATATATATATATATATATATATATAAAGACAAAAAAAAACTTCATATCCTATGACTACTCTCATGTCTTGATTTTGATATTACTCGCCAAGTGGTTAACGAAATACTTATAAAATATCATTAATGTTTTGCACTCTGTGAGAAATTGAACATAACCTTCATTTATTTGAGAAAATGTCACACGGGCTTGAACTCAGCTCAGCTCAGCTGATCGAGCTGTGCCAAACTTGGTTCGACTCATGACAGCTACTAAGAATAGAAGTTGACCCGGTTGAATCACCCCGTCTCAGTTGCTGGATGAACACGACCAAATTAGTTGGTCTTCGTTAATGAGTCAATATTTCATGTTTTTTTTTTTTTTAGAAAGTATGGATTACAATCACCTGTAACTTTATTGCTCATAAAAAAGATTTACATAAAGCTTATACCCCGGCACCACAAAAAGGGTTTAGTTGATCATTACATTTCATACACTGTTTGTTCTTATTACATAAAATCATCCTACTTGGGACGAATCAGCGACTCGGCTTTCATACATAGCACCTCCAGTTACTGTTCAATAGCTGTCGGTTTCCTTCCAAACAACTGCATCCGCAGCTGCCGATAACAAATACAGAAACGGGTTTGGAGGCACGCCAATCTCCTCACCTCCCTCCAACATCTTCACCACACTACTCATGGAAGGCCTCGCTGCCGGGAGATACTGAACACACCACAATGCAACCATACACATTCTCTTCGCCTTCTCTCTATCCTCTCCTTCAATCCCACATACCGTCACCGACTCTTCCAATTCTCCACTCATACTTCTCCCAAACCCATCCCGGAAACCATTCCTGCCTATCAGTCTGGTTGAAGTTGAGGTTCCTCCGCTGCCCCACAATCTCAAACAACAACATACCAAAGCTGTATACATCGCATTTATGGGTTATCGGGAACGGCATCCACAGCTCCGGCGCCGCATAGCCCGGACTCCCTCTCCCACCTGTCATGGTTGCATGAGTAGTGACTCTATTGCAAAGCTTTGCCAATCCAAAATCTGCAATCTTGGGTGAGAAGTTCTTGTCAAGGAGGATGTTACTGGGCTTTATATCATAGTGGATGATCGTTTCTTCACACTCCTCATGCAAGTACGCAATTCCCATTGCAGTTCCAATTGCAATACAGTGCAATTTCTCCCGCTCGAGTTTCTCGTTACTACCAAATAAGAAATTGTCCAGCGATCCATTCTCCATGTACTCATATACAAGCGCACTCAACCTGGGATGAGAGCAATATCCGTAAAGCTTAACAAGATTCGTATGGTAAGTTCTGCCGATGGTGTCGATTTCTGCCATGAATTGCTCTTCGATGCTCTTATCCAGATTGAGTACCTTCACTACCATTGGCCTGTTGGGGATGTATCCAAAGTAAACTACTCCGAAACTGCCAGAACCTATCCTCGTCATGTAATTTCTTGTGATGAGCTTCAGTTCTTGAGGTGAAAATCTGATGGGTTTTAAGCAGATGTTGTTGTCAAGAAACCGCTCCACCATCCGGCGATATTGATTTGTTATATTTTGCATTTCGGTCGGATATTGGAAGAACAATATCAAAATGCAAAACACTACAAACGCAATTGCTCCCAACACTGCATGTTTCATAAGTTGGAATTCATAAGGGTGTGTTTGGTTGCAGAATCGAATTTTATTGAAGCTTTAGTCTAATGGAAGTGTAGGGGTGGCAATGGGTCAGGACGGTCCGCAGGTCCAATTGGCCAATCTGCTTCTGAGGCAGGTTCGGGCCAGTCTAAATGGGTACTGGGTTAGTCTTTGGTTGGAAAATCGACCCATTTAAGTAGATGGGTCGGGCTCAAGTAGAACCCTACCCAACCCACTTGCCCGTGTGGCTAATAAATAGGCAGCACCAGTCTAGCTGACCCAATAGGCCTAAAGCACAAAACAAATTAATAGATAAGTACAGATACATGCATGTGATTTATGTTTGTATCATGGTTTAAAAACATAAAAACTCCACTCAGACTCGAAACCCTAGTTGAGTTGAGTTGACCCAAAAATTCATGGGCAAGTTTTAATTGAGTAATGACCAGGTGGAGGGTGTATTTTTTTATTTTTTTTATTTTTTCATATCTTTGTGAAATGTGGTTGTGTCGATCAACAAGGACGAGTCAAATCAAGTTTTTAAATTATGGTTTGCATGCATCTCCTAAATAGGCACGGTGCATATATATATATATATATAGCCCCATGTTCCATTTTTAAACCCAGTGCAGCTGCGCCGGGTGGGTTCTGCCCGACACAATTAAAAATAAATGGTTTTGGTTCGGGGTTGGGCTTGATGAAATTTTGATGCAGAGCGGGTTGCAAATATTTTCATGGTAAAGATGGACTAGAGAAAGCTTGATCAGAGGTTGAAATGATTTGGATTATTGGAACCTTAAAACAGTTTTATCTTGCAAATTGAGATGAATTTTTTGATATATTATATACGATTTTGGGACAGGAGAGGTTACTTAGGCTGACCAACCCTGCTATGCTGGGTTGCCATGACAAATTTTGGAGATTCCATTATATCAATGTTCAAAAGTCTTGTTTAATTTCATTTTTACTATAAATAATAAGTTGAGTTGTAAAAGTGATGTATAGCGGGTCGGGACACTTTCATGTCCAAGAGGGACCAGAGAAGGCCTGATCTTGGCTCGACCACTTGTTGGTCTTAGCTCAAACTTGACTCGGTCCTCGAGCCTGACTAGCCAGCTCGGCTCGGTTTGGTCAGCAGCTTGGACCAACTCAGGCCGAGTTCGAGCCAAGATCGAGCCGAGTTTGCCATTGAGGCATTTCCACAAACACCTGGACTATACCTTCAAAATTCCTCTATATGTGAAATAGAAGTAATGGTTTTACAGGTATTTTATCAAACACCTTATAAGCAACATAAAAATAAAAAAAAAAAAATCAAGAAAAAAGAGTATTTGTTTCATGTACATACCTTCCTTGCCACCAGCAATACTTCGTTGAGTCATTTTATCAAACACTTAGTCATGAGCAACATCAATGGCAAAGTAACCGAGTCATCGAACTAGTTAGATCCGAGTTCGATTTGAGCTGGATTTAATTCGAGTCAAGTCGAGTTGGGGCATACTCGAACTCAGCTTGACCTCATTTTTTAGCTAAAAAAATCAGTTCGAACTCAGCTTCAAACCAACTCGAATCGAGCTTTTTCGAGTCGAGTCGAGCAAGCTAACAGAGCTAGTTCGGTTTGTGTACACCCCTACCGTTAGAACCTTAAAACAGATATATCTTGCAAACCGAAATGATTTACTCGACCTACCTTATATGATTTTGGGGTAGGACGAGCTACTTTAGCCAACCAACCTGGCTATGTTGGGTTACCTAAGCCAAATTTGTGATATTCCATCATATCAATGACTGAATTCCATATTTAGTTCTGTTTTTACTATAAATAGTAAGTTTTAGTTTGATTATAACTCTTCATCCATTGGGCTTTAGGAGTTGTGTCGAACATGAAAAGTGCTTAGAATAATTAGGAGAATAAAATGGTTGAGCTAAAACTTAATAAAATAAATAAATTTACTATTTATAGTAAGTTATGAATTTCTCAAAGTTTCAGAGAAGTTCCGTAGATTTGGAGTAGTTATCCTTGAGAAAGACGGTGATCGACCTCTCCACGTTCATCTCTACTTCAAAAAGTCATGCCATGGGCCAAATGGACCCTTACTAATTTTAACTGAAAACCATAGAGTCCAATAAGTTACATGTTTAGGGTGTTTGAGTTGGAGTGTAGGTCAAAAACTCCATCCTAAGTTGGAAGACGATGATCGAACTCATCACCACTCTTCTTGCATCAATTTTGAGGGAGGGGGATTCCCACAACGGGAAGCTAGGCACTGTGATGTTTATAGAAAATACGACTATACATCCAATTTTATGGAAACGGATTGGCTACTCCCCCTGCCACCGGCTTGGTGGTGGTGCTCTGTAGGCCCCACTATGATGTATATGTTTGCCGTCCATCTATTTTTCTAGATCATTTGATGGTAAAAGACCAAAAATGAGTTATATCCCAATCTCAAGTGGACCACATTGCAGGTAAAAATGTTGAATGAACGTCGACCATTAAAAACTTTTTGAGGGCCATAAACATTTTGGATCAAGCTGATCTTCATTTTTTTCCCCTTCATCTGGGTCTATTTGACCTAATCAACAGATTGGATGTCAAATAAACAGTACAGTGGGCCTAGGAGGATTTAAATGTGGATATCTAATCACTATTGTTTTTCTGTACTGTGGTCCACCCGAGATTTATATTCCTCTCGTTTTTGGGATAAATCCCCATAATGATATGTAAAAATGGATGAAACACATACACCATGGTGGCGCCCACAGAGCACCGACCATCAGCTATTGGCTGGTGGCGAGGGAGTAGCCAATCCCTTTCCCATTTTTACATATCTTGTAACGCGATGGGCCCAAAAGTCATGGAAATTCAAAACTCAAGTGTGCCGTACGACTAGACGGGTATGGAAATGCTAACCGGTGAAACTTCCCTTGGGTGCACCGTGGTGTTTAAATGTCATCCATACCGTTCGCAAGGTCATTCCTACTGGGATGAGCTGAAAGCATATATAGCCTTATACAAAACTTTTGTGACCACACGAATGTTTCAACAGTGGAAGTTCAATCTTCTGTCGTGGGGCCCACTTGAGTTTTGGATTTGCCCTAACATGATATGTAAAAGCGGATGGACGGGGTGGATTTACCACGAACATCACTGTGAGTCCCACCTTACCTTCCGTTGCAGGAAGTGCCTGCAGGCAATCGGTGTCCAATTTTGAGTGGGTCGAGTCAGGCCACAGGCTAATCGATCATGGGCGGTTAAGATTGATAGATAACCCTTCCACGTGTTATATAGAAAGATGGGTTTACCATATTCCCATTCTTCCATCTCTACTGCATCATCTCTCTCCATTGATATCATTTGGATTTAGAGGTGGGCAACGGACCGAGTCGGATCGGATTCGGTCCAACCCGACCTTATCCGAAATCTACAACGCTTTACCCGAATTCGATCCTATCTGAGGCCGGATCTAGATCATCTAACTCGCACCTATCCGAATTTCTATTTGCCTGAATCAATCCGAGTCCTACTTGGTCAGGAAAACCGAGTCGGATCGGATTAGGTAAAGTCTGGACCGTCCATTTTATTATTTCAACTATTTCTTATGGTGTGATCTACTTAATTATTAGATGTACTTAAAAATTTAACATCAATCCCTATAATAATCTGAAAAAACTAATAGACGATGTGGATAAACCAAAAAAAAATCAAAATATGCCCCGCATAGTTTACTTAGCAACATAAAGAAATACTGTACGAAGTGGCTTCTTGAAGAAGCTTCGTACCAGGGCTATAGCTGTCACCAGCTCAGTTACAGATTATACAGGAAATTGGATAGCGTACTCAGTACGCTCCCGTCGTACTGTTTAAAATTTGTTGGGCCCACCTCGAATGTATGTGATCTATCCATGCCGTCCATCCGTTTTTCCATATTATTTTAACCTTTGAGTCCAAAATTTAATAATACCTAAAGTTTAAGTGGACCATACCATAGGAAATAGTTGGAATAATGATTTCCACCGTTTAAACCTTTTTAGGGCCCACGATGATGCTTATTTCTCATCAAACCTGTTCATACGATCACATAGACATGGATTAAGGAAAAAAAAACAAATACAAGTTTGATCCAACACTTCCGTGGCCCCAAGAATTTTTCAACGGTAGATGTTCAATTTACACTGTTTCCTGTGGTGTGGTCCACTTGAGGTTTATATATAATTCATTTTTATCATCAAGCCCTAAAATTATCTGGTAAAATGGATGGATGGAGTGGATAAAATACATAAATTACAGTGGACCCCACAGGATTTACTCAGTACGCAATCCCCTCCCCTACTCTACTCTATGTACGTGTCGTGTGAGGACGAGCACTGACGCTCCTCGAGCTCCGAGCTGTACGAACAGTTGGAGATCAAAGTTACAGGGCCCCACATGATGTATTTATTATATCTATACCGTTCATCTATTTTTAGAGATCATTTTAGAGAATTATCAAAAAAATGAATGATATCTAAAGATCATCTGGACCGCATCATAAATAGCAACAGAGATAATGATTTTCACGGTTAAACAATTTGTAGGGCCCACCATATCATTTAGTCTCCATCCAATCTGTTAATAAGGTCACAAAGACCTTAATGAAGAGGAAAAACAAATTTCATATTTCCAAAACCTTTGTTAACCCAAAAAGGGTTTCAATGGTAGACGTTCAAACTCCTATTGGTTTTCATATTGTGGTCCACTTAATAGTTAGATCTGTCTTATTTTTTTATCTTAAGCCTTAATAAGATATTGCCAAATGAATGGATGGTTTGGATATAACACATACCTCATGATCAGACCCACAAAACTTGCAAACGTTACGCCAGCGAATTCGCTTTGTACACCAGCCAATCCGCTTCTGCCAACTTCGTCCGACCGTGAAGAGTATAGGCTGTAAACAGCTTTATTGGAACCATCGGTTTCATCTCCCTTTATCTTTCTCCTTCTTCCAAACACAGAGAGATCTCGTGAAGTTTCAAAACTGAACCACAGAAAGAGAGATTTAGATAGAAATAAACAGATACAAAGAGGGGTGCTTGGGTGTACATTGGGCGGGATTTTTTGGCGCCAGACGAAAAACCAAAGATGGATTGGTGGTAAGATATTGAGAAAGAATATTTTATAAAAATAGAAGGATATTTGCATCCCAGGTCGGGTCGAGTCGGGTCGGGTCGGGTCGGATCCTTTCGGTTCGGTTTTCGGATCGGTTCTGTCCGAACACACTACTATCCGAATCCGACCAGAAAAATGATCGAATCTGGATGGACGGATTCGATCAGGGCCGATCTACACCATCGGTTCTGTTCGAAACGATACCGAGTCGGGTCGGATCGGGTCAGATCCACCGAATCGGGTCTAAAATGCCCACCTCTATTTGGATTTATGAAAACAGGCACCTAGATTCTGGAATTCTAACGGCAGAAACTAATTGTTACAAATTGTAGGTGAAATGATCAGGTACTGCCATCGGTACCATAATCTAACCGTACTATGCCTTTCTTTTACTCCAACAATCACATAGATGGGACATCCGAGCCATGAAAAAGGTCATTGTCAGCATAAGTATCATCTGGTGTTAAAATAAGGCCAATCCAGTCATCAGTTGGGATAAACCTAGACATTGGATCAAATCAACAGTCGTCCGTTTATTTCAATGGCTTGCCCCGCTTGATGAGTAGATCCAATCTATTATTATATTCCAGGTCATCTTCAAGATGGGCCATACCATTTTCTCAGATCGGATGTTCTACACGTGTGACAGGTTGGCTCATACTGGGGGCTAGATGCTTACCGGTATAAAAGATGTGTAGCTTATCCATGCTTCTAAGGTTGGAGACTCAAAACAAATAGAGAATGAAAGGAGAGAGCTTGAAACAGGAAATAGGCAATCATTCAATGGAAGATAGAGGCTTAAATAAGAAGAGGAAGAATTGTAAGGTCCTGATTCATTAGGACCCGAATAGTATCCTAATGCGAGAGCATGGATGGGTTGGGATGCGGCTTCGGTGGATCCGATCCCTGAGTTTGGGCCACCATGATGTATGTGTATTATATCCCTGCCGTCCATCCTTTTCATGGGATCATTTTAGGGTATAAGCCACAAAATGTAGCAGATCCAAATATCAGGTGCACCACACCAGAGTAAACAGTGGTGATTGACCATTAAAAACTTCTAGGGGACTATGTGGTCTTTTCATCCAGATCTTTGTGACCTTATCAACAGGTTGGATGGCAAATAAACATTCAAGTGGCCCACTGCTGTTTCCTGTGCTGTAGTCCACTTGAGATTTGGATATGCGCTATTTTGGGTCTCATAAGGAGTACCTTATCCATGGTGCATCCTCTAAATTCAACGGTCTGGATCAATGGGCCTTGTTCTCCACTTGTGTGAAATAGATTAATTAGTACACTATTAAAGTACAACTGCGTTGTAACCGAGTAAAATAAAATAAAATAAAGCAATTTATTATATTTCGTTGCAATTTTCCATAAAGTTGTACTCCAATGAGTTGATGTTGGGTTTTGTTCGAATGATCCTGACCGTTTATATGATGGTCTTCACACTAGATGGTGATACTACAAGAAGCTCGCAGAATGTAATAGTTAAAACGTAATTATTTTTCCATTGATCGAGAGTTTAGCATTTTCCAATCTTGTAAATTTTTGAGACAGGCACCATCAGCTACGTATCTCGTCAGATCAACGGTTTGGATCATCAAACATGACGCCAGATCCTATGGTTCTATTCCCAGACGCTGCAAACCGTATGAAGAGTCTTGCTAAGCGCCCACACGCTATGTGACAATCAACCCGATAGGTGCAAGATCCAAGCCGTCCATCAGGTGAATCGCAACGTTAGATACATTATCTGACATCCTAGCCTCGTCCACTAATCTAGTGGGCCATAATTAAAATAGAAAACAAATGAAAGGGTAGAATAATCTCAGCTAATCTTTTCTCCGCTGCAATTTTTTTTTATATAACATTCTGGCCCACCCTATTTGTTCAGTCGACTAATTTTTGTCTATTGCATCTTCACAGTAAGATCTGATGGACGGGATGGATCTTGTACCCATATGCCACGCTGGAACATGTAACAGCGTGTAGAGAGCTGCCTCGTACACGCGCGTGGACTGGGTCAACCTGTGGTCAAAAGATAAGTCATTCAACCGGAATGAATTGAAAAGAAAAAGATAACGATAAAAACATTTTTTGTCCATACCATCTAACTTATCGTATCTCATGTCCATATTTGCAGCTGCGACGTCTGGAAGGGTTACATACAAAGGCTCCGTATATGCTACGTTGTACACGTGTGAAAGATTTCGAAATTTCATCACCATATGGCTTAAAAATAAGATCGGCACAAGCAGCTGGGAATGTAAAATTGTAGAGAGTCCATGCAATAAAGAGATATGTGGAACCTACTATGATGTGATGTGAGTATGACATTCACTCCCTCATCGATTGATGAGACTTAAACCCAAAAATCAGGCCAATGCAATACGTAAGTGGGCCACACCACAGGAAACAGTGGTCACACCATTGGAACCTTTTGAAGCATGGAAGTTTTGTATACTACTGACATTAGTTTTTTTTTTTCTTTTGCTTTTCCTTTTACGCCCTCTGTATTTGCGGTGGGTCTGACAAAGGTTTTAACGTTGGGTGTTTCAATCCCTACTTTTTCTTGTAGCGAGGCCTACTTACATTTTGGATCGACTAACCGAAGCTCACATCCACGAATGAGCCACTGTAAATGATGGACAGAATGAATTTCACACACGCATTAGGGTAGGTCCTACGGAGCTTTTATTTGCGGTCTCCTTGTAGGAAATTCATGTCCAGGGGTGGGGCTATTTACTGTGAGGTAATATAGTGAAATGATGCATCAGGACAGGATTAATTATGCTAAATGATGCAACTATCCATGTAAGCCTTAGATGGAGAATTTCATAAAAAATATCTCATATTAGAAGATCTTGCTCCTTCATGCATGACTCATATGTTGATTTTGATGTTGCTCAAGGAATGTTTGATGAAATGCATACAAAGTATTCTTACTAATTTGCATTCCCAGTGTGGGATATTAAATATATAATTTATGTGTTTGAGAAAATGTCGGACATACTTGAACTCGGCTCGAGTAGGCCTGAGCTACTGATCGAACTAAGTTGAGCTAGCCAATCAAACTCAAAGACCAAGACGAGCCAAGTTCAAGCTGGGGTTAGTTATTGGCTCAGCCGAGCCCATATGTGCCAAATTCAACTTGGTTCGACTCGTAGACAACTCTACCCACAAAGTAGCCCTAAAAATGCAATCAAATTCCTTTCAAGAGGAACTTCAAAATAACATGTTTGGATGTCCTATTCACTAAATTGTAATTATTAATTTAACAAGGTGGAAATGATCAAATTGTAATTACCTTCACTGCCATTGGATATGAGGAAGTTGAGCTCCAAATCATTGCTACATTAGGAGATTAAGTGACTAACCAAGTCAATACCACATCATGAGTGTGTAGACTCTCAGGAGTTTCAACTCCTGGTCAACGGTTCAAGTACCCATAGGTGGTGAAATTCCACCAGCGTGAGTGTGTGGAGTGTGTGTGCGTGTGTAAAAAAAAAAAAAGTCAATACCACATCATCACAAGCCAACGACATGGTCAACACATCATTTGCCTTTGTAACAACTTTTTCTCTTTTCTTTTTTCTTCTCTCTCTCTCTCTCTCTCTCTCTCTCTCTCTCTCTCTCTCTCTTTGCCTTTGTATACGTAACAATTTGTATTGAGGCAGTTTGGCTTGAGAAGTAGACTAGAGATCATTTGGATGTCTAGAAAATAGCCCACGTGGAAATGAAATCTAAGACTCCATGCAAATTCTTGTGTTTGGGCTCTTAGAAATACTTGGAACTGGTTTTCCTGATGCGATCAGTTTCCACCAAAAGAGAAGTTTTGAAATTCCTTGGCATCAGCTAGCTTGCAGATTCCAAGGGAGTGAATTTTCCGCCAACGGTCAAATTTTTGAATTCACTCTCTTATGAATATGTATAATATAATTGCTGGCGATCCTTCGCAAAACCCAAATACAGCTTTTGGATTCCACGGAATTTCCCCACAACCCAAACATGTGATACAGAATTTCTTTCTTATGGATTTTACTACTAAGGAGAAAAGAAAGAAAGAGAAAAATCTTCAGACCCTTCTAAATTTCTCGCATCCAAACGACCCCTTGAGTATTTTCCGTGATAATCATCAGGGAATCAGATATTCGTCGGTTGAGGTCGGAGAGAACCAAGTCGAGATAGCAGATAACCAAATAGTGGTGTTCGAGCTAACCGATGTGGTTGAGATCCTAGCATTTCGACAAACATGAGATGACATTTGAGGGAAAGGATTCGGCGGCCCATGCAATGTCATTTCCCCTTCCAATATCTTCACAACAGTACTCATCGAAGGCCGGAGCTCTGGTTGATGTTGGACACACCATAATGCTACCATGGCCATTCTCTTCGCCATCTCTTTATCTTTCTTATTGATCCCCAAACAGCTCACCATCTCCTCCATTGTTCCTTCCTCGAACTTATTCCAGACATACTTCGGCAGCCAGTGCAAGCTCCCAGAGTTTTTAGAATCCAAATTCCACCGCCTCCCAAGAATCTCAAACAACAATTTCCCAAAACTATAAACATCGCATTTTGAAGTGACCAGAAACTCTGACCACATTTCCGGGGCGGCATAACCAAAGGTTCCCTTGAACCCTGAAATGGGAACATGCGTTGCTTCCCGGCTATAAAGCTTGGCCAGCCCAAAATCAGACACCTTGGGTTTCAACTCCACATCAAGTAATATATTCTCGGGCTTCACATCGTAGTGAATTATTTTATTTGGGCAATCCTCATGCAAGTAGGCAATGCCCTTTGCGGTTCCAATTGCAATGCTATAGAGTTTCTCCCATTCAATCTTATTCTTCTTCTCTTTGTCAAATAAGAAGCCATCGAGCGAGCCATTCTCCATGAACTCGTAGACTAGCGCTTTCAATCGCTTGTCGAAGCAAAACCCGTAAAGCTTTATTAGATTGGGATGGTCCGTTCTCCTGATCAAACGCACTTCCGCCTCAAACTGGCATCTGATTAGCTTATTTGACCAATCGCCATGAAGGACCTTAACAGCGACTGACACGCCATCATCTAGTGTTCCTTTGTACACTACCCCAAATCCGCCTTGGCCCAGCTTGTTCTTGAAATTGTTGGTGATGATATTGAGCTGGCGTGACGAGTACATGACCAGCTTCTCTTTGATGATGTCGATGGTCGTGGCATCGTCTGGAGGAGCCGACGAGTTGCGTTTGATGTCTTCATTTTCTCGGATGCAGAGAAATAATATCCGGCCGACGACGATCACTGCAGCGATGATCAAAAGCAATTGACAACATGAGAATATATTGCTAATTGGAATGATGATTAATGGGCATGATCATGTATTAGAACCATGCCAAAGCTCAGTTTCTAGAGCGTTTCTACACAAAGCCCATCAATTTGGACCGTCCAATCAGTGGACCACTTCTTGGGTAGGTTGGTGGACGATCCTGTGCTTAAATGATACATACAATCTCAGTTTATGAACCATCTCTACCATCCAATTTGTGAACATTCATCAATCTGGGAGTCCACCTGATTGACTCGTACTCTGAGGAAGTGGGATGGATACGCAGGACTTATAAATCTCTCAGATATTGTCTACGTAGCATACAAGTAATTCAAATTAAACTGCCAGAGGATCACAGTTTAGACATATCATGAATAAAAAAAAATAAAAATACAATGACTGAATTATTTTCAAGAATGGCCCAATACCTGGCCTATCAATTGCAATTAGAAACGATTCATTCCGTGTGGTTTATATAAGGACATGGGTAAAATCATTTTAAGGAAACAAAAGGAAGAAAACAAAAAAATAATTAAAAAATATATATTTTATTTTCTCTTCTATACTGGGCATAAGATCAAATACTCTAAAGTGATAATGGATTTATTCTTGATGTAGTCAGGAAAAATCATGCTAGGCGTTGTAATCTAGAGGTAGCATATCATGGGATTCGGTCGCGCTAGCCAAATCAATCAAGGGACACGAAATATTTCAAAGAAAGTAATATTATCCATGCCACATCCCAACATTAATATATATTTGGCGATTGTGATTCTTCCAAACAAGTTTGGGGTTCCAATTATTTTTTATTAATTCTATTTCCTGCTTATAAATGCACAACATATCAAGCATTAATCTGTGCCAGATCACCATAAAATCTTTTGAAAAAAAACATAAATTGGGTTCAGTGATTGCAGTTAGTTTATGAGCCATGGCGTATGGACCATGGGACTCCAATGAGTCTGGTGTGGCTTTTCTGAGTCAAACCTGATTCGATTCAATGCCATGAGTCACCCCTGACTTGGGTGAATCACGACTCAGGTCGGGGAGAAAGTCAGGTGAAGTCCCCCAAATCTTAAATCATGGATTGGGCACTAGAATGGTTTATATACTGAATTTCAATATAATTATTTTTTTATATAGAGACTTATTTCTCCTTATTGCTATTAATGTTTATACACCAAGATCAATGTATAATTCTTGGCCCATACCAGAGCTTTCTTTTGGCCTGCCCGAAGCCAGATCTTGGTTTGAGCCTAGCTAGGTTTTTTCCATACGGCTGCACCAAACTTGGACATACCTCGACCTGCCAAAAACCCATCCCCATTGACCGTCCAAGTTACTGGGCTAGTTGGCTAGAACTTGTTGCGCAATACGCCAACAACGCAGTGGGCCGAGATCCAATCTCAGGCCTCACCCACAAACGATAAACAGAAAGGAATATAAACTAGAAACAGATCAGAGCAATCCAAACAAACCACAAGACAAGATATACGTGAAAAAATCTCAAACTAGGGTAAAAAATCACAGATGCAAACTTCCACTATGAGGAAACAAAGATTACAAGGCAAAATACTAACCTCTCCCTTGGAAGAATATAAAAAACCCTTAGCCCACACCTTTAGAAATATTTTTCAATATTCCTCATCTTATACCCTAGAAAAGCCCTAGGAACCCCTATTTATAGTTTAGGTAACTTCCCTTCCGTATCCCAGTTGCGAAAGGACTCAAATCCACAGTTTCGCACAAAATCACGGAACAAACTGCGTAACCTACGACCGGTCGTAAACCCCTACGACCAGTCCTAACTCTCCTACGATTGGTCCTAGGCCCCTAAGACTGGTCCTGAAAATTCCAGGACTGGTCCTAAACGGGAAAAAAAAATAGCACAACTCGCTGGACTTCGAGTCGTGCTAGGGCTCGAACCTACGACCGGTCGAAGACGTCCTACGACCGGTCGAAGGCGGCCCAATGTGGCTCTACATTCTCAACAATCTTTCACTTGGAGACACATTGCCATAAACCTTCGTCTTCTTCATCCGGAGTGCACCACATCCCCGTCTTCAAGCCTGAAGACCAATCAAAGCTGAACAGAGCTTCAGCTTCTCCCTTGTGACCGCCTTGGTCAACATATCTGCAGGATTCTCACTTGTATGAATCTTCTCCAGAACAATCGATTCATCTTCTGGTAACGAACGTATGAAGTGATATCTGATGGCAATATGCTTGGTCCTTGAATGAAAGGCTGAATTCTTAGCCAAGTGTATTGCACTCTGACTGTCACTGTATAGCTTGCAATCTACTTGCTTCTTACCCAATTCTTCCACCATCTCCTTGCATGCTTCTGTAGCCGCAACATATTCTGCTTCTGTTGTACTGATAGATACTATCTTCTGTAACTGAGAGACCCAACTGACTGCAGCACTACCCAGAGTAAACACATAACCTGTAGTACTTCTTCTGCTGTCGATATCTCCTGCCAAATCTGAATCCACGTAGCCTTGTAGCTTGATTTTCGATCCACCATAACACAACCTTACATCCTTAGTACCCACCAGGTATCTGAGGATCCACTTCACAGCTTTCCAATGTTCCTTCCCGGGGTTGTTCATGAACCTGCTAACAACTCTCACTGCTTGAGCAATGTCTGACCTCGTGTTTACCATAACATACATGAGACTCCCAATCGCTGACGTATATGGGACTTTGGCCATGTAGTCCCTTTCCTCCTGCGTCTTTGCACCTTACTCCTTAGATAGGTTGAAGTGGTTGGCTAATGGAGTGTTAACCGGCTTAGCTCCTCCCATATTGAATCGATCAAGTACCTTAGCTATGTACTCTTCCTGTGATAAAATCAATTTCTTTTTTTCCCTATCACGCTTTATCCTCATGCCTAGGATTTGTTTTGCAGCTCCTAAATTCTTCATGGCAAATTCTCTAGACAGTTGTCTTTTGAGATCTGAGATGTCCTTCATGTTTGAACCGGCCACAAGCATATCATCAACATACAGAAGAAGAATGATGTACGACGTATCAAACTTCTTCAAATAACACTAGTGGTCTGCATGACATCTCCTAAAACTGTTTTCCGATATGAAACTATCGAACTTCTTGTACCACTGCCTCGGGGCCTGCTTCAGGCCATATAGACTTTTCTTTAGTCTGCACACCTTGTTCCCATTACCTGGTGTCACGTATCCTGTCGGTTGATGCATATATATTTTTTCTTCAAGGTCCCCATGAAGAAAGGCTGTCTTAACATCTAGCTGCTCTAGATGTAAGTTCTCTGTAGCCACTATACTCAAGACCATGCGAATTGTAGACATTTTCACTACTGGTGAAAATATTTCAGTGAAATCGATACCTGCCTTTTGTTGAAACCCTTTCACAACCAATCTAGCCTTGTACCGTTTCGAACCATCGTGCTCCTCCTTCAATCTGTAAACCTACTTGTTATGAAGAGCTTTCTTACCCTTGGGTAGAGTGACTAACTCCCATGTACGATTAGACTCAAGAGAGTCCATCTCCTCATCTATGACTTGCTCCCACTTAACCCGTGTATCTGACTGTAATGCCTCTTCAAAACACTCTGGCTCACCATTATCTGTCAGCAGTAGATAATATAAAGAGGGTGAGTATCGGACTGTGGGTCTCCTCTCCCGAGTAGACCTCCTCACAACCGGTGTCTGTGGCTCTGCCTCATAATGCTCCTGTGCACGATCATCCTGTGGTGCTGTAACACCCATGTCCGGTAACTCTTCCAACTCTACGAATTCCTTTTTTTCGGCCTTATTATCTTGCACATTGTCCTTATGCATCACTTTTTCATTGAAGACTACATCCTTGCTTCTGATGACTTTCCTGTTTTTTGCATCCCAAAACCTGTAGCCAAAATCATCCTGCACGTAGCCTATAAACGTGCACCTCCTGGACTTCGCATCCAGCTTGTTTCTGTGCTCTGTATCAATGTGAACATATGAAGTGTAACCGAACACTCTAAAATATGTAAGGTTCACTTCTTTCTCAGTCCACGTTTCTTCTGGTAGCCCACCATCCAATGGTGCTGAGGGACTTCTATTGATAAGATATACGGCAGTATTCACAGCATCTGCCCAAAAGGTCTTGGAAAACCCTGCATGTAACCTCATGCTCATGACGCGCTTAAGGATGGTCCTGTTAATGCGCTCAGCCACACCATTCTGTTGTGGTGTCCCTAGAATCAAACATGGAATCATTTTCTGATGTTTGATTCCACTTGCTCCACAATACTCCTCAAACCTCTTATCACAATATTCTCTCCCATTATCAGATATGAGACACTTTACTATTTTACATATCCCATTTTCTACCATAACTTTCCACTTCTTAAATGCATCAAATACATCAGATTTATGCTTTAAGAAATAAACCCACTGTTTTCTACTAGCATCATCAATAAAGGAAAAAAAATAACGTGAGCCACCAAGAGATGTTACCTGTGCCGGTCCCCACATGTCAGTGTGTACAAACTCCAATAGATGCGTCTTTGGAGCGCGTCCTGTCTTCTTGAAGCTTACCCTCTTCTGCTTGCCATATACGCAGTCCTCGCAGAATTTCAAGTCAAGAGACTTCAGCCCTGGTAGCTTCCCTTTTGACAACAACACTTTCATCCATTTCTCACTCATATGTCCCAACCTCTGATGCCATAACTTCCCATTCACTCCAGTTGACGTGACTAAGAGTGAACAATACGATCCTGAAGTCACATACAAAATGCCTTCCTTTTTACCTCGAGATATCATCAAGACACCTTTTGTGATCTTCCAGGAATCACTGGTGAATGTTGTCACATAACCGGTATTGGCCAACTGCCCCACTGAGATCAGATTCCTTCTCAAAATTGGTACATGTCTGACATCGTTCAGTTTCAAAACCGTTCCGTCTTTCTAATTGACCTGAACGTCACCCTTTCCAACAATACTGAATGGCTCATCATCACCCAGGTAGACTCTTCCAAAGTCACTTGACGCATAATCATGCAGAACTTCCTTACATGAAGTGACATGAAACGAAGCACCCGAGTCTATAACCCATGACTCATTCCTTGCATCAAGAGACAAGATCAACGCCTCTGTGTCGCTCTCCTCAGAAAGATTCACTGAATCCTTCCCACCTTGAGAGCTTCCTTCTTGTTTCTTGAGCGCCTTGCAATCACGTTTCATGTGTCCCTTCTTGCCGCAATGCCAACACTCGTCTTTGTCTTTCGGTCTCTTGGACTTCTTCCTCGACTTAGAACGCCTGTGTTTATTGCCTCCTCTGTTCTGCGATCTTCCTCTTCCTTCAACGTTTAGAGCATTCCCTAAATCCCCTGAAACTCCTAATGCCTTTCTTCTAGATTCTTCGCTGAGAATTAGACCGGCCACATCATCAAATTTTAGCTTTGTAGACCCTGAAGAATTGCTCATAACAATCACTAAACCATCCCAACTGTCTGACAGACTGGATAAGATCAATAGTGCCCTGACCTCATCCTCAAAAATAATGCCAACGGATTCCAACTGGCTCGTGACTGTATTGAACTCGTTTAGATGTTCAGCCACGCTCCTACCATTTGACATCTTCATGTTGAATAGCTGTTTCATAAGATGAACCTTGTTGGATGCTGAGGGCTTTTCATACATGGTGGCTAGGGCTTCCATTAATTCTTTTGTTGTTTTCATCTTAGATATATTAAAGGCGACGCTCTTAGACAAAAAAAGTCGGATCGATCCTAAAGCCTTCCTATCCAGTAAAAACTATTCATCATCTGTCATCTTTTCTGGTTTCTTCTCTTTTCCTTCTAGAGGAATGTAGAGGTCCTTCTGATACAGATAATCTTCCATCTGCATCTTCAAGAAGGCAAAGTTTGAACCATCAAACTTTTCAATTCTAGTTTTTTCATCTTCCGCCATCGTTCCCAATAGAACTAAACCAATAGCTCTGATACCAGTTGTTGCGCACGCCAACAACGCAGTGGGCCGAGATCCAATCTCAGGCCTCACCCATAAACGATAAAAAGAAAGGAATATAAACTAGAAACAGATCAAAATAATCCAAACAAACCACAAAACAAGATATACATGGAAAAACCCCAAACTAGGGTAAAAAACCACGGATGCAAACTTTCACTATGAGGAAACAAAGATTACAAGGTAAAATACTAACCTCTCCCTTGAAAGAATATAAAAAATTCTTAGCCCACACCTTTAGAAATATTTCTCAATATTCCTCATCTTATACCCTAGAAAAGCCCTAGGAACCTCTATTTATAGTTTAGATAACTTTCCT
This sequence comes from Magnolia kwangsiensis, assembly GCA_037074715.1. NCBI lineage: Eukaryota > Viridiplantae > Streptophyta > Magnoliopsida > Magnoliales > Magnoliaceae > Magnolia > Magnolia kwangsiensis. Next base: position 5,914,269 of record CM073582.1, read on the forward strand.
TCCGCATCCCAGTTGCGAAATGACTCAAATCAGCAGTTTCGTGCAAAATCGCGGAACAAACTGCGTAACTTACGACCGGTCCTAGCTCCCCTACGACCGGTCATAGACCCCTACGACCGGTCCTATCTCTCCTACGACTAGTCCTAGGCCCCTAAGACTGGTCCTAAAAATTCCAAGACGTGTCATAGATGGGAAAAAAAACAGCACAACTCGCTAGACTTCGAGTCGTGCTAGGGTTCGAACTTATGACTGGTCGAAGACGTCCTACGACCGGTCGAAGGTGGCCCAATGTGGCTCCACATTCTCAACAGAACTGTCTTGGACTTAGATGTTTCTCTAGTAGGCTGGAATGAGCCTATGTTAGTATCTAGCTTACTAACCCAGCTTGTGGTTGATAGATGTTTTAAATCTGTCAATATATAACAGGGTTTGTCGATGCCAATGCCATCAATATACTACTTAATGCCATCGAAAAATTTTAAAAATTTCATATTAGTTGCTGGAATGTTTTGATATTGATAATCGATGTTATCGAAGTAAGTTCAAAGACATTAACGGTCTTCGATAGCATTGAAGGTCACATCAAAGACATACATAGAATTGTGTAAGTGCTGAATTTGTTTTCTATTTTGATTGTGATAGTATATATATCGGGTGTAATTGGGATTATGGTATAAAGATGACTTTCTAATTCATTCTTAAGGATTTCAAGGGCATAGCTACGGCTTATGAAGTGGATTTGATGGTTGTTCGAATCAATAATACTCTACCTCTTGTAATTTCTACTTTCATAGCACATACCCGTCACTCTATGTTGTGATTTTTTCTCGTAATGATTTTTTGATGCAGAACGTATCATAAAGATATTCCCAACATGGTTGAGCCAAAAGGATGTGGACCGTAAATTGACCATAACTTTTGATCCATGTATCGTTATGGGGCGCACAACCTATCAATCTTTACTAAAACAGGCCATCCGAGGTGAACCGACCCACGAAGTGGGTCGCATCTGTCCATTTCGTCAGAAAACGCGCGCTTTCAGTTCAAAAATGAATTTTTTTAAAAAAATTACTATTTTTAGTAATTTCAATTTTTTAAAATATTTTTAGAGTTTTAGATTTTCTTTTCTTTTAGAAATAACTTTTAGTTATACTAGGACTCTTCTAGAGAAAGTTTATTTGTAATTTTTATTTTTAGAAATTAGACCTTAGAAGAGTTTTATTAAAATTAGAATTTTTATTAGAATTAGAATTTTGCTATTTTTGGTAATTACGAATTTTAGTTTTTTTTTTTCTATATTAATGGTGTAAGGATACACATTAGACAATTATCAATGATTCATCAATTAATTTCGAATTTATTAAAAATTCTTTTATATTTTCTGCTTTCTTTCCTCATGGATTCGAAGAGTCTTTGTGAGGAGTCTAGAGAAGTTCCATAGATTCAGAATATTTATCATCTTGAGGAAGACGGTGCTCGACCTCACGTCCTTTCCTGCGTCATTTTTCCACCTAAAATTCGTATTGTTCTTGTTTGGACTTGGTTATGCGATTGCGAGTATTTTGCTTGATTCATCTTTCGATGTTTTCCCAGTTCCTCAACATAGCTTAACCTCGCTCATTTATGGTAAAGGTAGCAATGGACAAGGTAAGCCTATGGGTTAATTAGTCCCACTGGCTTATGAGGCAGGTTTAGGCCAAGCTAAATTAGTGGGTCACTTTGGGTTAGAAAATGTGGTCTTTTTTAAGTAAAAAGGTAAGCCTTCCATTGAACCCTACCCAACCTGATTCACCCATATAGCTATAAATGAGCCGGGTGAAATGATCCAACCCAAAGCGAGATGCAAAATTAAAAAAAAAGAAAAAAGAGAAGAAGAATAACTTAATATTTGCATATAATCCGCATATGCTTCTTTGCATATGATAATTTATTATTATTGTTGCAGTATTTTTATGGAACGGCTTCCTTGCGACGGACCCTCCTTCACCTACACAGAAACAATGTCAAGGGAACCCTGGCTAGAGCCGGGGAACCTCCGATGCTTAAGTCAGTTATCTGGTCAATAGCCAAGAGCTTGTCTCGGTTAGTCTTGCGTACTTTCTTCTGTTCCAAGCTTCGAGATTTATACAATTTGTCAATCCTTATCTTTAGAGGATTCTTCTCCTGGGATCACTCAGGATCCCGAGAATCTCGGGATCCGCTACCCGTATCTCTGGATTTCCGTAGATCAGCATTTGTCCTCGTTCCGCCACTCTTCGTCTCGGCTGGATCTCGACCGACTCTGGGGGAGTCTCGGCCAGGTCGTGACCGACCCCGGGGGAGTCTCGGCCGATACAGGAGGACGGGTTCCCAGCCGTAACCGACAGAATCAACTCCCTGAGGGGATCTTACTCTATCGGTTGAATGACTTTCACACGCTCGGCCTTTAGTGGGGTCATGCAGGCGAGGTTATCACTCTGATAGAGCGACTTTACTCGTCCTTGCTTACGCCTCCCGGCCTACCTTCTGTCCTGTCGGTGTTGTCTCGGATTCTTCAGGCAGTGTCGGCGAAGCCGACCTATTCTCATACGAATCTCAGAACTTTACCCGAGCTTGACACATTTTTCCCCAACAATTATTATTTTTTATTTTTTTAAAAAGAACATCTCTCATATAGTTCTTTCACACCTAATATAATTTGGTATCACGGTTCTCTACTTATTGCGTCAACTATAACTTTAGTTTCAAGTTCTATTCTTAAAATCTCCTCTCGCCATGCAGTTTTGGGTTAAACCCCACCCAATTATAACTAAATGGGTTGAGCCAGGGTTTGATGAATTTCAAGTGGGTCAGGTGGATCAGGCTGGAATTCTTAGCCTGTATAATAAAGGGGTCGGTCATGGGCTGACCTAGATTTAGCTTGAACTCGACAGACTGCTAAGGGTCGACTACTGTGTCATATCCCATAAATGTTGCGGCCTACCGTACAAACAACAGGGTCGGTCGGGTTGAATTTCTTGGCCTGTCTACTAAACGGTTCGGACATGGGCTGACCTCGACTCGTCCTGAACTCAACATATTGCCACCCCTGATTTACAGTCAGGGGCGACTACCGTGTCTGTGTGTACGAGAGAGAGAGAGAGAGAGAGAGAGAGTACCAATTGCGATGAACGTTAAGGTTACATATAGGATCTGTACAGTGTCAGACATCTGTGGCTGCGGGCTGGAAGAAGGAGAGAGAGATGTTTTGGACATTGAAGCCTGTGGCTGCCGGCCGAGAGAGATGTGATTTCGTGCTGATTTCGTTCTTAGCGATAATTTCTAGGATGATCCGGCCTCTGTAATACCTGGTGTAAGAAACAGATACAATACCCAACGTCTGTGGGGCTTATTATGTTGCTTGTGTTACATCTAACCTGTCCATCAAGTTAGCCTCTCGACGTTAGCCCTACTAAACTGAAATTAGCCCGCAGGTGGGCCACACCATAGGGAACAATGGAGAGTGGATGCCAACAATAGGTTTTTTTTTTTTTTTTTTTCTATTCGATCCAATCCGTTCACCATGTGGGACTCACCGGGATAAAAGGACACTCCACACATGAGCAGAACCCAAAAGTTCGGCCAGCTACAGGAGGGGGAAAATGAACAATTCACACCTGAGATTTTGGTGTGGCCCACCTGAGTAATGGACCGGACTGGTTTTTAGCATTACGGTGAACACATGGGATTTCATATGATGGACGGAATAGATGTCACACACAAGTGTTGTACACAGCTGCATACAACAGATGTTGCAGAAGATTACCGACCATGTAGAGTTTGGGGTAGGGGTGTACACGAACCGAGCTAGCTCGGTTAGCTCGCTCCTCTCGAGTCGAAAAAGCCCAATTCGGCTTGGTTCAAAGTTAAGAGTTCAAGCTAAGTAGAGCTGATTTTTTTGGCTCGAAAATGAGTCCGGGCCGAGTTAGACGTAGCCCCAACTCAACTCAACTCAGATCGAATCTAGATCGCTTCAAATTCGGATCAAAGTAATTTGGTAACTCAATTACTTTGATTTTAATGTTGCTCATCAAGTGTTTGATGAAATGACATAAAAAAAATGTGGCTAGTGATAAGAAAGGCATGTACATGAAATAAATATTCATTTTTCTTGGTTTTTATGTTGCTTAGAAAGTATTTGATAAAATACCTTAAAAACCATTGCTTCTATTTCTTATACCGTGGGATTTTGAAGGCACAGTCCATGTATCTGTGAAAATGTTATACAGGCAAATTAAATCAATCTTTGCTTGAACTTGACTTGAACTGGTATGAGCTATTGACCAAACCAAGCCGATTACAAGCTAAGGTTAGATAATGGCCGAGCCGAGTCATGCCGAGGCCAACTCAACTCGGTTCGACTCCATGTACATCGTTGGATGACACTCATGTAACCATCAGGACCATTTCACAGGTGAGCAACCCAAGCTTGCTAAAATCCAGTCCCGCATCGTAGTAACATGCAGAAGCTAGTTGTCACTGTTGGATGACATTCATGTAGCCATCCGAACCATTTATCAGGTTGTGTACACTGTAAAGATGTTCTTGACTGAAAAAATTAATATTAGTCCACTGCTCAGGTATATCAAGCTTGTAAGAGAAAAATGAACGGTTGGAAAAACATGTGTAGCACTCGGAGTTAAACGGACACGTGGGCTCACTTGATGAGTGTACTACTATCTTTGGTTCAAAGCTTCTACTGCCTAATGAATGGCCCAGATCCATCGCGTGCTTGACATGGAACTGTGATGCAGATCCGTTATCTAACAAAACCCGACAAGGTTTACATTTGACCTTCCTTCCGGTAGTCGGAAGCAGTTCATCTACAAGCCCGAGAACAGGCTTATTTGCAAGTGCTGCTCCTGGGTCCCACCGGGGTGTTTTTATCCCATCCAATCATCAGCATCAAACCATTATAAGATTTGGACAGTGAAAAATGATCCGATCCAACCATGATGAGGGCCACCACATGAATATGAAGGTTTTTTAATAGTTGTACACTTTTTTTAGTGATGTGGCCTATTTAGTGATTTTATATATCCCAATTTCGTGATCTCATCATCGTCATCGTTACCACGTGATGCACGGATTGGATGGAATATACACCAATCGGGTGGCTCCACAACAGACAACCATGGACAACCATCCAATCATTTCCAAATTCAAGTAGTGCCCACATGATGGTTGGATCTTCCTCATTTTTTGTTCGTCCAAATTTCATGCTAAAAATAGCTGATAGATAGGTTGGATTCCATACATGCACCCTGGTGGCCTCAAAAGATGCACTTGTAGAATAACTTCATTGTACAGCGGCTTGCAGAAGAATGGGTCTCTTTGGAGTCACTGTCGATGGCGTTGCATTTTAGAAAATTTTTGCCTGTCTGATTTAAAATAATTCAGAGAGAGAGAGAGACGCTCGCCTGCTTACCTTTTTTTTATGTGCGTATCTTTGCACACTTGTCCTGAGCATAAAATCCAAACGGTCCACCTATTGTGTTACACCTTGAAACTTCACGATGCAACTTTTGCCCTTATACGAAACTCTGGTGGGCCATAGTAAAAGGAGAAGATAAATCAAGAAAGAAAACTATTTTCTTTTTCCACAGCCCACCGGAGTTTCATATCAGGGTAAAAATTGAGCATAGAGGTTTCATGTGGTTCAGCATCATATGGACGGTTCAGATTTTTTATTCATATCATACGAGATGTGTTTTCAAAAAAATTTCACAAATTCTCACGAGGACAACTTTCAAATTTTGAACCAAATGCAACACCCGTGAAACCCGCGGCCTAACTTCCATCTATCCAAAACTTTAGTGCGCCACGACAAAAGAGGAAAACAAATAAGAGAACCTTTTTCTCTTACCATGGCCTACCGGAGTTTTAAGTATGAGAGAGCTTATGAGAACTTGTAGGCAGCCCAGCATTTCTCTCTCTTTATATATATATATATATATATATATATATATATATATATATATATATATATATATATATATGGGGGAAAAGGTACTAAGCGCTCGACCTCACGGGTCCGTCCCATGAGGTCGAGCTGTGTGGGCCCCACCGTGATGCGTTTTAAACATCTATCTCATCAGTCAGATGCATCATTCCATCGTGGGCCTAGGTCCCAAAAATCAAGTCAATCCGTGACTTGTGTAGGCCACACCACATACAGAAGTGGAGAGGGGCCATGCACCATTAAAACATTCATAATCATTTTTTGGGCCTATTGAGATGTAGTTTGCAAATCCAGCCCATCCATTATGTGTGTCCCACTAGGATTAGGGGTCATACCAAGTTTCAGTAGCATTAAAAACTCAGGTGAGCCCCACCAAGTGCTTTTATATATTTTAACGGTGTCTTCACATGATTTTAGATGGTATGGCCCACCTGAGTTCCATATACAGCTGATTTTTGGGATATCCCATAATTTAAAGGGGACCCATCAAATGCATGGTGTTGATGGTTGACATGCATCACAGTGGGGCCCACACAGCTCGACCTCATGGGAACTTATATATATATAAGGCAACCCAGCATTTCTCTCTCTCTCTCTCTCTCTCTCTCTCTCTCTCTCTCTCTATATATATATATATATATATATATATATATATATATATATATATATATATATATGGGAAAAGGTACTAAGCACTCGACCTCACGGGTCCATCCCATGAGGTCGAGCTGTGTGGGCCCCTACCGTGATGCGTTTCGAACATCTACTCCATTAGTCAGATGCACCATTCCATCGTGGACCTAGGTCTCAAAAATCAAGTCAATCCATGACTTTTGTGGGCCAAACCACCTACAGAAGTGGAGAGAGGTCGTGCACCATTAAAACATTCATAATCAGTTTTTGGGTCCCATTGGGATGTGGTTTGCAAATCCAGCCCATCCATTATGTGTGTCCCACTAGGATTAGGGGTCATACCAAGTTTCAACAGCATTCAAAACTCAGGTAGGCCCCACCAAGTGCTTTTATATGTTTTAACAGTGTCTTCGCATGATTTTAGATGGTATGGCCCACCTGAGTTCCGTATACGGCTGATTTTTGATATATCCCATAATTTAAAGGGGACCCATCAAATGCACGGTGTTGATGGTCGACATGCATCACGGTGGGGCCCACACAGCTCGACCTCATGATAAGCTTATCGTGAGGTCGAGCGCATAGTACCTGCCCCCCCCCCCCCCCCCCCCCCCCCCACACACACACACTCACTCTATCAGTCAGAGACATCATTCAATGGTGGGATAAAGGCTTAAAAATCAAGTCAATCCATAACTTGGGTGGGCCACGACACATATAATACTTGAGTGGGGTTACCCTCCTATTAAAACATTCATAATTATTTATTAGGCCTACCAGAATATGGTTCAAAAATCCTGCCCATCCACTCCATCCATTGTGTGTATCCCACATGTATCCCACATGGATGAGGGGTCAGACTAAGTTTCAGGCTCAACCAAAACACAAGTGGGCCCCACTAAGTGATTTTATACATTTTAGGCATGTCTTCACATAGTTATAGATTGCATGGCCCACCTGAGTTTTGTATACAGCTGATTTTTGGGATATCCCATAAACTAAAGGGGACCCCTCGAATGCTCGGTGTTAATGTTTGATACACATCACGGTGGGGCCACACAACTCAACCTCATAAGAAGTTCCCTTAAGGTTTGTATGTGTGTGTGTATGTGTATACACTCACCTAAGCACTTCTTATGTAAGCACACGTATCATAGGCACATGATTTGAACAGTCCATACGATGTGGTATCCCTTAAAACCTCAAGCCTAATTTCCAACCTAATACACAACTCTAGCAAGCCATAGAAAAGATAAATGCAAATCAAGGGAGGAAATTATTTCCTTTTGCTATGGCCCACTAGGGTTATGTATCGGGCTGAAAGTTCGACTTGTGAGGTTTCAAGCAATGCCGCATCATGTAAACTATTTATAATTTTGTACCCATGACACGTTTTTAAAGGTGTGCACGGGTGCTCATGTAAAAGGGAGCAAAGGTGAATATTCTTCTACACACATATGTACATATGTATGCGTGTGTACACACACATATATAAGAATGCTCACCCGCGCACCTTTTACGTGAGCACGACCTTCAACACCTCTGTACATGTGTGCTAGGTACAAAATCTGAATGGTTCACGTGATGCGGCACCCCTTGAAACCTCGTGAGCCCGATGTGTATGCGTGTATTTAGTTATTTATTCACTTTAGTTTTTTACTTTAGAAAGTAGAAATCAAAACAAGCTACTTAAGGCATAACATGAGGTCATTGGTTTGAGGACCCACTGTGGTGTGAGTGTCTGGATTCCGACTGTACACAATCTCAAGATATTCTATTCACAATGTTCGACCCATCATTGATGAAGGTGGGGCCCACATTCGGGTAACCTGGATCATGATGATTATCTCCACTAGATTGTTGGGACAATTTACCTATTGTATAGGCTTGATGCTCACTTTACCCCAATTGCTAACATGGAATGTAGATCTAAGTTGTGTTTGGATGCACTATTGAATTGAATTGCAATAATTTATTTGCCAATGTGAAACAAATAAATTGTAGCTACCTTTGGTAGTATTGGCACCAAGAAGGTAGCCTTCAAAATGCAATCACATTCCTTTCAAGTCTTACTTCACATAGCGTGTTTGGATGAGCTATTCGCTAATTAAATTACAATTATCAATCTAATAAAGTGGAAATAATCAAATTGTAATTTCTTTTTGCATGGGGACCTTGAGTAAGTTCAGCTTCAAATTGCATTGACGTTAGTTTCACGTTGGAGTTAAAAGGGAAATTGAGGCAATTCAACTCAAGAATTAAGCTACATGTCATTTGGATGTCTAAAAAATAGCCCTTGTGGAAATTGAATCCATGACTAATAAATTCTTGTGTGGGCTCCTGAAGTACTTGGAATTGGTTTCCTGATGTGATCCGTTAATTTCCACTTTTGAAATTCCTTAGAACGAGCTAGCTTGCAAGTTCCTAGGTACTGAATTCCCCACCAATGGTCATATTGAATCCGGATCCTCTCTTGAGACAACCAGGAAAATTTTGTTTGTTGTAATTTAATGCATGGCAGTGCTGCCAATGTTAACAATGATCTGGACCAATAACAATGTAGTAAAATAAGATTGATCAGCTTGTGATAAGCAGAGGATCCTGATTCATTTTGAAATTCCCCATCTCATGAATATTTATACTATAATTGTTGGCGATCCTTCCCAATACCCAAATACAGCTTTTGGATTCCAAGCAATTTATCCACTACCCAAAAATAAGAAACAGAATATCTTTCTCATGGATTTTACATACCAGTAAAAACGAAAGAAAAATCTTTAGACCCATCTAAATTTCTGGCATCCAAACCACCCCTTAAGTATTTTCTCTGATAATCATCAAGGAGTCAGATATTCCTCCGTCGAGGTCTCAGAGTCCCAAGTTGAGGCCGGAGAGAACCAAAGAGTAGTGTTTGAACTAACCAATGGAGTTGGGATCCTAGCATTTCGAGAATCATCAGACGGCATTTGAGGGAAAGGATTTGGTGGATCATTCAACATCACATCTCCTTCCAAAATCTTCACAACAGTACTCATCGGAGGCCGGAGCTCCGGCTGATGTTGAACACACCACAAAGCAACCACAGCCATTCTCTTTGCTGTCTCTTTATCTTTCCCACTCATCCCCAAATACCTCACCATCTCCTCCATTGCTCCTTCCTCGAACTTAATCCACACATGCCTCGGCAGCCACTGCAAGATCCCAGAGTTCCTAGAATCGAAATTCTGCCCCCTCCCAAGAATCTGAAACAACAACATCCCGAAACTATAAACATCGCATTTCGGAGTGACCGGAAAACTCAACGACATTTCTGGAGCAGCATAAGGCGGAGTTCCCTTGAACCCTGAAATGGGCACATGGGTCGAGTCACGGCTATAAAGGTTAGCCAGCCCAAAATCTGACACCTTCGGTGAGAAATCCACATTGAGCAATACATTCTCCGGCTTTATATCGTAGTGAATTATTCTATCTGGGCAATCATCGTGCAAGTAGGCAATGCCCCTAGCGGTTCCAATAGCAATGCTATAGAGCTTCTCCAATTCAATCTTATTCTTCTTCTCTCTTTCGAATAAGAACTCGTCGAGTGATCCATTCTCCATGAACTCATAAACTAACGCTTTCAATCGCTTGTTGAAGCAAAACCCATAAAGCTTTACTAGATTGGGATGGTGTGTTCTTCTGATCAAACGCACTTCTGCTTCGAACTGGCGTCTGATTAGCTTATTCGACCAATCGCCATGAAGGACCTTAACAGCGACCAGCATGCCGTCTTCTAGCTTTCCTTTGTATACTCTGCCGGATCCACCTTTGCCCAGCTCGTGCTTGAAATTGTCGGTGATGTTCTTGAGGCGGCGTGATGAATACATGACCAGCTTCTCTTTGATGATGTTAACGTTCGTGGCATCATTTGGAGGGGCAGATGAGTCGCGTTTGATGTCTTCATTTTCTAGGATGGAGAGATACAATATCCAACTGACGACAATCACTGCATGCAGCGATGATCAAAAGCAATTGACAACATGATAATATACTGTTTATTGGAATGATGATTAGGGGGCATGATCATGTATTAGAAGTTAGAACCATGACAAAGCTCAGTCTATAGACCGTTTCTACACAGCTCATCAATTTGGTCCGTCCAATCTGTAGGCCACTTGTTGTGTAGGTTGGTGGACAATCCTATGCTTAAATGATACATGAAATATCAGTTTATGAACCATCTCTACCATTCAGTTTGTGCACATCATCATCAATCTTGGTGTTTACCTGATAGACTCATAAGTCTGATGAATGATACACAGGACTCATAAATCACTTAGATAGTCTAAGTGGCATACAAGTAATTCAAATTAAACTGCCCAGGGCCACATTTTAGATGCATCGTGAGACCCCAAAAAAAAAAAAAAACATACTCATTTGGTTATCTATACTCAGTAACCGTAGGTTTTACAACTTGGTTTAATGTATGCCACATATATATAGGAGAATATATTTTGGTTGGTGATATATTTGCTGATTTTGGGAATCTTCCACTTAGATACCATATCAAACAACCACTTGCGCTAAAAGCTTGAGCCATTAGAGGTGATATATCAATGTATATCAAGGGACTTTAACACTCCAACAGTTAGCAAAAAGTGTATAGCATGTAATTAAACTCGTGTTAAATTGCATGGGGAAATTTACTAGATTAATTTTTCTCATAATTATTTTTATTCATTTTCATTTCTAATTTAGGACATTAAATTATTTAATATTGCTGAAAATATTATACTTATTGCTGATTTTAATAAGTTTTCATCAAATATTAATCTTTATAAGAAAATTTTAAACATTATTTTAAAAGTAACAAAAGGTGTGTAGCACTTAATTAAACTTATAGTAAATTGCAAGCTTTGTATATATATTTTTTAATTTAGGGTTGATAATTATAATATGATGATTCATATCAAATGTATGTTCATTATTTTTTGAGAATTGAGATTGATATGTGGTACAATGTCCTAGATTATCCTTAAATGTACATGCATGTGCTTTGCCTTGAGAATCTCCCTAAAAGTATATGCAATTGTAATGTCCTGTAGATGTCAATAAAAGTATAAGCAAGTAGGTTGATCGCGTCCCTTTGGTGAAAATTCATAAAACCAGCAAGTTAAGGTGTTCGTGTCCCTTGGGTAAAAGATGCTAAAACTCGCTAGATCTTTTGATGTCTCATTTCTGTATGACGTATGAGTGTAAGTATGCATGCAGACATAAACTAAAGGTACAACTTGAATAGTAGTCTGATCAACAAATGTATGAATGGGTTCCTCATTACAAAGTACCGGTGTATGGACATTAATGCAACATCGACATCTACTGTGTATGGTGTTGTATTCATGAAAAACATCACATTTATAGCAATTTTATGATTCTGGCATTTTTATTTATATTTCTTTATTCTCTTTACTGTAATTCAATTATTCTTTTGTTTATGTATTTTGATATAATCTGAAAATTTTAAATTTGAGTAAGGAAGTGATCCCACTGAACATATGTAAGCTCACCCCATCTTGGATAATGTTTCAGGTCAAAGTTTGAGTATTATGAAAATGTGCACTATTATCATATTTTATTTTATTTTTTCAATCATTAGTATTTAGTTGAAAATTTTAAGTACATAGTATAATTGAATAATTATTTAAGGAGGGGTGATTTGAGTAGTATATAGTGTAGTTCGAGTGTTTATTTGGAACGTTATATATAATTTAACTATAGTTTCATGGTGATTTCTCCTTTAGTTTCGTGTGAATGTTTATTTCAGTTGAATAAACATATGTGATGTAATAAAAAGTGAAAAAAAAAAAATAGATCATGTTTTGAAAATTCAAATCTTAAGTAACCTTACTGAGGTACCCAGATTTCGAGGCATGATGACCAGAGATTTCTTTCGGCCTTCCACAAGCCATATCTTAGCTTGAACCTAGGTTTTCCCTTACAGGCCGGGCTAGACTTGGATAGACCTCAGCTGCCATAAACCTAGCCTAATTGACAGTCCTAGTTACGGGGTTGATTGGTTAGAACCGACTTAAACCTAGATGCTTCTCTAGTAGGCTAGAACTGGCCTTGGCGGCCAATTCTAGCTCGCTAAGGGCCTGTTTGATTTTCCAAATGGCAGGATAAATACCCTGTAAATACCTCATTATTACAATTTCTGCTGTTTGAAAATGCCAGGGAATTCTTGCTTTGAAAAAGGTCCAAAATGACTGTATAAATTTGTGGGCCCCACCGTCATGTGTATGACATATCTGCATAGTCCATCCATTTTACCCTAACATTTTGAGGCATGAACCGAAAAATGAGAAAAATCCAACATTCAAGTGTCCCACACCAAAGTAAACAGTGGCCCTGAGAAGTTTTTAATGTTAAGTGTTCGATTACATTTTTACTGTGGTGTGGTCCCCTTGAACTTTGAATCTGCCTCATTTTTAATTTTTGTCCTAAATTTAGTTGGCATGATGGATGGACGGTGTGGATAATCCACATACATTATAGTGGTCCCCCTAATATTTGGCAGCCTCCTCGATTTTTGTGTTGAAAAAAGTAAGAGTCAAACCAACATAGTTAAGGACGAAGGTAATTATCAAGGAAACAATTATTGCCTATTTCCACTGCATTTACGTTTACCCAAAAAAATCAAACATGGGCTAAATGATGTTGGCCTCATTCATGTATGGTGGGGGTGGCAATGAGCTGAATTAGCCCGTGGGTCAACAGTCTAGCAAGCTTTTGAGCTGGGTTTAGGCCAAGTTAAACGGATAGTAGGTTGCCTTGGGTTAGAAAATATTGGATAAGAGGTAATATATATAGTACACAACATAGGATAGAAGAATTAGATAACGAGGCATTCAGATCCAGTGGATTCAAGGCTCAACTTGAATAGTTGATTTCTCATGATCACAATTTGATTCCCTTTTCGGAGATACCAACAAGTCCAAAAGAAGGAAAATGGAAAATGATCTTCAAAATACAATGAACTCACATATTTGAATTTCAACACAAAAAATTATGCCTTTAGGTCTGGTTTGATTTCAAGGGAATTGGGAAATGCCATTGCAAAAATTCATTATTATCTTTTTGCCTGTTTGAATTTTTAAATGCAATTTCGCCTCGAAAATTGGTCTAAAAAAGTTGACTTGCATTTGTGGACCCCACTGTGATGTGTTTGACATATCCACACCGTCCATTTATTTTATCAGAAGATTTTAGGCCTAAGTCCAAAATTGATAAGGGATAAACACAAATATCAGCTTCAGCCAAAACTTCTAAGTGCCACAAAATTTTTATATGGAAAACATTAAATTTCATTGTTTCCTGTATTGTGGTCCACTGGAGCTTTGGATCTGCCTCATTTTTGAGTTCATGGCCTAAATAAGGCTGACGTACAGGATGAACGGTGTTGATACATTATGCCCATCACAGTGGGCCCTATATTCGTTGAGGGTCAAATATTGCATATTAGACCCCAGATATTGTCTGGATTTACGAATATAATGCTGTCTAATGGCTCGTTTTCTCATTCTTGTGTGACAAAGTGATTTTATGAGCATGGATGGAAAAAGGACGTTAAAAGTTGAGATTTAACGATCTGATGATGCCAAAGGCAAGGGACACACTCCAGGGGACCAAGATTGACAAATATACACGGTCAGAAATCCGAGAAAAGTTAGAAATTGAAGCTCAAGTGGCCTGAAGGACGTCCAGAATGCAAGATCACGAGGTTCCCATCATCCGTTCGGCTCGAAACTTCATACGTCGCCTGAGGACCATAAATTAACCGTACATATAAAATTTCAGCCATTGAAGATCTCGGGAAGTGCCCCAACTGACATATCGGCCCGTAAAATCATGATTTGGGGCCCACATGCTATCTGGATATGCTTCAAAATTTGTCTCTACGGTTTAAATACGATTGGAAACAGGATGGACGGCATGGATTTCTCGTGAACATCACAGTGGACCCCACATGAGGGTGTGTGTGCATTCAGTGCACGCACACGCGAGCCGCACCGGACCAACCAACGGGTCAGCGCAAGCGCTGACCCGTCTCTCTCTCCCTCTCTGCGTAAGGTGCAGCGGACGCACGGCCGCTGGCCGTTTTTGCGATCATCTGTGGGCCCCACACGTGCTCCATAAGCTCGATCTGAACCGTCCACTGTGTAGAGGGCTTCGAGCACTACAAAACCATGTTATCACTTTTCACCCATGCATGCACACGTGTGAGATACAGAGGCCACAAAAGGGCTGCTCGGTAATGTTCAAAACTGATTCTTCTGTGATTTCTTCTCTGGGCCACGTCAATGGACGTTCAAAACCACCCATTCTTGACTGAAATTTCGTTCTGAATCCAATGGATGGGGTGGATTTTTCAGAAAATGCTTCTGTGGGGCCCACCGACAACAACAGCGAAATGGTGCGAAAGGTTTCACACATCCGCGAAAACTGACTTTTTCGGACAGTTTTGGCCCACCATATTTGATCATATGGCAGATCTGAACCGTCTATCATGTAGAGGACCCAAGAAAGTACTAAGGGACGGTGTTTCTTTGAAATTTGAGCGAGGAAAGTGGCGTGTTTCATGGTACCGAACTTGGCTGCGAAAATTACACTCCGTGTCCTGTTACAACTCTGTCACTGACTCCAGCCTTCCAGCAGCTATAAAAAGAGATTTTTGGACGTGGGGAGTATTCATTCAGGGTCTTGGGAGGAAGAACAGAGGGCTCGAGCTTGGGTTTGAACGTGGGCAGAGGAGAGAGAGAGGAGCTTGGTTTTTTTCTTTCCCTTTTCTTTTCCTTTTCTTTTTCTCTTTATTTATTTGGATTGAGCCCATCCATGGCAGGCTAAAACCTCCTAGCTAGGGTTAAGAGGTGAAGCTTGTAGTGAGATGGGAGATTTGATTTTATTTTAATTTTAATTCATGAATTGACGTTGATTTTAGTTAATTAATATGAGAATGTTTTAGGTTTTTAATGGTCTGTTGTGACTGAAATTACAATGGGTCTGCAATGGCTTTGAATATTTTCGTTCTCTTTAATGTTTATGATGTCAGGAAGCCCTGTTGTTCACCATAGTCTCCTGGGCATGGTCGGATGACGGTACCCTTCCTAACTTACATACATGTGATTGGGTGGTAATTAGTTTGATTCTGTTGTTTGCCATAGTCTTTGGGCATGGTTTGGTGATGGAATTCATTCTAATTTATCTTCCTTTCATCTCTTTGAAAACTAGATCAACGGCAGTTCAGTAATTTTCATGATTTTTGATGCAAGCATAAATTCTCCCTGATCTCTACAAGTGGATCCTCTGAATCCCTAGTTCCTATCTCTGATTTTTTTTCCTAAGATTTAGATTAATTATTCTACAAGTATTCCACCATTGCTAATTGATTTAGAATTCATCTTAGCCTAGTTCTAGTTCTATTTAATTTTAGATAACGTACAAGTTTCAGTCCCTTGGGATTCGACCTCGGTCTTACCGAGTTATTACTACATCACAACCCTGCACTTGGGGAGTGAACAAGTTTTTGGCGCCGTTGCTGGGGACTGTCGGCTACGTTTTTCTGAAATTAATTAGTTTTGGGATTAGTTTAAGATTAGATTTTCTTTAGAATTTTTAATTCTAGGTTTAGAAGTAGTTATTTTCCTTGTTAGAAATTTTTCCTAACGTTAGAAACTTACTATTCTTCATTCTATCTGATCTTTAGAACTAACCTAATTTTTTTTTCTGTTTTGTAGGAAACTTCTAATTTAGTAAGCTCTTTCTAATTTATCTTTCTTTAGAATTTCTTCTTTTTTTTCTAGAAATTAGTTTACTCTTAATTAGGACTTTCTATTCTTAGAAACTAACTTATTTTGTTTTGTTTTGCAGATTCTTAACCTAGGACTCCAAATTTGGTAACTTCTTTCCGTCTTTCCCTTTTATTTTCTAGATTTCTTCTTCCTCTCTTAGGTAAGTTAGAATTTGAGGGCTGAGTGTGTTTTATGCCCCAGTGGGCACGCGACAACACTCGACGTCTCGTGACTGAAGGAGGATTAGTTGAGGGGTTGACTGTCCATCGCAGGACTAGACACCACTTGAATTCTCCTGAGTTAGAAGACGTTATGGCTGAAAATCAACCTCAAGCACTACCCCAACCAGGGGTTGAGGAAGTACATGATGAGAATGAGGTGCATCAGGCACCCCCGCCTCGTACTTTACGAGATTATTTACAACCGGCGGGGGTGAGTACGCCCTCATGCATGATTTTTCCTGAGAATACAGGACATATGGACATCAAGCCAGGAGTTATCCAACTCCTTCCTAAGTTCCATGGGCTTGAGTCTGAAGAACTATACTTGCATCTGAAAGAGTTCGATGAAATCATAGGCACCTTATACTTTCCTAATGTATCTGAGGATACTATTAGGCTGAAACTCTTTCCATTCTCCTTGAAAGAAAAAGCCAAGACGTGGTTACATTCATTGCGTCCTAGATCCATTGGCACATGGAATGATATGCAGAGGGAATTTATAAAGAAATTTTTTCCACATCATAAGACAATTACCCTTAGGAGAGCAATCATGAACTTTGCCCAAAAGAAAGATGAAACATTCTTCCAATGTTGGGAAAGGTTCAAGGATCTAGTTAATGCATGCCCACAACATGGCTTTGAAATATGGCGCATTACAAATTTTTTCTATGATGGGCTAACATCTTCCATGCGCCAAATGGTCGAGACAATGTGTAACGGAGAATTCATAAATAAAAATGTCGACGAGGTATGGGATTACCTCGATAGTCTCGCGGAAAAAATACAATCATGGGACTATTACCCAAGAACTAACACCACGTCTAGGCCGACTCATTCAAGGGAAAAAGGAGGAATATATCTCCTGAAAGAGGATAATGATCTTAACGCTAAGGTGGCCAATCTCACCAGAAAATTTGAGGCCATGGAAGGAAGGAAGGAAAAGGTTCATGAAAGTGTTTGCGGCATCTGTGATTGCAACATTCGTACTACTGAAAATTGTCCTTCAATACCTGCCTTTCGAGAAGTATTGAATGAACAATCTAATGCCGTAAATAACTATCAAAGACCTTTCAATGGACCACCCTCTAATACATACAATCCTGGCTGGAAAAATCATCCGAATTTTAGTTGGAGGAACGGACAAACTGCTACCCCTCAAGGTTTCTTCAATCAAAATCCAAATCAGGGGAAACCTCAAGAAGAATCGGTTCAATTCTCCATACAAGAGCTGGCTCGGACAATGCAAGGAATTTCAGATTTTATGCAAAAAATAGATTCACGTATGACGGTTATGGAAAAAGGAATGCTCCCTGCATAATCACTCCCTAATCCGAAACCGCAATACGAGACAGGTGATCCCAGCTCTTCAAATCAAATGGGGCACGCTAAATCCATCACCACTCTTAGGAGTGGGGATGTTATTGATAAAACCCTTCCGGTTAGGCCCGAAAAGCCTCAAGAACCAGAAGAGGACAACAATGATGGATCTAGTGGCGCCCCACAAAAATTTGAACCGGAACCTCTAGAGAAGCCAGTTGCTCCGTTTTCCCAACGGTTGGTTGAACCAAAACGTCTCTCTAACTCTCAGGATATCCTAGAGGTGTTGAAACAAGTAAAAGTCAATATTCCTCTGCTTGATGTTGTAAAACAGATTCCTTTATATGCTAAATTTCTAAAGGACTTATGTACTACCAAACGACGGAAAAGTGTTCAAAAGAAAATCTCCTTGACTGAGAAAGTGAGTGCCGTCCTAAAACAAGATGTGCCGCAAAAATTCAAAGATCCCGGTTGCCCAACCATATCATGTGTAATCGGGAACTATCGAATTGATCACGCACTTCTTGACTTAGGAGCGAGCGTCAATCTGATTCCCTATTCGGTATACCAACAGTTAGGGTTGGGTGAATTAAAACCCACTCGAACCACACTACAACTTGCTGATCGTTCTGTTCGTATACCAAGAGGGATCATCGAGGATGTATTGGTCCAGGTGGATAGATTCTACTACCCTGTTGATTTTATCATCTTGGACACCGAACCCATCAACGACACGAGCACTCAGATTCCCGTCATTCTTGGTCACCCATTCCTGTCTACTTCAAATGCAATTATCAATTGCAGGAATGGTGTCATGACTATGTCCTTTGGAAATTTGACATTGGAATCGAATATCTTTTTCAATAACGGCAGCAACTCAGAGGATGATGACGATTTCCACGATGTTAACATGATTGATTCTTTTGTGGAAGATAGAACATCTCTCACCTTATCCTCTGATCCTCTAGAGACGTGCCTGGCCCACTCTCATGATCTTGATGATGATATAATTAGGGAGACGTGTGCCATGCTTGATACTGCACCGGTACTTGAAGTTAACCGGTGGAGGCCACACATTGAAGAATTGCCCCAAACTTATGTAGTGCCTCTACCGTCTAACCTCAAGCTACCGAAGCTTGACCTAAAACCTTTACCCTCTGATTCCCTTGAGGCGACCCATATCAATGACATGTTCCCTGATGAACAACTGTTTAGAGTCTCTCATTCACCTTGGTTCGCTGATATTGCTAATTATCTTGCTACAGGTGCCATACCGACACACTGGACGTCACAAGATAAAAAGAAATTCTTTACTAAGGTGCGTAACTTTTTCTGGGACGATCCATATTTGTTTAAATATTGCCCAGACCAACTCTTAAGGAGATGCGTACCAGACGATGAGCATCAGAGTGTCATCTCCTTCTGTCATTCACAGGCCTGTGGTGGTCACTTTTCTGCAAAAAAGACCACAGTCAAGATTTTACAGTGTGGCTTCTACTGGCCCACTATGTTCAAGGACACTCATAAGTTTTGCAAGGCTTGTGAGCGTTGTCAGAAATTGGGAGCATTGACCCGTCGAAATATGATGCCCTTGAATCCTATCCTTATTATAGAAGCATTTGATTGTTGGGGCATTGATTTCATGGGATCATTCCCCCAATCATTTAGAAATCTGTATATTTTGCTTGCCGTAGACTATGTCACTAAATGGGTCAAAGCAATTCCGTGCCGCAAAAATGACCATCGCACAGTCATTAAATTTTTGAAAGAAAATATCCTGTCACGGTTCGGAACCCCTCGAGCCATCATTAGTGACGGGGGCTCACACTTCTGCAATAGACCATTCGAGAGTTTAATGAAGAAATACGGTATCTCGCATAAGGTGAGCACCCCATACCATCCACAAACAAGTGGACAAGCTGAGATTTCCAATAGAGAGATTAAACATATCCTAGAGAAAACGGTTAACCCTGATCGTAAGGACTGGTCAATCCGATTGACCGATGCCTTATGGGCATACCGTACTGCTTTCAAAACTCCTATTGGAACATCTCCCTTTAGACTTGTCTATGGGAAAGCCTGTCACTTGCCGGTGGAATTGGAACATAAAGCATACTGGGCGATCAAAAATCTGAATTTCAATCTGGACAACGCTGGCTCGCTACGCAAACTTCAGTTAAATGAACTTGAAGAAATCCGGAACGATGCGTACGAAAACTCGAGAATTTACAAGGAAAGGATGAAGGCGTTTCATGATCAACATATTCTACGGAAATCATTCACGCCAGGTCAGAAAGTCCTCTTGTATGACTCTCGACTACATATCTTTCCGGGTAAGCTTCGATCTCGTTGGACCGACCCTTACATTGTTGTTACTGCTTATCCTCATGGGGCCGTCGAGATAAGAGATCCCGACAATAGCAGGGAGTTTAAAGTTAATGGACATCGATTAAAGCCATTTGTTGAGACATTTGATTCAGAGGACATGTCCATGCCTCTGATTGCTCCTGTTTACCAGGACTGATCTCCTAGTCTGATGGAGGTATAGGTAGGTTTATCGCTTTCATAGGTTTAGGATAGTCGCTTTCATAGGTTAGTTAGTTCAATGTTTGTGGGTAACATTACTGCAAACCCTCACGAGACTACAACTCGTCCGCTAGGGGTAACCTAGGGGTTTAAAGGCTTGTTGCATACGCTAAATGCAATCGAGAGCACCTGCGAAAGTGGTATAGGTAGGATTTTATTTTTGTTATTTTTATTCTGCTTTCTCTCTCATGCTAACCTGCTCTCTCCTAGTGATCTCTTGAAAAATCTCTCTCGATACGTTATCCAGGTATTATCTTCCCATCACTTTACTTTCTTTGTCCCATGTGCATTGCATGCCTATATCTTTTACATTGAGGACAATGTAGATTTTAGGTTGGGGGTGGGAGATTAGGTTTTCTAATCAGTATCTTCTTGGTCTTGAGCAAAAATTGTGAATTTTTTTTTCTTTTTTCTTCTTCTTTAAAAAAAAAATTCTGAAAATTTCAACAAATTCGAAGTGATTTTGACAGATATCCCTAATTTAGATTTTCAAGGTACATAATGGTGGATTTATGACTCTTGGATTCCGTATCTGTTAGATTTCATAGTTAAGTGAATTATTAATCCATGATTAGAAGTTGTAAACATTGATTGAATCATGATTTCAGGACACGTCTTGCTTACACATTAAGATTTCAGTTCCATATCGAAGGATTAACTTGGTAATCACTAAGCATGAAAGGAACCAGCCTAAAATATCTTGCCATCAGGGTATAAAAATTGAACAGGTTGGGCAATTAATCTTCACCATGGGTTTGCTCCCTACAGGTGAAGGTTTGATTCCCCAAGGTTAAACATTCAAAAAAAAAATTATTAGGTAATTGGTCTTTTGCCATAGATTTGCTCCCTATTGGTAGGATTTGATTCCTCTTTTTGGCATGACTATTAATGGAAAAATAAAAAGTTGAAAAGATCAAAAGATGAAATTTATGAGGCAAGTTTGGTTATCATGAATTCTCTTGCTGGTTACCAATGTGATCCTGAAATAACAAATTCAATCTTAATGTGATTAGTTGAGATTACACTATACATCCATGGATCTCATTGTTTAAAATTTTTCTAATTGATGGATTAATGCTTTACACTTGATTATGAAGTCTACGGTGCGCTTGAGCTCAAGAGAATACAATTTCTAACATTCATGAATATTAAATTTCTCGTATTTTGTTCAAAATCTCACTCGATTTCATAAAAAGTTCTCCTATAATTCTCAACTTATTTTTCGCATACTTTGCTCGGGACTAGCAAAATGCTGGTTGGGGGTTGTGTTGAGGGTCAAATATTGCATATTAGACCCCAGATATTGTCTGGATTTACGAATATAATGCTGTCTAATGGCTCGTTTTCTCATTCTTGTGTGGCAAAGTGATTTGATGAGCATGGATGGAAAAAGGACGTTAAAAGTTGAGATTTAACGATCTGATGATGCCAAAGGCAAGGGACACACTCCAGGGGACCAAGATTGACAAATATACACGGTCAGAAATCCGAGAAAAGTTAGAAATTGAAGCTCAAGTGGCCTGAAGGACGTCCAGAATGCAAGATCACGAGGTTCCCACCATCCGTTCGGCTCGAAACTTCATACGTCGCCTGAGGACCATAAATTAACCGTACATATAAAATTTCAGCCATTGAAGATCTCGGGAAGTGCCCCAACTGACATATCGGCCCGTAAAATCATGATTTGGGGCCCACATGCTATCTGGATATGCTTCAAAATTTGTCTCTACGGTTTAAATACGATTGGAAACAGGATGGACGGCACGGATTTCTCGTGAACATCACAGTGGACCCCACATGAGGGTGTGCGTGCATTCAGTGCACGCACACGCGAGCCGCACCGGACCAACCAACGGGTCAGCGCAAGCGCTGACCCGTCTCTCTCTCCCTCTCTGCGTAAGGTGCAGCGGACGCACGGCCGCTGGCTGTTTTTGCGATCATCTGTGGGCCCCACACGTGCTCCATAAGCTCGATCTGAACCGTCCACTGTGTAGAGGGCTTCGAGCACTACAAAACCATGTTATCACTTTTCACCCATGCGTGCACACGTGTGAGATACAGAGGCCACAAAAGGGCTGCTCGGTAACGTTCAAAACTGATTCTTCTGTGATTTCTTCTCTGGGCCATGTCAATGGACGTTCAAAACCACCCATTCTTGAATGAAATTTCGTTCTGAATCCAATGGATGGGGTGGATTTTCCAGAAAATGCTTCTGTGGGGCCCACCGACAACAACAACGAAATGGTGCGAAAGGTTTCGCACATCCGCAAAAACTGACTTTTCCGGACAGTTTTGGCCCACCATCTTTGATCATATGGCAGATCTGAACCGTCTATCATGTAGAGGACCCAAGAAAGTACCAAGGGACGGTGTTTCTTTGGAATTTGAGTGAGGAAAGTGGCGTGTTTCATGGTACCGAACTTGGCTGTAAAAATTATACTCTGTGTCCTGCTACAACTCTGTCACTGACTTCAGCCTTCCAGCAGCTATAAAAAGAGGTTTTTGGACGTGGGGAGTATTGATTCAGGGTCTTGGGAGGAAGAACAGAGGGCTCGAGCTTGGGTTTGAACGTGGGCAGAGGAGAGAGAGAGGAGCTTGGTTTTTTTCTTTCCCTTTTCTTTTCCTTTTCTTTTTCTCTTTATTTATTTGGATTGAGCCCATCCATGGCAGGCTAAAACCTCCTAGCTAGGGTTAAGAGGTGAAGCTTGTAGTGAGATGGGAGATTTGATTTTATTTTAATTTTAATTCATGAATTGACGTTGATTTTAGTTAATTAATATGGGAATGTTTTAGGTTTTTAATGGTCTGTTGTGACTGAAATTACAATGGGTCTGCAATGGCTTTGAATATTTCCGTTCTCTTTAATGTTTATGATGTCAGGAAGCCCTGCTGTTCACCATAGTCTCCTGGGCATGGTCGGATGACGGTACCCTTCCTAACTTACATACATGTGATTGGGTGGTAATTAGTTTGATTCTGTTGTTTACCATAATCTTTGGGCATGGTTTGGTGATGGAATCCATTCTAATTTATCTTCCTTTCATCTCTTTGAAAACTAGATCAACGGCAGTTCAGTAATTTTCATGATTTTTGATGCAAGCATAAATTCTCCCTGATCTCTACAAGTGGATCCTCTGAATCCCTAATTCCTATCTCTGATTTTTTTTCCTAAGATTTAGATTAATTATTCTACAAGTATTCCACCATTGCTAATTGATTTAGAATTCATCTTAGCCTAGTTCTAGTTCTATTTAATTTTAGATAACGTACAAGTTTCAGTCCCTTGGGATTCGACCTCGATCTTACCGAGTTATTACTACATCACAACCCTGCACTTGGGGAGTGAACAATATTCCTTTCACAGTCATCCTCGATTTTAACGCCAAGAGGCTACGCCGTCGACATCAGCGCACAGGAAACGAGGAGCAATTCTCTGGGAAGTAATTATTACTTATTTCCCAGGTAATTCTCATTTACTTCACGAATCAAACAGGCCCTTAAGTATTGAATAGATTTCTAGTTTTGACACTAATATGCCTTTAAAACATTATGAAGAAAAACACTACAAGAGGGAAAATTTAAGAGCACTAGAAATACAATTGCTTGATCTAAGAAAATAGATTATCTTATTTTTTGGACTAAGATATATGATGATGCAGGGAGGGATGTGATGAGGTCAATCACTCTCTTCTTCAAGGATATCTACTCTAAATCAATGGAGCACTCTGAACTCATCACAAAGAGCTTCATCGAATCCACGAGGGATAAAAGTAGAAATAAATTCAAAATAAATTAATTGATGATAAAAGAAAAAATGAAACTACAATCCATTAAATAAAAAGCTCAAATCTAGGATAGAGTTTTAGACTCATACCCTTAAAAATGTGACCTACTATAAATAGTAAATTTACTATTTATAACTATAAATAGTAAATTTACTATTTATATATGGTCATGATTCCTACTAGACTTCATGGTTTTCAAGAGAAAAAAAAATAGTAAGTGTCCAATTTGGCCTAACCATGTTATTCTCCTAATTTTTCTAAGCCCTTTTCATGTTGGTCACGACTCCTATAACTCAAAGGATTAAAAGTTATGATCAAAATAAAACTTATTATTTGTAGTAAAAATGAAAATAAAATAGACTTTTGATTGTTAATCTGATGGAATCTCGCAAATTTGGCATGGGAAACCCAGCATAGTCGGATTGGTTGGCTAAAATAGCTTCTCCTACACCAAAATCATATATAATATATCCAAAAACTTATTTCGGGTTATGAGATACGACTGTTTTAAGGTTCTAACAGCCTGGATCATTTTCGCCTCCGATCAGGCATTCTTTAGTCCATCTTTGCCATGAAAGTGTCCATGACCTGCTATACATCAGTTCCCTCCACTTCAAAAGAACTCATCCTCGAGTTCTCGTCCCACTTAGGTTCATGATACTCAATCAAGTCTGCAACATAGAAAGTACGTGAGATCTCCATGTCATCCGAAAGATCAACAACGTAAGAATTATTGTTGATCTTTCGGAAGATCGGTACCGGTCTAATATTCTTATTCTTTAACTTTTTGTAGGTCCCGGTCATAAATCTCTCTTTGCGTAGGTGGACCATAACATGGTCACCCACCTCAAATACTTTTTGTTACCGATGCTCGTCGGTTTACTTCTTGTACTTATCGTTTAAGGCATGCAACTTAACTTGCACGTCTACATGAATGCCCACAATTCGATCTGTCATATGCTCTATTGCAACTCTCATGCCCGAGAGCTTGGGTAAAGGGACCAAGTAAAGTGTGGTGAGACACTCGACCATAAATAATTTAGAACAGGGACTTCCCTGTCGAGCGGTTCACCATGTTGTTGAATACAAACTCCGCTTAAGATAAGGACAAACCGTACTGCTTCAATTTGTCACCTAAAATACACTGGAGGACGTTTCTAATCATGTGATTCAGAACTTTAGTTTACCCATCTATTTGTGGGTGGTAGGCACTACTGAACTAAAGTAAAGGATCGAACCGATTCCACAAAGTCTACGTAAAGTGGCCAATGAACTTCGTGTCATGGTTAAAAGTAATGGTCTTAGGAACCCCGTATAGTTGCACAACCTCTATAAAGAATAAATTATTCATGTGTGTTGCATCGATGGTCTTCTTACATGAGATAAAGTGAACCATCTTTGAGAAACAATCTACCACCATGAACATTGAATCCATGTCGTGTTGTATTTGTGAGAGACCAAGCACGAAGTCCACTTATTGGTATGAGATGATTTTCCCTTCCATTTATAAGCTTCTCTATTATGCAAATACTCTACATCCGTTTTTCTTCTTTACTTCAATCATTATGACCAATTGAATCATTACTACGTCAGTCTTCCAGATCCTTTTGTCTCTTTGTATTCTCTTCTAAATAGCTTGGGGGCCATAAATTAATCGTACACATAAAATTTTAGCCATTGGATATCTCGGGAAGTGGCCCAACGGTCAGATCAGCCCCTTAATTCATTAAGTGGGGCCTACCTGATATCTGGAACTGCCTAAAATCTGGTCTCAACGCCTTAAATAGGGTGACTCATTGAATGAATGGATTGGATTTGGCAAGAACATCATTTGTGGACCCCATATGAGACGGGTGTGCATAGTGCACAAGTGCACTAGCCGTGCACGGCGAACGTTCAGACGGTTTGACCATCTCTGACCGAAAGAAACAAGGAAATTTTCTTCTTCGTAACGCTGTTGTGTAACCGACCGACGGCTGGTTTTGCGAACATCAGTGGCCCGTATGGGCGATCCAAGTTGTTCATCTTGTAGAGGAGCTTGAAAACTTCAAATCCATGCTGAAAATTTTCACCCATGCGTACACATGTGTGATACAAAGGCCATAAGTGGACTGCCCTGCAACATTCAAATTAATTTTAGCATGATTTCTTCTCTGATCCTCGTTAATGAATGTTTAAAACCATCCGTTTCTGACCGAAATTTCAAGGGCAATCAAATGGATGGGGTGGATTTCCCTGAAAACACTCTTGTGGGGCCCACCAATCACGTCAGTGAAGGACATGCGTAGGCTTACGCACGTCGGTGAAAATCAGAGTTCTAGGCAGTGTGGCCCACCATCTTTGATCAAATAGAAGATCTGATCCGTCCATCATGTAGAGCACTCAAAAACATTCTAAGGGACTGTGTTTCTTTGGAAATTGAGCGAGGAAAGTAGAGCTATTTTTTGTCCTGAAGTTTGCTCCGAAAAGTTGCTATGCGAACTCTGCTGCAAAACCGCCAACTCTTCACCGACTCCAGCCTCTCCACCGCCCCTCCAGCAGCTATAAAAAGAGGAGGACGTGAAGGAGAGAAGGGAATAGAGCTTGGGGGAGTCCGTGAGAGGAAAGAGAAAGAGAAAAGCCAGTGAACATGAAGTAAAGCAAAGATTCAATCTAGAGCTGGAATCTTTTGTTTTATGTTTTTTTTAAGTTTAATCATGTTTAGATCAGGCTAGACTTCTTAGTTAGGGCTGAGATGAAGCCCCTAATTTGAATGACTCTTGTTTATTGTTGATTTTATCTGAATTTGATTGGTTTGTTTCTTTCTCTAGTGTGTTTAACTGAAAACTCCGTACTTCTCCATTCTATGAGCTTAA